>OX422214.1:446762302-447962302 GCA_949130495.1 Sambucus nigra
GTAAAGAAAGAATCGACGAGACACTGTTTTGTAAGGGTAAAAGCATTTAAATTGTAGGGTTGACAGTAGTTTAAAAGGGAAGCAAACTTTTTTTTAGGGTTATGGGATTTTAAGAAAGGAAGTTAAAGTCGGCGGCCAAGCCTTTAATAAGGGAACCATCGCTGATAACGAGGGGTATTCAACCCTTGCTCTTTTCCTTCACCGAAGTTGGCAAACAAAAGGGAGAAACCTTATTTCTTTTTTATAAAATGGCGGTTACCAATGATTGGCAAGTGTAGCTTGTCTTCTCCTCCTTTTGTCCCTCAGTCGCAGATTTAGAATAGTTTCAAGGGAGCTTCAAAAAGGACCTTTGTCATGAAGTAATTTCGGGACACATATACGAGGCAAGTAATTTTCTACTCCTTTTCTTTTATCTGTGTATTTTCTGATTTCGCCTAAACTAAATTTTTGTGATAAAAAATTATTAGTTACCCTTAGTAAAGTCTGCAATTCGAATTTATGTGATGTTAGGTGAATTTAAGTAGTGTTGTACCCTTAGAAAATTAATTATTGAACCAGTGACCTTTAGAAAAGTGTGAAATTTTAATTTATGTGATATTAGATGAATCTAAATGGTTGTATATACAAAAAAATCATGCCGAGCCTATTAGTTTGAGAAAATTAATTATTGACCCCAACGCATGAAAATGATAATTTTAGAATTGGACCCCGTAGATAGAATTTGATAATCTACGATACGAGAATAGACGATGTGAAAATTATTTAGAAGTAAAATATTATGAACGTTAAATTGCTCAGTAGGGTTGTACCTTATGCTTTAGGAGTAGTACTTTTGATATGTATGCTCCAAATCGATGAGAATTGTTGTGAGACTCTTATTCGTGTTATAATAACCAATATAAGAATATTGTAAATGACTTGGGAGAATTGATGTACATTAATGAACCCCTTATGATGTAACATACCCACGCAAAATAATTACGTGTCCCTTTTATGTAAGGACTCAATATAAACCAATGTTCGAACCCTACTATTGTTGATGTGCGTTCTGTTATGTAGGCATTAGAAGGAGTAAGGGAAATTATGGTGATTGGTTTGGTTGTTGAATAGTAGTGTGGATTAATTCGGAGATTTCACGCGTAGACATTTAAATTCTTGCCATTCTCTTGCATAATAAACCTTTAATAGTTTGTCTTAGCAACTACTCTATCTAAACATTAGTGTATAGGGAGGGTTCCTTGTTTGGATTTCACTTCGGTGAGACGTCCCACACACGGAGTTTAGAGACGAGTTGTGGCCGCTTAAATACCATGCTCTCACCTAATAAACTTTAAATAATTTAAAAACTACTCTATCTAAATGTTAGTATATCGGGAGGGTTATTTGTTTGTATTTCCCTTCGGTGAGACGTCCTGCGCACGGAGTTTAGACACGGGTTGTCATGAAGGCTTAAATTGTAAATAAAAATAATAAACTTTCAACTTTATGCTTTGCATTACGAAGAATCACTTGCATGATGTTTGCCCCTTTAGATCTCTATAAAATCGTTTAAAAATATAGATAATGAAATTTAAATAGTAGAGCCACGTCGGGTAACTGGAATAATTAAGATATGAGTAGTTTTCTCGGAGTGAATAATTACGTGTTAAAATGCCAACATTAATTGAACTTGCTAAGATGAAAATGAATGGGTGGGTACCGTGGAGGGATGCCCCAATATTATAATGTGTAAATTCCCGGTCATGCGAATATCAAGTGGCATTAAGGCTTAAAAACATGATGTTTATGGTTTAGTATGATATGTTATTCCCGACCATGCGAATACCAGGTGGTGTCAGGGCGTGATATGTGATGGTTTTGAATATTGTGTTATGTGATTTCCCGACCATGCGAATACCAGGTGGTATCAGGGCATGACATGTGATTATTTGAATTTGGCTTACCACATGTTTATGAGATGGCCGAGATGAAGGGGCGTATATCGGTTACGTGATAATTAATTAATTAGCATAATTGACTAATGAAAGTGAGTGAGATTAATAAATGTGATTGTGTGAATTTAGAGTACTGCATGTTTATGACAAGGTCGAGATGAATGGGTGTATGTCAGTTACATGTTAATGAATTATTGAGCCTGTTAGTTACGTGTTAATGAACTCTTGAGCATTTCGGTTACTGATTGATTAGTTAATGAGAACGATTAATTAATGGAATGAAATGAGATAATTCTAATATATTGTGAGACTACGTTTATGGGTTGGCTCGTTCATTAAATTATTAAATTGTGACTTTATCATTTATGCATATAACTGCTTTGAGTTGCATAGCTAAGTTACTTGGTAGGTTTTAACCCCTTTTTTGTGGAAACCAGGTGCTAGGGCTAGACCTCACACTTAGATTGTCCTCTGATCCAGCCAGTGCGTGATATACATTGCTCATGGTATCGTCTTTAGATACATTGTGATAATGTAGTTCTCTACTTCCCCATGTTATCATCTATCTTTTAGTCTAGCTTATATTGAGATGTCCAGTTATATGTTGAGATCTAGATGGCTTGTAATATTTATAGACACTTTGGAGATTGTATTTATATATAAATATTGAGACAAAATTATTTATGAGTTATTCTTGAGGACCTTCTCACCGGTTCAAAATTATTGCGCATTTTTCATTTGATCTCTTCAGGCTAAAAATGATATTATTTTGTTTTCGTTATTCCGTATGATTTTAAATTTAGACTTGATCTACCTAAATATTAAATTACCCGGGGTATTACAATTTAACACACAAATACACACACATATATACAAAATATTAGGGTTACCTTTGAGATTGAGAGAGAGATTTGAGGTAAATACCGAGAATGAGAGAGATATGAGGTAATCGTCAAAATTGCATGAAAGATATTAAAAGAGAAAGGATTTTTATGCACGAAAGAAAAATAAAATCGGGGTTTTCGATTTTAGTATGAGGAACCTGGTCATAGCCTAGAGTCGTGACCCACTACCACGACCCATTAAAATTTACCACATCAGCGTGTAGTCAACGAATTGATCACGACTTTTAGCCATGACCCATGTGCGTAAGGACATTGAGATTGTCACGGCCCCAAGCTGTGACCCACTGGGTGTGTATTCAGGTAATTTTTACGGAATAAGGTCGTGACCCTACCGTGACCAAACTTGGAAGGAATTTTGGCACGAATTTGGCACTAAGATAGTCATGCTTTGGTCAAGGCCTACAGTCATGACCCACAGTGGTCATGGATTTGGTCCATGACCATTTCCAAGAGCATGTATAACCACACTACGTCATGTGTATGGTCAAGCCAAAAGTTAATATGGTCACGGCTTTAGGCCATGACCAGCTGGTCACAGCTCACGGCCCAAGGCCATGACCCCCAAGGCATGACCATTCGCAAGATTTGGTGTGTTGTTTGTTCAAGTCATCAAAGGACTGAGCCTTATCCATCATTATAGTATTGTAATGATGTACTAGCATTTGTATTTTTTCGACATTAACACGCTCATTACCATCCTGGATTGTGACGAGATGCTTCTTTCGAAGTGGTGCATATAGATATCCTCTTAAATTCATGTTCATTCACATACATAAATATTCAATTTTTACCCTTCTTATACTTAGAGACATCTAGTTTTCTTTCTTAATAAACTCATTGAGTTTTTTTCTTAACCTTTAGATTGCTTCCCCTTGTCAAAGTCTTAGTGTTGTAAGCATAACTATTTTTTATTATTTCCCACACTTCATCACCTAGGGTTCCTTGAATGAACGCAATTATCCTCACCTTCTAGTAAGGGAAATTGTTTCCATCAAATAAGGGTGGTTTGGAAAGATTACCAAGCTTCTAAAAATTTTCATCCATATTTGCAAAAAATTTATAAAAGTAATTTCAGGAGCTCTCTAATACCACCTGAAATTACTCAACCAAGTTGTTAACCAAAGTTAAAAATTAAATTGAGTTTTTCGAAATAAACTCTGAGGAAACTCCTTTTGTTTTATAAACACAAGATGTGTAAAATGTTATAACCAGTGAAAAACTTAAGATTCTTAGTAAATAGTTACTAAAGATTTAGAAAATCCCAATTAATCCTTTTAGGATAAATGGT
This sequence comes from Sambucus nigra, assembly GCA_949130495.1. Taxonomy (NCBI): domain Eukaryota; kingdom Viridiplantae; phylum Streptophyta; class Magnoliopsida; order Dipsacales; family Adoxaceae; genus Sambucus; species Sambucus nigra. The sequence continues at coordinate 446,766,430 of OX422214.1, forward strand.
TACACATAAGAATTAAAAACAATCACAGAAAGTACACACGAATTTTTTATGTGTTAAAACCCCAAATTAGCAAAAACATCCAAGGTGACCTCTATGCCACAAACCAAAATTCTACAAACATAAAGCAAGGTTACAAGTTACAACATGCAATCACAAGATCAAATGAAAAAAAAAATATATATACCTATATACCAGAGCTACAAATTCTTAGGTACTCTTTTAGTCTGATCTCCATAGCAGTTCAAACTCCTCCTTCTTTAGTATTCTTTACGTCTACTCTTTCAAACCAGTCTCTCAATAAAACACCGCACTTTACTAATTTGTGAAGTGTGTGAAATGTTGATAAGCTACGTGTCTAAAATATATGAATGATAATGCATAACACACTCACACTTATTATAAATGTTTCCTACAAATTATAGAGAGTAACTATAAGCTCTCTCTTAGAACTTTAAAAATCAGAAACGTTTTAAAATCTTTAGATTTGACTAAAATCTAGAAAAAAAAATGGATCTACATATTTATTTATACACACCAAGATTTTACAAATCGTAAAATCAATTTTAAAAAATGAGATCTAAAATATGCAAGTGAAATATTTTATGATTTTCACAGTTTTAAAAATAATGCGTGTAGATCTAAAAGACTTTCAAAAGATTTATAAGGATCCACAAGACAATAGTATTTCTATAACAAAATATACAAGAAAATAATGTAGAAATAGATCTAACAACCTAGAGTGTGATATATGTACCATAGTGTGTTAGATCCTTGATTTTATTGGGAAAAATCAAGTCTCTACTAATTGTGATGGCTGCTATCAAGAGAGAGAAAATCTAAGAAGAATTTTGGAAAAACATCAACATGAATAACACTCAAAACTTAACTCAAAAGACTCAGAAAACCCTAACGTTTGAAAACGGTAAAACAAGGTTTTCTTCAGAAGTGTTTTTTAAAACAAAAGGGGAAATCCTTCTTTTTCTTTTAAAGCTAACTCATTTTTGTTTATACGAATATATTTTCTCTCTTTTTCTCAGAAGTATTTTCTCTTTTTCTCTCTCTAGACTCTCTCTCTCTCTCTAGACTAGCCAAAGTCTAGAAATTGGGAGAGTAGGTCTCATTTTATATATGTGAAGGAAAATTATGGATACTTGGTTCTAAAAGAACGACTGAGATTATTTTAACATATACGATCTAAATCTAACGGCTCATAATGATGCGTATTGAGTAAACTTAACGATTAAATGTCGATTTCTATTCAAGACATTTCATTGGTTAAAATAGGTTTCATAAGGATCAGTCCAAAATAAAATTAGGGTTATTGATTAGTTTTCATCTATGGCTTAAAAGGTCTATCAGATATGAGGGTGTGAATAAACACAAATTCAACCAATGAGATCATAGCGCGTGGTATACCGGTGTCAACACCAAATCAGGCAACAAACGCAGTAATCAGTCAGTTTAAAACTTTACAAAAATCCATTTTTTCTTCCCAAGATTTTTAAAAGGTTTTAATTTGGCACAAAAACTTTTATTTGGAAATAATTTTTAAGTCCAGTTATGTTAAAAAAAAATCATTTTAAAAATCTTTAAAAACTTCCAAAAATTCTAGAAAATTTTTATGACTCGTTATATGAAATATTAGTGCTAGTGTTCTAAAGTGTTCCATTTATACCTTTTGGGTCAAATAGAATTCTATCGTTGGAGTTGTTGAAGTTGTTCTTGAGTGCTTGAACTTTGTAGTACCTTTTGAAGGGGATCATGGCAACTAAAATTATTTTGTCTTCATATCCAAACTAGTTCAAACACCTATATAGTGCAGACTCCTAATAAGTCAACCATATATGATGTTTCAAATATCTTTTATATTTGTCACATGCTAATAATTGTATTTTAACTCTAACGGCCAACAGTAGTTGGCAGAAGGGATTGGCCACCTCTAATGTCAACATATGAGAGGTGTTACACTTGATTGTCTAATCAAACTGAATGTTCTGAGACCTCGATGTTTGCTTGAGACTATATATCGACTTATTAACCTTACACATTTTTACTTCCTTAATTCTTACTATGAACTTATCTATACAATCGTTTAGGAATGTAGTCTTGACATTAAAAGAATCCATATAAACTTTAGCGTGAATATTAATGGGAAGGTGTGCTCATAGTCAATCCCTTTCTTTTTGAGTAAACCCTTTCGCAAGCCCTCACTTGAAGGTTTGCACCTTACCATCCATCTATCTTTTAACTTCTTCGTGATCCACTTCCACCTAATGGGTTTAATCCCACCCAAAAGTCTACAAGTTCATAAAACTAGATAGATTTGAATAAATCAAATCCCTTTTGGTATCCATAGTCTTAAGTCAAAGCTAAAAGTCCTTTTCTTGGAATGCCTTATTGTAGTTCATGGAACTCAGTTTGTGTTTACCTAGGATCATATCAAACTAATCACCCAAAACACTAAGGGCCTATTTGGTTTGCAACTATAATTTTGTTTTCTGTGTTTAAATACAATTTTGATAAAAATTTGCATTTGGCAAACCTGTTTTTTAAATACATAATTATAATATTTATGTGTTATAATCAAGTTTTTCTAGAAAACTGGTTTAGGTTGTTTTATAACTTCTATTTTTTATTTTTCAACTCAAAATTATTCATTTTTAATATTTTAATGCAGTTATACCTTAATATATAATATACATACATAATACATTAATATGTGTGTAATTAATATAAATAAAAAATATATATGTACATGTACACAAAATTACATATGGAATAATATAAAGTTAAATAATATTATCAATAGATACATGATACTTATATATAGTTTTATACATGTATTATTAATGTAGGGAATAATATAAAATATACATATAGTACATATGTATTAAAAAATATTATCAATTCATGTATTTATATAATTTTATAGTGAATTATACATACAATATCAATATATATATATATATATATATATATATATATATATATATCAGCATACCTCATTAAATATACCTAAAAAGACATGATATTAAATGTACATATATATAATTTATGTATGTATGTATGTATGTATGTATGTATGTATACATTCATATATCATGTATGTATGAAAGTTTTATGTACGTTTATACACACACACACACACACACACACACACACATATACATGATTGCCAATTTTGTTAAATTTTCAAAAAACTATATTTAAAAACAAATTTACCAAACGCATACCAATAATTATAAATACATGAAACTAAATTTTAAAACTGTATTTAAAAACATCGTTTAAATCGAGTTTTCTGAGTAGATAACCAAATGGTCTAACCTTTAAAGATTTCTCCTAATACTCCCACTACGATGTGGCATAACATATAATCCAGTATAAGTGACACATGCATCCCGATCATCGTTAATACTTCCACTACTACTAGGTAGTGTTTTATCAATATCAAGTTGTATTTCATCTTGTACGTGTGGTCTAGAAATACCAGTAATATGAGGTTCCTTTTATCTTATAAGTCTATCTTACTCTTGGGATCATAGTTTATTACATAATCCTCTTTCAAGATTTGGTCTTTAATGCAATCAATGACTCGTGCTTATGAATATGATATAAACTACTTTATAACCTTTGGGATAACCAATAAAGAGACATACTTATATTAATGATTCTAACCTACTTTATCTCATTCCATAACACTAGTGTCGGACATTCCTAGATCCAAACATGTCCTAAAATTAGGGATGGCAACAACGCTGGTTTTCAAAAATCCTAACCCACCCCATTTAATAAACGGGGCAGGGTTGTTTTTATATGTATTAACTCCTGGGGCCGTCCGGGACTCTAGTCTTAGAGGTCTACAATGGTTCGTATTCCAATATGTGAGATAGTCCCCCAATTATCAATCCATATTTTCCACATAGATCTTTTACAAAATTAACATATATATAATGGTTTTTTAGTGTGTGTGTGTGTGTGTGTGTGTGTGTGTGTGTGTGTGTGTGTGTCTATATATATATATATATATATATATATATATATATATATATATGTTTTAATTGTAATTAACATACAAATAAAGGGTATTTATGTAGGCATAAGTTAAACGGGGCGGGGCGGGATGAGGTGGGGCGGTTTTATTTAAACAAACTTCTAACCCCCATTTAATAAACGATTTTTTTTAAAAACCCATACCCGCTCCTAATTCATTAATCGAGTTTTAAAACCTGGCCCATTAGGGGCGGGGCTCCTATGGGTCGGATTAAAATCGCCATCCCTACCTAAAATGTGCTTATAACAATTCCAAAATTCGATGAGAGTTGAAGTGATCGATATAAGTGAAACTAATTCAGAATGTATATGCCCTCGTCTTACGTGAAATACCAATAAGAATGTTGTAGTCCAAAATAAGTAGCCACGAACCTTATTGTTTTTAAAAGAGTATGATTCCTTTCTTTACTCTACACCATACTGAAGTGTAATATACGGTGTAGATAACTGGGATGTAATCGTAACCTTTGATAAATGATTCCTTAACTCTCCCAATAGCTACACTACCATGATCAAATCGTAGATTTTAGATTAATTTATGTACCCTATGCTCTACCTTAATCTTATTCACTTTGAACTAATAAAAGGTTTCAGACATGTGGTGAATAAGGTAAACATATCCATACCTTGAGTAATCATTAATGAAGTACTAAAAGATACATCTTGACTAGATAGTCATAGAACCATACAAATCAAAATGAACCATTTTAACACACTTTTTACTCTTTAGCTTTTAGTCTGAAGGGCCCCTTGGTCATTTTACCTTCTAAAAGAGATTAACAAAATATAAGTGCCTCCACTTTCAATGAAATCAATTGTCCATTTCAAATCAGTCTTTTCATTCCTTTTAGAATTAAACAACCCAAGCATAAGTATCAAATTATGTTTAGTTCTACTAAGAATGAAACTTTCTCTTTAATGATTAGGTATTTAGCAGTATTGGTGAGACAAACGTTATAATATATAATTTTTTTCCAATGTGCCAAAAAAATAAAAATAAAAATAAAAATCCCAATTTTGATAAAAATAACTTTATTAAAATAATTGAATATCTATTTAAAACCAATTTAGAAACTAAAACTACTTTTCTTTTAAAAATCAAGTACACTAAATAATGTGCATACATTAATTATACGTCTACATCAAAATCTAAAAAGATATACTACCGCTAATATTTGTGCCTTATTTTTATTACCATTACTAGGAATATTTCACCTTTAAGTAGTTTCCCGGTTACTTAGAATCTCTCCAAAGAGTTGCAATATTGATTTGTAGTTCCCACCGGACCATAAATCATGTATTAACTTTTAAGAGATAAACCATTAACATGTCCTTTTCATGATAAAGCTATGAAAAAACAAAGTTCGCTGCTATAAATTTATAATTACTTACAATGGAAACATCTTCCATCCGACTTTTCCATTTACGAGTATGAACCTTATTAACCTAACCATTTCACCTGAGACGTAGCCTTATCCTTCTACCTATCTTTCGGGAAAGAAGCAAAGCTCTTATCAATAACTAACACCATCCATTAACTACTGATAATTCTCACTCCTGGATTATGAAACCGGTCCAAGTTTCCTTACCATATCTAATCCAAAAAATCTCTTGTTCAACCAATGATGAAAATTATTTTAAGAATATGATTCTTATCGAGCCTCATCAACCATCATTGGTGATTACAAATTCCTATATGTTAATTCTTTAGAATTAAACATGTACATATAGAAATTCTCCCTTGAGGGGACTGAACTTAGATAACACTTAATTTAAAAGGAATAAATACAAATTTTAAAATATGATGATTAAATGATTAATACCATCTGTTGGGGGGGCAAACAAAGATAACATGAGGAGTTAATCACATAACCATTTTAATACGTTGATAGGAATCGTAGGTTAAATAAGTTTATTATCCTCTTAACTTAGTACAGTGTCCAATTATCTTTTCATTCCATGAACTTTATTCTAATAAAACCCTTTTACGTTAAGACTAAAAATTGTGAATATAAGTTGAATTCATTTTAGAAATCTTAGAATCATTAACTGAAGAAATTAATTTCCAATTAAATACATGAAAATTACTTTGATTAATTTTAAATTGTCATTCATCAATCAACAAAAAAAAATCATGTTGAGCTTCCTAGTTCCCTTATGAAGTGATGTTTCTTGGTCGTAGCTTATATCCCCTCACTATGAAATGGAGAAATTTTCATCATTTGAGTATATTCTCCAGATAGTTCAGGAACAGTCTGTTTGGTATAATTTAATAACCAATGTCTTTTAATTCCACAATGAATGATGACGACTTTGTTGGGGAGGATATAATGTTTAAATGTATACTATTGGTTCATTTATTGAATCTTAATCCGCTCATGTAGAACTTCCTCGATGGGGGGGATCAAACTCAATCATATTCAATTCTTGGAACTATCACTTAAAATTTTAAAGAATATCAGATCTCGTGATTAATTACATTCATTGGGGGGCATACCGAAGTTTACCCGAGGAAATAATCACATCACATTCTTAAAACATCAATAGAGACCGCAGGAGTTATATTGAAATCCCTCACCCACTTAATATTTTAAACTTGAGGATATTTTGAAAAACAATTCATTCAATTCTAAATTCTCGAATAAAATCATTGGTAATTTTTAATTTACTTGTACAAATTAAATTTTCCAATCTCACTATTTTAATTTTCCAAAAATAAACCATTTTAAAATTGAAATAAAATTCAGAGATCAAAATTTAATTTATACTTTTAATTAATTACCTGATTAAATTCAAATTATAAAAGAATACATAAAAGCTAATTTTCAACAAAAAATGATATAGGCCAATCACAATAATAATCCATGTTGTCCATAATAACGTATGATCCTAACTAATTAGTGCATGAATATTATCAAAATTACCAGATGATAGAATCATAACGAAGCATAATAATATGCAATTACAGTTCAAATAGGAATTAAATTCCCCTTTCCATTATTTCCTAGAGCTCCTATTGAAGTAGAGCTATTCAAGATTCTAATTCCGTTTGAAGTAGACTTACTTTTTAACAAGAATCATCTTCGAAGTATTCTTTATAACCTAGTTTTCTTCATGCACTTGACCTTACGAGGATACTCCATTTTGATTAGGGAAGAGTCGGGACAAAGATCCATTATAAAACTAGTGAAAACTGCAATAACCAAACTAAATACAAAACGGACCACGCGTCGGATTAATCCGATATTGGTTTTGAACAATATGATGAGGTCTGAATTGATCCGATTCTCTATCTTATCTTCTTTATCTCGGTTTTTCCAATTTTATGCAAAAACCTTCATAACTTCTTAAGTACTTAACTAAACTGCATAAAACTTTGTTCAAGTCCATAACCAGCATATATACATGATTCTAACTAGTAAAAACTATTACATTCCCTCACAAACTTCTCCATATGAATTGATTAAAGCAATAATTAAAAAACTAGATTATTATAGACAAATTGAATCTACAAGGAAAATAACTTAGGATAAACACCATAGGATCCATTCACACAAAATAATTTTCATCTGACCATAATGGAAGGGATATATTTTATCCACTCTGAAAAATCATGTTAGTATGATATCATATACAAATATGTATATTCTTACAACATGAAAAATATGGGTTTTAAGTTGGACAACATGGACATCAATATATATTTAGGCCTCTGATAGCAATAGTTAGGAAATTGGGATTAATAGAAGTGAAAAAAATTTAACCCAAAGATTGATTATGTAATGGAAAGTAAAAAAAAGAACTAGGTTTAAATTATAAACCTGGGTTTTCGAATTACCCTACCATTGCAGATCTGGTTGGTGATACGAATGTTGAGAAATATATTGACGGAGATGATGATCATACTGTCTTCTTAAGGTCTCCAGAACCTTGCTAGAATAAAAAAAATAACAAATCATATCTTCTATTATATGATCCATCCAAAGTAAGACTTATGTGTGAGTACTCTTGGAGATGAGAACTTGATGAGATATGAGAGGAATTACTTTTTCTCTCCTCACCCCTTTACAAAAACATGAATAGTATTTTCCTCTCTCTCTCTAACCGTCAATAATTTTTCTCTTTTTCAAAACCCTAGCTTACACCAATATAAATAGGTATAAGTTATGGGCTTAGGCTTAACTGGGCTTCCAAAGAGTTTCAAGCCTACTACTTGGGCAATTGACTATACTAGGGACTCTAGACTAAACAATTAAATTCAATGCAGAATAAATACTCAAAAGTCTCAAATTATAACCCCATAATTTATTTCCTTTCTTTCTTTAATCGTGATTAATGTCACTAAACAATCACAACTACAACCCAATTTAATTATATCAAAATCACTCGGAATAAAGATGTCGTGTTTGAAAAGTTGATTTGGTACATAATATGATCCCCCATATTAAGTGTTCGATACCCTCTTTGTCAAATCAATTTATTGCTAATAGATTTTAAACAACATCTAATCAATTCATTGTTTCTTATACTTAAATTATTTGAAAGTCTACCAAATTATAAAATAATCCACTGACCGAGTTTACTGGTGGAAACAAAACTTATAAGTCTATAAGGGGGTATCACAATCCAAGATCTTTCTTGGATGAGGATTCTTCTGAATTATAATCTCAGACATATTTACATAACGATCACCTAATCTATGAAGATTAATATTAAATTAAAAATGAATTATTCCCGTAATAGTCAAATCAATAATTATACAAGCATTTTGATCTTCTGAACCCTCGGGATTAAGAATTATGCACCCTTTGCAAATAGTGAGAGATTGACCAAGTCTAATTTGGAAAACCCTTAAACTTGAATCTCATGGGCGGTCCTATTTAATACATTCCTGAATGTACTGGTCAAAATCCTTTTTTGAACTATCAAACAAGTTCTCCAACCACCAAACAGGCTCTTATAATTTTAGATCAACCACTAAGATTGCACATGATGATATATCGATAGGTTATCATTCCCTATCTAGACCGAGAATTATTTAATTGAACTAGAATCAGAATTTCGATCTCTTGTGATCAAGAAAAATTTAACTCACCGGAATTCCTACTAAGTGAAATTGACGAGCATAAAGAAAAAAATATAAGTCATTCTCATAAACACAATTCTTATTTCAAAATCAACTGACAAACCTTTATTGAAAAGTAAACATTTTTTTAGATATGGGATTTTATTTGAAGGAGGTAGAAGAACTAGCCTCTTCTAAATAGTTTACAACCTTGACTGCATCTATGAGGACTGAAAGAATAAGACATAAATGAGGTTCTTTATAGATTAGAACCCTTACAAAAGAATTTCGGAATGAACAAATAAGAGTGAGATTAAAGCTAAAATGGGAATATATAAGACACCATTGACCACTAAACATGTCTAAAAGAGGGAAGGCCCCATTTATCTACTCTAATTAAGCCTTTGAGATATTTAGGAAAATCATTTACATTTGAAGACAAGCAGTCCTTGTTCTCTGCACTCCCTAGTTTCGCAAGAAAGTGAGCCACTTAAATTGCCTCCCTGAAAGAATGAATTAACTTGAACTTGATCCTCTTGCAAAGACTAAGAATTTAAAATATGTGCCAATTAATATTCCATGGAGCTTTAACCCTATTTTACAACACGTCTACTAGAAACTTTGAGTCACTTTCAATAATAAGATCATAATCCATGAAATCCAGAAAGAACTCCAAACCTCTTCTCAATGCCATAAATTTTTCCTCCGTGTTGGAAACTTCACCAAAATGAGCATAGAACGCCCATATCATGTCCCCAGATTGATTTCTCAAAATTCCTCCTCCTTTTCCCTTGCATGGATTACCTATAGAACTTCAATCTACATTCAATTTTAAAACTCCTTATGGTGGAGTAAATCACCTGATTTGTAGCTTCTTCTTTGGACTAGAAACAAAGATGATTAAATGACAATTAGCCATCTCTTTCTTGACATGATAGAGAACATATATTACATTTGGAGAGCATTCATCATATCTATATTTATTTATATGGATCCATATGCAATAATAAATGATTGTAGGAATAACCTTGTTAATGGAATGTTGGACTTATCCCTATGAATCCACCATTGGAAAATTTAGTTTCTAACTCCTCCACCTTTTGATCTCTGAATTATAAATTGTTAAGTCATTTTATCCCACACCATAGAAGCTATATCACCCCCTACAAAATGTGATATGCATTCTCTTCATTTAGATAAGAATAACAAAAACATTTAAAAAATCTAACCTCTCTCTCTAGCCGCCAAACCCTAATTAGGGTTGCATGGAAAATCCTCAATCATCATCATCCTATCCCGTCAATCCAAAACCTCCTAATCCATCTAACCCTTGGCACAAATCATTCCCATGCCTTTTAAAAGAACCGTCCTTGCCTTATGCATCAAATCTCAAACCTCTTTCCAAGTACAAAGGAGAACCTGCCATCATATTCACTAATGAAGAAGTAGATAAACTTTCTCATCCATACAAATATGCGATAGTTGGAAAATTCTCACATGGGAAACCTACGATGGAATTCATTAGGAAAAATTTTGAAACCTTTGGTCTAAAGGTTGCATATCAGATCGAATTGTTGGATTATAAACATATCCTTATTCGTATTAATTATCAAGAAGATTTTAAGCGATTGTGGATGAAGGAACAATGGTATATTGGTAAAAGTCTAATGAGAACATTCAAATGGACTCATCAATTCCGAACTGATCAAGAGAGCTCCATAGTTCCTGTGTGGATAAACTTTCCAGGTTTACCTACTCATTTTTTTGCAAAAGATGCTCTATTTTCAATTGCACAGGCTGTAGGTCATCCTCTTATGCTTGATAATTCAACTTCTACAATCAATAGGCCTAATGTGGCACGTGTATGTGTAGAAATTGACCTCTTAAAGCCTAGGGCTCAAAGAATTTGGATAGGGTGTGGATATGAAGGGTTTTGGAAAAGTATTGAATTTGAAAATCTACTAGGTTACTGCTCCTCCTGCAAAAAATTAGGTCACCATGAAGATAATTGCTTACAATATAAAGCTGTCCCTTATAAAAAAGAAACTAACAAAAGTAAAGAAATAGCTATACAAGAAGAGATCCCAATCAAATATCAAACAGCAAGGAAAGAACCCATGCAAGTATATAAAATCAAGAAGAAGAAGATGGAACATCACCGTGATCAGGTTAAGCAAGGAGGCAAGGGAGTGGCATCAACCAGTACTGTGAGGCAAATAATGTAGTCCAAAGTAGTTACAATTGCTGATCGGGAAAATATTCGAGCAGATATCTGTCTAAATGGTATCCAGGAGGAAATTGAATCCATTAAGGAAGAGGAATGGAAAGTAACACATGAGGAGGAAATAAATATTTAAGATCTACTTAACAGTAAGCAGAAAGTGATTCAAGAAGTTGATAAAGAATATAACTCAGACTGCAAAGAAATTAGCAATGGGAGTAAGAGCAGGCCTATTAAAAAAGGTTATTTCTGAGATAATGATTAAAAGGAGAAGTCTGAAATATCCGTTTGGGATGATCTTGTTCAATTTTCAAATATTCTTTCAGAAAAGATTGCCGCTTACCAAAGGAATAACAAACAAGAATTGGAAACCTCAGAACCTAAGGACATCATGTCTAGTCAGGAAGTAAAAAAGCCAAAGAAAACCAAGAAGGGGAAGAAAAAAATTACTAGCAAAGTGAGGATTACTAGATCAGCAGTGAAAATCAACAAACAAGTCTCTCCTACCACGTTTAACTGATTAATGGTATTATTTGGAATGCCAGAGGAGTTGGGAATAAAGTTACAAAAAGGAGATTGAAGAAATTATGTAGGTATCATTGTGTCTCTTTCTTGGCAATTCTTGAACCAATAATTGATAACTCAAAGATTGATAACATTGGGAGAATTATTAATTTTGAAGGCTGTTGTTTTAATCATGTAAATAAGATATGGTGTTTTTGGAGGCATGGGATATCAAGTGAAAATCTGTATGATGGAAACCAAAATCTACTTCTGGAAATAGATCATCCTCTATTAAAATGTAAGATTGGAATTAATGTAGTTTATTCCAAATGCTCTAGACAAGAAAGATTAAGTCTTTGGGAGGATATTGTTGATAGTTTTATAAGGTACAACCAGGTACCTTTGTTAGTAGTGGGGGATTTCAATATTGTCTGCAATAGAGCTGAATGATTTAGAGGTAGACCAATTAACTTGGGCAATGCATCTAACTTCAATACCTATATAGCAAGTAGCTCTCTTCAAGACATGGGGTATTTAGGGGCTAAATTTACTTGGAGTAAAAAGGTCAATGGGTCAATAATGTTCGAAAGATTGGATAGAGGACTAATTAACTCTAACTGGATTAATTGTTTCCCTAATTCAATTTTAAAACACCTGAACAAAAAACTTCTCTGATTATAGACCCCTTTTAATTTCTATCCCTAGCCCCATTGGTAAAGGTCCTAAACCTTTTAGATTTCAGAATTTTTGGAGTGATCATGTAGAGTTCTTGTTTACTATCAAAAATTCCTGGGAAGAATTTTCAACAGGTAGACCTATGGACATCTTTGCATACAAATTGAAAAGACTGAAAGGCAAACTCAAAGAGTGGAGTAAAGTTTAGTTCAAAGATCTATTTGATGATATAAAGTGCCTAGAAGATCAACTCGAAGAAGAAGAAGAATTGATTCTGGAGCAGATGACTAGTTTGGAGCAAAGGGAGAAATGTTCAAAAGTTAGAGCTGAGTTAAACTTAGCTTTAACTAAAGAAGAGAAATTTTGGTTTCAAAAATATAGAGGAGAGTGGATAGATAATGGAGATATAAATACTAAATTCTATCACTCTCAAGTTCAGCAACAACGAAGAAGAATGTGGATACACTCAAAAAAAGATGAGCAAGGAAGAAGTGAAGAGAATCAAGAAGAGATTGCTAACATTTTTACATCTTATTTTTCTTCTTTATTTTCTGCAGGGAATCTAGAAGACAAAGGAATGATGGCCAATATACCTAAGATCATTTCTGCAGATACTAATTTCAACTTAATATCCATTCCAGAAGCAGATGAAATTTTGAAGGCTATTAAGGATATGAACCTCAACAGTGCAGCTGGATCAGATGGTTATAATGGTACTTTTTATATCAAATGCTGGGAGTTTATTAAGGAGGACTTCACAAAGGTAATTCAATCTTTCTTTCTGGGGGCTGCAATTCCTAAATCTTAGAGTTCTGCTCAAATATGCCTTGTTGCTAAAGTTATTAGACCATCCTTTTGCAAGGATTTCAGACCAATTAGTCTATGTAACTTTAGTTATAAAGTAATTGCCAAGATTATTAACTCAAGATTAAGTCTTAGTCTTCCTAACTTGATATCACAGAATCAATCAGGATTTGTGAAGGGGAGATGTATTCAACACAACATCTTATTGGCTCAGGAGATGATTTATTTACTGGATAGAAAAGTGCAAGGAAGTAATGTGGTTATAAAGCTAGACATGGGCAAGGCATATGATAGAGCTTTTTCGATCTTCATTACTAAATCTTTAAGAGCTTTTGGATTCTCAAAAACTTTTATAAATTTAATATGGAGATGCATCTCTTCCACTTGGTTCTCTGTTTTAATCAATGGTCAATCTATGGGTTTCTTTCAACCTTCAAGAGGTATCAGGAAAGGGGATCCAATATCCCCAAGCTTATTTATTATTATGGCAGAAGTATTCGGTAGAGGTTTGGATTCCAAAATGTCTAATGGTACAATTAATCACTTTTCTCATCCAAGAAATTGCCCCTTAATAAGTCATCTAGGCTATGAAGATGATCTGATTATTTTCACTAATGGTAGAAAAAGGAGTTTGAAGCAGTTGATGAAGTTCTTCAGTTACTATGAGAAAGAATCAGTCCAGTCAATCAGCCAAGACAAAAGTTACATTAAAATCAGTTCTAAAGCATCAGCAGCCTCAAAGAATAGAGTATCAAAAGTTACTGGTTTCAAAAGTATAAATGGCCATCTCACCTACTTAGGTAGCACTCTAGTTACAGGAATAAGTAAGTCTATATACTTTGAATCTATTGTTCACTCTATAGCTATTCAAATTCAGAGTTGGAAAACAAAGTTTCTAACTTTGGGTGGTAGAATTACTTTGATACAATTTGTTCTATCTTCTGTCCCGTTGTATACCCTGTTGGTTTTAAACCCTCCAAAACTTATTTTAAAATATATTAATCAGTTAATCAAATCTTTATTTTGGGGGGTGAACAAATATTATGGGAAGAAATTTCACTGGTTAAGCTGGGATGCTATTTTCTTTCCGAAAGAAGAGGGAGGGATTGGTATTTGAAATTTGAAGTCAGTTATTTCTGCTTCAAATATGAAGCTTGCTTGGAATTTTAAAGAGGGATCAAGTCTATGGGCTTAATTTTTTAATGCTAAATTGTAACACCCCGTATTTTTATGCTTTATTAATTTGGGGATTTATTAAATTTAATGTGAGTTATTAATTTAATATAAATCCAGAAATTAATTACTTTATAATTATTAACGTGATGTGAGTTAGTAATTATGGGAAGCTTTTTGAATATTACAAATGAGTAAAGTAATATAATATTGGTTCTATGAAATGTCACGAGTGAATAAAATGACAATTTTGGAAATTTGAGTCGGGACGCACCCGTGTCGCGTTGGGACTAAATACTGATTAATAAAAGTAAAATATTTTTAAGTTATCCGTATGGTCATTTTGAGTGCGCCAACGTGTCCGGAAGGGTCGATATAGTCAGAAAAGTGTACTCGGAGGTTTAGTTTGGGTCTCGGGGCGTTTTTAGGCCTAGTTAGCACCCCGGGAGGGCATTTTGGACGTTTTGCATTTTTGGGGAATTAAACCCACGAAAATTATTAGGCTATATCAGCCATTGAGAATTGTCCTTTAGGGTTATCAGACTCAAAACTTTATAATGGCCATAGGAGAGGGAAGGAGGAAGCTTTCCAAGCAATCCAAGGCCAAAACGTTATCCGATTGCACCGCCACCACCACCAACGCGTAGATCGCGCGACGGGGAACGCAACCACACCAAAATCGTCCAGAAATCAGAATTCTGAAATTTCAGGCAAGTATTTATCTTGCTTATTTTCGTTAATGCATCACTCATGTTAGTCTAGTGTTGATTAGGATGAGTTTAATGGAAGAAAACCCATGTTGGAGATAGGAAATTGCATGTAGTAATGTTATAAATGGAAATCTGGAAATCCCCTTCATATGTAGAGATTGAACCACGAACTTATGATGTTTTAGAAGAAGAAATTCTGTAAAAATATTGATTAGAACAAGGTTAAAGAAATTCTAGGGTTCTTGAGATTAAAATGAGTTTTTGGCCTATTAATCCATAGTTATTGATGAAAATTTGCATGCTTGACGTAGAAGTTGTATAATATGGGTTTATACTGTTAGTGGTAAAAATTTTTGGGCGTTTGGGTGTGAAAAATATGGATTTGGAAGAGGATGGATGGTAGAACCCGTAACTGGTTTCCTGCAGAATTCGCCATACCTGCTTGATCGATCGATCGAGCCAAGAGGTTCGATCGATAGAAGGTTCGATCGATCGAGCCCCTGCCATCGATCGATCGACCCCTCCTGGAAGACTCATATTTCCCCTTTGTAAATAGTTAAATTCAAATTAAATGAGTAAGAATATTTGGACATCCTTATTAAAATATTTTGGGAGATAAAGAGGACCAGTAGGACTTATTAATAATTATGAGACCTTTATTGTAAGACGAGATTTGCATTTTTGGGGTGTTTATATATAAGGGACGATAGAATTACGTATTATAGGGAGAAACGCGTAAGATAGTTACGGTGGAAGATAAATGAGTACCTACTGAATTTTACACTTGGAGGGATAGAGTCCATGAGTGTTACGTAGTGAGTTAGTATAATCCCTCAAATTAAAGTTAGAGACGAACCGTTATATGCGATAACTAATAATGTGAAAATAAGGATAAATGTCGTGATTATGGGTTATGAGATGAACCTAAATTTGATATGGTAAAAGTAGTATATGTATATGACTGTGTGTATGCATATATTATATACGTGTGAAAATCATGCCCGCGCTACTTGCTATCCCTGAGGTTACCGCACTGGGACAGTCTTATCTCGAATGGGCCTTCATGGGGGATATTGACTCGTACCCTAGAAGATAGGAATCCTAGGTACGGGCTATCGGATCGATAGTCGGACGGTCCTAAGAGCCGTGAGGGTATGTACTGACCTCTTGGACTTGGAAACTATGCTTCGCCTCAATATTGTTTTTGTTTGTGTTAATACAGTTCGAGAGTGATTCCGAACTTGTATTTCCCTTAGTACGAGAGATACGGGGACTGGATAGCAGAGTATGCCCGCACCATAATTATTATGTGGGGTGCTGTTAGAATATATATATATTATACGAGTATTTAATATATATATTAAAATTCTGAAACTGGGGAACTACCTACTGTGTTTATGGTAAGTAAGATATGAATAATTATTTCAATTTGGGAAAAAGTGATTGAAAAGTGTAATATATTGTGAGAGACTTTATTAGTAAATAAAGCTTAAATGAGAACTTTGGTGTTAAACGGAATTTACCTCTTAACCAGTTGAAATTGTCAATCTAAATCTTACGAGTAACCTAAGATAAGATAAGTTAAACCGTTGGGAAGGTTAGTGCGATAGGTGTGCACATTAGAAGAGAGGTGAGAATTTCTCAAGGGAGTGCCGCACTAATATGTTGTTGTATTGGCCTGTAAACATTTTAAATACTTGCTAAACAAATTTTAAATCATTTTCACTATCGGGCTCTGACCCGTTTCCATTTTCTTTTCTCTCTTGTATATATATATGTATGTATTACAGGTGCCCAGCCACAGGGGCGTATTGCATAGGATCCCTTGAAAGGAACGTGCTGCAGCTTAGGTGGGAGTTGCAGGCCTCTTGCTTAGACGACTTCATTTATTTGATTCCACTCTTATCATATTTATTCAGTTGGGCATGTGTCGCCCGTTTCCATTATCTAGTTGTTTTATTGGACATTGTGATTCATTTATTTCTAGTATTGTCACTTTGGGATTTATTACTGTCTGGATGTTTTACTTTAAGTTTTAAATGTTGGGACTTAGTTATTGAATGTTTAAATCATTTGGATTATATGTTCCAGGACAATTGTGATGTGATTCTTTGAAAGTTGAATTATGTAAAGATTTAAATGTTGGCTTACATAAAAATAAAATTTGGAAAGAAATGTCTAAAAATGGTTTTGACACTTAGCTTAATTAATTAGGGTATTTAAATTTGGAAAAGTTATTTTTCGACAGTGATGCTAAGAATGAACCAACTGTTCACCTTGATTTTAATTTAATAAAGGAGCGATCGCCCGTTATTTAATTAGGCGGGGTGTCACAGGTGGTATCAGAGCATCAGGTTCTAGTGTCCTTAGGATCTGTACGGGTTATTTCGCTTTCAGCTTTACATTTTTTTTGCTATAGAGCCCTATTTTAGGATTATTGTATTCTTGCTTTTACGTTTACGTCTTCAGCTATTTGAGATTTGATAATAACTGTAGACTAATAAATTTCTTCATGTTTCAGATGCCTCCGAGACCTGCACCAAAGGATAGGCGTGCCCCATCCGAGCAGCCAGCAGCTCCGGCATAGGGTACGATGAATGCTAATGAGGTAGCCGCTATTGTTGCTCAGGCGGTGAATGCGGCGCTAGAGGTGGTACAGCAGGATCCACCCCAGATTCAGGCAGTGGCGCGAGTACATGCACATCTTCCATCTGCATGGGAGCGGGTTAGGGATGCCTTTCAGAAGGCGCATCCCCCTGAGTTCTCGGGTAGTTCAGATATTGTCATCGTCAGCCAATGGAAGAAAGATATCCAACTGCATCTTCATATATATGAGTGCACATACGTGCAGAGACAGTTGTCGTCTTCCTTTAAGCTAGTGGGGGCCGCTTGGCAGTGGTGGGAGTCCATCACCACCTTGGAGGAGAGGGATACTATTCCTATTCAGGTATTCTGGGAGCGGTTTGATCGCAAGTATTTTCCACCCGCCGTGCAAACTGAGATGAGGCAGAAGTTACTGAACTTGAAGCAGGAGAATTCTACCATTACTGAGTATGAGGAGGAGTTCACGAGACTTCTCACCATAGTGCCAGATGAGGCACCTACCGAGGGTAAGAAGATAATGTTGTTTGTGGACGGGTTAGCTTGGAGGATCCGTCAACACCTTATAGGGAATCTATCTCTGAGTACTTTCATAGATATACTCAATGCTGCTTTATTACACTGCCAGGATCACCACTTCCATCTGCAGGGAAGCAAGCGAGCAAGAGAGTCCGGCCGCTGGGCAGGACAAGGGGTAGTTGCGTTGGTGGAGCACCGACATTCCAGGGGCAAACTCATCAGCATGAGCAGAGTTCCCATCAAGGGGACCCTGCCAAGCGCTTCCGATCAGGTGATTCCAGGCAGGGATTTGAGGGTTATAGGCAGGGTCAGCAGGGCCAGCAAGGTGAACACCGTCAGCAGCGGGGCCAGCAGCAGGGCCAACAGGGCCAGTAGCGTTTCCATCAGGGCCAACAGGGCCAGTGGCGGGGCGGTAATGGCCACCAGGGCCGTGGTCAGCAGGGCCAGAGGGGAGGTAACTTCAGAGGCCGATGTTTTTTGTGCGGCAAGCATGGCCATAAGCGCCAGGATTGCCCAGAGGTTGATAGGGCCCCACAGCAGCAGGGTGCCCGTAATGAGCCACATAGGACACTTTTCCAGCTTCCCTCCCAGCACCAGCCCTACCAGCCATTCCAGCAGCTCCAGTGCAGCAGGGGCAGTTACAGTATGGACGTGTCTATAACGTTCACCAGGAAACAGCTCCACAGGCACCACCCGCGATTGAGGGTATGTTTCATATCCATAGTACTATGGGTCGAGTTTTATTTGATACCGGGGCGACGCACTATTTTATAGCCACTCATTTTACGAAGGCCTTAGGGTTATTAGCCACAGCAGAGATCACTGTGACGTGTGTGGACTCACCACTGGGGAGTGGTTCGCTTATTTTCTTTATATGCCGGGGTGTGGGGGTAGATATTGGTAGCTTGGTATTACCTGCAGACATGTTAGTCTTAGATATGCATGAGCATGACGTTATTATCGGTATGGATTGGCTAGCTACTTACAGGGCCATGATAGATTGTTTTGGTGGGAGTATTTTCTTTGCCATTCCGGGGTAAGAGATGTTTGTAGTGGCGATGCCTCTCCCAGAGGGAGGCTCGACCGCTCATTTGTATTACATAGAGGAGGATACCTCTAAGGAGGTTGTGATTCCCTTAGACTCGATCCCAGTTGTCCGTGAGTATTCTGATGTGTTTCAGGAGATATCAGTCCTACCCCCCAGTCGAGAGATATATTTTGTCATAGATTTATTACTAATTACTAGACCGATAGCACGCGCTCCATACCATATGGCTCCGGCGGAGATGCGAGAGTTACGATATCAGATAGAGCAACTGTTAGGTCAGGGCTTCATTCGCAGGAGTACCTCACCTTGGGGCGCTCCAGTTTTGTTTGTGAAAAAGATAGATGGTTCACTGAGGTTGTGTGTGGACTACCGAGAGCTGAACAAGGTCACAATACGAAATAAGTATCCGTTGCCTCAAATCGATGATCTGTTCGACCAGCTGAGGGGAGCGACTTTCTTTTCGAAGATAAATCTGAGATCAGGGTACCATCAGTTACGTATTAGGGAGCAGGATGTTTCAAATACTGCCTTCTTGATGAGATATGGGTCCTATGAGTTCAGGGTGATGCCATTTGGCCTCACAAATGCTCCAGCCGTGTTCATGGACTTAATGAACCGAGTGTTCAGAGAGTTCTTGGATCAGTTTGTCATCGTCTTCATAGATGAATTTTGATATATTCACACTCCGAGGAGGAGCATGCCGAGCATTTGAGACGGGTTCTTCAGACTCTACGAGAGCATCAGCTATATACCAAGTACGAGAAGTGAGGATTCTAATTGCGAGAAGTACAATTCTTGGGCCATGTTGTTTCTGAGCGGGGGATAGCAGTCGACCCGAGTAAAGTGTCAGCGGTGAGGGAATATGGACAGCCCACGACACCGACAGAAGTGCGTAGTTTCTTGGGGTTAGACGGATACTACAGGAGATTCATTTGGGAATTCTCCAAAATAGCGGGTCCATTGACGAACCTGACTCGCAAAGGGGTACCATATGTTTAGGATGATGCTTGTCAATTGGCTTTCAACGAGCTGAAAGACAAGCTTACTTCAGTACCAGTTCTTGCTTTACCTAAGCCGGGTGTGGAGTACCTGGTCTACACCGATGCCTCTTTACGGGGACTTGGGGGAGTACTTCAGCAGGAGGAGAATGCTATAGCTTTTGCCTCCCGCAAGCTTAAGAAGCATGAGAAGAATTACCCCACCCATGACCTGGAGTTAGCAGCGGTCATTTTTGCATTTAGGATATGGAGGCACTATTTATTGGGGGAGAAGTTTCGCTTGTTCACAGACCACAAGTCACTACAGTACCTGTTCACTCAGCGAGAGATGAATATGCGTCAGCGCAGATGGTTAGAGTTTGTGAAGGACTACCAGTTCGATATACAATACCACCCTAGGAAGGCCAACGTATTTGCTGATCCGTTGAACCGTAGATCGGTAGGCGATGTAGTAGACATCTAGAAAGAAAAGTGGAAAGAGTTGGGTCATCAGGATGCAGTAGCCCGTTCTTTCGTATCTGTCATGACAGTGACACCCGATATTATTACGAGGGTGATACAGGCACAGGCCAAAGACCCGTTTTTCCAGGAGCAGATTGTACGACTTTTAGCTGAGGGTGTTGAGTCCTATTCTGTTAGTTCTGATGGGGGTTTGAGATTTAATGGGAAATTGGTGGTCCCAAAAGGATCAGAATTACATCATGCAGTGATGACCTAGTCTCACGGGTCCCGATTTGCGGTACAACCTAGAGGAGATAAGATGTACCAGGATATGAGGCGGAAATACTGGTGGAGTGGGATGAAGAAGGACATTTCTGAGTTCGTGTCCAAGTGTTCTACCTGTCAGCTAGTAAAGGTGGACCATCAGAGACCGTCAGGGTTGCTTCAGCCATTGGAAATACCCGCGTGGAAGTGGGAGAGTATTTCCATGGACTTTATTATAGGGTTGCCTACATCACAGCGGGGCCACGACTCTATCTGGGTGATTGTAGACCGTTTGACCAAGGTGGCTCATTTTCTGTCGCTGCGGACAGACTATACCACGGGTCAGTATGCTCAGTTGTTCATTGCTGAGATTGTCAGATTACATGGGGTACCCCTGAATATTGTGTCAGATAGGGACAAGATTTTCGTGTCACGTTTCTGGGAGAGCTTTCAGGAGGCTATGGGTACAAAGTTGAGATTAAGTTCAGCTTATCACCCACAGACAGATGGGCAGACAGAGCGTACTAATCAGATGCTGGAGGATATGCTACGCATGTGTGTCCTTGATTTTGGAGGAGGTTGGGAGCCACATCTTCCACTGGTAGAGTTCGCTTATAATAACTCTTTTCAGTTCACGATTGGCATGGCTCCATTCGAGGCTTTGTATGGCAGACCTTGTCGTTCCCCAACTTGTTGGATAGAGGTGGGGGATAACAAGTTGCTAGGACCAGAGGTGATTCAGGAAACCTCTGCGAGGATTGAGATGATTAGGGGTCGTATCCGAGTAGCCCAGGACAGGCAGAAAAGCTACGCCGATGCGAAACGGTTCTTCCGAGAGTTTAATGTGGGGGACCAAGTATTACTGTGAGTATCTCCTATGAAAGGAGTGATGTGGTTCAGGAAGAAAGGGAAATTGGCCCCGAGGTACGTGGGACCATTTCCCATTATCGAGAGAATTGGGCCGGTGGCATACAGGTTGGGTCTGCCAGAGCATTTGCATTGCATCCTTGATGTATTCCACATCTCGTCGTTGAGACGATATCTTCGGGATGACATGGCTCACACCCACATCCCGATAGAGGAGATAGACCTACAGCCCGATAGCTCTTATGAGGAGAGATCGGTGGCTATCCTAGACCATAGTGAGAGGAGATTGAAGTTGAAGGTAGTTCCACTTGTATGGGTCCAGTGCAAGCATCATAATGTGGAGGAATCCACTTGGGAGCGCGAGGCAGATATGCGCGAGAGATATCCAGATTTATTCTTACCAGGTATGCCGTATTTTCCAAATTTCGGGACGAAATTCCTTTATTAGGGGGGGAGTATGTAATACCCCGTATTTTATGCTTTATTAATTTGGGGATTTATTAAATTTAATGTGAGTTATTAATTTAATATAAATTCGAAAATTAATTACTTTATAATTATTAACGTGATGTGAGTTAGTAATTATGGGAAACTTGTTGAATATTACAAATGAGTAAAGTAATATAATATGGGTTCTATGAAATTTCACAAGTGAATAAAATGATAATTTTGGAAATTTGAGTCGGGACGCGCCCGTGTCGCGTCGGGACTAAATATTGATTAATAAAAGTAAAATATTTTTAAGTTATTCGTATGGTCGTTTTGAGTGCGCCAACGTGTCTGGAAGGGTCGAGATAGTCAGAAAAGTGTACTCGGGGGGTTTAGTTTGGGTCTCGGGGCGTTTTTAGGCCTATTTAGCACCCCGAGAGGGCATCTTGGACGTTTTGCATTTTGGGGGAATTAAACCACAAAAATTATTAGGCTATATCAACCATTGAGAATTTTCCTTTAGGGTTATCAGACTCAAAACTTTAGAACGGCCATAGGAGAGGGAAGGAGGAAGCTTTCCAAGCAATCCAAGGCCAAAACGTTATCCGATTGCACCGCCACCACCACCAACGTGTAGATCGTGCGACGGGGAATGGAACCACACCAAAAACGTCCATAAATCAGAATTCTGAAATTTCAGGCAAGTATTTATCTTGCTTATTTTCGTTAATACATCACTCATGTTAGTTTAGGGTTGATTAGGATGAGTTTAATGGAAGAAAACCCAAGTTGGAGATAGGAAATTGCATGTAGTAATGTTATAAATGGAAATCTGGAAATCCCCTTCATATGTAGAGATTGAACCACGAATTTATGATGTTTTAGAAGAAGAAATTCTGGAAAAATGTTGATTAGAACAAGGTTAAATAAATTCTAGGGTTCTTGAGATTAAAATGAGTTTTTGGCCTATTAATCCGTAGTTATTGATGAAAATTTGCATGCTTGACGTAGAAGTTGTATAATATGGGTTTATATTGTTAGTAGTATAAATTTTTGGGCGTTTGGGTGTGAAAAATATGGATTTGGATGAGGATAGATGGTAGAACCCGTAACTGGTTTCCTGCAGAATTCGCCATACCTGCTTGATCGATCGATCGAGCCAAGAGCTTCGATCGATAGAAGGTTCGATTGATCGAGCCCCTACCATCGATCAATCGACTCCTCCTGGCAGACTCATATTTCCCCTTTGTAAATAGTTAAATTAAAATTAAATGAGTAATAATATTTGGACATCCTTATTAAAATATTTGGGGAGATAAAGAGGACCAGTAAGACTTATTAATAATTATGAAACGTTTAATGTAAGATGAGATTTGCATTTTTGGGGTGTTTATATATAAGGGATGATAGAATTACATATTATTGGGAGAAACGCGTACCATAGTTACAGTGGAAGATAAATGAGTACCTACTGAATTTTACACTTGAAGGGATAGAGTCCATGAGTGTTACAAAGTGAGTTGAGATAATCCCTCAAATTAAAGTTAGAGACGAACCGTTATACGCGACAACTAATAATGTGAAAATAAGGATAAATGTCGTGATTATGGGTTATGAGATGAACCTAAATTTGATATGGTAAAAGTAGTACATTTATATGACTGTGTGTATGCATATATTATATACGTGTGAAAATTATGCCCGCGCTACTTGTTATCCCTGAGGTTACCGCGCTGGGACAGTCTTATCTCGAATGGGCCTTCATGGGGGATATTGACTCGTACCCTAGAAGATAGGAATCCTAGGTACGGGCTATCGGATCGATAGTCGGACGATCCTAAGAGACGTGAGGGTATGTACTGACCTCTTGGACTTGGAAACTATGCTTCGCCTCAATATTGTTTTTGTTTGTGTTAATACAGTTCGAGAGTGATTCCAAACTTGTATTTCCCTTAGTACGAGAGATACGAGGGCTGGATAGCAGAGTATACCCGCACCATAATTATTATGTGGGGTGATGTTAGAATATATATATTATACGAGTATTTAATATATATATTAAAATTCTGAAACTGGGGAACTACCTATTGTGTTTATGGTAAGTAAGATATGAACAATTATTTCAATTTGGGAAGAGTGATTGAAAAGTGTAATATATTGTGAGAGACTTTATTAGTAGATAAAGCTTAAATGAGAACTTTGGTGTTAAATGGAATTTACCTCTTAACCAGTTGAAATTGTCAATCTAAATCTTACGAGTAACCCAAGATAAGATAAGTTAAACCGTTGGGAAGGTTAGTGCGATAGGCGTGCACATTAGAAGAGAGGTGAGAATTTCTCATGGGAGTGTCGCACTAATATGTTGTTGCATTGGCCTGTAAACATTATAAATACTTGCTAAACAAATTTTAAATCATTTTCACTATCGGGCTCTGACCCGTTTCCATTTTTTTTCTCTCTTGTATATATATGTATGTATTACAGGTGCTCAGCCACAAGGGTGTCTTTCATAGGATCCCTTGAAAGGAACGCGGTGCAGCTTAGGTGGGAGTTGCAGGCCTCTTGCTTAGACGACTTCATTTATTTGATTCCACTCTTATCATATTTATTCAGTTGGGCATGTGTCTCCCGTTTCCATTATTTAGTTGTTTTATTGGACATTGTGATTCATTTATTTCTAGTATTGTCACTTTGGGATTTATTACTGTCTGGATGTTTTACTTTATGTTTTAAATGTTGGGACTTAGTTGTTGAATGTTTAAATCATTTGGATTATATATTCCCGGATAATTGTGATGTGATTCTTTAAAAATTGAATTATGTAAAGATTTAAATGTTGGCTTACATAAAAATAAAATTTGGAAAGAAATGTCTAAAAATGGTTTTGACACTTAGCTTAATTAATTAGGGTGTTTAAATTTGGAAAAGTTATTTTTCGACAGTGATGCTAAGAATGAACCAACTGTTCACCTTGATTTTAATTTAATAAAGGAGTGATCGCCCGGTATTTTATTAGGCTAGGTGTCACATAAATATTCTAATATGGTTCTACCCAATGGTTCTAAATGCTTTAAAAGAATTCAATCTGCTAGGACTGTAGTGGAGGAAAACTCAACAAGGATTGATAATGACCTGATATGGAAGCCATCTTTTAATGGTAAATTTTCTTTCCAATCTTCTTATGAGATCTCTAGAGCTTCTAAGCTAACTTATATGGCCTTTAATTCTATTTGGCACCTAAAGATACCTCCAAATATTTCAGCTTTTGGTTGGAAAGTGCTTTCTAAGTGTGTTCCAATAGAAGAAAGGGTGCAATCAGTGGGGATAAGGATAGCTTCAAGATGTCATTGTTGCCATTCTCATTCAGAATCTTTGAACCATCTGTTCAGATCTGGTCCAGTGGCTTTGAAGGTGTGGAATTACTTCCACGGAGTTTCGGGGATCAATCATTTACCAGCGATAATCCATGGATCTATAATAAAATGGTGGTTACAGGCAGGTTCTTCTAAGTTCTCTAAATGGTTTTATAGGTTTGTACCTCTTAGTATTATCTGGGAAATCTAGTTAAGAAGAAACAAGGCTCTTTTTTAATCTAAACCTATGAAACACTTCATAATTATTAAGAAGGTTATTCAGAGAATTTCAGCTTATGGTCAAAGAGCTTACTTTAAAGGAGGTCATAGAGAATTTGATCAGGATACTTTGAGTATTTTAATATTACTCTAAAGTGGCTTCCGGATAGAAATAAACCTTTCAAGAGATGAGTCCATCCCTCTTCAGGTAATATTAAAATCAATTGTGCTGGATCAGAGGAGAAGTGTAACAGCTATGGAGCAGGTGCTTTAATAAGAAATGATCAAGGTAGACTGTTAAGGGCTACATCCATGTATGCTCAACTAAGTTCTCTTATAGGAGGTCAATTTCAGGCGATCAAGGAAATGCTAAAGCTTTGTTCTGACTCTAATATCCCTAAAATAGAAATTGAAACTGATTCCAATATTATTTTCAATGGTCTATCTTCATATTTCAGATTTACTCCCTGGCAACATAAATAACCTTTCAAAGAAATTGAAGATCTGTCTCATCATCTTCAAATGTCAATTAAGTGGTGCCCTAGAGACTTGAACAAATCAGCTGTGGCTTTATCTCCCTTTGCTATCATTCATAAAGGCTTATATTCCCTTCATCATCTTGAAGACACTCCTAGATTCATCAAGAAGGCTATTAGTTTAGATGTTCCCAGATTACCTTTTTCTAGATAGTCCTAGAGTCCCTTTGTAATGCCATTTGAGAGGGCTATTCTCTCTTCAATTAATAAATTTTATTTTTCTTAAAAAAACAAAAAAAAAACATTTAGATGGACCTCTTATACCCATTGATCTGATCTTCTCATCGGTAGGAAGAAGATTATGTAATAATTTCCACATAAACACTGATATTTTGAAATGGATATTTTTGGTCCAATAAATTTTGAACTAAACATGGATGGGATTCTCCTTCTACATATATTCTAGGCTAAAGAAATTGAAAAAACTCTAGAGTTAGTAGGTTTCCAAATTAATAGATCGAGTTGATTTTGATAGATTTCATCAAACTTCATAACTTTAGAGGTAACCTCATTAGAAAATTTTTGGCTCACCTTATCTATATACTAATTTTATTTATGATCCAATCAGTCTTTTACACAAGAAGCATCATCTTCCTTTAAATTATTGCATTCTGTTATACCCCAGTTGTCCCAATGGATATTGATGTCCCCTTTGCCTATCCGCCACTTCAAATGATTCTTTGTTATATCTCTGACTGAACACATACTATTCCAAGTATGGGAACATTTCCTAATAGGAGAAATACATGAATATTATTTCCTGCAGTAAGTTTCCTTCATGAATTGGGCCCATAGAGATGACTGAGATATAAAGTTTCAATATAGTTTCATACTCAAAGAATTATTTATATCTAATATGAGTCTAATCCCGAGACCTGCTTCCTGAGTTGGGTTTTCTATAGATTCTCAACTACACCATTGATGCCTATCATATCCAAAGTTTGAATTCCAGAAAAATTTTGACATAAGGAAATTAATTCTTTTAAAAATGGTCTTAGGAGGGGTAAAAGTTGATAGAGTGTACAATTGCATTAAAGATAACACCGTTTTAATTAAGACCAGTTTACCTCCTGCACTCAAACATTTTTCCTTCCATCCCTGAATCTTATGTTTGATATTTTGAACCATACCATCAAAAAAATAAGATTATCTTCCTTCCACCGTAGAGAAGGCAGTCTAAGTAGGTAATTTGACCCTTCTTAATCAGCATTCATATGCATTCTTGCAGCTAATTTAAAGACCTTAAACATATATTGTTTGAAGCCACCGTGAAGCTCTTATTTTTATTTATCAGTTACCTAGATACCTGCTCATATAGCCTCAAAACTCTCATCAAATTATTCACTTCCTTCTTCAAGCCAGAGCTAAATATAGTAACATCATTAGCAAAGGCCAAATGATTGAATTTTGGACATGATATAGGCATCTTAAATCTCACAAATATAGTATGTAACAGTATACTCTCGAAGTATCTAGATAAAATATCAGCCATAATAATAAAGAGGCTTAGAGATAAGCAGTCCCCTTGCCTTAACCCCCTTCTAAGTTTGAAAAAACTAGCATTCTCTCCATTCACTATAACTGTGAACCAAGAGTTTGAAATTATCCTCCATACAAGGTTTAACCATCAGAAAATTCCATTCTTCTCAGAAACACATTAGTAAGGAACAACCAATAAAACCTATCACATGCCTTAACCATGTTCAACTTCGTAGTAATATTACCCCCATATTTTTATGATGAATTCTTGACTTACACTCTTAAGCCAACAAACATTTTTAATGATTGATCTCCATTTGATGACTCCTCATTGGATAGGATGAATTATAAGAGGTAGAATTTGGGATATTATATCATTTAAGATCCTAAGGAAAATTTTGTTAACAAAGTTTTGCATACTTATAGGTCTAAAGTCATTAAAATACTGGGTGTTATTTATTTTAGGGATCAAGGCTATTTTGGTTGTTGTGGGGACTTTAGGCAAGGTGAATCCAGTAAAAAAGCTTTACACGACCTTAAACATATAAATTTTTACATGGTCCCAAAAGAAACAAAAGAAGTATCCATTAAAACTATCAACATCTAAACCATTATTAACATTTAATTCATTGACTGTTAATTCAACTTCTTCTATAAAAGGCCATTTAGTCAACATTGAATTCATTTCCTCAGTTATAAGTTTGTTGACATACCTCAACAGTTGGTCGTCCCCCACTGGATTAGTCATTTCATTAGACTGAAAAGCATTTGAAAAGTGATTAATGGCTTCAGATATAATTCCCTCTTTTGTCTCAGTATATGTTCCATCTTGCTTATTTATTTTATGAATGTGTAATCTTCTTTGCTTCGAGTTAACTGATTTATGAAAATATACAGTATTTTTGTCACCTTTCATTGCCCATTTTCATTAACCTTTTGAGAACAAAATTCATGTTTTATATTGAGCCTTTTATTCTGCAATGTTGTTGCCCTTAACAAATCCTCCCTATTCTTCTCTGCAAGATCTTGTTCACAAGTTAATTCAGCTTGCAATAATCCATCTTTTACATCTGTAGCAGTCTAGAAGATATCCCCATAGAAAAACTTACTCCATATGCTAAGTTTTTCCCTAATTACATTTATCTTTAAGGAAATAGCTACAATGGGATTAGAGCATTGAATTTCTTTCCATGTGGCTTTAACAATCTCCCTGCACTCCTCCTCCTCTATGAACTCATACATAGCTCCAATGTTGACTTCATTTGCTTTTGCTTTCTCAGAGGGATCAGTAATAATGTTAAAATCTCAACCAATCAACCAAAGGGTATTTATTGCAGCATCAGTCATATACTCCCATAGAATTCTTCTATCATTTCTAATGCAACTGGCATAGACAAAACTAAATTGAATTGTTTTATTTATACTATCATACTTTATTCTAAGGGTAATACACTGTGACATTTCAGACATTAACTCCCATTCAACTTCATCTTTGAAAAAACACCAAATTTTTCTAGAAATGTTGGATATTCAAAATCCAAAGCCAAATTTCATGCAATAGCTTCTTATTTTCCCCACCTCCTACTTAGGCTCCAGCACAACAATTATTTGAAGCTTTTACATTTTAATTAATCTTTTTAATCTTTTAATAGAACCCTTCTTAGAAACTCCCCTTATGTTCCATATAAAAACTTTTATCATTTGGAACAATAAGGGGATTTAGAGTTAGAGTTAGACCTTAACACCTTTGTTGAGCTATTGCATTGGTCCTTTTTATTGCTACCCTCAAAAGGAGAATTCTTCTTTCTTGTGATAATGGTAAAGACATCTTGATGATCAATTTCTTTATGATGATTAGGACTTCTATCTTCTTTATATTGATAAAGAGCTATTTAATTGGCAATAGAGTTGACATCATGCATACTATCAATGGTAATCTCTTATATTAATTCCCCTTGTATGGACCCTGGTTGATTCTCATGTTGCACCTCCTGATCAGATGGCCTTCTAGATCCTTGTAAATCTCTCCCTTATGAGAAATTAATCCATTTGAGTTTGGAGTCATAATTAACTCTCTACGCATTTCCTCTAGAAGCAGTTGATTATGTCGGAGAAGGGGCTGGAACTCTGAAGTTTGGTTGATATTCCTTTATGGAATTTTCCTCTTGTTTTGTTTATTTAGACTATTAGTACCCCTAATAGGAGTATTAATAGTAATTTATCGATGTTACTCTTCATTATTATTCTAGTTATACTTCTTAAAATAGGAGGAGATAAGTTTCTGAGTTATCCTCTTTTGTTGATTGTCTCTTCTTGCATTTATTTCTTCCTCTTCAACATCAGATTCTTCCATTTCTTCTTAGATTCCCACTGAAACGGGTTGCACAAAATTTCTCCTAACCGATTCACTACTTGTTTCTTGGTGAGTTGGTTCCATTATTAGAATACTTCTTTAACCATCTACCTGATTTATCTTTCACTCTTTTCTCCTTTTTACCATATAAAAAACAAAACGGAGGCAAGTTTTCATATACTATTGGCTGCCAAAATCTAGTACCTTTATTCTTGTTACTTATCCATACTTTAGATGGAAAATTATTTTTTAAATCAACCTCCACACATATTCTTGCCATACTTGGACGAGCTATGGATTCAGTAGCATTGTCATTCTTTAAAGGAGTTCGAACCACTTGTGAAGTAGAGAATAAGGCGTTCTTATATACAAATTGATTAGAAGAATAGGAACCAAGATTGATGAAGGAATAATGGATTGTTCCTTATCTGGATGATACTCCAAATCCCATTTAAATGTGAAATCTTTGGATGAACCAAGTTTCCTTCAGCCAGAGACAATGAAAATCTTTGTCATGAGCCATTCTTATGAAAATATGCTTATGGTCTATAAGCCCTATTTGAAAAGATGCTTTAAGTTGAAAAGAAGAAAAGAATTTGTGTACATCATCAATTGAGGGCTTTTTATGTGAGAATTTCCCCACCATCATGTACTTGAACGTGCTTATCATTTTTTGTAGGGTTATATCATTATAAATGATCGTTGGTTCTCCTTTGTAAATGGAAATGCTTTGAAGAGAAATGGGGATTGATCTTTGAGGACATAGGGTGGTTACAAAATTTTTAGGTTTGGTGGAAGTTTGTTCTGTTGGGGATACAAATGAAAGCTGGTGGTTAGTATTATGAAGATCATTGTGGTTAGGTTTGAATGAAGAATGAGACAGAGATGGTGGATTTCTAGCCCTTGCATGGGAGGCTGGTGAAGGTGACATGCAACCCTAGAATAAAATCCCATCACTCCTATGCACTCTCAAGTTGGTCATTCATCGAATGGATGGTCGTTAGATACCTTGGGGGGATGAACATTGGAACAAACTAACAATGATCCCTAATGTGGCAAAATACCAAAAAGTTGATTATGATCCATATTTGACCTTGTTTAAAGATCAGTTGACAAAGTAAAATGAGAATGACCATGGGATAGTTTTTCATAAGCTTAACGATATTGCTACTCCATCCATAATAGGTTTCATGAACCTTTTATAACGAGAGTTGGTAAGTGAGAGTACAAGCTCTTGACAGTAGGTAATCCATTAAAATTTATTTACCAAATTAAAATATGATTTAGTTTTTTAAATAAATAAAAGGATATAAAGCATCATTAAAGTATATGTGATAAAATATTTTATTAATCTTACAATATAGTCAAATTTAATCTCCTAATTAATATAAGTGATTCCAATGTTATAAAAAGATAAAATAATTCACACAACAATAAATGTACGAGGAAAAACCTAATAACAGGAAATAACCTCGTGCTGAAAGGAATGACAAATATATTATCATAGAGATTTACGCAATGAGAAAAAATGACTTACGATTACATAATGCGCTAATTTTCTATCCTCACTTTCATGTTATACTCTCAGGGGATATCTTCAACAGTTGGAGTACGCTACATAACCACAACTGATTTTGACCTCGATTATAGCATTCAATTTTTTTCCCAATCAAATGTTCTTTTAAAGTGGAAGATTACTTTGTTCCAAGGCAATGGAACTACCAAGTAACCACCCAATATAACTAGGATGTGTGAGAATATCCTTGGTTAAAAAGATGTAGTGAAAGATTTGGTTTCTCCAAAAACTCATACAGTGTTTTTCAAGTTATGAAACTAGACCATACTAAGGAACAAAAATATTTTGGAAAACAATTTGCCAACAAGTTTGAATATGAAAATATAATTTTCTTTGTAAGAGTATAATTTCTATCATTTTCTCATAGTTTAGGCAATCATAGTTTTTAGCATATCCAGTTACCATTTGACTCGAGTCGTCACGAAGAATTGAATTTCCATCGTCTCCAAGTTCAAGATGATCTCCATATTGTGAAGGTATAAAATAATTTAGGATTTTGAATTTATTTACATTTATAATTGGGAGATTTTTTTATTTAAAAAATTAAGGTAATTTTCTTTACTTTTTTTTTCAAATTTAGTGCTTCTCGTTCAAATGAGATAAAAATGTCATTCTAACAAGATCTATTTTTTGTTCGAAGTCTCGTTTTGAGTTTACATCGATCGAACATCTAACGAGGTCCTACTGGTGTATTGTTTTGCATCGTTTGAAGCTCATTTAAATCTTTTTCAAACAAAATAGACATGTCCTTTGAACGAACTTGCTTTCGTTCTAATGAGATGCTATTCTCGTTCGAACGAGCATTGTTTTCATTTGAATGAGTTCCACTGCCTCAAATCTTATGCCGACTTATAAATACATGCTTCATACAAATTTCAAAAGAGACTTTTGTGAAAATAATTTATGCATACTTGGTGTAAAAGTTATAAAACACCTTTATTTAGGTCTAAAACACCTTTTGATTAATAAATAATCACTCCCAAATATATATGTGAATCCATTTGAAACCCAAAATAGTTTCATATCTAAGTTATTCTTGTGGATAGATGTTCTTCAACCCTGACCATTGTTGTTCATGAGGCGATCACTGCTGAAGGAAGACAAGGCCTGATCAGTGAATACTGAGCATGGACCACCATCTGTGGATGACTCAGGAGAGAGTTGTATTCGTTAGAGGGTTTTTAAGTAGCGTCTTGTAAAAATCTAAAGTGCTCATTAAAAAAAGGTCTTACTCGTTGTTGATGTAAAAAATTAGATTATATATAATTATTTAATCACAGATAAAATAAATGAGACAAAGAAGTTTTAAAGTGGTTCAGCCTTATAAGAATGGCCTACGTCCACTGTTTCTGTTATTGATGACTGTTTGGGAATTCTCGATTACAATTTTAATTAAGAAATTCTGGTCCCCCTACAATGAGGGTAATACAACGTATTTATAGCCCTAAGGCTGTAATGTGAAAGGGTAATACATTCAATGCTGTACATGTGAAAGGGTAATACATTCAATGCCCCTTGAGTGTATACATCTGAATGATAAGCATTTAATGAACAGTCAAACTGTTGGTTATCCTACAATTAATGCTTTGTTCGAAGTGCAGCTCGGACCGCCTAAGCTGCTCGGACCGCCTAAGGTCCTCGGTAATAAAAAGTTCCTCGGTACTCAAAAGTTCCTCGGAGAGTTCTTGTAGGTCGGAGCGTCTGATTTCCTCGGGGATGAAGTGTTCCTCGTTGTATTATGGTTCCTCGGAGCGTCTGAGTTCCTCGGAAGTGTTTGTTGTTGCCACGTAAATTTCCACGTGTCTTCACTCGATTGAGCCATGTCAGCAGACCAAATTTGGTATCAACAGAAGCCCCCAATGTTTCATAGTTCAAAATTTGAGGAGTGTGGAACATTCTTTCTCGGAATATGGTAGTTTTAAATTGTCCTCCTGATTTTTAGGAGTGTTTCCTTTGTACTTATTTTTCCTTCCAAATTCGTAGAAATCAGTCTTTTTTGAATTTTTATAACCGCCTCGATCTCCGCGTACTTTTTGTCCTTCTAGCCGCCGGTAGCGTAATCGTTTCTTTTTGTAATCATTAACTTTACCGTTTCCCAAGATAAGGTATTTAAGCATCACAGACAATCCCATTGTCTTTTACTTTTTCAAATTTGTATCTTCAAGTTTTCCATTGTCTTACTCTCTTGTACGTTCATCCTTTTTCATCGTTCGTTGTCAACAGATCCACTCTTTTTCTGTAAGATCGTCTTCCTTCTTCTTCATTTCCTTTATTCATCATGGTTTACCTTGTTGAATCTCTTGATAAATTTCGTTCTGATTTTTCTATTCCTTTATGGATTGTTCTAGAGGAACTTTCTGATCCTTCCGATTATTTCCGTTTGGCTGAGGGACATTGGTTCCCCAGTCTCTTTATTGCTGAATGTGGCTTTTCTTTTCCGCCAAATCCTTTATGTCTGGAATTCTATCAATATTTGGACGTTGTTCCTGCAAGAATAGCCCCCAATACATGGAGAATAGTTAATGGGGTTCATAGACTAAATCAAATTCATGGAACTCGCATAGGAATTCCAAAAATCATGTTTTGTTATAGATGGGCTGTTGGTGATAATACTTTTTATTTAAAAACTAGATTTTTAAATAGGGCTTTAGTGGTCAATCTCCCGGATGCCAATAGGGACTATTTTGAGCACGGGGTTGTTATAAAAAATTGACAACATGCTCCTTTATTTGGAGATGAAGTGTATCAGGGTCCCAGATGCCCTCCCTATGGCAATGGGATAGGTTATTTTTATTTTTTTATTTATTTTGAGATTATGCTTCGTTTATGTTTGATAAAATGTGTCACTGATATTTTAATGTTTATTTATTTGCAGTTGACAATAAAAGAAAATCCCCAAAAGAGGCAGACATTAATATAAGGCATTTAAAACTTATCTGGAGTTTGCATCAAACTGTTGCCGACGAGTATATTAGGTCAGCTTCATATCTGGTTCAGTACAAGAGTTATACATCCTCTTTTACTGCTCGTTCGGTGATAACCGACGCAGAACCAGTACCAGCCTCTACTAGTTCTTCGCCTGAACCACATATTCCTTTGAGTGAAAGGATGAAGAAAAGAAGACCTCCCACCCTTTTTGAGAAACCTGCCTCTGGTGCTGGAGAGGCAAAAAGAAGTAAACATGATGTCCCAAAAGGGACAAAGAAATTAATGCAGCCCCTCCGACTGCTCCTGTGAAGGTTGCCGAGAAGCCTCCAGTGGCCCCGAGCAAGACTGATGCTCCAAAAGAAGTGATTGTCATATCACCGACCAAGAGTTCCTCCTTGGTCAAAACTATTCTTGTTCCCCCGAGGAAGCTGAAGAAAAGCTCCTCGGTCAATTTGGCTCAAACCATCTCTCAGCCCCCAACTATTGGAACTGGTGTTCCTACTTTTGTTCCCCCTAGCTCTGCCATGAGCTCGGTGAAGACTTGGATCATTCCCGAGATCCAAGGTATTGAAGAGAACCTTTCTCGGGACATGGTTACCTCATTGGCTGCTCGCCATATTGCTTCGGTAAGTCTTATTGTTTTGAACTTTTCATCTTTCCCTTGTTATATCTGTCTCTGACTTGCTTTCATTTTCTTTTCACAGTTGGTGAGCTGCTTTAATACAATTTTGAAGAAATATGAAGCTATTAAAGCTTCAAGCTCCTCATCTGGGGTGGAGGAAGCTCTGATGGGTCTGACGCGATCTTTGGAAGATTCTCGTCAGAAGCATGATGCTGACAAGGCTGCTTGGGAGAAGAAACTTACCTCAACCGAGTAGGAGAAGGCTCAATTTTTTGAAGTCTCCAAGGGATTGGAGAAAAAAATAAATGATTTGGAGAAGAAGAATAAAGAGCTCGAAGGGAAACTCAAAAATGCTGGGGAGCTTGAAAATAAGCTCAAGGTTGCTGAGGAGGAGTTGGGTCAACTTCGGGAAGTAATTCGGCAGAAGGAGGAAGTTGAGAATAAACTGAAGGCTGCTGAAAATCTTCTGTCCGAGAAGCTTTCCTCGGAGAAGTTAAAGAGGAAATTGGCTATGAAGAAATCTTTCAGCGCTGGCTGGGATAAAGGGTGGAACAAAGGCTTGGCTTCCATGATGTCACACGTAGAATATGGCAGCCTCAAATACTTTAGAGATGGGTGGATCGCTGCTCTACAAGAGATGAAAGTTGATGAAACTTCTGAACTATTTCAGCGGCACATCCCTGGTCCCCCTCCAACTCCTGAAGATGAAGAAGAGGACAAAGCTGCCTCTGAGGACTCTTCCATGGTGATGGGAGATCAAGTTTCTCTTCCCCCAGCCATCCAGCCTACTAACGAGGAACTTCAGCAACTCGATACTTCATCCGAGCAACTGCCAGCGTTCCCCGAGAAACTTTTTGTTCCCTCCGAGCAACCTACCTCCTCGTCCCAGCCTCCCGAGAAAGTTTTGGGAGACAAGGAAAAGGTGTAGAGTTGTTCGGGTTTCTCTCTATTTTATTTTTCTTTATCAAATGTAACCCTGAACATGTAACTCTGAACTTTGTGATATAATAAAATTTGAACTTTTGTTTATGCATACTGTTGTTTCTCCTCTTCATGCTCTGTTGGTACTCTTATTGATTATTTATTTTACTTCCTCTACTAGTTTCTAGCCAGGATGGAATTATTGTCTGCTCATGATATAAAGATGTTACGGCAATGCAATGAATATTTTAAGGCTGGTCACACAGATCTGAGTGCAGCACAAATCGTCGACATCCTCGGCCAAGATGCTTCAGAACAGGCAATTGAAGCCTACCAATATTTAAAGTGTCTGCTTGATCGTGCAGTGGCCAATAATGTAGATTATTATGACATGATTGAGGATCTCCAAGTCACTCTTGAAGAATTTCAGCAACAATATAAGAAATCCACTGCCCTTTTGCACGAGGGGTACGAGAAGAAGTATCAGAAAATCATTGCCAACAAGGGATATGATAAACGATTTGCTACTTACGATGTGAGGGAAAGAACTTTGAAAGCCGAGGTCGAGGAGCACATGCAAATAGCCGAGTTGTTGGAGCAAGAAAATAATAACTTGCAAAGAGAAGTATCTCAATTAAAATCTGCAGCTTCCACCTCAAATGCTTTGATCCCAGCGACTGACGAGGGATTCTCATTCTTGAAGGTCGAGAACGCCAACTTAAGGGATGAGTTGGAAACCTTGAAAAGAGCTGGCCCTTCTACATCTTCTCGTGGACGAGCAAGAGCTCCTCGGGGATGAGCAAGAGCTGCTCAGATTCCTTTTGAGGAACAGAGGACTCAATCTTCTTTAGAGAACTAGGCCTTCCAGATGATGGCGAAGAACCAGGCATTGGCTGAGATGTCTAAGAAAATCAGGGACCTGGAAGAGCAGCTTTCTGCGCAGAAGTCTATCTTGGAGAATAAAGAACTTTTTATCAAAAATCTTCACGAGCAGCTAGAAAGATTGACATATCAATTCCATAAGCAACCCAGGGAGTTCTGGATGGCTGGCTAAAACGAGGCTCTCTACCACTTGGACGATCGTATCCAGAATGCAAATAATGAGGGCTACAAATAGGGATGGTTGAATGCCTTAGGTGTGCTGCAACTCGAACAGGGTCATTACTTGTGGGATTACCATGATCCTGGGTTGCTCGACCTACCCGTGCCACCATTCAAACTTGATATGAGTTGGATCCCTGCTCGGGCCATCCCTCGGTGTTTGATTTCCAAATACCTCGGCGATTACAATCTCCATTCAAATGTCGAGATATCTCGTCCAGAGCACCTCCTAGATCGACCATCCGTTATGAATACCAGGATGCTAAAAGATCTTAATTTCATAAATTCTCCTCTCGCTTTAAATGATCCACCTGCTGGCGAGGAACCTGTTCCAAAAGCAGAGGGGAAGAAACCAATAGAATAGGAATATTGATGTAATAAATTTGTATTTCATTCCTGATGTATTTTGTTCTACATTTAATGAAATAATTTTATTTGCAAATCTTGACTACTATTGTCTTGTAACACTTTATATCTATGCATGTGTATCTATTAAAAAGATAACAATATTGTGTTATTTGTCGATCAACTTATTGTCGAGTAGTTTGAATTTGTGGTAGTCATTTGGCAAAAATGATGTTTTGTTTCTCGATCAACTTAGTAATAATTTTAAAAAGTTACGAGTATCAAAAATTCTGCTCGATCACTTTCTCGTATTCATAAAATGTTTCCGACCAACCAAGGTCGATAAATTTTCCTTTTCGACCAACTACAGTTAGTGGGTTTTTATCCCCGACCAACCATAGTTAGTGGATTTTTTCTTAGCAAGCAATTTTGGCACTTTTTGGAATAGTTTTATCTCCCGACCAACTTAAGTTGGCATTTTTTAGAATACATTTACTTCCTAACCAACATAAGTTGGCATTTTTAGGAATAGTTTCACTTCCCGTAGGAATACATTTACTTCCTAACCAACATAAGTTGGCATTTTTAGGAATACATTTCCTAACCAACATAAGTTGACATTTTTAGGAATAGTTTCACTTCCCGTAGGAATACATTTACTTCCTAACCAACATAAGTTGGCATTTTTAGTAATACATTTCCTAACCAACATAAGTTGGCATTTTTAGGAATAGTTTTACTTCCCGTATGAATACATTTACTTCCTAACCAACATAAGTTGGCATTTTTAGGAATACATTTCCTAACCAACATAAGTTGGCATTTTTAGGAATAGTTTTACTTCCCGTAGGAATACATTTACTTCCTAACCAACATAAGTTGGCATTTTTAGGAATACATTTGTTTCCCGACCAAACTTAGTTGGCGTTTTCGAGAATAGATTTGAGTAGTCCGAGTTTTGCTGAGTAGTGTGTAGCACTAGTATTCAGCAAAAAATTTCCAACAAAAGGAAAGAACTGGGCAGAACATTGTCGCTTTATTCATACTGATGAAATTGCATTACATGAGAGTTTACATTACTGATAATATTTGCGCAAGTGTTCAGCATTCCATGTATTCTTAAACTCCTCCCCCTCTAAAGTTTCTATTCTGTATGTCCCTGGTCGAACAACTTCTTTAACTCGGTAGGGTCCATGCCAATTTTCTTCCAGTTTGTTGTGCTTTTAAATCACCTTCTTTAGCACATAGTCTCCTTCTTTCAAGTCACACTTCTTCACTCTCTTGTTGTAGAACAAAGTTGTTCGCTGCTGGTAAGCAGCATTTCTAATGGCTGCTTCTTCTCTAACCTCCTCGAGCATGTCCAAGTCTAATCTTCTCATTAAATTGCTGACAGGGGAATTAAAATTCAGTACTCTGTGTGTTGGGATACCCAATTCGGCGGGTATAACAGCCTCACTTCCAAATGCCAGCATATATGGAGATTCCCCTATTGCTTCTCGGGGAGTAAATCGGTAAGCCCATAACACTGATTGTAGCCCGTTGATCCAATTTTCTTTTGCATCATCCAGTCTTTTCTTCAAGCCATTCAGCAGCGTTCTGTTTGTCACTTCAGTTTACCCATTGCTTTGAGGATGGCCTGGTGCTGAGTGGATCTTCAAAATATTTTACTGATGATAATAGGCAGCGAACTCCTCGTTGTCAAATTGTGTTCCATGGTCTGTGATAAAGGCATGAGGAAGACCATATCGACAAATAATGTTCTTCCAAATAAATTGGTACACCTTATCGTACGTCATATTAATTAGAGGCTCAGCTTCAACCCATTTAGTAAAATAGTCCACAGCGACCACGAGATACTTAAATCTTCCCCTGGCCGTCGGCAGTGGCCCAACCAAATCTATTCCCCATATGGAAAATAGCCAAGGGGAAGTAATGGGTGTCAATAACGCTTGGGGAGTTCTTTGGATGGAGGAGAAGCGTTGACACTTGTCACATTTCTTAGCATAGGCTATGCAATCAGCCCTCATCGTCGGCCAGTAGTATCCTTGAGTCATCATTCTTTGCAAAAGAGTCCGACCTGCTACATGGGCTCCACAGGACCCTTTATGGACCTCTGCAATCAAATCTTTCACCTCGGTGGGATGCACACATCTCTGCAAACCTGCTATAACTCCTCATCTGTATAGAATACCGTTGGTCAGTACATAACGAGCAGCCTTAAACTTCATTTTCTTGGCTGCAAGTTTGTCAGTTGGCAATTCCCCTTTCTCAATATATGCCCTGATGGGATCCATCCATGATGACCCTAAATCGAGGGTATTAAAGTTTATCGTCAGATCTTCATCTATACTTCGACCAGCTAAAACTTCAATTGGGATTGTTCTTCGTAGCTCGGTACGAGTAGCTGATGCTAATCGAGCTAAGGCGTCTACTCTCGCATTTTCCATTCTTGGTATTCTGACCAGCTGAATAGAAGCAAATTCAGACACCAGTTCCTTTGCCTTTGCATGATATCTGATCATTAATTCTCCTTTGGCTGCATATACTCCCATCATTTGATTTATGACCAATTGCGAGTCACTGAAAATAATAACTTGTTCCGCCCCTATGGTTTTTGCCAAACTAAGACCTGTAATCATGGCTTCATATCCAGCCTCATTATTCGAAGCTTTGAATTGGAAACGTAGGGCGTATTCCATGTCGATCTCGTCCGGACTGCTCAAAACTATCCCTGCACCACATCATGTAGTGTAAGATGAACCATCCACATACAGACTCTATATAGGTAACTCGTCTTCAAATTTCTGATCTGACAGAGTTCCTCGGTGGAAAATTTGTTGTTTCCTTTCACCATCTCCTGATTTTTCTTACTGTTCGTCGATCATCTTTTCTTACCCTTTTACCAACCTGAACTGGTCTGGGCTTGAATTTGATGATCCTGTAACATCTACTTGCCCTTTTACCAAGCTAAGTTGGTCTGGGCTTACATTTGATGAGCCTGTAACATCCAAAGGTTGATCAGCGAGCAACTTTTGTTCCTCGGGGGTATCAGGATAGGTGAACTCTGCTATAAAATCTGCTACTGCTTGCCCTTTTAGCGATGATCTGGGTTCATAGACTATATCATATTCATCGAGTTCTATTGCCCAGCATATCAATCTTCCTGACTTTTCTGGTTTATGAAGGGCTTGCCTCAATGGCATATCAGTATATACTACTATGGTATGAGCTTGAAAATATGGCTTCATTCGTCTACTTGCCTCGATCAATGCTATTGCCAATTTTTCCAGCCTTGGATATCTGATCTCTGCTCCTTGGAAGGCCTTACTTATATAGTAGATTGGTTTTTGTACTCCATTCTCCACTCTTACCAATGCGGAACTGACTGTATTCTCGGACACTACCAGATACAAGTATAATTTTTCTCCCATCACTGTCCTGGATAACAGTGGAGGTGCTCCCAAATATTTCTTTAAGTCTTAGAAAGCCTTCTTACATTCATCATTCCACTCAAAAGTCTTTCGGAGCGTCTTGAAGAATGGGAGACATCGATCAGTTGCTCGCGATACAAATCTGTTGAGTGCTGCTACTCGTCCTGTAAGACATTGCACCTCTTTCTTCATCTTTGGGGATCGCAGTCCTAACAGAGCTTTGATCTTTTCAGGGTTAGCTTCAATACCTCGCTGATTGACAATGTACCCGAGAAACATACCTTCTCGTACTCCAAATGTGCACTTCGTAGGATTCAACTTCATTTGATATTTGTCCAGTTGATCAAAAGTCTGGCCTAAGTCAACTAGATGATCGGCAGCTTTCTTGCTCTTTGTCAGCATATCGTCAACATAGACTTCCATATTACAACTGATTTTTTCAGCAAAGACTTTGTTCATCAGCCGCTGATATATCGCACCTGCATTTTTCAAACCAAAAGGCATAACATTATAACAATAAGTTCCCTTAGGGGTAATGAAAGAAGTACTCTCCCTGTCTTCAGGTTTCATTTTAATCTGGTTGTAACCAGAATAAGCATCCATGAAGCTCAGCAGCTCGTGTCCCGAGGTAGCATCCACTAGTTGATCAATTCGGAGCAGCGGAAAGTGATCCTTTGGGCATGCTTTGTTGAGGTCGGTGAAGTCTACACACATCCTCCATTTGTTGTTCTTCTTCTTCACCATCACCACATTTGCTAACCAGTCAGGATATTTAACATCTTCAATAAAACAAGCTTTCTGGAGCTACTTTATGATCACCTTTCACAACTCCTACTCCAAAATTTATTGGAAATTTTAGGCACTGATGTACCGTAGATGGTACAGCCTCAAACTTCTTCAATCCTACTCTTCCCATGATGATATTGTATGATGATTTAACATTCTTATCCATCACGAAAAAGCGTATTCTTTCTGTTCGACAAGCAGTCCACGTACCAATGAATATATCCAATTTAATCGTCCCAAGTGGAAATACTTTCTCGCCAGCAAAACCAAGGAGGGGTCTATGATAAGGCTCCAGTTGAGATAGCTTTAGATTTAAATTGTCGGAGCACGAGTAGAACATGATGTCTGCCGAGCTACCATTATCGACCAGTACTCTTGAAATCATTACCTCCTTCATCCTCATTTTGATCACCAATGGGTCATCATGAGGACATAAAACACATGTGAGGTCGTTTTTTGAGAAGCCAATGACCAATTTCTCTTTGTTTACCTTTCTCGAGCGATCCTCTTCAGCTAAATTTATTCGTTGAATGTATGAGCAAGCTTGAGCCTCACAAAGATAAGCTTTTCTTTCTGCAGTAAG
Organism: Sambucus nigra; assembly: GCA_949130495.1. Taxonomy (NCBI): domain Eukaryota; kingdom Viridiplantae; phylum Streptophyta; class Magnoliopsida; order Dipsacales; family Adoxaceae; genus Sambucus; species Sambucus nigra. Next base: position 446,809,035 of record OX422214.1, read on the forward strand.
GTCTCCTCCTCCTGCATCTCCACCTGTAATAACATTACAATCAAATGACCCAAAGCGTATTGGAAATACCTCACGTTCTGGCTGCCTTGGTCTCTTGGGAAGATCGGGGTCATCTTCTGGATCAAATTCATGGTCTCTCTTCTTGTTCTCCTCTGCTCGACGAGGAGATCTAGACCTCTCTCTTGCTCGGTCGTTATTTCTTTTATCATTCCTGCGATCAACATACTTTGCCAGTTTTCCTCGTCTGATGAGTGTTTCAATCTCATTCTGAAGAGATATGCAATTTTTAGTCATATGGCCATGATCTTTGTGAAACTCGCAATATTTTGCCTTATTTCTCCTTTCGGGGTCTGCCTTCATTTTCTCTGGCCAATTTAATTCCTCGTTGTTCTTGATTTCTTCTAAAACGTGGTTGATGTCTTTCTTCAAAGGAGTATAATTATCAAATTTCTTCAATACTTCCCATGATGACCTTGTTCTTGAATGTTTGTCACTACCATTGTTCTTATGCTCTTTCTTCTTAGCTTTATCACCTTCCACCTTAGTTTCTTTGGCATCCATATTCTTCTTCGCAGCCATAGCCTCCTTGGCATTCATGATCTTGGCCGCTTTTCCCATCAAATCTGACATGGTTCTAGGTGGATCTTTGGCCAAAGTGTAGTACAACTTGTTGGGCAGTAGTCCACTCATCAAGGCAGTAATCGTTGTCTTTTCCTCATAGTCAATGACTTCGAGCTTCTCGTTATTAAAACGAGTTATATAATCTCTGGTACTTTCACCAGCTTTTTGTCTAACACTTAACAAATGCGCTACTCGTTTAACTGGCTTTGCCCCAAAACAGAAATTCCCAATGAATAACTCGGCCAGTTGAAGAAAAGTTAAGATCTTACCCCGAGGAAGATTATTATACCACATTTGAGAAAATCCGGTAAGAGTTCCCGAGAATGCTCTGCATCTCATCTCATCTGGAACAGCATAGATGTCGGCTGTAGCTTGGTATTATTCTATATGAAGGACAGGGTCGGTCTTTCCATCATATTTGGGGGTCACAACAGGTGCTTTAAACTTTGATGGTGTTGGAAAATCTACAATGGCCTGGACAAAAGGTGTTCCTCGAACAAAAGTTCATTGTAGAGGTTTCTTGGCTTTAGCCATTTACCCTAATCTATCCTCCAGCCTCTGAATAGAGCCTTTCCATGCATCATTTCCTTCCTTGGGCCTGTTGGTTCGAGCAACTGATCGCGTTGATGTAGCTTCCTGGGATCTATCTTGACGAGCAGCTGGTCGCGACTGGGCAGATCCTTCCCTTAAATCTGAGGGTCATCGAAAACTCCTCGATACGACTTTAGGAGGACTTCTACTCCTTCTAGGTCCTAATCGATCAAAAGGTGATACCCTACTTAACCTCTCTAGCGCACTAGTCCTTTCTGGAGAGAGAGTGATACGTTGTTCAGTATCTGTGGCTCGCACTGACGAAGTTCGTCCAGGTTGATAAGAAAAATCTTCAGAGTCCTCAGTACGATATGAATCAGTACGCCTAGTACGTGAAGAAGGTAAACGGGTATTTATTTGAATACTTCGCAGTCCTGAATGGGTTGGTGCACCGCCATGGAGGGTTTGTATGAGTTGTCGCATAGTTTCTTGCATGACTGTTTGGCCCTGAGCCAGATTTGTCATTATTCCAGTCAGATCTGGAATATTTGGCGGAGCAGATGCATTTGGAGGGCTTCCAGCGTTTCGATTGCTGGGTTCTGGAATATCAGCCATTTGTGATGAATTATTTTCGATGAAAAACGATATTACCAGTCGTTTTCCACAGACGGCGCCAATCTGTTGATGTAAAAAATTAGATTATATCTAATTATTTAATCACAGATAAAATAAATGAGACAAAGAAGTTTTAAAGTGGTTCAGCCTTATAAGAATGGCCTACGTCCACTGTTTCTATTATTGATGACTGTTTGGGAATTCTCGATTACAATTTTAATTAAGAAATTCCGGTCCCCCTACAATGAGGGTAATACAATGTATTTATAGCCCTAAGGCTGTAATGTGAAAGGGTAATACATTCAATGATGTACATGTGAAAGGGTAATACATTCAATGCCCCTTCAGTGTATACATCTGAATGATAAGCATTTAATGAACAGTCAAACTGTTGGTTATCCTGCTATTAATGCTTTGTTCGAGGTGCAGCTCGGACCGCCTAAGCTGCTCGGACCGCCTAAGGTCCTCCGTAATCAAAAGCTCCTCGGTACTCAAAAGTTCCTCGGAGAGTTCTTGTAGGTCGGAGCGTCTGAGTTCCTCGGGGATGTAGTGTTCCTCGTTATAGTATGGTTCCTTGGAGCATCTGAGTTCCTCGGAAGTTTTTGTTGTTGCCACGTAAATTGCCACGTGTCTTCACTCGATTGAGCCATGTCAGCAGACTAAATTTTGTATCAACACTCGCAAGGTTTTTTTTCCACAAATTGCCCTGTCTATATGCATGCTTTAATTTATCTGCTTTATAAAATAAATTCTTGACTTAGGATAAGAAGATAAAATTTGATATTGTGTGTGTTGGAAATTTAATTATATAAATAATCCATTAAGATTGCAAGCGCACTCTCATATTGGTAACAAAGCCTATTGCATAAAATTACTATGTGATCTTCTTCGTAAAAGAAATTCTCTTTGATATCAATTTTTTTGAAAATTATTGATCTTTGAAAAATCGAATTTTAATGGAGAATATGCATAATTAAGTACCCATATTTGATGATACAAATTATACATACTGAAAGTCTAGGATGTTGTTTGCTTTAAAGGTTATAGATGAACGTGTTTGGGTAGTCTGTGAAAGTGGTGGACTCCTCCCACTGTCACAGTTGGTAATGTCGTCGGCCCTAAACTTCTCTCACAGTGGATATAGAACGAATTTAAGTGGTGCAATTTTAATTCTCGCGATTTGAGTGCCATCTTGGGAGCCGGCACCCCTGACGAGTTCCACCGCATTATGACGTGCACCACATCTAAAAAAACTTGGGATATCCTCCAGCGTTATGATGTGCACCACATCTAGCCGGATATTACGAAACTATGTTTAAACAAGGAACTATGTTGCATAAAATCATAATTACGTGAAAAGTGAGATTAAACATGAGAAATAGTAATAAAAGTGCTAGAAATAAATGTTACTAAGATTAAAGAACAAGAACATGAAGGAATAAATCAAAGCTTAAAGAAAAATCGAAAAAGTTCTTGAATTAAAGGTGTAAAATATGTAAATTCTTCTCCTAGGTGTTCCTACTTGTTATGAAGCTTTTACATGAATGAAATCTATGTTAAAAGAACCCTAATGACTAAATATATAGGTTACAGGTCGTTTAGAAGAGTTCCCAAAACATAAAACTCTTTTGGCTAAAAGATAAGGATAAAATAAAAATCTCGCTTCTGGAAATTTGTCACACTTTAAAAGCGCGGATAATTTTTGTAATGGATATAGAGAGTGACTAATGAGTGAAACCATCCAGACTTTGATTCTAAAGGTTTGATTTGGCCTTTACAGTGAGGTGGACCAGTTCGGTCTTATTTTCATCGGTTCGGTTCTCTGAATTCTTAAACTTCAAAAGGGCATAACTTCTTCCCTGCAGCTTGGATTGATGTGCCGTTTTTTTCAGTGTTCTTATGACTTCAACCTCTTCAACTTTCCAGTTGTACCCACCTCCAGAATATGGCTTCAAAATTATAAAAATGCCCTTGAACTCCCCATTTCTTAGTTTGTTTCACTGTTTTGAGTTCTCTTTCGCACTTTCTTGCATGACATACTTGTAAAATCCATAAGAGATACACAAAACATGAAATACTTGCCAAAAAGGGTTAGTAGCATATATATGAGACAAAAAAAGTCAATTAAAATACATGGGATCATAAAAATAATGAAATTAAGGGGTTGAATATGAAATATTATGCCTAATCAAATCCCCATAACTTAGAAGGTTGAGCGTCCCGAGCAATGTAAAAGAATGAGAGTATGTGTTAAGGACCCTTCAAAAACTTTATTGGGATAGAATACCTTTTTTTGCGGGCAAACGATTGCATTTAGCTTATGCAACAAACCGTTAAAGGTTACCCTAGTAGGATGAATTGTCTCGTGAGGTTTTGCACTGAATATACCCACAAAATTCATTTTCGACTCAAAGAAAACTCAAAATATAAAAATTGTACATTCAAAATTTTCTAAAAATAGTCATCGTAAACTTATATTCACAAGTCTCAATTCGTAGTGTGTGTGCGATGCCGAAAATTAATCCGCTAATTTCCACCGATTGATCATTACGTTACTTTCCAAATATTCATTTTGATGCAATTCTCACGGGATGCTCTCACAAGAATCACTCGAATTGTGGCTAATTCTCTTTGTATGCGTGGTTTAAGGAGTAAATATAATGGACACAATGTCATGCACACAAAATTAAAAGACGAAATTTTAATGGAGATGAGATCTCATCATCGAAATACGATCATTGAAAAACGGAAAACATCATCTCTTATTCACACCAATTATCTCTCTTATTATCTTTTCGTGTATTAGCCCTCCACGCGGTAATTAATTTCGCAATTCGGAATTGGTTAGGACTTTTTTGGATTTTAAGGTGTATTGGGTAACAGTGGGAATGGTTGGAAAAATCAAAATTGGAAAATGTTCTTATGATGTCCTTTATTGATTTTTCGGGATTTTTCTCATTTTCTCTTCTTTCCTATTTTTTTCTACTTTTCACAATTTTATTTTCTTGCTATTTTTGTTGAGCATTTTTCTATTTTTTTTCTTACCCCTTTTTATTGCACTTTTTGAATTAAGATTCTAAATTTTCAATTTTCACAATTTTGGGTCAATTAGTTTTTCGGGTTACAAATGAAAAGGAAACATTTTATTAGGCTCAAATTGGGTTGCAAGGGATAATTTTTCATTACTTTTTATAACTAATATTTTTGGGTAAACAAACAAGGGCCTAACTTCATTTATCCGAATTACTAATTATTTTACCATATACGTCTCGAGATTAATTTAGTTTGGAGATATTTTAGCGCGTGTTCAAGACAACATCTCATACGTGTCCCGTCGCCAATCAAAACAAAGGAATTGAGATCTTCAACGACTTATTAAAACGTTGAATTAAACTTTGAGTTAACCATTAACTTGGATTGATGTAATTACTCACAAAAATGATAGGCTCGAAATCTCACCGGGTTGATTAATCTCCACACTTATTCATAAAGTCGTCAATTTTCGCTCAATTTCCGTCTTTGGTCAATTTCGCCTTTGTGCAATTGAATTTTTACAATTTTGAGGCTTTAAAAAAATTTCGGTGACATTTTTGAAAAATTTAAATTCCAAAATTTATTTGTTTTGAAGTAAAATATTTTTTACTTTTTTGAAAATTTTGTACATTTTTCAATTTTTTTCGAAATTTTTGAAATTTTCTAAGACATCATACTTGGAACGAACATGCGATCAAATAAATGAAACTATGAAATAAATGGGAAGAATATCCCACATCCCCTCACTTAAATGTTGCGTTATCCTCAATGCAAATCAAGAACATAACATAAAGAGAGAAAAATAAATATATTACCTAAATGGAGCGATCCCCGATAAGTACAAATCCATTAAATCTACAAAACATGTTAAAACCAAGTATAACAAAGAGAATAACAAAAACTTTAGCTAATTACTCAAACTATAATTAAAAAAAAGTAGAAAAAAAGTTAAATATGCACAACCTACCATTTTAACTTCTAATAAGTTATACACAAGAAGTCCAAAAATTGGAGGGTCCACCCAAAATACAAGTTGACTTTGAGGGATACTCGGTGTACCCTCATTTTTCATGTATGCCTCCCGAAAAATAGGAATTCCGTTTGAACAATGGAAGGCATGTGTAAGGCGAAAAAAATGGACGATCACCAATTAAATTTTTTAAAGGGATGATGGGGGATTTTGATGCTGGGGGGACAAGTACAATTAGGATCCAAGAAAAATAGATTCACCTACCAAATAGTTTTTAAGTAGTATGGGAATCAAGGCACATAAAAAGGAAGAATCTATCTTGGAAAATAATTTAGGTAAAGAGTCCTCATCGGTAAAAGGTTTAGAACTTTCAAAAGTTTCAACCGACTCATAGGAATCTAGCGGTACTTGCAATGGTTCAATAACGGAGAATGAAAATGGTGATGAAATAAATTCAATCTCAAGTGATTCGTCATCAGTATACTTTTGAAAGGCTCAGGTGCACGTTCATAGAGAATGAATTTATCAATCTTTTCATTCTAGTCGCTCTCATCTAGGTGACTAAATAAGTCTAAAAATAAATGGACTTCAAGAGCGAGGTCCTCCTCAACCGGGCAAAATTATTTCTCAAAATTTTCAAGAATTATATTTAAAGTTAATTCGGTTGTGCCACTATCCCGTGGGTTGTTTTCAAGACTCATATTTTCTGAATTTTGTTATTATTATTTTTTATTTTTTTATTTTTGAGTTTATGATTTTTTGGTTTTTTTAAGAATTAGAGTCAAATTTCAGATTAAATCGAACTAACCTAAAAGTTTACCTAGTTCCCCTGCAACGGCCCCAAAAAACTTGACGCGACTCAAAATGTGTCTCTAATGCGTGCTAATTTCGGTTCAAGTGCAAACCGGTCGCGTAAGTAATAAACCCGGTAAGACGGGGTCGAATCCTCAAGAAATAGGACGTGAAACGTGATGAAGATAGGTAAGTTGAGTAAACCTAAAGTTAACTCTTGAAAAAGAATGAAGAGATGATTGATTTTGAGTTGGATTTCTACTAACTAAAGGAAAATTGAATTAAAATACTAAATTAAACTACGTGTGCAGAAGTAAACTAATGTGATTAACTAAATATTAAGGAGAAAAGCAGGTTGGACAACAATCCCCCGAACCCTAGTATGTTAACCAGATATAAAATCAATCATAAATTAGATAATTAATCAAACCCATACTTTATTAATTTCAAGCATTACATATATGAGGGTACAAGCCCGCATCATAGATAATCAAGAATAGGAATAAAGCGGTGTCAGAATAGCTGACATTCGCGTTGCACTCTTAAACACCCCGGTTGCCTAGGGCAAACGACATTAAAATCCCTACGATGGTTATAACAACTAATCAAAATGATTCAATCATTCATTTAATTTAGATAATTAATTTTATTTCCATCCAAACCACATCGGGTTGGGTTCATGCATCCCAACCCTTATAAATCTAGCCGGACATAACGAAACTATGTTTAAACAAGGAATCTATGTTGCATGAAATCATAATTACGTGAAAAGTGAAATTAAACATGAGAAATAATAATAAAAGTGACGGAAAAAAAAGGTTACCATTATTGAAGAACAAGAACATGTAAGAAGAAATCAAAGCTTGACGAAAAATCAAAAAAGTTCTTGAATTAAAGGTGTAAAATATGTAAATTCTTATCCTAGATGTTCCTCCTTGTTATGGAGCTTTTACATGAATGAAATCTATGTTAAAAGAACCCTAATGACTAAATATATAGGTTACAAGTCATTTATAAGAGTCCCCAAAATATAAAACTCTTTTGGCTAAAAGAAAAGAACAAAATAAAAATCCCGCTTCTGGAAATTTATCACACTTTAAAAGTGTTACTAATTTTTGTAATAGATATTGGGCATGACTAATGAGAGAACTGATCCGGACTTTGATTCTATAGGTTTGGTTTGTCCTTTATAGTGAAGGGTATCGGTTCGGTCTTATTTTTCATCGGTTCGGTTCTCTGAATTCTTTATCTTCAAAAGAGCATAACTTCTTCACTGTATCTGGGATTGAGGTGTTGTTATTTCTAATGTTCTTCTGACTTCAAGATCTTCAACTTTTCAGTTGGCCCCACCTCCAGAACTTGGCTGCCAAATTACAAAAATGCCCTTGAACTCCCCATTTTTTTGGTTTCTTTCATTGTTTCTAGTTCTCTTTTGCACTTTCTTGCATTACATATATGTAAAACACATAAGAGATAGACAAAATACGAAATACTTGCCAAACAGGGTTTTATCATAAATTTGAGACAAAACCAAGTCAATTACAATACACAGGATCATAAAAATACCGAAATTAAGGGGATAAATATGAAAAAATTATGCCTAATCACTAAGCGAGACAAGAAAGCCCTTGTTGTTCATTTTTCTATCGAGGCTCAAAATAGTTTCGAATGGTATTTTGGTAAGGGGTGTTCTAGTCATATAACAAGCGATGTCTCATTTTTTACCCACCTTGAGGATCGCAAGGAAGGTAAATTCATCTTTGGAGATGGGAGTAAATCTAACATTTTAGGACGTGGTAGTATTGAGATACCTGGATTTCTTAAGCTAGATGATGTATTGTACGTGAAGGGGTTGAAAGTGAACTTGATTAGCATAACCCAACTATGTGATGTAAACTTTGCGGTAAAGTTTGATCGGTCCGAATGCAATATTTATGATATATCCAGTACTCTTTTACTACTATGTGTGAGGACAAAAGATAATTGTTATGGATTGTGGCTAAGTTCTCTTTTGTGTGCAACAGTGCCACGATATTCACTATGGAGCTTTGGCATCAACAGATAAGTCACCTGAACTTTAGAGATCTTGAGAGATTAGAGAAAAATGACCTAGTTTGTGGCTTACCATAGCTTGGGAAACCAATTTACTCCATTTGTGGACATTACCAATAAGGAAAAGAAATTTAAAGTCCCCATTAGAAGTTAAATACCATTACCACCTCCCGTATTTTGGAGTTAATTCACATGGATCTTACGGTTCCTATTCGCTCGGAGAACTGAGGTGGTAAAAGATATATTCTTGTGATGGTCGATGACTTTTCTAGATACTCGATTGTAAGATTTCTTTGATAAAAGTTCGATGCAGTTGAGTTCCTTACGACTAAGTTTCGTATCCTATAAAACTAATACGATGTCACTATTAATGAGTTGTGTAGTGAAAACTGTGTTGAATTTAAAGAAGCGAAAGTGGATAGATATTGCGATAAAGTGGTCATTATACATGAGTTTTTGGCCGTTCGTACTCCTCATCAAATTGGGATTAGTGAGAAGAAGAACCAAACAATACAATAGATATCTAGAACCATGATTCTTGGGATAAATGTGACGATACATTTTTTAGTAGAGGCGGTGAGCACCGCATGCCATACGGTGATTAGGGTATATTTTCGTCTGCACACACGTCACACACCTTATGAGTTGCGGACAGGGAAGAAGACCAACCTATCACATTTTTGTGCCTTTAAGAGTACATGCTATATCTTGCGAGATAGAAAGCTCTTGGTAAGGTTCGACTCCCAAAGAGATGAGGGGATATTTATATGATATTCATAAATGAGAAAGGCTTACCTGGTTTATAATCTAGCTAGCTCTAAGGTTATGGAGTCAATAAACGTCATAATTAGAGATATCGAGAAACCATCGTTTGTTGCTCCTAGACCGCGGGGTGAGGATGATGCACCCTCTTGTGATGATCCCTTCCTTCCTCGTTGTAAGGACATAATTTTGTAAACATTCATTATCAATTGAGTATGTCATATACCGCTACAAACGTAAAAGAATGTTCAAGATGACATATGAAATAAGACGATTTTGAATATCAAGTCCTTCAACATTCAAGCCTTCGCAAGTTTAACTTTAGTAAGGTTGTGTTTTAAGTCCTTAATAATTCACTTAGAGTGTTGGGATATTTTTCATCAAAAAATTTCTAAGTGTTGGAGCGAAGTTCTTAAATTTTTTGTCAAAAATATTTTTCGAAGTACTAAGGCGATTTTTTCAAAAATTAAAATTAATTTATTTTCGCGCTGGCTCGTTCGAGCGACAGTGACTGTCGTTCAAGTGACATAGCCATGTTGAGCGAAGCTCGCTCGAGTGACGCGTGTCCTCGTTCGAGCAAGATGATGTTTTTGTTCGAGCGAGATGCTGCCTTAGATTTTCTATAAAAAGGTTTTTCCAACTTCATTTTTATTAAGAAGACCTGCGATTTTAAATAGAGGTGAAACTGCTTTTGTAGAATTATTTGTCTTCTCACTTTTGGGGTTTTAAACCTTTTTGTTTTCAATTCACAAGATCCCAATAGTTTGTGTAAATTGTTTTTGAAACCCAAGAATAAAACTTGGTTATTGTTCATCTTTGTGGAGTGCGTCTATACACCTGAAGACTGAGGTCATTGAGATTCGCTGCGTGTGGATCTTTACTGAGGATTGGATTGCAGTTCATATGGGTTTGCTACGTGAAATCCATTGCTAACTCTAGACTGAGTGTCTATGTAGGTTTACTGAGGTAAACTTATTGCAGAGTTCATTGTGATTGTAAATTACGTTATAATTCATAGTGAAATAAAAGGTTTTGCCCTTTAGGGATTTTTCCTGAAATCTGTGAGTTAGCATATTTGTGTTTATGATGGTTTGACACACACACACACACACATGTAGTTGTATGTTTAAGGGCTGATTTGTTCTGGTTTAAAATTTTCTCTAATTAAATAAGTTTATAATTAGAATTTACGAATTTATTCAAATCAGTATCGCACACGGCGCATCACTTATTTTACAAATTGGTATCACAGCGAGTTACTCAAATTTACCAAGTATTCCTATTTTCGACAAAAATTGTATGATATTATTTTTTTTGAAAAATCATATTTTTAAAACTTGTCGCAATGTTTACAAGTGGAAACTTATATAAATGGTTGCCAATTTTTTACGGGTCTAATTATTCTTATTGAAAAGTCCGCATGAGATCACATTTAAAAGAAATTGATGAAAGAGTTTGGTTAATTTTTGAAAGAGGTTGGACTCCTCCCACTGTCATCGCAAATAATGTCATCAATTTAAAACCTGTGTCAAACTTGACTGAGGATGAGTTTAGGTGGAGCACTTTTAATTCACGTCTGCTTAGTGTAATTTTCGAACATGTCGCCCCCGACGAGTTTTGACGTATTATGATGTGAACTACATCTAAGGAAGTGTGGGATATTTTACAACTCACCCATGAAGGCACTAACGCGGTCAAAGAATCTAGAATTAAAAATTTAACTAATCAATTTGAAACGATTACCATGCTTGAAATTGGTCATTTTGATGATTTTTATGCATGTTTGTCTCACATTGTCAACACTAGTTTTAATCTTGGTGAGCCTATACCTGATGCACGAGTGGTTACAAAGATTTAAGATCGCTGCCAAAATGTTTTATCCCTAAAGTGACCATTTTAAATACCTTAGGTAATTTGGGTAATTTAAAATTAAAAGAGTTGGTAGGAGACCTCTAGACATATGAAATTGACATGTTTTCTGACGCTGTCAAACCTAAGGATAAAGGGATAGAACTTAAAGCCCAGTCTGAAAACAAAAAGAAAGTTAGTTTTGTGAGTCCAAATTTGAGTCCGAGTCTGATTTTGATATGGCCATGCTTGCAAAGAATTTAAAAAGTTTCTCAAGTTTTCAAAACAAAATTCTTCCAATAAAATTTTTTTTGAGAAAAATAAAGATAAGGCCAAAGAAAGCGGTGAGAAAGAGAAAGAGGGTGAGGGAGATTTAAAAAAAGTAACATGTTTTGAGTGTGACGACAAAGGGCATAAGTCGTTTTAGTGTCCCACTAGACTTAGGGGAGAGGGAAAGAAAGTTGTTATGCTAGTCACCCTTAGTGATAGTGAGGATGGTGTGAAAGATTACGGGGATGAGTCTTCACAAGGAAAGTTTGTTGCCTTTTTAGCCAGTCACATGAGCACACCCAATTTGTCCCATGACGATGAGGATAATTGTGCACGTGAGACCCCCTAGGAGGATTTGAGTGTTTCTAATGAGTTTGAGAGTGAGTGCGCTAGTGAGGGTGATAGTGAGCTCCAGATCGCCTTTAGAGATCTGTACATCGATACTTTAAAGACTGAAAAATTGAATAAGGAGTTGAGTCTTAGGGTGAGGCATTTTGAGAGAGAGTTTGAAGTAGTTTGAGGATAAAGCGAGTCAACTCGAGAAGGTGAAGGTTTCTTTGAGTGAACAATTGATAGCTTTAGGCCGAGTAAAGAGTGAACTTATAACACGCGTGTCACAATTAGAGGGAGATATTAAGCATGCCCTGGAGGTTAAAGTCACTTTAGGGAAAACATCTAAGAAGGAAGGAAATATGGTTCTCAATCCCATTTGGGGTAGAGATGAGAGTTTAGGAATAAGTCATGACGGTGCGTCCACTTCACAAGTTGCACCCGAGTCAGTTCCCACTTTAGTGTTAGATTCACATGGCTCTCAACCTAACCCACCTAGGCATCCCGTGCCTATTAGGAGAGCGCATAGGAGACATTTTGAGAAAGGTTTACCTAGGCCTGTTTATGTTTGCACACACTACAAGAAGAGAGGCCACCTTAGGGAGTTTTGTTTTAATTGGGTCATGTGTCACGTTTGCTATTACACGTGTTCACTCACATGCACCCACACCTGATGCTCCGGATGGCCAAGACTTCACATGATTTGATGGAGGTTTTTCATAGGATGTCACCACCTTTAAAAAACTCAACCGCACATAACGATTGAGGTTTAGATTTTTTTGCTAGCATAGGCTTATTTGCATGATGATATTTTTTCCTATTGTTGTGTGTATCATTTTGTTTTAGTTTTTTTTTATTTTTTAAAAAATTTTGAAAAATACAAAAAGAGTTTTTTATTTTGTTTATACACCGTTTATGGATGGACATTTAGGATGATCGACTCACAATATCATTCCATATTCACGTGATGATTTGAGAGTGTTTTGATATGCGTCATCATTTCATTTTGTGCTTTAAAATGTTTGGAGTCATTGATATGTAATTTAGTTGTTAATACCTACATGTTTGACTCATGAGTTTCTTTAATGCACACTTGCACGGATTTGTTTGATTATTGTACTTGTTTATCACATATTGATCGAAGTGTTGTCATATCAATTCTATCTTTAAAATAAACCATATGCAATAATACTTGGCAATGGAAGTAGTGCATGTAAAAACCATTTATCATTAGGAATTTAATTGCAAAAAAATATGATGAGTTATTCACGGGAAAGGGCTGTGAGAGTTCAAAATTAACTCGTCGTGAAAGCCACCGTTTTAAAAGAGCCCAAAAAATTTAAAGGCATTAAAAAGATAAATATGACAAAAAGGGGCCACCTCAAAAGACAAAATATAATTCTTATTATTTATGAGGGAGTTTGGATGGAAAGAAATGAAAAACGGTTTGCACGTCCTAACAGCATCTTGAAAAAGCAATCATTATTTTAGACATTTTTTGTGTGGGAGTCACTTTTGACTTTGATGTGTTGATGGATTGAGTTGATGTCATTTAAATTCAACATGTTTTAACACCTAAGGACAATTTTGAGATTCATTCGTTAGGAGTACACGTATACATCATGCATGCGTTGATTTTCCTATTGAATATGTTCACACCCATTCATTCCGTATTCACGATTTGGTTGTCTTAGTGTAAGTTCATGGTGTGTGATTCTTGTAAAATTATTCTTTGTGTTTTTGTATGAAAAATTAAAAAATCAAAAATAGTTTGTGGAAGCTTTTGAGTTACTCTTTTGTTGAGCATAGTTTGATCCATATTTTCTATGCATTTTTGTCATGACAACTCCATGTTTAATTTGTTTATTCATTTCCTTATCTATTTTGAACAAATAAAAAGGGGGAGAATGAATTATGGGGGAGTTTTTTCATTATGGGAGAGATTTGATTTTTGATCTATTTATTCGTATATCATTTCAAAGTCGATGCATCAAGAAGGTATTTTCTTTGTCTCATGTGTATAGGTACAAAATTAAAAATCATTGTTTTGCACACCCTGATGAGAAAAGCTTGGAGTTTTGAAGATTTGATGTTGAAGATTTTTGAAGAAAAGTTTGATACTTTCATGTTTAGTGCCTTTTCAGTTTTGGGTTCATGGGAGGGTATTAGATTTGTATAGGCATTTTGCTTTTGATAATTCTGACGTTTTTATTTTGTACCGGCATAAACATAGGGGGAGATTTGAAGAAAAGTTTAATACTTGCATGTTTAGTACCTTTTAATTTTTGGGTTCATGGGAGGGTATTAGATTTGTATAGTCATTTTATTTTTGATAATTCAGATGTTTTTATTTTGTACGGCGATAGACATAGGGGGAGATTTGTAATGATATAATTTTATAAATGTCCATTATTAATTGAGTATCACAAACGTCGAAGAATATTCAAGATCACATATGTAATAAGACGATTCCGAATATCAAGTCCTTCACCATTCAAGCCTCCGCAATTTTAACTTTGGTAAGGTTGTGTTTTAAGTCCTTATAATTCACTTAGAGTGTTAGGATATTTTTCATCAAAAATTTTCTAAGTGTTGGAGCGGAGTTTTTCGTCAAAAATATTTTTCTAAATGATAACGCGAATTTTTCAAAAATTAAAAAAATAAATTTAAAGTAATTTATTTTCACGCTGGCTCGTTCGAGCAACAGTGGTTGTTGTTCAAGCAGCATAGCCATGTCGCGCGAAGCTCGTTTGAGCAACGCGTGCCCTATTTCGAGCGAGATGATGTTTTCATTCGAGCGAGTTGCCGCCTTAAATTTTCTATAAAAAAGTTTTTCCAACTTTGTTTTTATTAAGAAGACCTACAATTTCAAACAGAGATAAAACTATTTTTCAGAATTCTTTGTCTTCTCACTTTTAGGGTTTTAAACCTTTTTATTTTCAATTCATAATATCCCAATAGTTTGTGTGAATTTTTTTTGGAACCCAAGAACAAAACTTTGTTATTTTTCATCTTTGTGGAGTGCGTATCTACACCTGAAGACTGAGGTCATTGAGGTTCGTTGTGTGTGGATCTTTGCTGATGATTTGACTGTGGTTCGTGAGGGTTTGTTGCATGAAACCCATTGTTGACTCTAGGCTGAGTGTCTATGTAGGTTTGCTGAGGTAAACTTATGTGACACCCCGACTAATTAAATACCAGGTAGCTACTCCTTTATTCCAATTAATACAAAATGTCAAGTTGGTTCAGTTCATAGCATCACTGTCGAAAACGTTTTAACGATTACTAGCCACCTAATTAAATTAGCTTAACATGCAACAAGTATTAAATTATGAAATACTGATACCACAACCACATTACAGTCACATTACAATAATAAAGAAATAAATGAATCTGGAGGAACAATCCTCTGAAATAATCCGAAATACTGAATAAAACTGAATACAAAGTCTAAATCACTAATTAATTACAACCAAAACTGAAATAAAACTGAATAAATAAACTGTCTCTAAGAGAAAAGGGGCGACATGCCCTACAGATAAATAAGTCTAAAATGG
This sequence comes from Sambucus nigra, assembly GCA_949130495.1. Classification (NCBI taxonomy): domain Eukaryota; kingdom Viridiplantae; phylum Streptophyta; class Magnoliopsida; order Dipsacales; family Adoxaceae; genus Sambucus; species Sambucus nigra. The sequence goes on from OX422214.1 coordinate 446,824,416, forward strand.
AATCAAGGTAGAAAGTGGAGGCGTCTCTAATCGAGGTCCTGTAACTTCCACGACAGTTACAACACGTCACCGGAATGGAACTCCTAAGCTTGGTGTCCTTGTGGCCGGGCACTTAAAAGGTTTTTACAAGAAAAATAGATTTGAAAGCAAATGGGTCAGAGACCGATTGTGAAAACAGTTTAAAATATAGCAAGTGTTTAATATCATTAAACAGTGAATATAAAATACATGATAGTGCGTGCACTCACATGAGCTCCTCACCTCTCCTCTAGTTAAACACTCCTAACGTACCCGTACCCGTTCTAGTTATTCCGCTATCTAACTAGTCCAATCCACAACCTAACCTTACTATATTAGTCAAGGTTCAATTCCTGACATCTTTATATAAACCGAGAGTTTTACTTTGTGTTCCTCGGAACTAGTTATAATAATTACTAAGAAGTTCCCATTTTTAACTCTACAAAAAGATACAAATTATGCACACTTACACTTATATAAGCAGTCCATTTCAATATTTCAGTATCTCAATCTCATCATAAATATACAATTATGGCACCCCTAGACTAAGCTGCGGTACACACATACTCTGTTATCAAATCCCGGTACAACACGTATTTCGAATCTCCAAGGAACCGTTTCGATAAGTAACAATAACATATAATGGAGGAGAACATAGTTCACATCCCATGGGTCACTCACATACCTACACTCCCATGGTCAGCAGACTTATTAACTCCCCAATAAGTCATTCTCTGACCTATGTCCTCGAGGTACCAATCTAAATCCCCCCCGTAGGCACACAAAGATTAGATGGCCCTGATCGAACGCCGACCTCCCGTGATAGCATGTATGGTAGGTATGTTATACACAGACAACCACATATACTAAGCATTCACACATCTTAGATATCTTATAATATTAATAGAGGTGTATTTACATTCTTATACCGTTATTCAATGTTGCACACTTACAAGTCCCCGAATAATATACATCATAGACTATCAACTCTTCTCACGTTGCAAATTCAAGTACTTATATCCTAACCCATAGAAGTCACCCGGTTTATTATATAATTCTAAGTTTTAATCCTCAACGTACTCTAATCTCACAACTATACCCAGTATTCAACAAGGGAAGAATAACACTCAATTAAATAAGTCTACGAGAATTTCGAAACTAAAATTGAGCCTAAAAAGACCATTATGTGAACTCGTTAGAAGTCACTAAAATCTCGTTCGAACGAGGTCGTTCGAACGAATGGATTCGAACAAACTATGAATTCATTAGAAGGGACACTAGAATCTCGTTAGAATCTCATTCGAACGAGGTCGTTCGAACGACCTGGGTTGGTCTTCTAACAAGATTACAGAAAATGCCCAGAATTTTCCCAACTTCGTTTTTCACCAAATTCCTTTCTCCAAATCCATCCTAAGTTCATACTAATTACGTTTTTGTATTGTTAAACTACTCTAGGTCACCCTAAGTCATTTCTTAACATATTTTTGGGGTCAAATCTTATTAATCAACATGTAATCACCATAAATTCCCAAATCTTGCCCCAAACCCTATGAATATGAACACATAATTTTATTGCACGTAAATACTCATCATTAATCTTTTTTTTTAAATCATCAAAGTTAAGTTTTGGGTACCAATTTCGTCCATAATCATTCTACATGAAATCCCTATCCAAACTTATGAGTTCCACGACAAATATACTAGGTTTTCATCAAAACTTTCAAAGCATATAAAGTTTCTACACTAAACATCGAGGAAATATTCATTGAAACTAATAAAATCAAATCACTTGCCTTAGGTTTGTTCTTCAGATTTGTTGTCGGTGATTATAGGCTGATTCTCTCCTCCTTATGGTCACAATTCCTTCCAAAATGATGGTGGTGGGAGATGGTTTGGTTTGGAACCTCTCTCTAACTTCTCTCAAAAACCCCCGTAGCCCACTCCCTTGCTTTTGGCTGATAATGGCCTTAGTGGCCTCTCTAAAAATATCTAATTTAACTCTAAAATTCGTGGGTTTTAATTCTTCAATTTTTAAAATTACCAAAATACCCTTCTGGGTTGCCGGTTTGGCCTCAAAGTGTCTCGGGACCCAAACTAAACTCCCGGCTAGTGTTTTCTGACTATTTCGACCCTTCCGGACACGTTGGCGCACTCAAAATGACCATTCGGTTGATAAAAATATAATTTACTTTTTAATCTAAATAAATTCATTCCTGACGCGACTGACGTGCGTCCCAACTAAATTTTTCAAATTATCGTATTTCTACCTCGTGACAATTTTAATATTTTCAATACTCATATATTACCATATATTCACAGAAATGTTTATTCTAACATAATAATCAAATATCAACTCACATCTCGCTAGTATTTACCTCCAGATTAATTCCTAAGTTAATTCTCATTTAATTCAATTAATCCATTAAATAAAAATCAATAAAATTATGGGGTATTACAACTTATTACAAAGTTCATTGTGATTGTAAATTGTGATTTAATTTATAGTGAAATAAAAGGTTTTTCCCTTCGGGGATTTTTCTTGAAATCTGTGAGTTAGCATATTTGTGTTTATGATGGTTTGATACACGCACACATGTAATTGTATGTTTAAGGGCTGATTTGTTTTGGTTTAAAATTATCTCTTGTAAGGACACAAATTTCAAATTGAGTCCATATATAGTTTTGGCTCAATTTCGGACAAAAACATTTATTCATAGGATAGTATGTAATTGTAATACTCTCAAGCCTATGAAGTGTTTGTTGAAGACGTAGCGGCAAAGAGTATAAAGCTTCATCAAATGTGCCGGTTTGCGTGCCTCATTTCTACGTCATCAATCATAGTTCCATGCTCCCATGGTATGAATACAATTATATATATATAGGAGCTTGGAACAAAGTTTATTGGGTGTTAGGTTTAATAAAAGACTGTGTTTTATTTTCAGAAAAATTTAATTGGAACTTTAAATTAAAGTATATAAAGTTTCTGGGCCAAAATCGAATTTTACAAAATTTATGGAAGTCGTTCGAAATGTCATTCGAACGAGTTTTTCGTTCGAACCAGGTTTCGTTCGAACGAGTTTGCCAACGAGTTCTCACTAACCTATACTGGTCTGTCGTTCGAAATGTCGTTCGAACGAGATTGTTCGTTCTAACGAGGTTTCCAACGAGATTCTAACGAAGTCCATACTGGTGTGTCGTTAGAAGTCTCGTTCGAACGAGATCTCGTTCGAACGAGATCTCGTTCGAACGGACAATCTCGTTCGAACGAGAGGCCAGGCGGGAACAGTTTTTGGCAGTTTTTTTGGCTGTTTTGCACCCACTTCCCCACTTGGTTTTTAACCAACTTTTACTGACTTTAATATGTGCGGGAATGACATTTTCCAACTTAACATTTCCATAACTTTTCCAAATTAGTTTATCTCTTAGATAGAGTTTGAAAGCAAAAATGGTTTAGGAAAATGTTCATGTTTTGAGTGAGATTTTTACAGAAAAATATTTTCATCACTCCAGTGTTTACACCCAATTGATTTTATCCAAGTTCATATATACATATCAAATTGCTTAGAGTTTGGCACCGGTTTATCTCTACCGAATTCAAGAAGAGAAGTTTTGGTTTGCTTCTTCATACATCAAAGAAGAAGACTTTTTGTTGCGATTCTACCCACTTGGAGAAAGGCTCCATGTACGGGTGACGGTGACCATAGAAAGCCCCATCGGTGGATTCCGAGATCGGGGTGGTGTTCCGAGGTTATCCGCTAGGAAGAGGTGTCTACAAGAAGAAGCGTCGAGGCTTGAGAGGGATCGAGTCAGTCGTTGTAAGTCTATCTGTCTTGTAATTGTAATTCCGTATCTAGTGGATTTGTGGCTAGGGCCGTCTGAGGTTTTTTCCCGTCTTGGGTTTTTCCTCGTACATCGCGGCGTAGTGTGATTGGTTTATTTTATCTTGCATAATTTATTTAGAACGCATGCGTAGCATAATTCCAGATAAAATTCGGTTTAATTTATCACACTCATTTAATTTGGGACTAAATTAAATATTGGGTAAAGTTTGTTTAATTCAAGTCAATTGTTAAAATTTGGTTTTGCCTAACCTTGTTGAAATATTGATAATCATGACTTAGGCAAATTCTAGGACTTGCATTGATTAATGAATCGGTTTAAGTGAATACATTACTTGATTAATTTTATTGAACCATCATCTTCCTAACGCTTCCGCATTTATCTAAAAAGAAAAACAAGCATTTTCAAATTGGTATCAGAGCCAAAAACGATAAATTATTTCGTTAAACAATCTATTAAATAATTTTTGGCTAAAATGGGTTTTTCCCCATTTTCAAAATTTCCTATTTTCGATGGTTCAAACTACGCGTATTGGAAAGCGCGTATGAGATCGGAACTAAAATCTATCGACGAACGTGTTTGGATGTCTGTTGTTAACGGGTGGTCCCCACCAACTTATTTAGTAGAAAATGAACGTGCTATCAAACTCGCCGATAGATGGACTGAAAATTATTTTAAACTTGCTAATTTCAATTCCCGTGGTTTAAATGCTTTATTTAGCGCTGTCACACCGGATGAATTCCGTCGTATTATGACGTGTGAAACCGCTAAAGAAGCTTGGGATATTTTACAATTAACTCATGAAGGAACTAGTGTCGTTAAAGCTTCAAAACTCCAAAACCTCACCACTCAATTTGAAACTATCAATATGAATGAAAAAGAAACTTTTGATGAATTATATGCTAGACTTTCTGATATTGTTAATTCATCTTTTAACTTGGGAGAGAAAATACCTGACGACCGTGTTGTAAAGAAAATTTTAAGGTCCCTACCCGATAGATTTATTCCAAAGGTGACCGTTTTAAATTCTTTACCCACTTTAGCGTCTACGAAATTAGAAGAGCTTGTAGGTGATTTACAAACCTATGAACTAGATATGTTTCCCTCTAAAACTGAAAAGAAAATCGAGAAGGGCGTTGCTTTAAAAGCCCGAAGAGAGGTAAAACAAGTAGTAGAGAGCGAGAGTGATAGTGACTCGGAAGACATGGCTTTGTTTGCTCGTAAATTCAGAAAATTTCTTAAAATTAACAAAGATAAATTTAAAAATGATTTTAAGAAATCTGATACTTCTAAACATGATAAAAGCGAGAAGTTTTCTAAAGCCGAGAAAATCCCTAAACCTAGTAATGAAAATTTAGATAGGGACGAGTCTAATAAGTGTTTTGGTTGTGAAGGTTATGGTAATAGGGCTTATGAGTGCCCCACTAAACTAAGGAAAGATGGTAAGCGACCCATTTCATATAATGCAACCCTTAGTGATAGTGATAAGGAAGAGAAGCCCGATTCCCCCACTAAGAAAAATTTTGTGGCTTTTATGGCTAGTCATGTGAGTGATAGTGAGAACTCATCGATTGATGAAACGATAGCACATGCCACTTCCAAGGTCATTGTACATGATTCTCTTGTTTTTGATGATAGTGAGAGTGAAGAAGAAAGAGAGAGTTAAAACGAAGAAGAGGTTAATGTGAGTGAACTTCAAAATGATTTTCAAGAACTTTATAAAGAATCTATTAAATTGAAAAAGGCTAATTTGAAGTTAGAAGCTAGTTTAAGAAAGAGTGTCAAGGTCGTTGATGAAAGTGCTTTAATAGAAGACCTTAGGACACGTGAGAGGACTCTTCAAGAGAAGCTAGGATATGTAGAAGGCGAAAGAGATAGCCTTAGGGGTTTAATGGAATCCTTGAAAAATGAGCTTCTTGCATTTGAAGAGAGAAACTTTTTATTAGAGTCTAACATTTTAGAATTGCAAAATAAATTAAAAGACTCTAGTAATGTCAAATTTGATTTGGAGTGTCGTTCGGAAAAAAACTAGATAAAATGTTAGGAACGGTCCAAATTAAAAATGACACTTGTGGTTTAGGCTTCAATACTTGTAATGAATTTACTCATAATGCCCAAACCAATGTTTTAGGAGCATCTACTAGGAATACCTTTAAAGATCACTCCTTAAGTAAATCTTTTCGACATGTTCTCACTTGTACACATTGTGGTCGACAAGGTCATCTTAGGAAATTTTGTTTTGATCTTAAACGAATTCCTAGAAAACCCCATAGTAAAGTAACCACGGTAGTTAAAGTTCCTACACCCCAAGATAGTCATTCTTCATTAATTTGGGTTAGGAAATCCGACTTGGTTGCTTTGCAAAATAGGGTTTCTGATTCTCATTTACTTTCACATGCTTCCTCACTTGCTAAATCTAAAGGATGAATGTGTTAGTATTTTCATACTTTAGCGTTTGTACTTCATGCTATATTCACATGCTAAATGTATGCCTGTTTAGTCATTTTCTATTCATTGCCTCATTTCATATCCTATGCTAGAAATTATGACTTGTTTCTCTTTTTGTATTATATTTTGTGTTTGAATTGAATGCATAATATTAAAATATCTTTGTTTATCATTTGTGTTTTATTTATTTCATTTAAGCTTAATGAAAAGTACAAATGATTTTTGTTTGTCCTTTTGAGTAAATATTTATTTTTGATTAAAAATGTTAAAAACTCAAAAAGATTTTTTTTGTGTGTATTTTTTTGTTGACACACTTTATGTGGCATATATTTGTGTTTGAATCCCATCTTTTACGCTCCCATGTGTCTAGAACTTTTGGTTTAGATTGTCAATCCTTAAAATGTTCTTTACCATATTTTATGGAGTAGTTGGATTTTGTGTTGTTTAAATGGATTCTATTTCTATATGCCTCTTTTCACACATGCATGAGCTCTTTTGAAATCTTAATGTCACATGTTATATTTGAGCTTTTTGAGGTGTTCTCCTACCAATCTAGTCATCTACGTATCTATGACCTAGGAGGACTAGTGCATGTCAAAATCCGTTGCATGTGAGATTTGTGTGAAAATGAAAACATGATAAATAAAAATGTGCACGGGGAAGGGCTCCGAAAGGATGAATTAAAATCCTTTGCGATAGTAAGCCACCGTTTATTGGATCTAAAAGAAATACGTGATCCAAAGGCCTAAAAATAGAATATTTGGCATTAAAAAGAAAACAATTGTCAAGGCCTATGTTTGTTTGATATATTCATTCAAAAGCAAAAGAATATATATGCTTATTGAGGGAGAATTGGATGGTATATCAACGATTTGCACAATGTCCGTTTATCCTAGTTGTCTTTAATGTCATGACTCTATTTGGTTTGTAGAATCATCATCATGCTAGGCTTGTATGCATTGTGTATGTTTGTTCATTGAGTTCAATCTTCATATTGTCACATGAGGTTATATTTAAATGTAATAAAGTTTGCAATCAAATGAGAACTCCGTGAATGTTTATTAAGTGTTTGGGTCTAAATTTAATTGTTGCTAGTTCACACCCCTACACTTCCGTTTCCATATGACACATTGTTGCCATACGAGTGTGCAAACTTATTGTATTTTTGTGTCATGTGTGTGTTTATATCTATATATACATGCAAGTGTTTCATTGGTATATTTCTCGTTTATATATATATATGATATTTGTTTTGTCTTTGCCTATTCTTTTATTGCCCACATGCTTTCATGTCTTATCACTTTAAGCTTCAACATGCTTTTCTGTTTATTAGGTCTTTATCCTTTGCCTATTCCTGAACAAAAAGGGGGAGAATGATGATAGGGGGAGAAATGGTATCTAATCCTATTATTATCGTATCTTAGTTTGGGGGAGATTTATCTTAGGGGGGGACGTCTTTCTAAGTAGGTCATGTGTTTGATAAAGGGGATAATTAATTTAGGGGGAGTAATTAGTGTATTTAATATTTTGATATTCCATATGCATTTGATGAGTTTGCTTAAGTGTGCAGGATTTCTTCTAAAGCGGCATTGTTTAATGGCAAAGCGTTTGATCCTTGGGTTGAGTCAAGTTAAGGGTGGGTTATGTTTGAGTCTAGTTGAGCTTGACGGCCCTTTAGGATTTTTGTTTGGTTTTTGTCCCGAAATAGCCAAAGGGGGAGATTTGTAAGGACACAAATTTCAAATTGAGTCCATATATAGTTTTGGCTCAATTCCGGACAAAAACATTTATTCATAGGATAGTATGTGATTGTAATACTCTCAAGCCTATGAAGTGTTTGTTGAAGACGTAGCGGCAAAGAGTATAAAGCTTCATCAAATGTGCCGGTTTGCGTGCCTCGTTTCTACGTCATCAATCATAGTTCCATGCTCCCAAGGTATGAATACAATTATATATATATAGGAGCTTGGAACAAAGTTTATTGGGTGTTAGGTTTAATAAAAAACGGTGTTTTATTTTCAGAAAAATTTAAAGTCATTCGAAATGTCGTTCGAACGAGTTTTTCGTTCGAACCAGGTTTCGTTCGAACGAGTTTGCCAACGAGTTCTCACTAACCTATACTGGTCTGTCGTTCGAAATTTCGTTCGAATGAGATTGTTCGCTCTAACGAGGTTTCCAACGAGATTCTAACGAAGTCCATACTGGTGTGTCGTTAGAAGTCTCGTTCGAACGAGAGGCCAGGCGGGAACAGTTTTTGGCAGTTTTGCACCCACTTCCCCACTTGGTTTTTAACCAAATTTTACTGACTTTAATATGTGCGGGAATGACATATTCCAACTTAACATTTCCATAACTTTTCCAACTTAGTTTATCTCTCAGAGAGAGTTTTAGAGCAAAAATGGTTTAGGAAAATGTTCATGTTTTGAGTGAGATTTTTAGAGAAAAATATTTCCATCACTCTAGTGTTTACACCCAATTGAGTTTATCCAAGTTCATATATACATATCAAATTTCTTGGAGTTTGGCACCGGTTTATCTCTACCGAATTCAAGAAGAGAAGTTTTGGTTTGCTTCTACATCCATCAAAGAAGAAGACTTTTTGTTGCGATTCTACCCACTTGGAGAAAGGCTCCATGTACGGGTGACGGTGACCATAGAAAGACCCATCAGTGGATTCCGAGATCGCGGTGGTGTTCCGAGGTTATCCGCTAGGAAGAGGTGTCTACAAGAAGAAGCGTCGAGGCTTGAGAGGTATCGAGTCAGTCGTTGTAAGTCTATCTATCTTGTAATTGTAATTCCGTATCTAGTGGATTTGTGGCTAGGGCCGTCCGAGGTTTTTTCCCGTCTTGGGTTTTTCCTCGTACATCGCGGCGTAGTGTGATTGGTTTATTTTATCTTGCATAATTTATTTAGAACGCATGCGTAGCATAATTCAAGATAAAATTCGGTTTAATTTATCACACTCATTTAATTTGGGACTAAATTAAATATTGGGTAAAGTTTGTTTAATTCAAGTCAATTGTTAAAATTTGGTTTCGCCTAACCTTGTTGAAATATTGATAATCACGACTTAGGTAAATTCTAGGACTTGCATTGATTAATGAATCGATTTAAGTGAATACATTACTTGATTAATTTTATTGAACCATCATCTTCCTAACGCTTCCGCATTTATCTAAAAAGAAAAACAAGCGTTTTCATCTCTAATTAAATAAGTTTATAATTAGACTTTGCGAATTTATTCAAATCAGTATCGCACACGACACATCACTTATTTTACAATCATGCTACCAGGGTGGACCCCATTTTTGTTTTTGGGGAGACAACATCTTGGGTTTGAAAGAGACATGACCCTTTCGCTATACTTGGTTATCCTACCCTAGGTGTTAAGACTCGTGCTCAACTCAAAAATACTATTAGCTGTCTGCGATACACATCCCTAGTCGATCCCAAGAATATAAAAGAAGTAATCAAAGACAAGCATTGGATATAGTTCATACAAGAAGAGTTGCTTCAGTTTAGAAATAACAATTTCGGGGAGTTGGTCCCTGACCTCGCGATACTAACGTGATAGTGGATTTATAAGAATAAGGTGGATGAAAATGGTACCATAGTTAAAAATAAGGCTCGATTGGTCGGTCAATGCTTCACACATATCGATGGTGTATACTTTAAGGAGACATTCGCTCATATTGCTAGACTTGAGTTCGTCCGCTTACTACTCAGCATAGCATGTCGTATGCGCTTCAAGTTATATAAGATGGATGTTAAGAGTGTATTTTTGAATGTAATTCTATAGGAGGAGGTTTACATGGAACAACTAAAAGGGTTTGAGGGCCCTAAGCACCCAGGACACATCTATTATCTTAGAAAATCCCTATATGGTTGAAGCAAGCACCCCGTGCTTAGTACGAGAGGCTTACTTCCTATCTCTTAGCTCGTACTTTCAAGAAAGGGGGATTCGTTAATACGTTGTTTGTGAGGAGAGGATTGGTGCTATTTTCGTTACCCAGGTCTAAGTGGATGACATAGTCTTTGTATCCACATGCTCCTGCCATACTCAAACTTTCGAGGACGAGATGAAGAGTGAGTTTGAGATGAACATGGTAGTTGAGCTTACATTCTTTCTAGGTCTCCAGTTTCATCATCTTGAGGATGGGATATTCATATCTCAATCAAAATATATAAGAGACCTCATGAAGAAATTCGATTTAAACTCCGCTGAGCATGTTCGCACCCTAATGAGTTCATCAATGAAGCTTAGCAAAGACGCTTTAAGCAATGATGTAGAACATAATTTATATCGCAGTATGATAGGTAGTCTTCTTTACCTTACTGCTAGTCATCTCGATATTTCCTTTGTTATTGGAGTCTGTGCGCGATACCAGGCATCCCCAAAAGAGTCACACTTGCACGCTCTTAAACATATTATTATATACGTGAGTGGGACTCTATCATACGGTATTGTAAGAATAATTTTTCTAACATTGTTCATCATAGTTTAGACTAGTTTGGCGTATCCCATTACAAATCGTCACACGCCGTCAAGATAAACCGCACTCAAGCATCTCCAAGTTTGAAGACTTCTCGACATCCCAATGAGGAATAAAATAATTTAGAGTTTGAATTAATTAAGGGAATTAAATTTTGGGATGTTTATTTTTATCAAAGGACAAACATGAACTTTGATTTTTGAAAAATATGTTTTCTGAGTTTACTATAGGTGGAGTTTTAAAAATAAACGTTTATGCCATAAAAATGACATCTTGATGTCATTAAAACGACATCCTAAAGTCATTTGATCCGTCGTTTGAAAGCATACTTTTAATTTGGATCAAATGAAGATTACTGGTTTAAGTTTATTTAGGTCATTAAAAGTGAGATGAAATCTCATACGAATGGCATGCTTATGTCATTAGAACGACCTGTAAATCTCATTCGAGCGACACGTCGCCTTAAGTTTTGTATAAATACATGTTTCGTGTTCAGAATGTTTAAGAATTTTAACAAAAAATTTTATGAATATCTTTTGAAAAAGTTCTTCAAGTTTTGTGCAGAAAAACACTTGTTTTAATTCACAACAAAACATCCTGCAATATTATTCTTGTGAATTTTCTTAGAACCCTAGAATGGTTTGTATCTTTGCATACACCTTTTGTGGAAAGTATCTCCATTGTTGACTTATGATACCTATGGGGATTCACTACTGAAGACGAAGGTTGAGGCTGACGGAGGACTGCAGTTATGTGATTCTTACAAGATCGTAGTTATTGTTCATTAGAGATTTGCAAAGATTATAACGTTATACTTGTGATGGTGATCAAGTAGTCTGTAAATCGACTGTCTTGTAAATTTCTAAGTGAATAAAGGTTTTTCCCTTTGGAGTTTTTTTCTTGAAACTTTACCTTGTTGTATTGATCAATTTTATCACCATAGAAGCATGATTAGGATAATTGGCTTCCGCATATAAAATTGGTATTGCAATTTTTATTTGAAACCACTCCTTGTAATTATTTACGTTCATAGATTGGTATCAGAGCCTCCCTGCGCTTTTATAGGTATTTAGTATTCCTTTGATAGCGATGAACGTTTATCCGCCTATTCGGATGCCGATTGGTCGGGGATGTCGATGGGTATAGGAGAAGTTCGGGTGGGTGTTTCTACTTTGTGAGTGATCGTGTCTCGTGGATTAACAAGAAGTAAAACTCCATATCATTGTCCACGGCGGAAGCTAAGTATTTTTCCGCCGGGAGTTGTTGCATGCAACTCTTATGGATGAAGCAAATGTTGGAGGATTCTGACATTTCACAGGGAAAGATTACTATTTCCTGTGATAAAATGAGTGCCATTCACATTTCACGTAATGCAGTCTAGCATTCGCTCCCAAAGCACATTAGGATACGCGCGCACATTATTCGAGACCTAGTTGAGGAGAAAGTCGTGTCCTTGAGCTTTCTGAGCACCGATTGTCAGTTAGTTGACATTTTTACAAAACCTTTAAATGCACTTCGATTTGAGGATCTTAGAAAATCTTTAGGTAATTGCACTGTTGACTAAGATTGGATATGTTATCTAGTATAGGTTGATTTTCATGCTTATTTCCTATTTCTAGATTGTACTACCATTGTATTATTATTGTATTTGTATTTTTCATTTTGATATCTTTTTCGAAAAATTTAAAAAAGATTTTCGTTTTTTTAATTTTTTTTTAACAATGCAAAAAGATTTTCGATTTATTTTTAAGAAAAATGATAAAGACAAAAAAAAATTATTTCGATAAAATTTTTTGAAAATTTTAAATGGAGTTTTGTATTTTTTTGACACCATATGTGGATGAATATTAAAGATGTTTGAGTCACCCATTCATTTCATACCTACGTGACTATTTTGTAGTGTTTTGAGACATGACATAATTTCATTTATGTTCTTTGTAATGTGTGGATCATTAAAATGTGATATGATGACAACTTACTACATATTTGACTCTTTGTTACCTTCAATACAAATGAGCACGTACTTATTTGAGTATTGCACTTACCTTTCACGTGTCGATTATAGTGTTTTTGTCATGTGTCGATTATAATGTTTTCATATCAATCCTTCTTTTAAACAAACCAAATATCAAAACCAGATAATAAAAGTAGTGCTTGTAAGAACCATTGCCCAGATTGAAAAAATTAGAAAATCGTTTATCCCGTAAAATTGGTATATATTAAGCGATCTAATCAAACTGCAAAATACATGTTCACTTTGCGTGAATAGCCACCCTTTGCAAAAAGAAAAGAGTCAAAAATATTAAATCAACATAAAAACAGAAGTGTCAGGACACTTTCTAAGAACATTGATGCTTCTCTATATATGAGCATTAATTTCATCAAAAGAATTGAGAAATAAATTCATTACATGAGATTTTGAGGGAGTTAAGTCGAAGATTAATGGATTTACACGTCCTATAAAAATATCATAAAACATTACATAGTTTTGTGAATTATTGTGTGAAAATCACTTACTTTCTTGATTAGTTGATTAGGTTAAGTAAATTTAATTTGAGTTCACTATTTTTATACCTAAGGTAGACTTTGATATCTTTCGTTAGTGGTGTCTCAATCCTTCGTGCACATGTGATTTGTTTGTCTACATTGATTAACCAATAGAATATGTTCATACTCTGACATTTCATTTCCATGATTCGGGTATTTTTTTTGTTTCTCCATCGTGTGTTGTATTTGTAAAAAATTTATAATTGAAAAAATTAAAAAAAATTATAGAATAGTTTACGGAGCCTTTGAAATTATCATTGCATGTTATTCATGTATATCTTTTTGTGATGATATCTTACTCTTATTTGTGATGCTTTGAATTTTCATGATTAGTTTCTACTCCTTGTCTTTTTTGGACAAAATAAAAGGGAGAGAACAAATTACGGGGGAGTTTGATTTCATAGGGTAGAATTCATTTTTATGAAATTTATTTCATATTCCAGACTCGATGTATCACAATTTTCCTTGTTTCATATGTGTAGGTACTTTTGGAAGATCATATTCATATTAGACTCGATGAAGAAAAAGTGCCCAAGAGAATCTCAAAGAAGAAGGGGAGATTTAAAGACACCATTATTCCTGTACCAATCCATTTTAGGGTTTGGGAGGGTATTAGGATATTGTTTTTGTCTTAGGGGATTTCATTATAATTTGGATTTTGATTTTATGTTTGTACCGAAATATCCAAAGCGGGAGAGATTTGTAAGAGAATAATTTCTATCATTTGCTCATAGCTTAGGCTATCATAGTTTTTGGCATATCCCGTTACCATTTAACTCGAGCCATCACGAAGAACCGAATTTCCATTGTCTCCAAATTCAAGATAATCTCTACATTGCAAAGGTATAAAATAATTTAGCGTTTTGAATTTATTTACATTTATAATTGGGAGATTTTTTATTTAAAAAATTGAGGCAATTTTCTTTATTTATTTTTTTTACAGTTCGCGCATCTCGTTGGAATGAGATAGGCTTCTCATTTTAATGAGATCTCTTTTCGTTTGAAATCTCGTTTGAAGTTTACATCAATCAAATATCTATCGAGGGCGTACTGACGTACTGTTTTTCATCGTTTGAAGCTTGTTCAAACAAGATAGCCATGTCGTTTGAATGAACTTACTTTTGTTCTAACGAGACGCTATTCTCGTTAGAACGAGCATTATTTTCTTTCGAACGAGTGTTGCCGCCTCAAATTTTGTGTCGAATTATAAATACCTTCTTCGTACAGGTTTTAAAAAAGATTTCTGCATACTTGGTGCAGAAGTTCTTGTAAGGACAAATTTCCAATATAGTCACTTTGTAGTATTGGCTATTTTTGTTGGTCAAAACATTTAGGGTAATCTAGTGTCATGCTACTCTACTCGATGAAGAATTTGAGTATCTTAGATTTCAACATTCAACAAGTCTACACCTCATCATCCGATTGCTCATTTTTCCCAAAGGTATATAACCCGGTTATTTTTTACTTTATTGGAGACAAATTTTTACATGTTTCATAGTGAAAATTCTCTAAACGCTTTTTTCTCCTTAAAGTTATAATTAATTTTCCAAAATTAAAGAGGTTGTTTAAATGAGTTCGTTTGAATGTGTATGTTCTAACGACATGAGATGAGTTCCTTCATGGATTTCCATGTAATGTCATTTAATATCTCGTTCAAAAGACCTTTCTCACATAGTCATTCAAACGACTTTAGAGGAGATCTTTAATGGATTTTGTCTGAATTGTCGTTTGAAGACTCCTTCAAATGACATTTTGTAATGTCGTTCAAACGAGTCAGTTCAGTCGTTCGAACGAGCGGTTTATTTTTTTTTAAATGTAATTTTTTTCTCTAACCTCCCTTATCCAATACTTCCACTTTTCAAATTACTTAGGAGCTCGAGAAAAACTGCAAATTTAGTCCTTGCACTTTAAAAGAAAATATCTCTTCTCTTTACAAAAAATCTTCAACATTTTATGTGATCTTTATGATCATTTTTCCAAAAACCAAAAAACACAAATTCATCCTCTCATATATTCATCCCGATTTGGGTGTGGTGGACCTCTGCATAAGTTATTTTGGAGATGGTGCTTGGATTTCAATGGATACCTAGATACAGGAGTGTTGTGCAGCATGTTGGACCTACACGTATTACAGACGAAGGTATTAAAGATGGCATCAACGGGTCTTGTGGAGTCAAGTCTGTAAGTCTTATGTGTCTTTTTGTAAAAATCGTATTCGTAGTGGATTTTTTCTAGGCCTGGCTTCGAAGTTTTTCCCATTTGGGTTTTTATCGTACATTAGCGCATTCTGGTTGTGCTTTCTCTTTACGTGTTTAATAGCATGCATGCTCACATAGGAACTTGGTAACCAAGGCTAAAATTTGGAAAGTACCAATCTTCTGGCCTAATTACAATTTGTATCATGTGTTGTTGATTTGTTAATCGGAGTGTATTTCAAGAATAAGAACCGGATCACATAACTTCAAATTGGTATCAGAGAAAGTTTTTAAAAGTTATTTAGATGAATCCTAAAGGTTGTATGGATCATTATTTGTCAAATCGACCCCTATATTTGATGGAACTAATTATGCCAATTGGAAAGCATGTATGGGATTTGTGTTAAATCAATTAATGAACGTGTTTGGCTTGTTATTGAAAAAGGGTGGTCCTCTCCTACTGTTGTTGTTGAAGAATAAACTGTTTTAAAACCTGTAGAACAATGAAGTGAGGATGAGTTAAAATTCTGTAACTTCGGTTTTAAAGGTTTAAATGATTTGTTTAGTGTCGTAACTCCCGAGGAGTTTCATCGTATCATGACTTGTGAAACGTCAAAGTAGGCATGGGACATTCTTCAAGTTACTCATGAGGAACGAGTGCGATTAAGGCATTTAAACTTCAAAATTTAACCACACAATTTGAAATTATTACTATGAAAGAGAATGAAACATTTGATGAGTTTTATACTCATATTTTCGATATTGTTATCTCATGTTTCAACCTAGATGATAAGATCCCTAAAGCTCATGTAGACAAGAATATTCTTAGATCTCTCCCTAGTTGTTTCATCCCGAAAGTAGCAGTTATTAATTCTTTAAGAGTGTTAGATTCACTAAAACTCAAAGAGCATGTAGGTGATCTCCAAACATATGAATTAGACATATTTCCTAAAGATAATAAAAAGAAAGATAAGAGAGTTTCTCTAAAAGTTAAAGAGGAAGAAGTGCCCAAATCCGAAGAATCTGATATGGAGCCTGATGTTATGGCCTTATTTGCTAAAAAAAATAAAATAAAAAATCAAGTTTAAAAAGAAAAACTCAACATTTAAATAAACTAAATTTGAGAAAATAAAAACAAGGCAAGTAGGACTTCTAATAATCAGGATCAAAAGAAGTTTAAAAATGAAAACTCTAAAAGAGGTAACTTTAAAAAGGATGATTCAGAGAGATATTTTGAGTGTGAGGAACAAGGTCATAGAGCGTATGAGTTCCCCACTAAGCTTAAGACACAAGGTAAGGATAAAGCCATTTATATTATGACTCTTAGCTATAGTGAGAATAAGTCTGAGGACTCTGATGATTTCGTTCCTTCTGGAAACAACTTCACCGCTTTTATGGCGAGTCATGCTACGGCTTCAAGTGAGTCGCATCCTAGTGTTGACATTTTCAAGCATGATCTTAATGTTGTATCCACTCACTCATAAGGTAGTAATGACAAAGGAAGTGAGAGTGATGTTGATGAAAGTGAATTTCAGTCTGCCTATTCTGAGTTATACATCGAGTCTATGAGAATTCAGAAGATTAAAAAAATACTAACTTTTAAAGTCTTAACGTTAGAAAAGGACTTAAAGATCTTGTAGGATAACGAGGCTTTAGTTAGTCAATTCGAGGCGATAAAGATTTATCTCTGACTCTGTAGATCATGTTACCAAAGATCGTCATAAATCCTTGGAGATTAGAAAAACACTTGAAGAAAAATTATCAAACTTGAGAAAAATCTTGAAGCCTCTCGAGAAGTTAAAGTCACACTTAAAGATAATTTCGAGCGAATAGGGAAGTTGTTTCTCGGTCCAGTTCTAGGTTATAAGGAGAAAGGATATCAAGAGATAAAGGGTATAGGATATGAAGATAGTGAGTCATCCAATGTTAAATCCAAACCTTTAGCTAAGTGTGTTACCAAAATAAAGAATTCTTATCCTAATACTCCCAGGCCACACTATAGCTCCTTAGTTAGCCTTAAAAACTAAGTTGAGTATCTAGTCAATACATCATTGGGTTTAATGGAAGAGTTTCTAAGGTTTTCTATGGCCCAAGAAAATGATTCCTACCAAAATACTAGAATCAATAAAGGGAAGAACATAACTAAGGATTGGGTTGCAAAAGATAAGACCAATAAGGCTATTATTTTACATGTTGCTGAAAATCCATTTTTACCACTCTTAAAGATCACAAAGATGGTAAAGTCACCTTTGGCGATGGGAGTAAATCTTGAATTATTGGTAGAGGCACCATTGAAGTTTTTGGTATCCCAAAACTAAAAAATGTTCTTTATGTTGATGAACTCAAAGAAGATTTGATAAGCATTAACCAGTTGTGCGACGGAAACCTAGCAGTTAAGTTTAGCGAGACGAAGTGTACGGTTTATGATAAATCTGGTGAGACTATTTTACAAGGTATGAGGACTAATGACAATTATTATGGGATTACTCCAAAGTCTTCATTTATTTGCAATAGTGCCAAGGTTTTCCATGACTATCTTTGGCATCAACGTCTAGGTTGTGTAAATTTTAGAGATCTTGATCGCCTAGTTAAGAGAGACCTAATTCGAGGCTTGCCGTCCTTAGGAAAAGCAATTTCCTCCGTTTATGGCCCTTGTCAACTTGGAAAGCATGTAAAGAGTCCTCATAAGAAGTTAAACACTATAAACACCTCTCATGTCTTAGAATTTATTCACATGGAGCTTATGGGTCCCACTCATATCGAGAGTTTAGAAGGAAGGAGATATATATGCTAGTGTTGGTAGATTACTTTTTAAGATATTCAATAGTTGGATTTCTTGGGGAAAAGTCCGATGCAGCTGAGTTTCTAACAATTAAATGTCGAGTCCTTCAAAATCAACATGGTGTTACCATTAATCGATTTAGAATTGATAATGGAACTAAATTTAAGGAATTCGGTGAGAATGCTTTTTGTGATGAAGTTGGAATCAAGCATGAGTTTTCGGCCACAAAGGCCTCAAAAAAATGGTATAGTGGAGTGAAAGAATCGAATGATTCAATAAATGGCAAGGTCAATGCTTCTAGGAAGGACATTTCCCCGTAGGTTTTGGGCGGAAGTAGTAAACACCGAATGTCATACGGTGAATAGGTTATACTTGCATGACCATACTAATAAAACTCCTTATGAATCATGGACAGGTAAGAAACCCAACCTAGCCTATTTTCAAGTCTTTGGTAGTCCTTGTTACATCCTTAGGGATAAAGAAATCTTAGGAAAATTCGACTCGAGGAGTGATGAAGGTATTTTTCTAGGGTATTCACCAAATAGTAAAGCTTATAGGGTTTACAACTTTACTAGCTCTAAAATTATGGAATCAACAAATGTTATAATAAAAGATGATGTTTCAGCCACATTTGTTGATGTTGAGGATGATTATTCACATGATAGTGATACACCCCACGATGTTGATCGTAGTGAGTCTCAAAATGATTTGGTGGACCCCTCACTTAAGAAAAGGGTTGCATCCCCTTGGGTATATAAAAGACACGACCCCTCCAAAATTATTAGGAATATCGAATTAGGTGTCAAGACTAGGGCACAACTTGAAAATGAGGTTACTTATTTGTGTTATACCGATAGAATCGAACCTAAAAATTTCAAAGAAGCACTAAAATATGAACATTAGATAAAGCCATACAAGAAGAGTCGCTTTAAAAGAATGATGTTTGGGAGTTAATTCCTCGGCTTAGTGATACTAACGTCATTGGTACCAAATGGATTTTTAAAAATAAAATGGATGAAAATTGTGTCATTGTTCATAATAAATCTAGGTTAGTTGCCCAGTGATATACCCAAATAGAGGGTGTTGATTTTGATGAGATGTTTTCTCTTGTTACTAGGTTAGAATCCGTTCGCCTTTTACTAGCTGTAGCTGTCATCTTAAGTTTAAACTTTATCAAATGGATGTCAAGAGTGCCTTCCTAAATGGCATTATTTAGGAGGAAATCTATGTGGAACAATCGAATGGGTTTGAAGACCCTAAGAACCTGAATCAGGTCTTTTACTTGAATAAATACCTATATAGTTTGAAGCAAGCACCCCGTGCTTGATATGAGAGTCTTACTTACTATATCCTTACCCATGGCCTCTCGAGAGGGGGAGTAGATATGACGTTATTTGTTCGTCGAGATGAGAGTGCTATTTTAGTTACCCAAACATATGTCTATGGCATAGTTTTCGGATCCACATGTGACAAACATACTCAACTCTTTGCAAAAGAAATGCAAAGTGTGTTTGAGATGAGTATGGTCGATGAGCTCATTTACTTCTTAGGTCTTCAAGTGCGTCAACTCGATAGCGGGATATTTTTATCCCAACTAACTATGCGAAATATCTTGTGAAAAAATTTAATCTAAACTCCGCTAAGCATGCATGTACTCTAATGATTTCATCCGTTAAGCTTAGTAAGGACACCCGAGGAAAGAATGTAGAACACACACTTTTTAGGATTATGATAGGTAGTTTACTCTACTTAACAGCTAGTCATTCAGATATTTCCTTTAGTGTAGGAGTTTATGCCCGCTATCAAGACACCCCAAAAAGTCCCATTTACATGCGATTAAGCGAATTATTAAATATGCTGGTGGGACCCTGTTCTTTGGAATTTGGTATTTTTTTTTACACTAATGGATGCCTATCGGTAGGAGGCGTTGATGGCTGTAAGATCACCTTAGGCGGTTGTTTCTATTTTGGTAGTGCACTTGTCTCATGAATGAGCAAGAAACAAAATTTAATTTTTTTGTCCACGGCAGAGGCCGAATACATAGCCGCCGGGAGTTTTTGCACTAAACTCATTTGGATGAAGCAATTGTTGGAGGATTATGGTATTTAACAAGGCACAATGAATATTTATTGTAATAATACGAGTGCGATCCTTATTTCCTAAAATCCCGTTCAACATTGTAGAACAAAGCACATTAGGATTTGTGAGCATTTTATCCGATAGTTAGTTGAAGATAACGTCGTTTCCTTGAACTTTGTAGCCACTGACCGTCAATTGGCCGACATATTTACCAAACCTCTAAATGCCCTTAGATTCGAGAATTTTAGGAAATCTATTGGGGTTTGCTCCATTGATTGAGTTCGGAGTCGTATATCTAGTTTAGGTTGTGCCTCATGTCTATCTTTTTATCTATGAACTAGATTATATTTTTGTACATATCTTTTCAAAAATTCCAAGAACATTTTCATTTTTTTTGTGTATAAAGGCTTTTATAAAAACTTTTGTCCATAGAGTATATGTGTGTGAGATTTTCGGATCACCACTTCATTCCATGTTCATGTGGCTTTTGTAACAACCCCGATTTTTTTTAAATATGTATTTTTTAATTAATTGGAAAATTCAAGAAAAAATAAAATTTTGGATTTAATTATTTTTTATAATTAAATATGTTGGTTTTTATATATAAAAATAAGGTTTTAAGTGGAATTTAAATCGGGATTAAAATTTAGAAATTATAACTTTTTGTATAAAAATCGGAGGAGGATCTAATCTAAGAAGGATAAAAATAATATTTTTTAGAAATTCGACCGTCCGATCGAGCTGAATTTTTCACGTCAGTCCTGTCTATAACGTTTTTTTAAATAGGTATTTTTAAATTAATTAATTGGGAAATTTGAGAAAAAAATAAATTTTTGGATTTAATTATTTTAAATAATTATATATGTTGGTTTTTATATATAAAAATAAGGTTTTAGGTAGAATTTAAATCGGGATTAAAATTTCAAAATTATAACTTTTTGTATAAAAATCGGGGGAGGATCCGAGCTAAGGAGGTTAAAAATAATATTTTTTAGAAATCCGATCGTCCGACCGAGCAGAATTTTTTACAACGGTCCTGTCTCGCTGTTCGTTACAACATACTAAATTTCAATCCATTATGGCGGCCCGATCGTCCGTAATGATTTTTTGAGTATTTGTATCTGATTAGAACTCTTTTCTTAATCAAACTCTTAATCCTTTATATATCACAACTAATTCAGGGATGGACTTTTCAAATCACTTTTTCTTAAACATTTCAACCAGAAAACCTCTCCAAAATTACTCCCCTTCATCTACAAACCATAGCTGCAAACTTATTCAAGATTTCAACCTTAGAATAGAAGGCTTAGTTGGTGTTTTCTCAAGAGGAGTTCAACCTTCTACTCAGATTTTTGTCCAACTAATCATAGGCATGAATACTCTATTCCTTTCCTTTAGTATTATGCATTTTAAGTGTTACCTAAACTTTAATCTCATGTTTTTCTTGTAATCAATTAGTAATCTAATTAAAGAAAGTGGACACATAAAACTTGGGGCTATTTTTATTAAATCCTTTAATATGATTAATATTCATAACCCTTGGGTACATAGGATTCGTGGGTGGATTTTGGGTTTTATGGGTGTAGGTTGCATGTAGAAAAATCTTAGTTTTGAAATAAATGAAGTTGGGGACGTATAACTCACATATTTTATGTAAAGATAATCAAATTTGTATTTTGATGTTTTAAATGATGAAATATCGGTATATTTCATTTAAATAATTAAATAAAATTAATTGGGTATTTTGAGGATGTGATAATTAAATTAATATTTAATTGAATTGTACTATCATGCGTAGTTTGGTACATTGATTAATTACGCTTATTTGTGTGACTTGCTGGTATTATTTAATTTTCATTGTGACGACGGGTTGTTGGGTATTTTTGCTCCCCCAAAATTTTAGGATGCCTTCTAGGTATGGGACTAGAGGGTAGGCCTTTTGATGATTTACGCCTTCTAGGTATGGGACTAGTGAGGGTAGATTATTATGACTTTATTATGTCGGGGGTGAGCTGATTTTTAATGCTTTATCGTATTATGCTAGCCTAGGCATGAGACTAGGTCGAGGTTTATGTTAGAAATTCATCCTATACATTGGGTAAGACGTATGGATAACTTGGGGACCCTTAGGAGTGGGACTAAGGGCTATTTTGAGGATCTCACATCGATTAAAAGGGTAGGGTGATTTATAAATTTAGAAATTGAGAATTAATGCCTAACATAAAAATGGGTATTAAAATTTATGGTGATATAATGTGTCAGGGACCGATAGTTTAAACGGGTCAGCTTGGGCGATTTATATCGTGTCGTGTGTTGAAGCCTTGTCATATTGCGGGGGATCGACAGTTTAAACGGATGCGACTGGCTATTAACAAGGGGAAGTGTGATAATTTTGGTGAATTATCACCCACGGCGGGAGGACCGCCATACCTAATAATTATTGAAGTAAGAACATAAATTATTGAGAAAGTTGGTAAATTTAATTAAATTAAAATTTGCGGGACTTGAGAATTTAAAATCATATTGGTGTGCCATTTTAAATGGGAATTTCTGCGAATAGTTAGTGATTTATATTTATCGCATTTCATTATCCGATTTAAATTAAAATATTCTATTGTGATATTTATTGCATATAATGCTACTATCTTGATTCAAGGATCATATTTGAGGGGAGTAGTGTGTATTCATGCTCAGGGCTCTAACCTCATGCGTTGACCCACTTTTCGGGATAAGTTTTGGAAAAGCTTCTTAGAACTATTTCTAGATTTTCTTGGAGGTGCCGTTGGAGTTGCTCTACCTTATGCGTGTTTATTTAGTTTAGTTTTCCATTCCTTTGTGTGTACTTTGAGGAATAGTTTATGGTTTTGATTGGGCCATTCGGTTCAAAAGTTGTATGGATTTTATTCAGTTTTATATGATTGGAGATTAGCTTATTATTTGGAGTTTAGCATGTGATGGATCTTTTATCGTTCAGTTGTTGTTATCCATTGAGTTTGATTTAATTATTTATCTTGAGGATTGATTTATTTATGTCTCATATCTATCTCATGCTAAGAATGGTATTTTATTGACTCATGCCTAGCTTAGTTTTGATGGTGGCCGATGCCAGAATTAGGCGGGGTGTGATAGATGGTATCAGAGCATGGTCTTAGGTCTCGTAGGTTATGAGTCCGTTTAACTTCCGCATTGCCGATCTTTGATTCCCTTTGTTGATTCGTACTTCTTAAGATAGAGGGTATAGCATACATATTAGATGTGTTTCTTGGAGATGTGCATCTTTGTGCTAAGGACGTCGTAGGCATTGAGTTTAGAATTAGTAAGCTTAATGTGAGGGTCCTTAAAATGGATTTTGGAGACGATAATTGTTTTAGAGATTTTAGTGCAGATTCTAGGTATCGTATGAATCGATTTTTGATGTTGGGATTTAATTTGAGGATGTTAGCATTTTGATGACTTTTGGATATAGGATGGAGTGGGGATTTGTGGGAGCATTTAGTACGCCATTATTTTTATAGTTATGCGTATGTACATAGGTAATATATATTATTTTGTTGCTCATGGGGTAGGTGTGTGTAGAATTGGGTGTATGGGCCAATTATGGCATCCTATGGGTAGACATATGTGAGTCATATTTTCTTTTGCGAGATTTACGTGATATGTATGCTTCGTCTAATTTTGAGGATGAAATTATTTGCTAGTGAGGAAGTATGTAACAACCCCGATTTTTTTTAAATAGGTATTTTTAAATTAATCAGTTGGGAAATTAGAGAAAAAATAAACTTTTGATTTAATTATTTTTAATAATTAAATATGTTGATTTTTTATATATAAAAATAAGGTTTTAAGTGGAATTTAAATCGGGATTAAAATTTGGAAACTATAACTTTTTGTATAAAAATCGGGGGAGGATCCGAGTTGAGGACGCTAAAAATAATGTTTTTTACAAATTCGACTGTCCGATCGAGCTGAATCTTTCACAGCAGTCCTGTTTGTAACAACCTCAATTTTTTTAAATAGGTATTTTTAAATTAATTAATTGGGAAATTCGAGAAAAAATAAATTTTGGATTTAATTATTTTTAATAATTAAGTATGTTGGTTTTTATATATAAAAATAAGGTTTTAAGTGGAATTTAAATCAGGATTAAAATTTGAAAATTATAACTTTTTGTATAAAAATCGGGGGAGGATCCGAGCTAAGGAGGATGAAATAATATTTTTTAGCAATCCGACCGTCCGATCGAGATGAATTTTTTACAACAGTCCTGTCTCGCTGTTACAACATAATAAAATTACAAGCCATTATGGCGGTCCGATAGCCCGCAATGATTTTTTGAGTATTTGTATCTGATTAGAACTCTTTTTTTAATCAAACTCTTAATCCTTTATATATCACAACTAATTCGTGGATGGACTTTTCAAATCACTTTTTCTCAAACTTTTCAACCAGAAAACCTCTCCAAAATTACTCCCTTTCATCTACAAACCATAGCCGCGAACTTATTAAGGATTTCAAACTTAGAATAGCAGGATTAATTAGTGTTTTCTCAAGAGGAGTTCAACCTTTTACTCAGATTTTTGTCCAACTAATCAAAGGCATGAATACTCTATTCCTTTCCTTTGGTATTATGCGTTATAAGTGTTACCTAAACTTTAATGTCATGTTTTTCTTATAATCAATTAGTAATCTAATTAGAGAAAGTGGACACATAAAACTTGGGGCTATTTTTATGAAATCCTTTAATATGATTAATATTCATAACCCTTGGGTACATAGGATTCGTGAGTGGATTTTGGGTTTGTTGGGTGTAGGTTGCATGTAGAAAAACCTTAGTTTTGAAATAAATGAAGTTGGGGACGTATAACTCACATAGTTTATGTAGAGATAATGAAATTTGTATTTTGATGTTTTAAATGATGAAATATCTGTATATTTAATTTAAATAATTAAATAAAATTAATTGGGTGTTTTGACGATGTGATAATTAAATTAATATTTAATTGAATTGTACTATCATGCGTAGTTTGGTACATTGATTAATTATGCTTATTTGTGTGACTTGCTGGTATTATTTAATTTTCATTGTGACGACGGGTTGATGGGTATTTTTGCTCCCCTAAAATTTTAGGATGCCTTCTAGGTATGGGACGAGTGGGTAATCCTTTTGATGATTTACGCCTTCTAGGTATGGGACTAGTAAGGGTATATTATTATGACGTTATTATGTCGGGGTGAGCTGATTTTTAATGGTTTATCGTAATTACGCTAGCCTAGGTATGAGACTAGGTCGAGGTTTATGTTAGAAATTCATCATATTCATAGGGTAGGACGTATTGATAACTTGGGGAACCTTAGGTATGGGACTAAGGGCTATTTTGAGGATCTCACATCGATTAAAAGGGTAGGATGATTTATAAATTTAGAAATTGAGAATTAATGCCTAAGATAAAAAAGGGTATTAAAATTTATGGCGACATAATGTGTTAGGGACTGACAGTTTAAACAGGTCAGCTTGGGTGATTTATATCGTGTCGTGTGTTGAAACCTTGTCATATTGCGGGGGATCGACAGTTTAAACGAATGCGGCTGGCTATTGACAAGGGAAAGTGTGAAAATTTTGGTGAATTATCACCCACAGCGGGAGGACCGCCATAGCTAATAATTATTGAAGTAAGAACATAAATTATTGAGAAAGTTAGTAAATTTGATTAATTTAATTAAATTAAAAATCGTGGGACTTGAGAATTTAAAATCATATGGGTGTGCCTTTTTAAATGGGGATTTCTGCGGGTAGTTAGTGATTTATATTTCTCGCGTTTAATTATCGGGTTTAAATTAAAATATTCTATTGTGATATTTATTGCGTATAATGCTACTATCTCGATTCAAAGGTCCTATTTGAGGGGCGTAGTGTGTATTCATGTCAGGGCTCTGACCTCGTGCGTTGACTAACTTTTCGGGATAAGTTTTGGAGAAGCTACTTAGAACTATTTGGAGATTTGCTTGTGTAATACCCCGTATTTTTATGGCTTTTAATTATGAGGTTAATTAAATGGAATTGTTTTTAATTATGGGATATTTAATTGGAAAATTAATTAATTGGAAAATTAATTTAGATTTAAATGCTAGCGAGACGAGAGTTAGTATTTGGTTATTAATATGTTGTTGAATATTACTGAGTGATTATGGTAATATGTAATCATTGAATTTATTAAAAATATCGGGAGTCGAAAATACGACAGTTTTGATAATTTAGTTGGGATGCGCGTGTTAGTCGTGTCAGGACCCAATTTAATGGATTTAAAAGTATTTTATTTTTGTGTCATCCATATGAGATTTTTGAGTGCGCCAACGTGCCCGGAAGGTTCGAGATACTCAGAAAATACTAGCCGAGGATTTAGTTTGGGTCCCGGGGCATTTTTAGCCCTAACCGGCAACCCGGGAGGGTATTTTGGTAATTTTAAAAATTTAGGAATTAAGACCCACGAATTTTAGAGTTTTTTTATATTTTATTAGAAAAGCCATTAGGGCTATTATCAGCCAAAAACAAGAGAGTGGGCTAGGTGAGTTAGAGGGAAGTTTCCAAAGGCTTTCCAAACCAAAACCACCACCACCCACCACCCACCACCACCATTTTGGACGGGAATTGTGACTGGAAAGAGAAGGGGAAACAACCAATAACGTCATCAACGGATCAAAATCGGTATTTTCAGGCGAGTGACTTATCTTGCAAAGATTCAAGGCATATATTTTACATTTTATTATAGAATTGAGGATTTATCATGAATAATGAAAATTGAATGGATTTGAAAGGTTTGAATCATAATCTGGGTAGGTCTTGCATGTAGTTTAATGTTGGAGATGATAACATCCACAAATTTATGATTTATGGGTAGAGAATTATGAAATTTCATTGAATTATGTGATGTTCTTGAAGAAATAGGAAAAACTAGGGCTTTTATATGATAATTAGGTATTTTGATCCAAGAACTTTATGTTCTATGTTGATTTGATGATTCTAAAACGTGGGGAATGATGTAAAAATGTTAGTATGATAATTAGTATACTTAGTTGTGAGTTTTGGACGTTAGTATGAAGAATTTGAGGTGTAAAAAGAGGAGAAACGGAAACTGTTAAGAAATTCTGGGTTGATACCTGCTTGATCGATCGATCGACTCAAGAATGTCAATTGATCGAACCATCGATCGATCGACCCCTTTTCTTCGATCGATCGACCCCTTCTGATTTTTGACAATTGTTTCTCTTTAAGGTTTAATGATTATTCCAAAATCGATGTTGGTTATTGGGGTGATTAATATAATATTGTGGGACTTAGATAAAGTCAGTAGGGCCTTAGTTATTATCGAAAAATGTTATAACTTATGGAATTGAATGTCGTTGCTTACGAGGGTCTACCGAGTGAGGTACGATTAGAAACCGTTCGAATTGGAACTATATTGAGAATTAATGATGATGTAAGGTTAAGGGCAGTAACGGAGGGACTTTAAGTACTGAGATAACATTAGAAACTAATAAGAGGCTTAGTAACCTTTTGAGATAGGTTTAAGTACCCAGATTGATACGACGAGAGGGTTATCAACCGGTATATATATTATGTGTAATGTTCGGGGGGAAATTGCTACGTACGAGATTAACTAGATGAAATGTGAGAACATCTATATTGATATATGATTACTTAGGTTGTGTGAATGCCTAGTGTATGGATTTCTTATGTGTATGACATACCTACCATACTTGCTATCACGGGAGGTTAGTTTTATTTTGGAAAAGGACCCTCTTATCCCTGTGTGGCTTCGAGGGGATTTAGACTGGTACCTTAAGGACATAGTACTGTGAATGACTTATTTGTGAGTTGATAAGTCAGCTGACCATGGGAGCGTAGGTATGTGTTGTAATACCCCGTATTTTTATGGCTTTTAAAATTGGGGGTTTATTAAATTTAAATTGAGATATTAATTTAATATAAATTCGGAAATTTATTTTTATATTTACTAACGTGATGTGAGTTAGTAATTATGGGAAAAATTGTTGAATATTACTAGATGAGTAAAGTAATATATGAGATTCATTTTATTAAAAATTTTCACGAGTGAATTAAATGGCAATTATGGAAATTTAAGTCGGGACGCGCATGTGTCGTGTCGGGACTAAATTATTATTACATAAAGTGAAGAAATTATAAGTTGCTCATATGGTCGTTTTGAGTGCGCCAATGTGTCCGAAAGGGTCGAGATAGTCAAAATAAGGTACCCGGGGGTTTAGTTTGGGTCTCGGGGCGTTTTTAGGCCTAATTAACACCCCGGGAGGGAGTTTTGGACATGTTACATTTTTGGGCATGAAAACCCGCGAAAATTCTAAGGGTATATCAGATGAAAAGAGTCATCTTCTAGTGTTAGAATCACCATAAACCAAAGACGGCTATAGGAGAGGAAGAGGAGAGGCTTTCCAAGGGGTTCTAGGCCAAGAACTCCGTCGTTCGCACCGCCGTCGCCACCAAACGATAGATCGTGCAACGAGGATCACCACCACACCAATCTCTCCACAAATATAGATCAAGAATTCTGAGGCAAGTATCTATCTTGCTCTATTTCAGTTAATTCTCCAATAATATTAGCCTAGGATTTATTAGGACTAGTTTTTGTGAAGGATAAATCTATTTTGGAGATTTGAATTCGCATGTCGTATGAGAAATCGATGTATTTTGGAAACCCAATTCATATGTAGAGATTGAACCACGAAATTACAGTAAATAAAGAGTATGAAATATGGTAAAAGAATGGGAAGAAACCAAACAAAAGAAATATTAGGATTCTTGATGTTTTTATGGATTATACCCTTTTAATTTGTTATTCATGATGAAAATCCGCATGCTTGACGTAGGAAATCACTTATTTGAGGTTATAATGCTTGTAGTATAAATTATTGGGAGTTTGGTAGTCGAATATATCGGTTTGGATGATATTAGGAGAGGAAACCTGTAATTGGAAATTCTGCAGATTTGTCATACCTGCTTGATCGATCGATCGATGATTCGATCGATCGAACACCTGCCATCGATCGATCGACCCTTCCTGTATAACTCATGTTCCCTTTTTAATAGGTTGTTCCAACTTAAATGATTAGACATTCTTGGATATTAATGTTAGAATATTTTGGGATATAAAGAAGACCATTAGGACTTTAGAAATATATGGAACCGTTGATGTAAGGCGAGATTAACATTTCACGGGGGTGTTTTGCATATAAGGGACAATGGCAATACGTGTTAAAGGGTGAGACTCGTAAGGAAGTTACGTTGTAAAATGAATAAGTGCCTACTGAAATTACACTTGGGAAGATAGAAATCCACGAGTGTTACGTAGTAAGTTGGAATAATCCCACAAATTAAAATAAGAGACAAACCGTTATACGTGATAACTAACTAATGAGTAACAAGGATAAATATCATAATTATGGGTCGTGAGAGTGTACCTAAATTTGATATGGGAATAGTAATATACATATATGACTGTGTTTATGCATATATTATATACATGTAAAAATCATGTCCGCGCTACTTGCTATCCCTGAGGTTACCGCGCTGGGACAGTCTTATCTCGATGTGACCTTTATAGGGGATATTGACTCGTACCCTAGAACATAGGAATCCTTGGTACAGGCTATCGGATCGATAGTCAGACGGTACTAAGAGACGTGAGGGTATGTGCTGACCTCTTAGTGACTTGGAACTATGCTTCGCCTCATTTTGTATGTGTTTTGTGTTAATACAGTTCGAGAGTGATTTCGAACTAGTATTTCACTTAGTACGAGTGATACGGGGACTGGATAGCAGAGTATGCCCGCACCATAGATTTTATGTGGGGTGCTGTTAGAATATATATATTTAAATCTAGAATTTGGGAACTACCTGATGTGACTATGGTATGTAAGAAAAGAATAATTATTTCAACTTGGGAATAAGTGTTTGAAAAGTATGATATATTACTGAGAAACTTTATTATCAAATAAGGCTTATGTGATAATGGTGCTGTTAAATAAAATTAACCTCCTTAACATTGGAAATTGTCGTCTTGAAACCTTACGAGTAACTTAAGATAAGATAAGTTAAACTGTTGAGAATATTAGTGCGATAGGTTTGCACATTAGTATAGAGGTGAGAATTTCTCAAGGGAGTGCAGCACTAATATGTTGGTTGCATTGGCCAATAAGCATTTTAAATACTTGCTAAACTAATTTTAAACTGTTTTACAATCGGGCTCTGACCCGTTTTCTACTTTCTCTTATCTCTTGTATATATATATGTATATATTACAGGTGCCCAGTCACAAGGGAGTCTTGCATAGGATCCTTTGGAAGGAACGCACTGCAGCTTAGGTGGGAGTTGCAGGCCTCTTGCTTAGACGACCTCATTGTTGATTCCACTTCTAGCACTATTTATTCAATTGGGCACGTGTTTCCTTTTTCATTATTCGGTTTTTTTATCGGAGATTGTGATTCGTTTATTTCCAGTATTTATACTTTGGGATTTATTACTGTCAAGATGTTTTCCTTTGAGTTTTAAAGTTGGAATTAATTAGTTGGATGTTTAATTGTTTGGATTATATGTTCCAGTATAGTTGTTGTGTGATTCTTTAACTATGAATTATGTAAGTTTTAAATGTTGGTTTTTAAAATAAAATTTGAATGGTTTGACACTTAGCTTAATTATTTAGGGTGTTTAATTGGAAAAGTTATTTTTGCGACAGTGATGCTAAGAATGAACCAACCGTTCACCTTGATTATAATTTAATAAAGGACTGATCACCCGATATTTAATTAGGCGGGGTGTCACATGTGCGTGACCCATGGGTATGTGAACTATGTTCACCTCCAATATGTGTGACTTGTATTTAGACGGTTCCCCAGTGATTTGGAACTTGTGATCCTCAAGTACGTGATGTATCGGGATTCGATAGCAGAGTATGAGGGCATCGTAGGTTCTATCCTTGTGGGGTGCCTTGATTTCATATGAGATATTATATGGATGTGTATACATGTACTTGAGATTGTTCCATTGTGTTGCTTAGTAGATGTGAGTAACTACGATATTTTGATTGGGTTAAGAATGAGAATTTAATTAAAATTTGAGATAAGTAATTTCAATGAATGTGAATATGGGTTATAAATGTGGCTTATTTAGGGGTTACGTGTAGATAATCTATGTTAGAATACGAAAGCATGAGTGTTACAAACTAGTTAGATAGTGTCTTAACTAGGATGGGTTAAAGGCATACGTTAGGCGTGCACAGTAGTTGGTGAGAGTACGCAACTAACGTGTTTATAATATGTGTTGTTTAATTGCAATTTAAACACTTGCTAAACTTTTCAACTGTTTTCACATCGGGCTTTGACCTGTTTTCCTCCAAATCTATTTTTGTTTTGTAAAAACATTTTAGGTGCCCAGCCACAGGGACGCCAAGCATAGGAGTTCCATTCTGATGACCCGTGTTGTAGCTGCTGTGGAAGTTACAGGATCTTGGTAGTAGACACTCTCATTTTATCCTTGATTCCTTCAGAGTCATTTGTATCAGTTAGGCATGTCGCCCATTCTTATTTAGAGGTTGTAGTTGCAGACTTTCATTATTTTAGTTTTTTGTTTATTATTTATTCAGACTCTTGTATTGGGACATTATTTACTCTGGCATCTTTATTATTGGAGTGTTTACTCCAGACTTATTTGATTTCATCTCGTTGAGCATTTATATGAGATTGGTTATGTGATTGTTGGTTTGTTAAATAAATTCTTGTTTAATTGTTGGCTTAAGTAATACAATTTAACATCTCTCTTTTTAAATATTAGGTGGCTAGTAATTACTTAAATGTTATCGACAGTGATGCTAAGACTGAACCAACTTAATATTCTGTATTAATTTAATAAAGGAGTAGCTACCCGGTATTTAATTAGACATGGTGTTACAGGTGGTATCAGAGCATCAGGTTCTAGTGTCCTTTAGGATCTGTGCGACTTATTATGCTTCCAGCGTAGCTTTCTTTGATATAGATCCCTATGTTTAGGATTGCTGATTTCATTTGTAAGATTTCGTTCTCCTGATATGATGCATATGATAGTGAATCTTATTCATAATCGAGAGTGTTCGTGTGCCGAACAATGTAGTACGTCAGGCAAACAACAGGAGGCTAAAGATCAGTGAGGTTATTTATTTATTAAAGAAGGATGACCATAGTTGAAGTCATCCATATTATGGAACAGAAGTCCAGGACGATGCAGACGACCAAGGAGCGACTTGTGACTTCCAGCCACAACTATAGTAGAAAGTGGGGTCAAATAAGACTCACCTAACACGGTTGAAATGGGAGAGAAAGAGTTAGGTGAAACTTTGAAGAGAACGAGCAGTGGAAATATCGAAATGCGGTGATGGCGTGTGCTAGCCAAACGAACGTAATATATCCAAAGGCTTGGACATATGTAGGGGTATGGCCAATCGAGAGTGAAAATTTGGGGAAATTTTTTCTTGATTCGTAAGAGCGGAGTTTCAATGGTGAGAGACAATCACCACACTTAGAAGTGGAATGTGACGTCAAGAGAAGGTGTACACGTATGGCTTGACCATAAGTTCCTTTATCAGATGTTCGGGGTGAATGACAAATATTATTCTAAACTCACACAAGAGGGCCGGACAGAGGTCATTTTGTGAGGAGAAATTTAATTATGTAGCGAACCTTACACCGGGTGAAGTAGGTGAAATGGAGAAGATGATATTAAAGGGAGAATTTACATACAAGAAGAATTGTTAGCTCTTCTGGGGAATTCTGCTTGGACGATCAATGAAGGTGGTAATAATGTCGCGTAGTGTTAATTTGGAGGTAAACTTTTCTTAGGCGAGGAGATGCAAGAATCGAGGAATTTCTATAGAGTAAGACTGGGAAAATGGTATTGGAGAAGCACCACAAGGGGAAGACCCAACGGAGAACCCGTTAAAATAATTTGGATAGCTGAATTATTACCGAGCGATGGTGATTTCAGTAAGAGATATGGAAACTAGTAGCGTGTTCCATAGGTCCATCAAGCTAGGGTAACAATGGAGGTAGTCATCAGAGACGAGACTACCAATGTTCGAGAGAGGGACCACCTTAACATGGTCAGTGTGACCGAAGATAAGTGGAGTATGTGTAGAGGTATTTTGTGGGGAGTGAAACCCGTGCGTTATAAATGTTTCCCAATGCAAGTGTAGAAATTATGGTAGTGTTCCTGGCAAGAGCAACCGTTATTGAAATATTCGATTTGGTATGGACAGGTGTGTGAAGTCCAGGAACCATTTGAGCAGTCGGAACGATTGTCAGGATAGAAGTATGAGTTATATCCTCAGATGTTGTTGCATGTTATTTGTGATATGAGCGAGTTTATACAATTGTTATTATTGTTATTTTTTCTTGAGAGTCGAGTTTAGTGAGTATCAGCTATTTTATTATTTATGTGAATACTTTCCTTGATAGTGTGGGGCTACCTTTATTGTCATCCACGGAGGATGAATGGGTATATTGAAAGCGGTATATACTTTATTTAAATTACTCGCTTTAGTGTTGTGTTATAAGAGTATGATAGTATCCTAATTATGGTTTTATATATGATTATACCGATAGTGTGCTGGTATTGCAAGTTTATCGGGGTTACTACCTTGGGATATAATGTTTCGTTCTGGCGAGGCCCCCTCTGTGAGAGGGCCGGGCTCGCAATTGTACTTTTGTAGATATGTATATATATATATATATATATATATATATATATATATATATATATATATATATATATATATATATATATTATTGTGATTTCAAAAAGGTATAATGGCCCCGGGAAGTAGGGATTTAATTGATATGATTCGTATGTAATTGGTTTACTAGTTAGCGAAAAGGTTTAGCTGGTTATTATAATTAACGCTCAGGATGTCGTAATAAGAAGAGTGCATTGTTTTACCACCCTTTAGAGATTTGAGAGTTTATACTCATAGTAATCTGTCTGGGGACGGGATTTTGAGAGCCCCGATTATATTTGCATGTTGTATATGGAATGTTTACCATTAATGTCAAGAGAAAGTGTCTTTTAGAAGGAGTTCCTTGTTTAAGTGTAATTGCGGAAGGAGATGTAACTTTGTAGTTAAGAGACGGGAATATAGGGGTACATGTTATGGATTGAGGGCTTAACGGATCCCGATGACCCAAAATGTTAGGTAGTAGTGTATCGGGGGGTTCCTTATTTGGATTTCGATTTGCGATACATCCCACGCAAGAAACTTAGCGTAAGGTTGGTAGTAGGGAGATGCTTGACCATTCGTCCATAAATTGGATACCTCGATCGTTATGGAAGTAAGTAGTTATAACAGGAAGTTAACAAGGTAAATTACGATGTAAGTCTAGTAGAGCCAGGTGTTAATGAATTACGATGTAAGTACTGATAATGTTTGTTTTGTTACAGCGGGTTGAAGGATGCATTGAGGTTAAGGAGGATTTGGGATTTCAAATTCGGAGGTGATTGAGAATGCCCAAGTGGTATAGCCACGTTGTAATGCAACGGCAATAAAGAGTTTGAAATACGTATGAAGCGTATATGATGTTTAAAATCGTATGCATGGGTTATAAGGGGTGTAGACATCTTGGTTAACTAATGTAGTAATCACCGAAAGAAGGGATATAGATGGGTGAAATTATTATTTATGGGATTAAGCACCATAAGAGAAGGTGTTAATGAGTTACTCATGTGTAATCAGTGTAGCACATCCGAATTTGGTGAAAAGGCAGTGGAAAGCCATTTAATAAGGGGATATCTCTTGAGAAGGCAAATATTTGATTATTATGGGCAATTTGGAGTAGAGTTCCGACCAATCGAATGTTGAGGGTGAATCAAGAGTAAATAGAATGAGGATGTCAATAAGGTATAAAGGGTCCAGATGTGCACAATGTGGTGAAAAGTGCAAGGATCGAAACTTTTGGTATACGCCGAGTGAAGAAGAAGATCATTAAGTATCACTTAACGAGAAGAATTATACGTGAAGGTCGGCATTGAAAGGGGTGTAGTGAGTAGTAGAAGAGTTGGGGTTAAATGATCAACCAAATAATTTTGTATCAAGCCAACGATTCGAGGGATGGAAGAGCCAAGTTGGTAAATTTCCTTGAGGGGTTGCCAACTTATAGTTAAGTAACAAGTTCCTTCGAATATGTGGGACAGGTTGTCCAGAAGGAGAGAAATGGTTATATACTTGGGTGATTTACACTATTAGATAATGAACATGCCGGTACGTGGTCCTACGCAGTATTATTCAGAACCAATAAGAGATCCCCAAAATCCACGCTCAATGTGGGGTAGCAAGAAGTAGTGGAAATAACGCTTCGTTCTAAGGGTTGTATCACCTATAGCCCGAGGTGTAGGTGCAAGGTAATTGACGACTGGTGGATTGTATGAAAGAAATTTTGAATTCATTGCGATCTTTTCATTTCCAAATTGGGTATAACTAGTAAGTGAGGTATATTGTGGTAATGGAGAGAAGATATTACCTAATGGTAGAATTGGGGGAAAGCACCCGTATACATTTATAGTGGACAAGGTGCTGACAAATGTTTTGTGTGACACCAACCGACTGAAGTGGTTTTCTCTTATGTAAAATTCATAACGCCGGGAACAGAGATTCAAAGAATGGGCAAGAGTAGTCAAATGTGTTATTGATTCCTTCCAGGACGCGGGAGTTAATGCGTAGTGAGGTGCAGAATAATATTGAGATAATGTAGTCAATG
Source organism: Sambucus nigra (assembly GCA_949130495.1). NCBI lineage: Eukaryota > Viridiplantae > Streptophyta > Magnoliopsida > Dipsacales > Adoxaceae > Sambucus > Sambucus nigra. The sequence continues at coordinate 446,860,625 of OX422214.1, forward strand.
ATGTATATGTTATTTTTATTCGAATGTTGTTTAGTAAGAGCACAACGTGACGTGCATTTATTAAAGTGTAATCTGATAAAGTATCAAAACTGTAAAATAAGCTTGTTGTGAAGCGAGGGCTTTAGTGATTAGGCATTTCTTTATATTTTGTTTTGAACACTGGAGGATATCTAATTTTTCGAGGTATGCCTTACTTTTTCGAATTTCGGGAAGAAATGCCGTTATTAGGGGGGGAGTATGTAATACCCCGTATTTTTATGGCTTTTAATTATGAGGTTAATTAAATGGAATTGTTTTTAATTATGGGATATTTAATTGGAAAATTAATTCATTGGAAAATTAATTCGGATTTAAATGCTAGCGAGACGAGAGTTAGTATTTGGTTATTAATATGTTGTTGAATATTACTGAGTGATTATGGTAATATGTAATCATTGAATTTATTACAAAAGTCGTGAGTTGAAAATACGACAATTTCCGTAATTTAGTTGGGATGCGCGTGTCAGTCGTGTCAGGACCCAATTTAATAGATTTAAAAGTATTTTATTTTTATGTCATCCTTATGAGCTTTTTGAGTGCGCCAATGTGTCCAGAAGGTTCGAGATAGTCAGAAAACACTACCGGAGGTTTAGTTTGTATTCTGGGACATTTTTAGGTCTAACCGGCAATCCGGGAGGGTATTTTGGTAATTTTAAAAATTTAGGAATTAAGACCCACGAATTTTAGAGTTTATTTATATTTTATTAGAAAATCCATTAGGGCTATTATCAGCCAAAAACAAGAGAGTAGGCTACGTGAGTTAGAGGGAAGTTGTCAAAGGGTTTCCAAACCAAAACCACCACCCACCACCACCATTTTGGACGGGAATTGAGACCAAAAAGGGAAGGGGAAACAACCAATAACGTCATCAACGGATCAGAATCAGTATTTTCAGGTAAGTGATTTATCTTGCAAAGATTCAAGGCATATATTTTACATGTTATTATAGAATTGAGGATGTATCATGAATAATGAAAATTGAATGGATTTGAAACGATTGAATCATAATCTGGGTAGGTCTTGCATGTAGTTTAATGTTGGAGATGATAACAGCCACGAATTTATGATTTATGGTTAGAGAATTATGAAATTTCATTGAATTATGTGATGTTCTTGAAGAAATAGGAAAAACTAGGGTTTTTATATGATAATTGGGTATTTTGATCCATGAACTTTATGTTCTAGGTTGATTTGATGATTCTAAAACGTGGGGAATGATGTAAACATGTTAGTATGATAATTAGTATACTTAGTTGTGAGTTTTGGACGTTAGGATGAAGAATTTGAGGTGTAAAAAGAGGAGAACTCGTAACTGTTAAGAAATTCTGGGCTGATACCTGCTTGATCGATCGATCGACTCAAGAATGTCGATCGATCGAACCATCGATCGATCGACCCCTTCTGATTTTTGACAATTGTTTCTCTTTAAGCTTTAATGATTATTTCAAAGCCGATGTTGGTTATTAGGGTGATTAATATAATATTATGGGACTTAGATAAAGTCAGTAGGGCCTTAGTTATTATCGAAAAATGTTATAACTTATGGAATTGAATGTCTTTGCTTACGAGGGTCTACCGAGTGAGGTACGATTAGAAACTGTTCGAATTGGAACTATATTGAGAATTAATGATGACGTAAGGTTAAGGGCAGTAACGGAGGGACTTTAAGTACTGAGATAACATTAGAAACTAATAAGAGGCCTAGTAACCTTTTGAGATAAGTTTAAGTACCCAGATTGATACGACGAGAGGGTTATCAATCAGAATATATATTATGTGTAATGTTCGGGGTAAACTTGCTACGTACGAGATTAACTAGATGAAATGTGTGAACATCTATATTGATATATGATTACTTAGGTTGTGTGAATGCCTAGTATATGGATTTCTTATGTGTATGACATTCCTACCATACTTGCTATCACGGGAGGTTACTTTTATTTTGGAAAAGGACCCTCTTATCCTTGTGTGCCTTCGGGGGGATTTAGACTGGTACTTTAAGGACATAGTACTGTGAATGACTTGTTTTTGAGTTGATAAGTCAATTGACCAAGGGAGCGTAGGTATGTCGTGACCCATGGGTATGTGAACTATGTTCGCCTCTAATATGTGTGACTTGTATTTAGACGGTTCCCCAGTGATTCAGAACTTGTGATCCTCAAGTACGTGATGTACCGGGATTCGATAGCAGAGTATGAGGGCATCGTAGGTTCTATCCTTGTGAGGTGCCTTGATTTAATAAGAGATATTATATGGATGTGTATACATGTACTTGAGATTGTTCCGTTGTGTTTCTTAGTAGATGTGAGTAACTACGATATTTTGATTGGGTTAAGAATGAGAATTTAATTAAAACTTGAGATAAGTAATTTTAATGAATGTGAATATGGGTTATAAATGTGGCTTATTTGGGGGGTACGTGTACGTTAGGCATGCACAGTAGTTGAGAGGTAAGAAACTCATGTGAGAGTACGCAACTAACGTGTTTATAATGTGTTATTTAATTGTAATTTAAACACTTGCTAAACTTTTCAAATGTTTTCACATCAGGCTCTGACCCATTTTCCTCCAAATCTATTTTTGTTTTGTAAAAACATTTTAGGTGCCCAGCCATAGGGATGTCAAGCGTAGGAGTACCATTCTTATGATGTGTTGTAGCTGCTGTGGAACTTACAGGATCTTAGTAGTAGACGCTCTCATTTTATTCTTGATTCCTTCAGAGTTATTTGTATCAGTTAGGGCATGTCGCCCATTCTTATTTAGAGGTTGTAGTTGCAGACTTTCATTATTTCAGTTTTTGGTTTATTATTTATTCAGACTCTTGTATTGGGACATTATGTACTTTGGCATCTTTATTATTGGAGTGTTTACTCCAGACTTATTTGATTTCATTTCGTTGAGCATTTATAAGAGATTGGTTATGCGATTGTGGGTTTATTAAATAAATTCTTGTTTAATTGTTGGCTTAAGTAATAAAATTTGACATCTCTCTTTTTAAATATTAGGTGGCTAGTAATTAATTAAATATTATCGACAGTGATGCTAAGAATGAACCAACTTGATATTTTGTATTAATTTAATAAAGGAGTAGCGACCCGGTATTTAATTAGACGGGGTGTTACAGCTTGGAGGTGCAGTTGGAGTTGCTCTACCTTATGCGTATTGATTTAGTTTAGTTTGCCATTCCTTCGTGTGTACTTTGAGGCACAGTTTATGATTTTGATTGGGCCATTCGGTTCGAAAGTTGTATGGATTTTATTCAGTTTTATATTATTGGAGATTAGCTTATTATTTGGAGTTTAGCATGTGATGGATCTTTTATCGTTTAGTTGTTGTTATAAATTGAGTTTGATTCAATTATTTATCTTGAGGATTGATTTATTTATTTCTCATATCTATCTCATGCTAAGAATGGTATTTTATTGACTCATGCCTAGCTTAATTTAGGTGGTGGACGACGGCAGAATTAGGCGGGGTGTGATAGATGCTATCAGAGCATGGTCTTAGGTCTCATATGTTATGAGTCCGTTTAGCTTCTGCATTGTCGATCTTTGATTCCTTTTGTTGATTCGTACTCCTTAAGGTAGAGGGTCTAGCATACATATTAGATGTGTCCCTTGGAGATGTGCATCTTTGCGCTAAGGACGTCGTTGGCGTTGAGTTTAAAATTAGTAAGCTTAATGTGAGGATCCTTAAAATGGATTTTGGAGACTATGATTATTTTAGAGATTTTAGTGCAGATGCTAGGTATCGTTTGTATCGATTTTTGATGTTGAGATTTAATTTGAGGATGTTAGCATTTTGAATACTTTTGGATATAGGATCGATTGGGGATTTGTGGGAGCGTGAGGTACGCCGTTATTTTTAAAGTTATCCGTATGTACATAGGAAATATATATTATTTTGTTGCTCGTGGGGTAGGTGTGCGTAGAATTGGGTGTATCGGCCAATTATGGCATCCTACGGGTAGGCATATATGAGCCATATTTTCTTTTGCAAGATTTTCGTGATATGTATGCTTCGTCTAATTTTGAGGACGAAATTCTTTGCTAGTGGGAAGTATGTAACAACCCCTATTTTTTTTAAATAGGTATTCTTAAAATAATCAAATGGGAAATTAGAGAAAAAATAAATTTTTTGATTTAATTATTTTAATAATTAAATATGTTGATTTTTATATATAAAAATAAAGTTTATGTAGAATTTAAATCAGGATTAAAATTTGGAAACTATAACTTTTTGTATAAAAATCGGGGGAGCATCCCTGCTAAGGAGGCTAAAAATAATATTTTTTAGAAACTCGACCGTCCGATCGAGCTCAATTTTTCACAGCAGTCCTGTCTGTAATACCCCCAATTTTTTTAATAGGTATTTTTAAATTAATTAATTGGAAAATTCGAGAAAAAATAAATTTTGGATTTAATTATTTTTAATAATTAAATATGCTAGTTTTTATATATAAAAATTTGGTTTTAAGTGGAATTTAAATCGGGATTAAAATTTGGAAATTATAACTTTTTGTATAAAAATCGGGGGAGGATCCGAGCTAAGGAGGATAAAAATAATATTTTTTAGCAATTCGACCGTCCGATCGAGCTGAATTTTTTACAACAGTTCTGTCTCGCTGTTCGTTACAACATACTAAAATTTCAAGACATTATAGCATTCCGATCTTCCGTAACGATTTTTTTGAGTATTTGTATCTGATTAGAACTCTTTTGTTAATCAAACTCTTAATCCTTTATATATCACAACTAATTCGTGGATGAACTTTTCAAATCACTTTTTCTCAAACTTTTCAACCAGAAAACCTCTCCAAAATTACTCCCTTTCATCTACAAACCATAGCCGCAAACTTATTCAAGATTTTAACCTTAGAATAAAATGATTAATTGGTGTTTTCTCAAGAGGAGTTCAATCTTCTACTCAGATTTTTGTCCAACTAACACAGGCAGGAATACTCTATTCCTTTCCTTTAGTATTATGCATTTTAAGTGTTACCTAAACTTTAATCTCATGTTTTTCTTATAATCAATTAGTAATCTAATTAGAGAAAGTAGACACATAAAACTTGGGGCTGTTTTTATGAAATCCTTTAATATGATTAATATTCATAACCCTTGGGTACATAGGATTAGTGAGTGGATTTTGGGTTATATGGGTGTAGGTTGCATGTAGAAAAATCTTAGTTTTGAAATAAATGAAGTTGGGGACGTATAACTCAAATAGTTTATGTAGAGATAATGAAATTAGTATTTTGATGTTTTAAATGAGGAAATATTTGTATATTTAATTTTAATAATTAAATAAAATTAATTGGGTATTTTGACGATGTGAGTTAAGATTTAATTGAATTGTACTATCATGCGTAGTTTGGTACATTGATTAATTACGCTTATTTGTGTGACTTGTTGGTACTATTTAATTTCCATTGTGACGACGGGTTGTTAGGTCTTTTTGTTCCCCTAAAATTTTAGGATGCCTTCTAGATATGGGACTAGAGGGTAGGTCTTTTGATGATTTATGCCTTCTAGGTATGGGAATAGTGAGGGTAGATTATTACGACTTTATTATGTCGGGGGTGAGCTGATTTTTAATACTTTATCGTCATTACGCTAACCTAGGCATGAGACTAGTTCGAGGTTTATGTTAGAAATTCATCTTATACATAGGGTAGGACGTGTTGATAACTTGGGGACCCTTAGGTATGGAACTAAGGGGTATTTTGAGGATCTCACATCGATTAAAAGGTTAGGGTGATTTATAAATTTAAAAATTGAGAATTAATGCCTAAGATAAAAACGGGTATTAAAATTTATGGCGACATAATGTGTCAGGGACCGATAGTTTAAACGGGTCAGCTTGGGCGATTTATATCGTGTCGTGTGTTGAAGCCTTGTCATATTGCGGGTGATCTACAGTTTAAACGGATGCGGATGGGTATTGGCATGGGGAAGTGTGATAATTTTGGTGAATTATCACCCATTGCGGGAGGACCGCCATACCTAATAATTATTGAAGTAAGAACATAAATTATTGAGAAAGTTGGTAAAGTTGGTTAATTTAATTAAATTAAAAATCGCGGGACTTGAGAATTTAAAATCATATTGGTGTGCCTTTTTAAATGGGGATTTCGGCGAGTAGTTAGTGATTTATATTTATTGCGTTTCATTATCCGATTTAAATTAAAATATTCTATTGTGATATTTATTGCGTATAATGCTACTATCTGGATTTAAGGATCCTATTTGAGGGGGGTAGTGTGTATTCCTGCTCAGGGCTCTGACCTCGTGCATTGACCAACTTTTTGGGATAAGTTTTGGTAAAGCTGCTTAGAACTATTTGGAGATTTGCTTGGAGGTGCAGTTGGAGTTGCTTTACCTTATGCGCACTGATTTTGTTTGGTTTTCCAATCTTTCGTGTGTACTTTAAGGCACAGTTTATTGTTTTTATTGGGCCATTCGGTTCGAAAATTGTATGGATTTTATTCAGTTTTATATTATTGGAGATTAGCTTATTATTTGGAGTTTAGCATATGATGGTTCTTTTATCGTTCAGTTGTTGTTATAAATTGAGTTTGATTCAATTATTTATCTAGAGAATTGATTTATTTATGTCTCATATCTATCTCATGCTAAGAATGGTATTTTATTGACTCATGCCTAGCTTAGTTTTGGTGGTGGCCGACGCCAGAATTAGGCGGGGTGTGATAGATGGTATCAGAGCATGGCCTTAGGTCTCGCAGGTTATGAGTCCGTTTAGCTTCTGCATTGCCGATCTTTGATTCCCTTTGTTGATTCGTACTTCTTTAGGTAGAGGGTATAGCATACATATTTGATGTGTTTCGTGGAGATGTGCATCTTTGTGCTAAGGACGTCATAGGCATTGAGTTTAGAATTAGTAAGCTTAGTGTGAGGGTCCTTAAAATGGATTTTGGAGACGATAATTATTTTAGAGATTTTAGTGCAGATTCTAGGTATCCTATGTATTGATTTTTGATGTTGAGATTTAATTTGAGGATGTTAGCATTTGGATGACTTTTGGATATATGATCGAGTGGGGATTTGTGGGAGCGTGTGGTACGCCATTATCTTTATAGTTATGCGTATGTACATCGGCAATACATATTATTTTGTTGCTTGTGGGGTAGGTGTGCATAGATTTGGGTATATGGGCCAATTATGGCATCCTACGAGTAGGCATATGTGAGCCATATTTTCTTTTGCGAGATTTACGTGATATGTATGCTTCGTCTAATTTCGAGGACGAAATTCTTTGCTAGTGGGGAAGTATGTAACAACCCCGATTTTTTTTAAATAGGTATTTTTAAATTAATCAATTGGGAAATTAGAGAAAAAATAACTTTTTGGATTTAATTATTTTTAATAATTAAATATGTTGATTTTTATATATAAAAATAAGGTTTTTAGTGGAATTTAAATCGGGATTAAAATTTGGAAACTATAACTTTTGGTATAAAAATCGGGGGAGGATCCAAGCTGAGGAGGCTAAAAATAATATTTTTTAGAAATTCGACCGTCCGATCGAGCTGAATTTTTCACAGCAGTCCTGTCTGTAACAATCCCAATTTTTTTAAATAGGTATTTTTAAATTAATTAATTGGGAAATTCGAAAAAAAAAAAAATTTTGGATTTAATTATTTTTAATAATTGAATATGCTGGTTTTTATATATAAAAATAAGGTTTTAAGAGGAATTTAAATCGGGATTAAAATTTGGAAATTATTACTTTTTGTATAAAAATCGGGGGAGGATCCGAGCTAAGGAGGATAAAAATAATATTTTTTAGCAATTCGACCGTCCGATAGAGCTGAATTTTTCATAGCAGTCCCGTCTCGTCGTTCGCTATAAATTACTAAATTTTCAAACCATTCTGACGGTACGATCGTCCCTAATGATTTTTTGAATGTTTTTATCTGAATAGCACTTTTTTCTTAATCAAACTCTTAATCCTTTATATATCATAACTAATTCATGGATGAACTTTTCGAATAACTTTTTCTCAAACTTTTCAACCAAAAAACCTCTCCAAAAGTAGTCCCTTCTATCTACAAACCATAGCCCCAAACTTATTCAAGATTTCAACCTTAGATTAAAAGGCTTAATTGGTATTTTCTCAATGGGAGTTCAACCTTCAACTCAGATTTTTGTCCAACTAATCACAGGCATGAGTACTCTATTCCTTTCCTTCAGTATTCGTTGCCTAAACTTTAATCTCATGTTTTTCTTTAAACCAATTAGCAATCTAATTAGAGAAAGTGGACACATAAAACTTGGGGCTATTTTTATGAAATCCTTTAATATGATTAATATTCATAACCCTTGGGTACGTAGGATTCATCAGTGGATTTTGGATTTTTTTGGGTGTAGGTTGCATGTAGAAAAACCTTGGTTTTGAAATAAATGAAGTTGGGGACGTATAACTCACGTAGTTTATGTAGAGATAATGAAATTTGTATTTTAATGTTTTAAATGATGAAATATTAGTATATTTAATTTAAATAATTAAATGAGATTAATTGGGTATTTTAATGATGTGATAACTAAATTAAGATTTAATTGTATTGTACTATCATGCGTAGTTTGGTACATTGATTAATAACACTTATTTGTGTGACTTGTTGGTATTATTTAATTTTCATTGTGACGACGGGTTATTAGGTATTTTTGCCCCCTATATTTTAGTATGCCTTATAGGTATGGGACTAGAGGGTAGTCCTTTTGATGATTTACGCCTTCTAGGTATGGGACTAGTGAGGGTAGATTACTACAACTTTATTATGTCGGGGGTGGGCAGATTTTTAATGCTTTATCTTCGTTACGCTAGCCTAGGCATGAGACTCGGGCGAGGTTTATGTTAAAAATTCATCCTATACATAAGGTAGGACGTATTGATAACTTGGAGACCCTTGGGTATGGGACTAAGGGGTATTTTGAGGATCTCACGTCGATTAAAAGTGTGGGATGATTTATAAATTTAGATATTGAGAATTAATGCCTAAGATAAAAACGGGTATTAAAATTTATGGCGACATAATGTGTTAGGGACCGACAGTTTAAACGGGTCAGCTTGGGCGATTTATGTCGTGTGTTGAACCCTTGTCATATTGCAGGGGATCGACAGTGTAAACGGATTTTGCTGGCTATTGACATGGGGAAGTGTGACATTTTTGGTGAATTATCACCCGTGGCGGGAGGACCGCTATAATGAATTTTGGTGAATTATCACCCCCGACGGGAGGACCGTCATACCTAATAATTATTGAAGTAAGAACATAAATGATTGAGAAAGTTGGAAAAGTTGGTTAATTTAATTAAATTAAAAATCGTGGGACTTGGGAATTTAAAATCATATTGGTGTGCCTTTTTAAATGGGAATTTCTGAGGGTAGTTAGTGATTTATATTTATCACCTTTAATTATCCCGTTTAAATTAAAATATTCTATTGTGATATTTATTGCATACAACGCTACTGTCTGGATTCAATGATCCTATTTGAGGGGGGTAGTGTGTATTCATGCTCGGGGCTCTGACCTCGTGCGTTGACTAACTTTTCAGGTTAAGTTTTGGAGAAGCTGCTTAGAACTATTTGGAGATTTTCTTGGAGGTGCAGTTGGAGTTGCTCTACCTTATGCGTATTGATTTAGTTTAGTTTTTCATTCCTTCGTATGTAGTTTGAGGCATAGTTTATGATTTTGATTGGGCCATTCGGTTCAAAAGTTGTATGGATTTTATTCAGTTTTATATTATTGGAGATTAGCTTATTATTTGGAGTTTAGCATGCGATGGATCTTTTATCGTGCAGTTGCTTCTATCAATTAAGTTTGATTCAATTATTTATCTTGAGGATTGATTTATTTATGTCTCATGCTAAGAATTGTATTTTATTGACTCACGCCCAACTTAGTTTTCGTGGTGGACGACGCCAGAATTAGGTGGGGTGAGACTGCTTTCTATGAGTAGCTAGTCTGGACTTCGTCTCACTTATGCTCTTTATGCATTGATATGACACTTTTATGCTTGTTTATGATGTATTCTTTAGTGACTGCCTCATCTCATTACCTTGCACGCACACACCTATCACGAAATCTTGAGGATGTCTATGTCGCTTTACATATGCTTGGTTCTAAGGCCCTAAAACGTGATTAGGAATGTTGATTACATGATTAAGTATAAGTTATGAGTTATGAGTTATAATTTGGTGATTGGTGTTGTATATGTTAATTATCATGTTTAGTGGGATGCATACTCATGTGATACATATGTTGTTTGCAACATATGCTAATTGAGCTTATGATCGGGGATAACATGTTTAGAGCATAGGATTAGCTATGTGATTAAATAATCCATAAAATATGTTTTGAAATGCATCATTATGTTTATAAAAATAAACTAGGGTGTTGGGGCGAAATTGGCAATGCTTGGTAGCCAAATGTGAAAGTTGTGAGATCGTTAGTAAATTACTACTTTCCTATTTGAGCCCAAATCAGGCATACTAATTTTATGATTTTGAGAAAACACAAAATATGAAAGTTGTAGATATATAAGTTATCTACACGTAGACGCAAAGTTGGAGTAAATCGGGGTCCGTAATACAGAGTTATGGTGGTTTTATAAAGCCGGGAAAAATCTGTCATTAGTGGATTTTTTTTATTGAACCTTTCATGCAACCAATCACTCATCACCACAAGGTTAACGGCTACTATACCCCTTTAAAACGTATTTGTTATTATGAATGAGATATATTACGTCTTCCTCATAAGAAATAACAAGTTTTGAAAGATTTTTCCTAAGGAGAGAGAAAGGAAGTTTTTGAAAGAAAAATTACCATAAATCGAGGAGATCTTATAAGGTAATTACCTCTTTGTTAAAGTTAATCAGATGAATGAGTTTTACACTTTGTATGTTTTTGTTAATGACGTTGATAAATATTTTAATGATACCCATATTTCCATAATGTGTTAAAACAAGGATAGCTTAAGAACATACGTGAGAACTGGTGCTAGGATCGTAAATGTTAACTTTAAAATCCTATATTTGAATCACCTTCCCGTGAAGCTTTTTTTTTATTTAGGAGATTCATGTATATGATGTGTGTATATAATAAAACATGTTTAGTATGTGTTTCCATGATTGATAACCGACGTGGAGGTTATGTATGCTTAACAAGATTAAGTTATGCTTTAATGTTCTATTCCGACCGAGTTGTGCTAAAAATGGCATAAATCATGGAAATACTTGTTGAAATCGAGAAATTCTAGTTGTAGATGTTAGAGAACATATATGAGTATGACATATTCGAATAAAATACCTTCTGGTTTGGCTTGGGGAGTTATTTAAGTTCAAGTTTTGTTGTTGTTTTTCTGCAGAAACGATTTGAAAAGGGTTATATTATAACGTACATAACTTTGTCTGGAGAATTCGTAATTTTGTTCCGTAAATTGCGTTAGAAAAATAATGAATAGGGTTGTATAAATGTGAATTATCATGTTTAATTCATTTTTAGTTATTTCAGATTGACCAGATGATGTGATATCTTGGGTTTAATGTTATTTGGTGTATTTAAATACTAATGATGTTGAATTGTTAGGTGGGGAAGTGTCTAATACTACCATACCAGGGAAATAGTTTTGGTATTAATCTTAATACCTACTTTAAGGTGAGTGACCTGCCTATGAGATATAAATGCTTATATTTTCATATGGAAATGTGTAGTTAAATACACATGTTGGAATGCTTATGGAGTGATGTGGTTTTATGAAACATATGCATATGATTAAAAATGTGAAGCGAAGTTATCTAAAGTTATGGATTGTGGAGGGTCCTTTATCTAAAGTTAAGGACTGTGGTGGTGTGACACCCCGCCTAATTTAAACATCGGGTGATCAAGCCTTCATTAAATTAAAACAGGTTTCTCAAACGGTTCATTCTTAGCATTACTGTCGAAAACTTTTTAATTACTAATCCCCTAAGTGAAAATTAAACCGGTATCAAATTTTATCTTTCTTAAAAAAGAAAAATCAACCATGCAGAACAAAGTATAACAATCACCATGTACTATAACCCAATCAACAAAGTACAAGTACAAAAGAATAATAGTATTACCGAATAAACCATCGGCTAAAATCCCAAAACAATAATAGAACAACCACTAGTCTGAAACTAAACATCTGAGACTGATACCGGAACACAAGTCCATACATATAATAGGGTGAGATCCTGCACTAGATCTGAATGAGAGATATCATCTAATAAAAATCCTATAAGCATCTACTGTGCTACAACTTCGAGTTCCTGGAATGAAATCATTATACATGGCGTCCTTGTGGCTGGACACCTACAAGGTTTTGAAAATATTTTATAGCAAGAGTAAGTACTCAAAACATTTTGAAAATATTTAACAAGCGTTTATCACAATATAAAATGCGATTATCTATTACACGTGTTAGGTTCTCGTACACTCTCTTGAGTTTACTCAGTCCTCCTCTATTGTGCACACCTAACGTTCTACTCTCAGCCTACCTAGCCATATCTCCCAAGCTAACTACGACTAAAGTAATCATCTGAACTTATCAACACCTAAGTTCTCGTACCGCCCATACAGTACATCCATTTCATTAACATCTCACGAAGGTTAATTAATTCTCAAGTAACATTTCACCTATGTTATGTTTCAAAACTTCTCATCTAGTTTCACTACTAAATTTCTAAGATTCTCACAATTAATATCTTCCCACTTTTGTAATAAAGTTTCACTACTTAAATTACTAATTAGATATTATTTATATAACGTTACGTTTCGTAATTAACTTTCACTACTTAACTTACCAGTTTGACAAGTATCGTTAAACACATCATATATCGATCTACTAATACACAGTAGTAGAATATCATTAATTATATATTTCACACACAATATATACTAAATATCAGTCATTACTACTATGTCCTTTTGACACACGTAAAGGACTCTTGGTTCGGAATGATTCATCGACCCCAAGTGAGAATTGGTTCAGAATGATACATCGAACCCAATTATTTATATACAGATATTATGGCTCGGACTCTTTCATCATGCCACCAGTTTGAAGGTTTGGTTAGGCATTTTACATCGACCCCAAACTTACGATAACCCAATGTTAGTTCGGAATACTCCATCAACCCTAACATATAATAACCCTACGTTAGTTCAGAATACTTCATCAACCCTAGCGTAGTTAATTTAGTTATACATTTCTCAACCTAATAGTTCATACAATTTCGTAGGTACACAGCCAATCTATCAATCATACTTGTATGTAATATAGTATTCTTTTATATTAACCGTATTCATCAATTTACGATTTCTCACTATCGCATTTATTTGAGTATTCACTCAACTCTAAGGGCCCTAGTTACCCCTCACATATAATTTCAGTAGTTATTACTTACTCTACTGGTCTATTACTTGAATTGACTTTACCTCGCCTCGTAACTCAATTCCTAATTCCCCGATGCTCTACTCAATCGGTTTATTCTCGTCGGTCCGTAATCCAAGTCATACACCCAATGGCCTTACCGGACCACAATAATATATCTATTGGTCTTATTCTCACTCCCCATATAGGTATAATATAAATCCTAGGATTGCCATTCATTCCCGAAAATCAAAGAAACCTTAACCAAGGAAACATTCGAGAAAAATAGCTTAAGTCGATCGATCGACTCCTAGGTTCGATTGATCGATCGACATTCAAGATCAATCAATCGATCGATCTGGTACAGCAGTAGTTCGTCTCCTACGTGAGTTTCTTCTCCCATTAACAAACCTCCAAACTTCATTATAGTACACCAAACTTCGACCCAATTATCCTAACGTGTTCCCACATATACTAGAACAATTTCTAACATTTCAAATACATCAAAACCTCAATTCATTTAAAGAAATAGTGGATCATACTAAGAATTTCTTAAAACCCTAGTTATGGTGTTCTTCCCATATTTTCATTCAAAACCTAGATTTTTATTCCGAATTAATTATCAAGTCAGCTCTGAATATTATTCCTCTACATATGCTAAATCCTTATACATGCGATTCCTATCCCAACATGCATAAATATCATTCTTTTCTTTCCAAGATATTGATTTAACAAAACTATTCAAAAACCCTACACATGGGTATTATAACTTTATAATTTTTATAATAAACAATTTGCCTTGATAGAGGGGTTATGATTTCGTAGAGTTGATGATGGATTGATGCTTCTCTTCTTCAATCCTTCCTCATTTGGCTCCTAGGAGGCAAGATCCAAACCCAACCTCCTCAAAAGCATCTTCTAAGCCTTAAGAATGGTTTTCTCCTTCTCTCTAATGATCTTGGTGTTTACATGGGTTTTCTAACTGTAAGGACACAATTCTCCAATTGAGTCTTAATGTAGTGTTGGCTCAATTCCGGACAAAAAAGTTTGAGTCATTGGATAGTTTCAAGTTTATCCATTCAAGCATATAACATGTTAGTTGAAGACATAGTGGCCAAGATTATAAAGATTCCTCAAATTCCAAGTTTGTTGTGCCCCGTTTCTACGTCAACAACAAGAGTTCCGTTTACTCCTAAGGTATGAATGCATTACGTATTTATATAGGAGCTAGGAACAATTTTAATTGGGTGTAATTTTATTTTAAACTGAGGTTTAATTTCAAAAAGGTTTAATTTCAGGAAGGGTGCCAATTTACCCATTTTGGTGTTCCATGGAATCAATGAAAAAGGAGCTTCTCGAGCTTCAATAGAGAAATGTTTTGTTAGAGTCTAGAATTTTAGAATTAGAAGATCAATTAAAAGACTCTAGTAAAGTCAAATTTGATTTGGAGTGTAGGTCCGAAAAATAGACAAAATCTTAGGGACGGTCCAAATAAAAAATGACACTTGTGATTTAGGCTTCGATACTTGTAATGAGTCCTCTCATAAAGCCAAAACCAATGTTTTAGGAGAATATCCTTGGAAAGTCTTTAGATATCGTTCTTTAGGTAAGTCTTTTCGCTGAGTCTTTAGGTGCTCACATTGTGGTGGAAAAGGTCATCTTAGGAAATTATGTTTTGATATTAAACGAGGTCCTAGAAAATCCCTACGTAAGGCAACTGAGGTAGCCAAGATTCCTACTTCCCGAGATCGCCATTCATCATTAATTTGGGTTAGGAAATCCGACTTGGTAGCTTTACAAGATAGGTTATTTGATTCTCATTTACTCTCACATGCTTCCTCCATTGCAAAATCTAAAGGTTGAATGTGTTAGTTTTATTTGCATACTTTAGCTTTTGTACTACATGTTATATTATCATGCTAAATATATGCTTATTTTAGTCATTTTCTAGTCTATGCTCCATGCTTAATCACATGCTAGAATAATGGTTTTTATTTATCTTTTGTATTATACTTCTTTCATTTTAGTTTGCTTTAAATGAAAAATAAAAAAAGATTTTGTATATCAATTGTGTTTCATCTTTTTATAATTTAGGCTTAATGAAAAATACAAATGATTTTTTTGTGTCTTTTAAGTAAATATTTTTATTTTTGGTTAAAAATTGTCAAAAACTCAAAAAGTTTTTTTTTGTGTGTGTATTTTAGTTTGACACACTCTATGTGGCATATACTTGTGTTTGAATCCCTACTTTTTCGCTTTCATGTGGCTAGAACTTTTGGTATAGATTGTCAATCCTTAAAATATTCTTTACCATGCTTACATGGAGTAGTTGGATTTTGTGTTGATATAATGGATACTATTTTTATATGCCTCAATTCACACATTCACGAGATCTTTTCAAATTTATTCGTCACATGTTATATTTGATCTTTATGAGGTGTTCTCCTATCAATGTTGCCATCTACATATTTGTGACCTAGGAGGACTAGTTCACGACAAAATTCGTTGCACGTGACATTTGTGTGAGATATAAAAAAAATGATATATATGAATGTGCACGGGAAAGGGATCCTAAAGGAAATATCATCTGTTGTGAGTAAGCCACCGTTTGTTTAGACCTAAATAAATACATGGTCCAAAAGCCTAAAAGTAAAATATGGCATTAAAAGGAAAAATAATTGTCAAGGCCTATGTTTAATTGATATATTCATTCAAAAATTAATATATCTCACACAATTCTTATGTGAATTGTGTTTCATCTTTTTATAATTTAGGCTTAATGAAAAATACAAATGATTTTTTTGTGTCTTTTAAGTAAATATTTTTATTTTTGGTTAAAAATTGTCAAAAACTCAAAAAGTTTTTTTTGTGTGTGTATTTTAGTTTGACACACTCTATGTGGCATATACTTGTGTTTGAATCCCTACTTTTTCGCTTTCATGTGGCTAAAACTTTTGGTATAGATTGTCAATCCTTAAAATATTCTTTACCATGCTTACATGGAGTAGTTGGATTTTGTGTTGATATAATGGATACTATTTTTATATGCCTCAATTCACACATTCACGAGATCTTTTCAAATTTATTCGTCACATGTTATATTTGATCTTTATGAGGTGTTCTCCTATCAATGTTGCCATCTACATATTTGTGACCTAGGAGGACTAGTTCACGACAAAATTCGTTGCACGTGACATTTGTGTGAGATATAAAAAAAATGATATATATGAATGTGCACAGGAAAGAGATCCTAAAGGAAATATCATCTTTTGTGAGTAAGCCACCGTTTGTTTAGACCTAAATAAATACATGGTCCAAAAGCCTAAAAGTAAAATATGGCATTAAAAGGAAAAATAATTGTCAAGGCCTATGTTTAATTGATATATTCATTCAAAAATTAATATTCTTATATTGAGGGAGATTGGATGGTATATCAACGGTTTGCACAATATCCGTTTATCCTAGTTGTACTTTCAATGTCATGACTTTATTGGTTTGTAGAATCATCAAAATTCTAGGCTTGTATGCATTGTGTATGTTTGTTCATTGAGTTCAATCTATATTATCACTATATTCAAATGTTATGAAGTTTGCAATCATTTGAGAACTCCGTGAACATATTTTAAGTGATTGGGTCTAAATTTAATTATTGCTAGTTCACACCCCAACACTTCGATTTCCATATGACACTTTTTGCCATACAAGTGTGAAAAGCTTGTTGTATTTTGTGTCATGTGTGGTGTTTATACCTAGTATATGTGCATGTGCGTCAATGATAATTATTATGTACTCATATACGAGGTATTATATTTTGTCTTTGCCTTGCTTTCTAGTCCATCTATGCTTCTACTTCATAATTGGTATCTCTCCAGTTGCATTCTTTGTTGTTATCACATGCTCAATACTTTATGTATCATATTGGTGTCATTTTCTTGCATCCTAGTTGGTATCCTTTACTCTTTGTATGGATTAGTTATTCTTTTGTTGCCTATATTCTTTCATGTTCTTATCACTCTAAGCATCATGTTTAAAAAAAAAATCCTTTGTCTATTCTTGAACAAAAAGGGGGAGAATGATAGGGGAAGAAATGGTATCTAATCCTATTGTAATCGTATCTTAGTTTGGGAGATTTAACTTAGGGGGAGTCACGACCTTCTTAGGTTGATCATAGTTAATAAAAGGGAAAATTAATCTAGGGGGAGTATTTATCTTAATTGCATTTGACATTCTTGATATTCCCTATGTGTTTGTGCAGGAATTCTTCTAGATATGGAAACTTTCATCGTCAGAAAAGATATTGATCCTTGGGTTTTTGAGTCAAGCTGTGTATTTTTTATTTTGGGTGGGATATTTTTTAAGTCTAGTAGAGCTTGACGGCCCTTTAGGATTTTTGGTTGGTTTTTGTCCCAAAATAGCCAAAGGGGGAGATTTGTAAGGACACAATTCTCCGATTGAGTCGTAATGTAGTGTTGGCTCAATTCCGGACAAAAACGTTTGAGTCGTAGGATAGTTTCAAGTTTATCCATTCAAGCCTATGACGTGTTAGTTGAAGACGTAGCGGCCAAGATTATAAAGCTTCATCAAATGTCGAGTTTTCTGTGCCTCATTTCTACCTCAACAACATGAGTTCCATTTACTCCTAAGGTATGAATGCATTACCTATTTATATAGGAGCTTGGAACAATTTTAATTGGGTGTAATTTTATTTTAAACTGAGGTTTAATTTCAAAAAGTTTCTTTAAAACTTTAAAATAAAGGTTTTGGTCTAAAATCTAATTTTTAAGCTTTCTAGTTTTTCGTTCGAACGAGTTTTTCATTCGAACGAGAATTTCGTTTAAACTAGGTTTGCCAACGACTTGCCAGTGGAAATTCGTTCAATATTGTCATTTGAACGAGTTGTTTTGTTTGAATGAGAATGTCATTCGAACGAGTTTGGCAACGAGATTTCCCATCAGTCCATTGGAACTTCGTTAGAAGGGTCGTTCGAACGAGATTTTTGACGGGAAATTTAATTGGCAGTTTTGGGCAATTTTTCACCTCTATCCCACTACTTTTTCCCCATAACTTTTGACAGACTTATCTAGTGCGGGAACTAACATTTTTAAAGTAACTTTTTCACTATCCTCCATCTCCTAGAGAGAGTTTTAGAGAGTTTCAATTCAAAAAAGAAAAAGTTTAAGTTTAAGTGTTTGTAGTTCGAGAACATTATTCAAAAACACTTTTGTTTTACACGCATAGTTTGTTTATTCCAAGTTTCCATATAAATTTCTTGCTTAGTGTGTTTGGCAGCGGGTTTACTCTACCTTGTTGAAGAGTTCGTTTGGGTTTAATTATAAATACCTCAAAGAAGAAGTCTCGTGTTTGGCTGCGGCATTCTCACATGGTGAAAGGAACCATGTGTGGTTGACGGTTGTTCCTAGAGCCTCATTGGTGGATTCCAAATTCCGAAGGAGTTCGGGAATGTCGGCTAGGAAGAGGTAGTTACAAGAAGACGCGTCGAGGCTTGAAGGAGTCGAGTCGGGTATTGTAAGTCATCTTGATTGTAATTGTAAATTCCGTGCTTAGTGGACTTAAGGCTAGGGTCGTCCGAGGTTTTTTCCCGTTGTGGGTTTTTCCTTGTACATCGCGGCGTAGTGATTTATTTATTTATTTTATCTTTTGCATAATTCACCTTAGATGCATGCTTAGGTAAAAAGATAAAATTTGTTTAAGTCACTACTTACTTAATTTGGTAAAAAATTAATTTGGGTAATGTTTAATCAATTTAGTTCAAGTCATTTTCTTTAATTTGATAAAATTTAGTTTGGCTTAAGTTGCAAAAATGAATTAATTATTTTGGTAGGCAAATTTCTAGGACTTGAGTTAAATTAATTTGGTTTAAGTGAAATTAAAATATGCGTGGGTTTAATCTTATTTCACTTGGTTTAATTTTAATTTGAAAGAAATTAAAAATTTGGTGTGTACTTGTTTAATTGAACCATCTCGCTTACGCATCTCTTTAAAAGGAAATTGTATTACTTTTTGTAGTAGGATTTAAAATTGGTGGTCCTCTCGCATTTTCACTAACCGTAACCCCTCTTTCATACGGATGATAAAAGACTCTCAAACTCGTAGGTCTAAATACCCTCACAAGTTAAAAGACCAAAACACCCCCGAACGGTATGGGTTTAGTCCAAAATTATCCCGAAACTCAACTAGTACCCCCGGGTATACTATTTTGACTAATTCGACCCTTCTGGACTCATATGTGACCTTTAAAGTATCATTTGAGTCACTTAAAAATGTATTACTCGTTCTCACCCCAAAATGGTCTACACGTGCTAAGTAACTATTTACTACACGTGTTAAGTAAATAGAATGAGGCAATATTAATCAGTATCTATCTCTCGATTAATACTCCATAAATCACAATTATTAATAAAACTCACTAAATTACTTCTCTTGCATAGTTTAAATTAAACCATATTTTCTCATTTAATTCTCCAATTTAATTAAATAGAAATATTCAGAAATACGTGGTATTACATACTTCCCCCCTTACAAAGAAATTTCGTCCGCAAAATTAGGATAAGACTGGTATTAATACTAAGGACCTTAAACATAACTGCATCCTCTAATACACAAAAATCAAATCATATCATCTTAAGGGTCATCCCAAGTACATGCCTTGCTTCATTGTAAACCCTTATTGCATGTTATCCATGCCTCATATATTATAATTAAGTCTCACTACTTAATTGCCCCATAGATTTTTCTCAATCTAACGTTAACTCTTGAAATTAAGTTTCTCCCTACTTAATTTACCCTTTCGATGTATATCTCTATATATAACATCTATGTGTCTACTATCACTCATAAGTAGAATATTATAAGGTATATATTTCACTCACAATATATACTATAAGGAAAATTGGTCAAGAAAAATCATCGACCCCAATCGTCCTATCATTTACGTTGGTCCGAAAATCCCTCGACCCCAAGGTAAATATAATGCATATGTTGGTTCAGACCTTCCGTTGATACCAATTTTTATCATTCATCATCGATTTGGTTCGAAAAATCATCGACCCCAATTCGATCTTTCATGTATTAGTCTGGAACATCATCGACCCCAATACATAATTACCCGTACTTATTATCGCACATAAGTAGGAAATTATAAGGTATATATTTCTTACACATAACATATACTATCAACACTTACTTTATAATCACCCCCCTTCTATAACACTTTTTGGAGTTATTGGATCGGATCCCACCTCGATCACCAATAGTGATTTATTATATTGTCTCGGAATCACACCTCGAGCACCAATATATGTATATATATCTCATCGCACATGAGTAGACAATTTAGGAGCTATATATTTCACACTTCATATATTCTAAAATGTCATACTCCAATAGAATGTCCTCATATCACGCATTAAGGGCTAAGAGTTCGAAATATCTCCTCGAATCACACCTCAAAGTACATATAAATTCATAATAGGTACCCACGAACCTAATCCTTATTTACAGTCCATATAGGTACACTCACACTACCTATAAATATGCTCATATAGGTATACATTTAACCAGTGAATGAATAGTGGGTTCTACCAAAATTCCACTATCGTTATAGTGTAGTATCTTCCTTTCTCACAACCATGGAGTCATAGGTGACACAACATACCCAAAGTAAACTTCATTTCCATTCATCTCTGACCATCTCTCACAGGGTGGGATTTTAGGATTTCGTCCTGATTCCCTTCAATATAGAGCGACACCTTGAACTTGTGCACTCTTCCTTTTCAACGACATACTAGTTCATCCCGGTCAACCCATTCCACTACCCCAATGGAATGTTGACTTAGTTACGATGTTCAAAGCCCATCCATAAATTGTAAGTCTGCCTACTCATTTCATCACTGGAAACGTAGGTTCACTACCAAATTCCGTTTGCTCATTTCGAGCTCATCATTTTCTATCAACTAGTGGTGCGTCTGGAGACAATCTCACTATGTATCTTCCTCAACACCGCTTCCCACTCACGTCATATTTCTCAAGTGGTCCTCTATTCCCCTTTCTCTCTGGGTATTTTATACTTTACAATTTGTGCGCTCTTCGTAATTGGCGCACTTTTAGGGTTGGTTACTTTATAAGAATCAACATTTTAGTAATACATAAGTCACTCTCAACACTTAATCAAGTATCACCTTGCGTTACTTCTTCACAACAGTTAGGTCTCCAATATCAAGAGATAACCTTTGAACGGTTTCCCACTGATTCTTATCCCATAGGGTGTGCTGGCTCTCTCAGCACATATAAGCTTGGACCATTGTCTATCTCCCATGATGTCCAATCCATTTCATCAATACTACTTTCCTCATAACTTCCCCACCGACGTACTTATCAAAAATTAATTTTCCGCATCCCTCTATCTCGGATGACCAAGAAAGCCAATTGACTAGGGCGCCCATACACCCTTTTTTTCATGCACATTTGCAAAAACGTTGCAACCTTCCCACTCATAACATGCTTTTCCTCAACTCTCGCCTTGTCTTCATGGCATGCCTACAATCTTGCGGGTATTCTCAATCCCCTATAGACCAAAAATCAAATTCTTGCCCACAAAGTCCCACTTATCCCTTCGTGGTTAGATAAGCCTTTTAGTGTTTCTCCCCAACACTATCGGCTCCACTGATGCCTTAGCATCTAATAACATCTCTTCTCCTGACGTGCATAAAAATTCAGTCATATCTCTTTTCACAACCGAACTTAAACAAGGGACTTCTCCCTATGCATTCTTATTGAGCATTGTCGAAACAACACATAGTCGAGATACTCAAATTCCATTCCCCGATAATATATGCAACCATACTCCAATATCTCTAAAGGAATCAAGTGGCACTGCGCTTATACTATCACTAAGTCCTTAGCACTAATCACAATAACGATCTCGATCTCTCCGCTCAGTGGACATACGACATACCTTGAATCACATCATTAAGGTCCCTACACACCAAAATCAATCACTATGAGACATCCATAACTTCTGAAGTCTCCAACATACTGATGAATAATGTGAGCTCGGCCCTCTTTCAGGTGAGGCATCGTCATATACCTCATTCATGCGAGACTAAAACTCATATACTTTCTTGACCATCGTACTGGTGGTTCAAATGGTTCCCAAACATAATACGCTTGTCCTTTCAGGAATGCAAAACTTATCGGAGTTATTATTCCCTTAAATAACTTCGGGAAAGATCAAAATGCGTGGTCTTACGTCCCACATCAGACATCTTTTCATAATTCCCCTTATTTCAGGCCACACCGACCAATTTAGGATATTCTTCCTCTCGGATTTGGCAGACTTGATTTCTGAACGTTATCATCATGGTTCCCTTAATTCCGCTGACCAAGACAAACGCACTATTGGACTTAACAGCCCCGGCTTAGAATCAAATCAATGAATCCCCTAATGGGCTTCCACTTATGACTTGCACTAGCCCCATTACATCCAGTCTTACACTTTGACTAAATCCTTAAACTCTTTTAGCTCTTCTTACTTAGGAGCATTTACATCAGCCGTGTAAGAAGAACAATACCTCCACCAAACACATAAGTCGTCCAAGCAGAGTTTTCCCAAAATTGTGGGCAACAACAACTCGTTAGTCCATTCTCTCAAGGTGTATTTTTCCCTTGTACCTGTCTCATCGAGTATAAGTTCACTTCAACAGATAAATTTCTTTCCTACCATTTGCCTCTACCGGGCTTTCACGTGATGGGTTCAGAAGTTTCCATTTACTTCCCTTCTGAATCATCATTGGAGGAATTTGCGGTTAAACTATACTTAAGATCCCTCTATTTATATATTATCCCTCGGTCCGGATGTGGTGACTGGTATCCCCACCACGTTGCCTTTATAAATATTTACCCAAATTTTCACTTATGAGTACTTCTACTATATCCCTAATGTCAAGACCTCTGGACATTCAACATCCATTGGTTAACATTCACAGTCGATGTTTTACCCAATCTTTCCCAGTTCGTTTTCTTCAAAGGTCCTTCAAACCTCCTCCCATCATCATTGCGTTGGGCAGTCCAAATTTGTATCACCCTTTGCCGTCGCGGTACAAGTAAAAATGCCTGCTATGCCCCAACCGTCGTTGAAGCATTTACTTCCATTACACACTAGGAGTGACCTTGAAAACGATCATCTCTTCCACGATTACCATCCTCAAACGCTCTATGCTTCATGCAAAGCCCCTTCCTCCTGTAGTTCTTCCAACGCCTAAGCTGGTCCTACCGCCATGTTCGACGTACCATACAAAATCGAACTCGTATATATAACACTTCATCTACTGAATAGCAGGATATTGTAAACCACGTAGGCAGAAGAGTACAACAATCCTACGATAGGGCTCTATATTAATCAAACGATACGCTGAAAACGTAGTAAGTCGTACAGATCCTATGGACACTAGAACCTGATGCTCAGGTACCATCTATGACACCCCGCCTAATTTAAACATTGGGTGATCAGACCGTTATTAACTTAAAACAGGTTTCTCAAATGGTTCATTCTTAGCATCACTGTCGAAAACTTTTTAATTACTAATCCCCTAAGTGAAAATTAGACCAGTGCCAAATTTTATCTTTCTTAAAACAGATAAATCAACTATGCGAAACAAAGTATAACAATCACCATGTACTATAACCTAATTAACAAAGTAAAAGTACAAAAGAATAAGAGTATTACCGAATAAACCATCGACTAAATTCCCAAAACAATAATAGAACAACCACTAGTCTGAAACTAAACATCTGAGACTGATACAGGAACACAAGTCCATACATAGAATAGGGTGAGATCCTACACTAGATTTGAATAAAAGATATCTTCTAATAAAAATCCTGTAAGCATCCACTGTGCTACAACTTTGAGTCCCTAGAATGAACTCATCATACATGGAATCCCTGTGGCTGGACACCTAAAAGGTTTTAAAAATATTTTATAGCAAGAGTTAGTACTCAAAAAAATTTAAAAATATTTAGCAATCATTTATCACAATATAAAATGTTGTTATTGATTACACATGTTAAGTTCTCATACACTCTCTTGAGTTAACTCACTCCTCCTCTATTTTTCACACCTAACGTTCTACTCTTAGCCTACCTAACCATATCTCCCAAGCTAACTAGGACTAAAGTAATCATCTGAAGTTATCTACACCTAAGTTCTCGTAGTGCCCATACAGTACATCCATTTCATTAACATCTCACGAAGGTTAATTAATTCTCAAGTAACATTTAACATATGTTATGTTTCAAAACTTCTCATTTAGTTTCACTAGTAAATTTCTAAGATTATCACAATTAATATCTTCCCACTTTTTTAATCAAGTTTCACTACTTAAATTACTAATTAGATATTCTTTATCTAACGTTGCGTTTCGTAATTAAGTTTCACTACTTAACTTACCAGTTTGACATGTATCGTTAAACACATCATATATCAATCTACTAATACACAACAGTAGAATATCATTAAGTATATATTTCACACACAATATATACTAATTATCAATCATTACTATTATGTCCTTTTGACACCCGTAAAGGACTCTTGGTTCGGAACGATTCATCGACCCCAAGTGAGAATTGGTTCAGAATGATACATCGACCCCAATTATTTATATACACGTATTTTGGCTCAGACTCTTTCATCATGCCATCAGTTTGAAGGTTTTTTTGGCATTTTACATCGACCCTAAACATGTGATAACGCAATGTTAGTTCGGAATACTCCATCGACCCTAACATATAATAACCCTACGTTAGTTCGGAATACTTCATCGACCCTAACGTATAATAGCCCCACGTTAGTTAGGAATACTTCATCGACCCTAAAGAAGTTAATTTAGATATACATCTCTCAACTGTAATACCCCGTAATTTTTATGACTTTTAAAATGGGTTATATTTTAAATTAATGGATTAATTGGATTTTATTATTAATTAATTCATTTGGGTTTTATCCGAATTGTGGATATTAAAATGGATGATTCTGAATATTACTTAAAGATATCTAAGTAATATATGAATGTGATGTCATTGATATGACGGTGTGATATATAATCGGTAATTTGAATTTTTTAGTCAGACGCGGTATGGGACGTGTCGGGACTAATTTATTAAATTAAAAAGGAAATTTATTTTCTATCGACCTTATAGTCATTTCGACTGCGTCGTTGCGTCCGGAAGGGTTGAAATAGTCATAAAAGTCTATTTTGATGTTGTATTTGGGTCTCGGGTCATTTGGAAATGAAACGACAACCCAAAAGGGCATTTTGGTTATTTTTACAAGGAGGATGAATAGTGATTTCGGGTTTTGTCCTATTATAAGTATTGGTAGATTAAGTGTACGTGGGTTATACATCTCCTCTTCACAAAATAGAGAAGTCATCTTCCTAGAGAGAGTGAAAGGGTGCTTGGGATGGGAAAATCCTACTTGGGAAGGAGAAGAACAAGAACCAAGGTTCACCACCACCAACCACCACTGGAGTTTGACCGGAGAAGGGACAACCAACTGAGATATACTACACTAAAGAATCAGACCTTCAGTAAAGGCAAGTGTTTGATAATTGCAACTTAAGTTCGTATATTGTCCATGTTAGAATAATTATGAAAAGAGATGGTTTTTCTTGTGTGGAAGATATAATGGAGTTGTTATATGGATTTATAGAAACTGAAATATTATAGGAAGTAAACTCATATTGTAGAATGATAATAATCCACGAAATGATCATGAATATGTTGAAGAAAAATCTAAAAAACCATTGAAGTGTTCTTGAAGTTAATATGTTGATGATTTTCTAGAAATGAGGAGATAAACATGCTTTTTAATCCAATCCCTTGATGATTCTAGGATGTTTAGAGTATTGGAAATCGTTCATATATGTTGATATATCATGTAGTAATAATTATAAGTTATTTGGGATGTTAATATGAAGGTTTGAATGAGTAAAAATGGTGAAACCCGTAGTTGCTGAAATGCAGAAAAACCAGGCTGTGACCTGAGGGATCGATCGATCGACCCCTGCCTTCGATCGATCGACCTCCCCAGAATATGTAAAGTTGTTTCTTTTTAAATGTTGATTTTTATCCCAAACCTTTTGTGGATCTTTGGTGATTATTATTTGGATATTATGGGACCTAGAAAATATCAGTAGACCTTTGATAAGATTTGAATTAGTTTGATTTGGATTCAAGTGATTAAAATGATGAAAATTATATTGAATGGAATTTCGGTTGCTAGATTCATTTGTTAAATTCCAAATGGGGTTGTATGAGGATTAAAGATAGGACCAGTAGGGGTGATTTAATATAACACCTGGGTATCCTTAAGTTTACAAGAGGGTTTAATCCTAAGTGAAAGAAGATGTGTTTATAAGAGATTTGAAACTATCGGTTTTAACCTTAATTAAAAGGAGAACTAAACTCGTAGTAGTTCGGGAGAAATAATGTTATGGATCAGTAGGATATTAGTGACTTCTTACTGAATATATGTTGAGGAAAATCCTATTTGAATCTTGTGTATTGAGTGAGGGTAGCCTTAGGGTTACAATTTGAACATCAAGGACTGAGTTTAAGCTCATTATTGATTTCGCAAAGGCTGAGTGTAGTACAAGAGTGTAGTGG
Source organism: Sambucus nigra (assembly GCA_949130495.1). Taxonomy (NCBI): domain Eukaryota; kingdom Viridiplantae; phylum Streptophyta; class Magnoliopsida; order Dipsacales; family Adoxaceae; genus Sambucus; species Sambucus nigra. The sequence goes on from OX422214.1 coordinate 446,887,767, forward strand.
TATGTCTCTTGGATAGAGATGGGAGTTTAGAACACATTTGGTTGAAAGAGGGTATGAGGTTATCCCAATCACGTATTTAAAGTTGACGGACCTCCTCGATCGACAAAGTTAAGTAGTAGTGTATTGGAAGGGTTCCTTGTTTGGATTTCGCTTTGCGAGACGCTTCGCGCATGAACCTTAACGACGTCGGGAGTGGAGAGATGTTATAGGATGTGAGGATAATTAAATTATGAAGTAAAGATATGATATTTTAATACGTGGAATTTAAAAGAGATATAATGCTACGTATGGGAATTATCTTAGGGTAGTGATATTACCTTATTGATATTATATTATAGGTATGATAATGCCTATTTGATTGATTGATGATTTATGTGTATGACATACCTAGCTTACTTGCTATCGGTGGGAGGTTTGTGCGTGAGGGAAGTCATATCCTGATGAATCCATCGGATCTTTGATTTGTCGCTCGAGAACATAGGTCTATGAAAGACTTATCGGGGAGTTGATAAGTCCGCTGACTGTGGGTACGTAGGTATGTGCGTGACCCATAGATACGAGAACTATGTTCGCCTACAATGTTTGTGTAATTGTTTATGGTTCTAGGAATCCTTACCGAACCTTTTGTCCACTATTCGGTGACCAGCGATGATGGGACATGATAGCAGAGTAATGCATTGCACCGCAGCTGTGACTCGGGGTGCCGTATTATATATGAATATATATATAATGAATTAAATGATTGAATGGTTATATTGTGGTTAAGTCATCTACTGTGTGATAATTGTAGATAAAGGCGAATTGAGAAAAGAATGGAATTAAGTTAATGAATGTTTATTCTTATAGAATTGAAAAGCTTAATTCGTATCAATGAGAAATGATTCATCTTAATGAGCAATGATTCATATAAATGAAAAAATGTATAAGAATGATTATATAACATATGGTATGGGACATACGGGGTTATGATATGGGAATGGAATTATATTATGGAATTGTTAAAGAGGAATCATTAACTAGGAAGTCCATAGGAAACGTTAAGTGTGCACTCTAGTTGAGAGGTGAGAATAGCAAGTGAGAGTTGGATCTAACATGTACATAATAAATGCTTTATTGCACTTGTTAAATACTTGTTGTTTTAAAAATCATTTACACAATCAGGCTCTGACCCGTTTCCTTGCATATTTTCTTTTCTATTGTATCTCCTATATCAGGTGTCCAGCAGCAGGGACGCCAACCTTAGCGGATTTTTGACAGGCTATGGAGCTATGGAGTTTTGCTTAGACGCCTATCATCTTTTTGATTCACAGTATTCTTAGTTAGGGCATGTCACCCAAAGGTTTCAGTTATCTTTTTCTATCGGGGTTAAATACTATTGTATTCGTGTCTTTTTAATACATTTGACATTGTTGGGATTATTGTAATGGATTTATATTATTTGGGAATGTTTATTCCAATTGCATTTAAATTATTTTGAGTTATTTATTGGGTTATCAGTGTTGTAGAATAAAATGTTTTGTGGTATTCTTAAACTGGAAATGGATTTTGTTAAATTAAAATTTGGAAAGTTTTTAACACCAGCTTAATTGGGTATTGGGTGAGTTGTAAATGATTTTCGACAGTGATGTTAAGAATGAGCCAGCTGTATATTCTGTTTTAATTTGGTATGGGGCTGGCCATCCGGTATTTAATTAGGCGAGGTGTTACATCAACCTAATAGTTCATACAATTTAGTAGGTACACACCCGACCTCTCAATCATACTTGTACGTAATATAGTATTCTTTTATATTAATCGTATTCGTCAATTTACGATTTCTCACTATCGCATTTATTTGAATATTCACTCAACTCTAAGGGCCCTAGTTACCCCTAACATATAATTTCAGTAGTTATTACTTACCCTACTGGGCTATTACTTGAATTTACTTTACCTCACCTCGTAACTCAATTCCAAATTCCCCGATGCTCTACTCAATCGGTTTATTCTCGTCGGTCCATAATCCAAGTCCTACACCCAATGGCCTTACCGTACCTCAACAATATACCTACTGGTCTTATTCTCACACCCATATAGGTATAATATAAATCCTAGGATTCCCATTCATTCCCAAAAATCAAAGAAACCTTAACTAAGGAAGCATTCGAGAAAAATAGCTTAAGTCGATCGATCGACTCCTGGGTTCAATCGATTGACCTAGTCAATCGATTGAAATTTCAAGATCAATCGATCGATCGATCAGGGACAACAGTAGTTCGTCTCCTACGTGGGTTTCTTCTCCCATTAACAAACCTTCAAACTTCATTATAGTACACCAAACTTCGACCTAATTATCCTAACGTTTTCCCACATATACTAGGACAATTTCTAACATTTCAAATACATCAAAACCTCAATTCATTTAAAGAAATAGTGGATCAAACTCAGAGTTTCTTAAAATCCTAGTTATGGTGTTCTTCCCATATTTTCATTCAAAACCCAGATTTTTATTCTGAATTATTTATCAAGTCAACTCTGAATATTATTCCTCTACATATGCGAAATCATTCTGCATGCGATTCCTATCCCAACATGCATAAATATCATTCTTTTCTTTCCAAGATATTGATTTAACAAAACTATTCAAAAAACCTACACATGGGTATTATAACTTTATAATTTTTGTAATAAACAACTTGCCTTGACAGAGGGGTTCTGATTTCGTAGAGTTGATGTTGGATTGATGCTTCTCTTCTTCAATCCTTCCTCCTTTGGCTCCTAGGATGCAAGATCCAAACCCAACCTCTTCAAAAGCATCTTCTAAGCCTTGAGAATGGTTTTCTCCTTCTCTCTAATGGTTTTGGTGTTTACATGGGTTTTCTAACCCAAACCCCTCTTTCATACGGCTGATAAAGGACTCTCAAATTAGTAGGTCTCAAGACCCTCACATGTTAAAAGACCAAAACACCCCCGAACAGTCTCAATTTAGTCCAAAATTACCCTGAGACTCAACTAGTACCCCCGGGTATACAATTTTGACTAATTCAACCTTCTAAACTCATATGTGACCTCAAAATTATGATTTGAGTCACTTAAAAATATATTACTCGTTCTCACCCCAAAATGGTCTACACGTGCTAAGTTACTATTTACTACACGCGCTAAATAAATAGAATGAGGCAATAATAATTAGTATCTATCTCTTGATTAATACTCCATAAATCATAATTATTAATAAAACTCACTAAATTACTTCTCTTGCATAATTTAAATTAAACCGTATTTTCTCATTTAATTCTCCAATTTAATTAAATAGAAATATTAAGAAATACGAGGTATTACAGGTGGGTCCTACGCGATGTGCCTGTCTCGTTAATCCAACCTAAAGGTTTGTGTACTCGGGCCTAATAAAGCGATGTGGTGGTCCCCATTAACAATGGTTAGTTAATTGGACTATGGCGGGTCCAGGCTTGCGAAAGTTTCACAATTTCTGTTGGGTTATAACATTAGAAAATAAAAATGGTTATTTAAATTGATTACATGTGTGGTATGTGCGTGTATATGGTCATTCACTAAGCTTTTATTTCTTACACTCCTATAATGTTATTTTTGAGGTATGCATATCGTTTGGAGTTCACTGCCAAGTTAGGACCTTAAAACGAGGGAGTGACGAATATCTAATATGGGTTGATATCAACAAGGTTTTTGTGTCAATGTTAAACAAAAGAACTTGTATATGTAACGTTCTTTAGTACTTGTAAATTATATGTATAGGTCGTTATGTTTTCATCTAAACATGCGTTTGAAAAACAAATCTTGTGCTATTTTTCGAGAGATTTAAAGTAAAGTATTATTTAAAGGAATTTATCTCTATAATTAAAATGATTCTTTCAACGAAATTAAGTCAGGGGGCGACAACTTGGTATCAGATCATGGTGATTAGGTTCTGGACAGGGTGTGAGGCTCTAGATAAGCAGTGGACAATAGAAAGTGAGTTTGTTATGGGTCAAGATTTTGACCAACAATATTAATGTTAGACTGCTGCTATTGTCTTTTATTTAAATTATTTGTATTACAGTAAGTGGTGGATCCAAACGAGAGGGATGATAGAGCAGAGGGTGAGGCATCCTATGTACCTATTAGTCAGCAAGGACAGGGATATATTGAAGTGAATGAACAAGAGGTGAAATAACAACCTATTGATGATGTGGGAAGAATATTGCATGATGTGGCACAATTAGTGGAAAAAGAGAGAGGTGGAGCACATGGTGGAGATAGAAATAAATTGCATGAGAGTTTCATGAAGTTAAATCCTCCCGCGTTTACTGGACTACTGATCCGCTAGTGGTAGAAAGATGGAATCAATATTAAAGGTGATGGAAGTGCGATATGAACAAAAGATTTTGTTAGCAACGTTTATATTAGAGGATGATGCAAAGTTATGGTGGGATGCTACAAAACGATTACTAACTACAATTGGGGGAGTGGTGCCAACAAATCCTCCATAAATTAGTTGGGAGAATTTTTTAATGCATTCTTCGAAAAATATTTTCCAAGGATTTATAGGAAAAAGAAAGAGGAAGAATTTATCATGATAAAACAAGGGAAATGAATAGTGACAGAGTACGAAACTTATTTATATTCTTATCTAGATTTTCACCCAATTTGATGAGGACAGAAGAAAGTAAATGCGATCGGTTTCAAACTGGGTTAGATGTGCATATAAAAACCATGGTTGCTAATATGAAGATCATAAATTACTTGGAACTGGTGGATAGAGCCATGGTGTCTAAAAAGTCGATGAAACAAATACACGTTGAAAATTCAAAGAAAGATAGACACGATGGTACAAAATTATATGGATGGGAGACGGGAACCTCAATACAGAATGTAGCATGAGGGGTACCCAAGGGTCAAGAATTTAAAAATAACAGAAATATACCAGGAAGATTTAAAGCTCGAGGTGGAATGATCGGGATGAGTCAGTTAGAAAATGCATACCTGTTAGGACCAAGGTCCATGTTTCTTTATAGATGTGGTGGTCAAGGGCATATGTCTTGAGAGTGTATAATAACTAAGATGAAACCTTTATATTTCCAATGTAATCAACTAGGGCGCTTATGAAAGAATTATTCGGCGATGGGAGCTACTACATCAATTAGGAGTGTGACGGTAGTAGGTAGGACTTCTACACCGACTGTACACATGGGAGGTAGAGGAGGCATGTCTCAAAGCCAAGGCAGAGTGTTTGCACTAACACGAAACAATGCATAAGCTATTCCTAACGTAGTGACATGTATACTTCCTATTTGTGATAAAGATGCTTATGTGTTGATAGATCCTGGTTCCACACATTATTTTGTGTCTTTGCGTTATCTATTCCATCTTGATAAACCATTATCATCATTAGATTCTGGTTTATCTATTATTACTCTAGTGGGGGATTGGTTTTTACTGATAGGGTGTGTAGGGATGTGTAGTGCGAGTAGGAGAAAATGAGTTGTTGATTGACTTGTTACCTTTCAATGTGCATGACTTTGATGTGATATTAGGTATGGATTGGTTTGCCTCATATCATGTATGTTTATCTTTATTTAAAAAGGTGGTAGTGTTTCAGTTACCAGATGAACCTAAATTTAAATTTATAGGGGACCGAAATGTTACTCCAACATGTTTTATTTCTACTACAAAATCATATAAACTGCTAAAGAAAGGGTGTCAGGGTTATCTTACTCATGTAGTGGACACACGACAAGAGGATGGAATACTATCAGATATATAAGTAGCTAATGTGTTTGCAAATGTCTTTCCAGAAGAACTTCTAGAATTACCACCAAACCGTGAGGTAGAATTTATGATTGAGTTAGTACAAGGCACTACACCGATATCTATTGCACCATATCGTATGGCACCAGTAGAAATAAAAGAGCTAAAAATACAATTGCAAGATTTGTTAGAACGTGGTTTTATAAGGCCTAGTGTGTCACCGTGGGGAGCCCTAGTGTTGTTTTTAAATAAGAAAGATGAGACCATGAGATTGTGCATCGATTATCGTCAATTGAATTAGGTGACGATTCGTAATAAATATCCACTATCCCGCATTGATGACTTGTTTGATAAGTTACAAGGACCCAAAGTATTTTTTAAGATTGATCTCAGGTTCATATATCATTAGTTAAAAGTAAGAGACTCTGACATTTCTAAAACTACTTTTTGCTCCAAGTATAGCCATTATGAATTTCTTGTCATGCCATTTGGGTTAATAAATGCACCAATCGTATTCATGGACCTGATGAACTGCATATTTCACCCATACATGGATTATTTGTTATTGTCTTCATTAATGATATTTTGATATATTCTCGTAGTAGGTAGGAGCATGAACATCATCTACATATTATTTTGCAGACCTTACGAGAGAAGTATTTATATGCTAAATTTTTTAAATGTGAATTTTGGCTAGACAAAGTAATATTTGGGGGGAGGGGGGCATGTTATCTCTGCTCATGGAATTTGTGTTGATCCTAAGAAGGTGGAAGCAGGAATGAATTGAAAAAGACCAACTAGTGTGGAAGAAGTATGTAGTTTTCTGGGATTGGATGTATATTACAGGAGATTCATACCAGGGTTTTCTAAGCTTACCATAAAGGAGAACAAGTTTGTATGGAATGATGATTGTGAAAAAACCTTTAAAAATTTAAAGGGTAAGTTGACATCAGCTCTAGTATTGACTATTCTAATGGGCACAAAAGGTTTAGTTATTTATAGTGATGCCTCGTATCAATGACTTGGTTATGTGTTAATGCATCATGGAAAGGTAATTGTTTTTGCTTCCTGACAGTAGTTTTTGAACTAATGATTTGGAGGTATTACTTATATGGTGTTAGTTGTGAAATGTTTACTGACCATCAATGTTTAAAATACTTGTTTGCTCAAAAAGACTTGAACTTTAGGCAAAGGAGGTGGATGGAACTTATAAAGGATTATGAATGCACAATACATCACCATACGGGTAAAACTAATGTCGTTGTTGATGCTTTGAGTAAAAAATATCTAGGTAGAGTATCTTGTATTTATTTTATTCGAGTTGAACTGTTGAGAGAGTTAGCTTTAATGGGGTGGGAATTAACTTTGAATGAGTATTGTGGTATAATAGCACATTTAAATTTTAGACCTACACTGATAGACTCGATAAAACAAGCACAGGCAGGAGCTATGGAATTGGAGAAAGTTATAGACAACATAAAAAAAGGGTAAAGCAAATGAATTTTCTATTCGTGATGATGACATTGTTATGTACGATAATCGTATGTGTGTACCTAACATGCCTAATTTGTGGAGAACAATTTTAGAAGAAGCCCTATGAAGCACAAGACTTTATAGAGATTTGAAATAATGTTATTGGTGGTGGGGAATGAAACACGACATTGCAGATTTTGTTGCTAGATGTCCATCTTGCCAGCAAGTGAAGGCAGAGCATCAGAACCCAAGTGGTTTACTACCGTCCTTACCTATTCCTGAGTGGAAATGGGAGCATGAAACTACATATTTTGTTACAGGTTTACCAAAATCATCACGAGGGTTTGATTCTATTTGGGTTGTCGTTGATAGATTAATAAAGTCCGCACATTTTCTTCCTATTAAAACTACTTACTCCATGGATAGATATGCCAAAATATATGTGGATGAGATTATTAGATTGCATGGTGCACCTGTTTTTATTATTTTTGACCAAGTTCTTAAGTTTACTTCTCACTTTTTGCCTAGTTTACAACAAGCTTCGGGGACTAAATTGAAATTTAGTACAACTTTTTTTCCTCGGACTGATGGGCAATCGGAAAGAACTATCCTGACACTCGAAGACATGTTACGAATTTATGTATTAGAGTTCAAAGGAAGTCAGGATGAACACTTATCACTAATAGAGTTTTCTTATAATAACAGTTATCATTTGAGTACTGAGACGGCTCCTTATGAATCTTTGTATAAGAGAAAGTGCAGGACTCCAGTGTGTTGGGCATAAGTAGGAGAACGAAAACTACTTGGGCCAAAAATTGTGTAGAAGACTACTGAGAAGATAAGTCTTCTTCATAATCATTTGAAGGTGGCACAATGTAAATAGAAAAACTATGCAAATTACCAAGGGAAAGAATTGAAATTTGAGGAAGAGGATCGAGTATTTTTACGTGTTTCTCCTGGGAGAAGGGTTATAAGATTTAGGAAGAAGTCCTAGGTACATTAGTCCTTATGAAATAGTGAAACGGGTTGGCACTGTAGCTTATAAATTCGCTTTACCACCAGAATTATCTCGAATACACGATGTTTTTCATGCATCAATGTTACCTAAGTATGTGCCCGATCCTTCACATGTGTTTATTTTACAACCGATAGAGCTTCAAGATGACTTGACCTACGTGGAAGAACTGGTTAAAATGTTAGATCGAAAGGATCAAGTGTTATGTAAAAAAACCATTCCATTAGTTAAGGAAATGTGGAGAAGTCGAATGTGGAGTATGCCACCTTGGAAGGAGAGGATAACGTGAAGAAGAAATATCCTCATTTGTTTGGTAAGTTTCTTATGCGTTAAATTTCGGGGACGAAATTTTATTAAGAATGATAGAATTGTAAGGCTATAAAACGTGATTAGGAATGTTAATTACATGATAAAGTATAAGTTATGAGTTATAAGTTGGTGATGGGTGTTAAATATGTTAATTACCATGATTAGGGGGATGCATACGCATGTGATACATATGTTGTATACATTAGATGCTAATCGAGCTTATAATCGGGGATTAGAGCATATAATTAGTTATGTGGTTAAATTAACCATAAAATTTGTTTTTAAATGCATCATTATGTTTATAAAAGTAAACTAGGGTGTTGGTGCGAAATTGGCAATGTTTGGTAGCCAAATGTGAAAGTTGTGAGATTGTCGGTAAATTGTTACTTTCCTGTTTGAGCCCAAATTAGGCATACTAATTTTATGATTTTGGGAATATGAAATTTTTATATATATAATTTATCTACACGTAGATGAAAATTTGGAATAAATCGAGATCCGTAATATGGAGTTATGGTTATTTTACAAAGGCGAGACATATCTGTCATTGGTGGAATTATTTTATTGGACCTTTCGTCCAACCAATCATGCATCACCACAAGGTTAATTCTATTGGACCACTTTAAAATGTATTTCTGATTAAAGATGTATTGCTTCTTCCTCATAATTAATAACAAATTTTGAAAGATTTTTTCTAAGGAGAGAGAAAGGAAGTTTAAGGAAGAAAAATCTTTAAAAAATAACCATAAATCGAGGAGATCTTATAAGGTAATTACCTCTTAGTTAGAGTTAATCACATGAATGATTTTTACACTTTGTATGTTTTTGTTACGGATTTTAATAAATATTTGAATGATACCCATATTTCCAGATTGTGTTAAAACAAGGATGTCTTAAGAACATATGTGAGAACTGGTACTAGAATCATAAATGTTAACCTTAAAATCCTGTATTTGAATCACCTTATCGTGAAGCTTTTTTTTATTTAGGAAATTAATTTATATGATTTATGTATATACTAAAACACATTTAGTATGTGTTTCCAGGGTTGATAACCGATGTGGAGGTTATGTATGCTTAACAAGGTCAAGTTATGCTTTAATGTTCTATTCCGACCTAGTTGTGCTAAAAATGGCATAAATCGTGGAATACTTATTAAAATCGAGAAATTCCAGTTGAAGATGTTAGAGAACATATATGAGTATAAAATACTCAAAGATTAGAATAAAATACCTTCAGGTTTGACTTGGGGGTTGTGTTTAAGTTGAAGTTTTGTTGTTGTATTTCTGCAGAAATGATATGAAAGGGGTTGTAATAAAACGAACAAACTTTGTCTAGAGAATTTGTAATTTAGTTCCGTAAATTGTGTTAGAGCCCTAATAAATATGGTGTTATATAAATATGAAGTATCGTGTTTAATTACTTTTTAGTTATTTCAGATTGAACAAATGATATGATATGTTATTGGGTTTAATGTTATTTGGTGTATTCAAATACTAATGATATTGAATTATTAGGAGCGGAAGCGGCTAATACTACCATACCAGGGAAATAGTTTTGGTAATAATCTTAGTACCTAATTCAAGGTGAGTCCTGTCCTATGAAATATAAATGCTTATATTTTCATATGGAAATGAGTAGTAGTTAAAATAATGTGTTGAAATGCTTATGGAGTGATGTGGTTTTATGAAACATATGCATATGATTAAAAATGCTAAGTGAAGTTGTCTAATGTTATGGACTATGGAGGGTCCTTTATCTAATGTTAAGGACCGTGGTGGGTCTTACAGAATGTGGTTGTCTTGTTAATCCAACCTAAAGATTTGTGTACTCGGGCCATATAAAGGGATGTGGTGGTCCCCATTAACTGTGGTTGGTTAATTGGATTGTGGTGGGTCCAGGCTTGTGAGAGTTTCACAATTCCTATTGGGTTATAACAGTAGAAAATAAAAATGGCTATTTAAATTGATTATCTATGTGATATGTGTGTATATGGTCATTCACTAATCTTTTCTTTCTTACACTCCTATAACGTTATGTTTCAGGTATGTCTATCGTTTGGAGTTCACTGCCAAGTTAGGACCTCAAAGCGGGGGGGGGGGGGGGGGTGACGAATATCTAATATGAGTTGAATATCAATAATGTTTTTGTGTAAATGTTAAACAACAAAACTTGTATATGTAAAATTGTTTAATACTTGTAAGTTATATGTACATGTAGTTATGTTTTCATCTAAACATGCTTTGGAAAAAAAAAATCTTGTGCTAATTTCTGAAAGATTTAAAGTAAAGATTTGTTTAAGGGAATTTGTCTCTATAATTAAAATGATGATTTCAACGAAATTAAGTCGGAGCGCAACATGGTAGGTGATGTAAGGTGTTGTCTTATCAAATTTTGTCACCTAAACTTATAAGAAATAGATATTATAATTGTGCATGTAAAAACCATTGCCCGAATTGAGAAAATAGAAAAATATTTATCCAGTAAAGTTTTATTTAGCAATGGAATCAGGCTGTGAAAGACAGATTGTCTTTGCGTGATTAGGTACCATTTGCAAAAAGAAAAGACAAAAAAAGAGACTAAAATAATTCATGGCATAAAAATGCAAATTGCCAAGGCCAATGTGAAGTATGCAAAATACAATGCAAAATTCAAAAAGTATATGCTTTTATGAAAGACATAGGTTGAAGATCAATGGTCTTTCACAATAAATTATAATATTGCATTTTAAAGGTGACCCTATTGGCCTGAGAATCATCAACTTCTAGGCATTTTGTTTATGTGGATAGTTTTCGATTGAATTCCCCTTATTTTTCACAAGGTTGATGTGAGTGCATATTGTGTAGATATATTGTTTGGAATCTCACACTTGTGCGTTGTCTTAGGCGATGCCCTCACTCATGTTGTTCACACCCATTCATTTTGTTTCCACGGTTAGATTATTTCAACACTACCTAGGACAATTCAAAATCAATGTTTTCTGGATTTTTAACCTTGTTGGGCCTTTATACTCTTTATTTTTAATTTATTTTTATTTTTATTTGCCTTTGGAATGTCTGAAATCTCGTTCGAATTCTCGTTCAAACGAGATTCCAATGACCCTCTCCCCAATAAATCCCTGAAATATTATTCGATTAATCGTTTGTATGTTGTTCTAACAATGTCGTTTGAACGAGAGTCCTGAATCGTTCAAATGGCCAGGCATATATCAGGACAGTTAGGTTAAAAATTTTAGCCGTTTCATTTTAATTATTCCATATTTCTCTCTTACTCTAAAATGGTTTCTCTCCCTAATATCTTTCAACACTTCACTCCATATCTCCCACACTCTCCATATTCTCAACCCCTCATATCCATATTCACCCATATAAAATCCTTCACATCTTAGAGCCATTTTCCATATCTCCTAGAGTCATGTGGGTTTATAAAGCTTCATTTGAAGGTATTATTTCCCATCCCTTCTCTAGTATATTTTTAGTGTTTTGGTTTGACTATATATGTTTTAGGCATTTTTTTTAATATGCAACACTTTAATGGTGTTTATTTCTCATGATTGACCCAATTCATATAAACTCAACATTTTTCTTTGAGGCTATGTCTGTATTATATATATATATTTTTTGATACAAAAAAATTTGATAAAAATTTCTTATCTGCATCAATTAAATGACATCTTATGAATTTTTGACATTATTTTCCTCTTAAATTTTTATCATCGAAAATCATTAAATTTCATTTAATTTGTTTCATTAGTTTTATATTCTCACATTTGTGATATTCTGATGGAGGATAGGATTTCTTGTGTCGTTGTTGGTTTTGGGTGTTGTGGCGGATCGGTTGGTTGTATTAGGGTATGTTGTAGTCATCTCTTCCATTTTTCATATGGCTGGAAGTCGACATCTTAGGTGTACCACACCATCGGACAAGGAACGTTCTTCGGATGAAGACGTTGTCATTCCAAGTCTTCGTATTTATTAAGGCACGCATGCAAATAACACACTCTTCTACACACTAACGTTCCCTAATAGGTCTATTGTTAGGGAAAATATTAAAAACCTATTTTCCTTGTCCGGAACCATAGTTTCACTTGGCTAGTCACCCGTGGTTAAGATCCCATATTCAATCTTCGCAACCCCATCTATCTTAACCTTATTAGAGAGTTTTTCTTTTCTATGCTCGAAGCTGAGAAAAGTCTAGTCTCCAAGGAACGTGCTAAGGAGGTTGTTATCACTACCGAATCCATTACTCGTCTTTCCAGTTTACCTTGAGTCGCTAACCCTACCTTCCTTAGGCCCAAAGAAGCTAGACCTTCCTATGATATTATTTTAGAAACTGTCTTTCAGGTGATTCAGTCGAGTTCTGCCATTTTATATCTTAGAAATCTCAAGTTTTATTTTATGATCCTTAATTGGATCGTTTGTATATGCCTCCTACCACGTGCAAACCACACTAAGATTTCGCCAGATCATGTGAATATGATGTATGCTATCAGCATTAGGAATTCTATTGATCTTCTCGATTTCATTTATGAAGTTCTTAGAGTCGTTCATATGTCAGCTTCTTCACCTGTTCGACAAGCATTTATTTTTGCGGTTTTAACCAGTCGTCCCTATTTGGATGTTAGGTTCCCCCTTTTTCCTTCGGATATAATCGCGACCCAATATCAGACTAATGATAGTTTATCCATAGGTTAGTTCCATGGTCATCTTCCTAAGGATACACCTCAGTCCGCTCAATCTCACCGAGAGTCATCCTAGTCTGTCGCCTTATCTACTTTATCTCAGCCCTGACCCTCTACCTCTCCTCGTCATCCACCTTCAGAGTCGAAGGAACTTAAGATGATGCATTTATAGAAGGAGCGTCGTCTGGACCATGCTATGATGAAAGAGTTCTTTTCCTCCTTACAGAGGGATAAACATCTAACCGAGGACGCCAGGCCCGTAGAGAGGAGGCTTAGGCATATAGATGCACTCTCATGATGCAGCACTTTGAGAAGCTCCATCGTGCTGAGATGCAACATGGTGCAGGTTCTTCGAGCAACGAATCCACTCTTGGTGATAAGACTCCAGATGATGCTCCTAATGATCCAGCACAATAATTTTTATTTAGGCAATTTTTTTTTCTTTTGTGTACTTGTGAGAGGGTGATTTCTATTTCATTTATTTGTACTCTCATTTTTACCATATATTGGATTTCCTTTTCCTTTTCCTGTTTTTAGATTTGGATATTATTTAATCAATTTGGATATTTTTCTGGATTAATGTTAATCATCTCTTGCTTTATTCTATCATTTATCATTGTTATGGATGATTTTCATTTCCTTTTATGCTATGGATATTGTTTATTCAAGTTAGTGTTATCATGTTATCTATACTGGATTAATCTATATTCACTAATATTGCAGGTTTAGTCTATCCCTTTGTCTTTTTCGAGCAAAAAAGGGGAGAACATATTTAGGGGGAGTTCGTAATTTGGTTTATTTGCATCTTTATTATCCCATGCATTTTATAGTTTTATTATTTCATGTGTGTAGGCTATTTATTCATATGCCATATTCTTGCCTATAAAATCTTCTTGTAGCAGGCTCGTTGTAAGTCGAGTCGATACTGTCCTTTTTTAGGGGGCGGGGGCATTAAGATCGGCTTGACGGCCTCGCTTAGCAAATTCTAAGTCTTTATTTTTTTATATATTGTCCTGGAATAGCCAAAGGGGGAGATTTATATGGACAAATTTCTAATAGGGTCACTTTGTATTATTGACTATTTTCGTTGGTCAAAACATTCAGTGTCATGCTATTCTACTCGATAAAGAATTTGAGCATCACTCATTCTAACATTCAACAAGTCTACAACTCATCATCTGATTGCTCATTTTCCTACAAGTGTATGACCTGGTTATTTTTTACTTTGTTGGAGACAAATTTTTTACATGCTTCCCAGTGAAAATTTTCTAAACACTTTTTGATCTTTAAAGTTAAAATTAATTTTTCAAAATTAAAGAGGTCATTCAAACGAGTCCATTTGAACGTGTGTGTTTGAACGACATCAGAGGAGTTCCTTCATGGATGTCCTGTAATGTCATTTTATACTCGTTCAATTGGCCTTTCTCACATTGTCCTTCAAATGACTTCGAACGAGATCCTTAATGGATTTTATCTGAATTAGCGTTAGACTCGTTCAAATGACATTTTGTAATGTCATCCGAATGAGTCGGTTCAGTCATTCGATCGAGTGGTTTATTTTTTGAAAAATGTAGTTTTTCTCTCTAACCTCCCTTGTCCACTACTTCCACTTTTCAAACTACTTAGGAGCTTGGGAAAAACTGTTGATTTAGTGCTTGCACTTTAGAAGAAAACGTATTTTCTCTTTATAAAAAGTCTTCAACATTTTATGTGATCTTTAGGATCATTTTTCCAAAAATCAAAAACCACAAATTAATACTCTCATACATTCATCCCAGTTTGGGTGCGGTGGACCTCCGCATGAGTTATTTTTGGAGACGGTGCTTAGCTTTCAGTGGATATCGATACACAGGAGTGTCGTGCAGTGTGTTGAACGTACACGTACTACGAACGGAGGTATTGAATACGGCATCAGTGGGTCTTGTGGAGTTAAGTCTGTAAGTCCTGTGTGTTTTCTTGTAAAAACCGTATTCGTAGTGGATTTCGTCTAGGCCTGACCTTCCGAGGTTTTTTCCATTTGGATTTTCCTCGTACATCAACGCATTGTGGTTGTGTTTTTCTTTACGTATTTGATATCACGCATGCTCATGCAGGAACTTAGTTACCATGACTAAAATTTGGAAAGTACCAACCCGGTGACCAAATTATGATTTGTATCTGGCGTTGTTGATTTGTTTATCTAAGTGTATTTCACGAATAAGAATCGAATCCATTTAACCCTGCAACTTCAGTTCTCACTTTATTTAGGTCTAAAATACCTTTTAATTCATAAATAATCACTCCCAAATATATATGTTAATCCATTTGAAACCTTAAATTGTTTCATATCTAATTTACTCTTGTGGAGAGATCTTCTTCAATCCTGGCCATTGTAGTTCTCAATGGGATCACTGTTGAAAGAAGACAATGGCTGATCGGTGGATACCAAGGGTGGACCACCAGACGACTCGGGAGAGAGTTGTATTCTTTAGTGGTTTTATTAGTAGTGTCTTGTAAAACTCTAAAATACTGATTGAAAAAGGTTTTACATACAAGGGCTTTTTTCCCTCAAATTTCCTTGTCTATTTACATGCTTTAATTTATCTGCTTTATCACCTAAATTCTTGTCTTAGGATAAAAAGATAAAATTTGGTATTTTGTCTGTTGGACATTTAATCATATAAATAATTTTGAGGTTTTTCGCATTTGGATTTTTCTCGTACATCGGTACATTGTGGTTGTTCTTTCTCTTTATGTATTTGATATCATGCATACTCACGTAGGAACATGGTAACCAAGGTTAAAATTTAGAAAGTACCAACATGTTGGACTAATTATAATTTGTATCTTGTGTTGTTGATTTGTTAATCTGAGTGGATTTCAAGAATAAGAACGGGATCCATATGGCCATGCAACTTCAAATTGGTATCAGATCAAGTTTTTAAAAGTTATTTAGATGAATCCTAGTGGGTGTATGGATCATTATTCGTCAAATCAACCCCTATGTTTGATGGAACTAATTATGCCAATTGGAAAGAATGCATGAGATTTGTGTTAAATCAATTAATGAACGTGTTTGACTTATTATTGAAAAAGGGTGGCCTCATCTACTGTTATTGTTGAAGAATAAACCGTTTTAAAACCTGTATAACAATGGAGTGAGGATGAGTTAAAATTGTGTAACTTTAATTTTAAAGGTTTAAATTCTTTGTTTAGTGTCGTTACTCCCAAGGAGTTTCGTCATATCATGACTTGTGAAACTTCAAAGTAGGCATGGAACATTATTCAAGTTACTCATGAGGAACGAGTGAGGTTAAGGCATCTAACTTCAAAATTTAAGCACCCAATTTGAAATTATCACTATGAAAGAGAGTGAAACATTCGATGAGTTTTATACCCGTATTTCTGATATTGTCAGCTCATGTTTCAGCCTAGGTGATACGATCCCTGAAACTCATCTAGACAAGAAGATTCTTTGATATTTCCCTAGTTGTTTCATCCCGAAAGTCACAGTTATTAATTCTTTAAGAGTGTTAGATTCACTAAAACTCGAAGATCTTGTAGGTGATCTCTAAACATATTAATTAGACATATTTCCTAAAGATAATAAAAAGAAACATAAGGGAATTTCTCTAAAAGTTAAAGAGGAAGAAGTTCCCAAATCCGAAGAATCTAATATGGATCCTGATGTTATGGCCATATTTGCTAAAAAAATAAAAAGTTTTTCAAGTTTAAAAAGCAAAACTCAAAATTTAAAAAACCTAAATTTGAGAAAATAAAAACAAGGTAAGTAGAACTTCTAATAATCAGGATCAAAAGAAGTTTAAAAATGACAACCCTGAAAGAGATAACTTTAAAAAGATGATTCAGAGAGATATTTTATGTGTGAGGGACAAGGTCATAGAGTGTATGAGTGCCCCACTAAGCTTAAGAGACAAGGTAAGGATAAAGCCGTTTATAATGCGACTCTTAGCTATAGTGAGAATGAGTCTGAGGACTCCGATGATTTAATTCCCTCTGGAAATAACTTCACCGATTCAAGTGAGTCACATCCTAGTGTTGACATTTTCGAGCATGATCTTAAGGTTGTATCCACTCACTCATAAGTTAGTGATGACAAAGGAAGTGAGAGTGATGTTGATGAAAGTGAAAAGCAGTCCGCCTATTCTGAGTTGTACATCGAGTCTATGAGAATTCAAAAGATTAACAAAAGGCTAACTTTTAAAGTCTTGACATTAGAAAAGGAGTTGAAGAGACTGTAAGATAAGGAGGCTTTAGTTAGTCAACTCGAGGCGATAAAGATTTCTCTCTGACTCTATAAATCGTGTTACCAAAGATCTTTATTAATCCTTAGAGATTAGAAAAACACTTGAAGCAAAAATGACCAAACTTGAGAAAGATCTTGAGGCCTCTCGAGAAGTTAAAGTCACGCTTAAAGATAATTTTAGGAGAATAGGGAAGTTATTTCTCAGTCCAGTTGTAGGTTATAGGGAGAAAGGATATCAAGAGAGAAATGGTATAGGATATGAATATGGTGAGTCATCTAATGTTAAATATTCACCTTTAGCTAAGTGTGTTACCAAAACAAACCCTCATAAACCTGACCTATCTAAGAGAAATCTACCTAAGAAACCTATGAAAATGACTCCAAATCAACCCTATGTTTGTACTTTTTGCCACAAAAGGGGTCATTTAGAGATTTTTATTACAACCTTAGGAATAATTCTTATCCTAATACTCCTAGGCCACACTATAGCTCCTTGGTTAGCCTTAAAAACTAAGTTGAGTATCTATTAATACGTCCAGAGGTTTAATGGAAGAGTTTCTAAGGTTTTCTATGGACCAATAAAATGATTCCTACCAAAAGACTAGAATCAATAAAGGGAAGAACACAACTCAAGATCAGGTTGCAAAAGAAAAGACCAAGAAGCCTTTTGTTGTTCATGTTTCTCGAAATTCATTTTTACCACTCTTAAAGATCATAAAAATGGTAAAGTCATCTTTGGCGATAGGAGTAAATCTTGAATTATGGGTAGAGGCACCATTGATGTTTCTGGTATCCCAAACTAGAAAATGTTATTTATGTTGATGGACTCAAAGAAGATTTGATAAGCACTAACTAGTTGTGCGATGAAAACCTAGCAGTTAATTTTAGGTAGACAAAGTGTAAGTTTATCATAAATTCGGTGAAACTATTCTATAAGTTATGAGGACTAATGACAATTATTATGGGATTATTCCAAAGTCTTCATTCGTTTGCAATAGTGACAAGGTTTTCCCTGGTGACCTTTTGCATCAACGTCTAGGTCATGTGAATTTTAGAGATCTCGGTCGCCTAGTGAAGAGAGACCTAGTTAGAGGCTTGTCGTCCTTAGGAAAATCAATCTCCCCGGTTTATGGCCCTTGTCAACTTGGAAAGCAAATAAATAGTCCTCATAAGAATTTGTACTCTATAACAACCTCTCATGTCTTAGAATTGATTCACATGGACCTTATGGGTCCCACTCGTATCGAGAGTATAGAAGAAAATAGATATATATGCTAGTGATGGTAGATTACTTTTCAAGATATTCAATAGTTGGATTTCTTAAGGAAAAGTCCGATGAAGTTGAGTTTCTAACGATTAAATGTCGAGTCGTTCAAAATTAACCGGTTTAGAAGTGATAATGAAACTAAATTTAAGGAATTCGGTGCGAATGTTTTTTGTGATGAAGTTGGAATTAAGAATGAGTTTTCGGTGATTTGAAGGCCTCAACAAAATGGTATAGTAGAGAGGAAGAATCGAATGATTTAAGAAATGGCAAGGTCGATGCATTTAGGTAGGAAAGTTCCCCGTAGGTTTTGGGCGGAAGCAGTAAACACCGAATCTCATACGGTGAATAGGGTATACTTACATCCCCATACTAATAACACTCCTTATAAATCGTGGACAGGTAAGAAACCCAACCTAGCCTATCTTCAAGTCTTTGAGAGTCCTCATTACATCCTTAGGGATAAATAACTCTTAGGAAAATTCGGCTCGAGGAGTCATGAAGGTATTTTTCTAGGGTATTCACCAAACAATAAAGCTTATAAGGTTTACAACTTTGCTAGAACTAAAATTATGGAATCAATAAATGTTACAATAAAAGATGACGCTCCCGCCACATTTGTTGATATTGAGGATGATTATTCACATGATGGTGATGCACCCCACTATGTTGATCGTAGTGAGTCTCAAAATGATTTGGTGGACCCCGCACTTGAGAAAAGGGATCCATTCCCTTGGGTTTATAAAAGTCATGACCCCTCCAAAATTATTGGGAATCTCGAATTAGGTATCAAGACTAGGGCGCAACATGAAAATGAGGTTACTTTTTTGTGTTATACCTCTAGAATCGAACATAAAAATTTCAAAGAAGCACTAAAAGATGAACATTGGATAAAGCCATGGAAGAAGAGTTGCATCAATTTTAAAAGAATGATGTTTGGGAGTTAGTTCCTCCTAGTGATACTAATGTCATTGGTACCAAATGGATTTTTAAATATAAAATGGATGAAAATGGTGTTATTATTCATAATAAATCTAGGTTAGTCGCCGAGGGATATACCCAAATAGAGGGTATTTATTTTGATGAGACGTTTGCTCTTGTTACTAGGTTAGAGTCCGTTCGCCTTTTACTAGCCATAGATATCATCTCAAGTTTAAACTTTATCACATGGATGTCAAGAGTGCCTTCAAAAATGGCATTATTCAGGAGGAAATCTACGTGGAACAATCGAAAGGGTTTAGAAACCATAAGAACCGAAATAACGTCCTTTACTTAAAGAAATCCCTATATGGTTTGAAGCAAGCACCCCGTACTTGATATGAGAGGCTTACTTCCTGTCTCCTTATCCGTGGCTTCTCGAGAGGGGGAGTATATACGACATTATTTTTTGTCAAGATGAGAGTGATATTTTAGTTTCCCAAGTGTATGTCGATGACATTGTTTTCAAATCCACAGGTGACAAACATACTCAACTCTATGCAAAATAAATGCAAAGTGAATTTGAGATGAGTATGGTCGGCGAGCTCACTTACTTCTTAGGTCTTCAAGTGCGTCAACTCGATAGCGGGATATTTTTATCCTAATCTATATGAAAGATCTTGTGAAAAAATTTAATTTGTACTCCACTAAGCATGCACATACTCCAATGATTTCATATGTTAAGCTTAGTAAGGAAACCGAAGGAAAGGATGTAAAGCACACTCTTTTTAGGAGAATTATAGGTAGTTTACTCTACTTAACTGCTAGTCGTCCGTATATTTCCTTTAGTTTAGGAGTTTATGCCCATTATCAAGACACCTCAAAAGAGTCCTATTTACATGCGATTAAGCGAATTATTAAATATGTTAGTGGGACCCTCTTCTTTTGAAGTTGGTATTCTTTAGACAGCAATGAATGTCCATCGGCATATTCGGATGCCGATTGGGCAGGAGACATTGATGGATCTAAGATCACCTCAGGAGGTTGTTTTTATTTTGGTAGTGCGCGTGTCTCATGAATAATCAAGAAATAAAATTTAATTTTTTTTCCACGACGGAGGCCGAATACATAGCCTTCGGGAGTTATTGCACTCAAATCATTTGGATGAAGCAATTATTGGAGGATTGCGATATTTTGTAAGGCACAATAAATATTTATTGTGATAATACGAGTGCGATACTTATTTCCTGAAATCCCATTTAACATTTTAGATCAAAAAACATTAGGATTCGTGAGCATTTTATCCGACAGTTAGTTGAAGAGAAAGTCATTTCCTTGAACTTTGTAAGCATCGACCGTCAATTGGCCGACATCTTTACCAAACCTCTAGATGCCCTTAGATTCGAGAATTTTAGGAAATCCATTAGGGTATGCTCCATTGATTGAGTTCGGAGTCGTATATCTAGTTTAGGTTGTGCCTCATGTCTATCTTTTTATCTATGAACAAGATTATATTTATGTACATATCTTTTCAAAATTCCAAAAACACTTTCATTTCTTTTAGTGTATAATGCCTTTTATAAAAACTTTTGTCCATTTAGCTATTGTGTGTGAGATTTTTGGATGCCCACTTCATTCGATGTTCATGTGTGATGATGCTAAGATTCAGCTCCACCAGATAAGAGGTGGAGAGCTCAAACAGTAGCAATGGCAGCAATAGATTTATATATGTGTTTAAATATATAGAAGGGGATGAGTATAAGAGGAATGAAGACAATGATGTATAGTGGTTCAACCAATGAGGCCTACATCCACTGTGAGTGTGTGATCCACTAAATATGGGCACTAATGGCCTTGGATACAATGCTCATAAGCTGACCCTCTCTCTCTTTTTACTGTGTGTACAAGCATGGTTATAGCTAGGGTTGCAATTATCGATCCTTTGCAAGGTTGAAGATGAAAAGTATATATAGGGCTTGAGGGGAATAGTGTACCCCCCAAGAATGCCTTGTGCATGTGAATGACAATCTAGCCAATCCCCTATTGACGCCTGTTTGTGCCACTTGTGGTTAATGATGACATAATATTCCCTCATGTAAGGGGATGATATTGTTATAACGGTCTGGTCCACGTGCTATGTGAGTCCCATGCGCACTGAGCCACGCGTCTCCTAAGTCACGCTCCATGGTGATGTCACCCTCGACTTATGATATTTGGTCGAGGCTAAGGTTCATGTTGGCACTGGGTCTCCTGCTAAATATAGGCCTCGTACTGTCATCCCCTCATAGGGTCGTTCGGTCATGATGATAGTTAGCCTCATCCGGTCTCATGGTCGTCCGGTATGTGATGAGGGTCAACCTATTATAGGGTCGTCCGGCTTATGATGTGGGGTCGGCCTATTGTAGGGTCATCCAGCCTATGATGAGACCCCCAATATAGTTGAGTTGGACCCGCATCTAAGATGAGTATATCCTTGGCCTAGACGAGGGTGTATTCTTGTTTATCAATCACCCCTAGCCCTTGGTCATCGATGTTGTTGAGATGGCTGAGGGGTAATGTTGCCTTTAAACATCAAATGAGTGGTCAAGTAGATGAGTGACATTTATCAACTTTATTGACGCCTTGTCAGATGGGAATCATCATTTATGTTTCCCAGATGTGATGGCTGCATGCTATGCTTGGGGCTTTATGCCCTAATGATGCTTCTCCTAGTGAGTGCACTACTTTGGTTAATGGGCCTACTAATAACAAAGTATATAAATCCTTTTTCAAATAATCATTTCTTTTCTTCTTCTTCTTCTTCGTGCGTACGCTCTCTCTCTCTAGCTTCTTACCACCTCAAATCTCCATTTCTACATTGAATGCTTCCAGTTTTCCTCCGGCTTCAGTCTTCTCTTTAAGGTAACTTCTTCAACAATCTCTTAATTTTTGCTCCATTTCTTGAAGTTTTCTTTTGATTTCCCAAATATTTTATGTAAAAAATCTCTCTGCCCGGTCTACCCTTCTTTTTGGCGTGTTTCCACCCTTTTTTGGTGGTTTTAGGGTTAAAACTTGGGTGATAGGCCTTCCTAACTTCCTCCTTCACCTTTTCATGGTGGTTTAGTATCTATTCGTGCACTTCTTAGGTTTTTCGGTGGTTCTCCGTCGTTCTTCTCCGATGCACCTGGTTCTTCTTGTTCTTGGGTGTTCGTTCACGAAAACCTTTCCTTTCTTTAGGTTTAATCCAACAGTTAACTTGGTTAAACTATAAACTTGTTTGTAGGTAGTTTGGGTGAATTCCTTAAGTGTAGAGTCTCCCTCTTAATGCTCAAGCGACTTTATGATTTAGTCGAGGAGTTTCCAGCGTTGAGAGAGAGGTTCTTTACCGAGATTAGGCGAATAACGGAAGAGAACAAGTGTAGATGTAAGGATGACCCCATTTGGGTACGACCCATTTTCCCAATTCTATTAACCATTATTTTACCCTCTGAGTTATTTGGGTCTTCACCTCGTCCATCCGAGTCTCAGAGGTAAGAGGGAGGAATGGATGAAAAAGCATCATCACCCACGAGAGCTGGGACTTCTGGGAGAAGGGAAGCATCAACACTTAGCCCAAATCGATACGCCGAGGGGGCAGTTCCTTCTAAAGTTGTCCCTATGATAGCCCTATCCTCTCTTGCTTTCTAGGATGCATTTTCGGATAGCCCTCCCATAGACGAAGAGGATGAGAGGTCTGGGGATGAGATAGCTGAGGACGATAGTAAAAATTCTGATAATGATCAAGTTGACACCTCAGGGGGCCGCAGCTTACATCTCATCTGTTAAGGATTGTGACCTTTTACTATGGAGGTACCTTTTGGCATAAAGCCCAATGTAAGTATGAGGGTCCTGAATGAACATGAGAGGGTATTCCAAGGGGAAGAAGGAGAGGTTGTTGGCTATGAATAGATGCTTAGGGTCAGCATTAGGTTCCCTCTTCACCATTCCATAGTTGATATACTTTTTACCCTCGGGGTTACTCCTTCCCAACTTCCTCCTAACTCTTGGAGGACCATTCTTGGCTACATCTCCCTCTAGAATAACACATTTACTGACGAGCCCTCGGCTGATTTGTTCATAGCCTACTACAATATAATTTTCTCGTCCAAGCAACCTATATATTTTTATCTTGGGGCTAGGAAGTTCGATAAAAAACTCCTCCATATAGCACAAACTTCCAACCATGATTGGAAGAGGAGGTTCTTCTTCATCTCTAGGGATTGGAAATTCCCTGCCGAGGCTGAGCCTCAAGAAGATAGTCTGAGGGTTCCAAGGGAATGGTCTAACCCCTCCATGAAAGAAAGGTCAGGCCCTGGACTTAGCTTGAATGAAAGGGATATATAGTTGACTACATGAGGGAATAAGGGAAAGAGGGTGGACTTTCTAAGTTTGGAGATTTAATAGCCCCCCATTTCCTAAAAGAAGCTGGTCTGAGGGTCGGCCCATTGACAGAATTATGTTAGTTGATTTTTCATTTCATTTCCTTCCAACTGTTGCCTCATTACTGTTACTTGTTTCTAATATCATCTCACTTTTCAGGTCGGCCTCCTAATATATCTGATCATCTTTGGGAAATGACTGCCCCCAGCTTGATGTCAGGCCTAAGCAAGAAGAAAGGCAAGGAGTCTCAACTGCCCCCCAAAAGACAAAGGCACCCAATTAGAGTCTACCGTCGATGCTCACAAATATATGGAGCTAGAAGTCCCTGCTGTCTCTCGGCCTAACTTGCGTACGAGAGCAAGGGTAGAGATCCCTCAGATGCAAACCGAGGGGACCAATTCTTCATCATGCATGGGCACTTACTGGTCATCTAATCTGACCTTCTTAAGGGCCAACCCTTCTTCCTTGATTGCCAATCTCAGAGTTGCCAAGGCCTCCATGTTCTCGGCACCGTCGTATGACGATTATGAATTTTTAGCTAAAATGCCCCTGACCAAGGTCTATGACTACGGGCTTCATACTCTGGCTCAGGTATTTCCTTCCCTCGTTTAATTTTGATTCATCAATATCTTACATCTGTTCCCTCAGCCATTTGATTGTGACATTTACCTTTATTTTTGACAGTCTGTCTGCACCTTCACATCTGCCAGCAAGTGGATGGTTACGAACTAATAAAAGTTTCATGAGGCCGAGAGAGCTATTAAACATGAGGCCGATTTGAAGACTGAGTTGGAGACTGCCAGGGCTGAGCTAGAGAGTGTGAGGACCAAGCATGTAAGGGTTCTGGACGAGCTTGTGAAGTAGCATGAGGCCGACCTGAAATTAAAGGATGACCTCATAAAAGCAAAGGATGAGGCCTTGACCAACCAGGGGATCCAGTTCAAAAATGAGCTAGCAGATACTGTGCGAAGGGCTGAGGTTGATGCTGTGGGGGCTTACAAACTCTCCGATGAGTTCTGAGGCTTCGTTCTTGAGTACTTGGAGAGGGGAATCAAAATATCCTATCGGTGGGTCATCTTAAAATTTGCTAACGCAATGTCATCTATTCGCCCCTCTCTTGAAGCAGTGGAGATGGATGACCCTTTGATATCTGAGGCTCTATCCCATATTGAGCCTAAAATTCACATCGAAGGCACAGACACGTCTAAGGATCAGCCTCCTATTGTGGTCGCTGAAGGGACTCTTCCTGATGATGTTAATGCTCTGCCTTCTGATGTTGCACATTAGGGTGGCCGTCTGTGGCCTATACCCTATGCTTGTAATTTTTTTGTTTTTCTCCTTCTTTTGGACGTATACTGTAACTTTTAATTTTTATAATGGAAGTGTTCCCCTCTTCTATCTTCTATGTTTCCCCCTTTTATGATTTTTGTTACTGTACCTCGGTCAGGGCGAGAGCGAATGGGGGGTCGTCCCCACCATTCACCCTCATCATAGCCGAAGGTTGATATCCACCAAATTAATGATATTTTTCAATTTCAAGTCCTCCCTCGTCTTTCTTGAGAGTAAATGGAGGGCCGTCCATACTATGCACCCTCATCATAGCTATCCATGAAATTAATAGTGTTTTTCAATTTCAAAGTCTTCCCTCGTCTTTCTTGACAGTGAATGGAGGGTCGTCCCTACCATTAACCCTCATCATAGCCGAGGGTTGATAGTCACCAAACTAATGGTGTTTTTGAATTTGAAGTACTCCCTCGTCTTTCTTGAGGGTGAATGGGGGGTCGTCCCCACCATTCACCCTCATCATAGCCGAGGGTTGATAGTGACCAAATTAATGATGTTTTTGAATTTGAAGTCCTCCCTCGTCTTTCTTGAGGGTGAATGGGGGGTCGTCCCCATCATTCACCCTCATCGTAGCCGAGGGTTGATAGTCACCAAATTAATGATTTTTTTGAATTTGAAGTCCTCCCTCATCTTTCTTGAGGGTGAATGGGGGGTTGTCCCCACCATTCATCCTCATTATAGCCGAGCGTTAATAGTCACCAAATTAATAATGTTTTTGAATTTGAAGTCCTCCCTCATCTTTCTTGAAGGTGAATGGGGGGTCATCCCCACCATTCACCCTCATCATAACCGAGCGTTGATAGTCTCCAAATCAATAATGTTTTTGAATTTGAAGTCCTCCCTCATCTTTCTTGAGGGTGAATGGGGGGTCATCCCCACCATTCACCCTCAACATTGCCGAGGATGATAGTCACCAAATTAATGATGTTTTTGAATTTGAAGTCCTCCCTCGTCTTTCTTGAGGGTGAATGGGGGTCGTCCCCACCATTCACCCTCATCATAGTCGAGGGTTGATAGTCACTAAATTAATGATGTTTTTGAATTTGAAGTCCTCCCTCGTCTTTATTGAGGGTTAATGGAGGTTCGTCCCTACCATGCACCCTCATCATAGCCGAGGGTTGATATCCACCAAATTAATGGTGTTTTTTAATTGCAAAGTCTTCCCTCATCTTTCTTGAGAGTGAATGGAGGGTCATCCCTACCATTAACCCTCATTATAGACGAGGGTTTATAGTCACCAAATTAATGATGTTTTTGAATTTTAAGTCATCCCTCGTCTTTCTTGAGAGTGAATGGGGGGTCGTCCCCACCATTCACCCTGATTATAGCCGAGGGTGGTTTAGCAACAATTCTCCCAACGTTATTTTAATTGACAAACATCAGATGAAGGGCCAATATAATATTCTCATTAACATTCCCAAGTGTTCTATTGGAGTCACATTCATTACAATGGTGGTCCGATAGGACATTACATTATTGATAGTATTTCTTCAAACGATCATAATTCCATGGATTCGAAAAGGGTTCCCCTTCAAGGTTATCTAGTCTATAGCTTCCAGGGAAAAGTTCATCAATTACCCTATATGGGCCATTCCAATTTGGGTGGATCTTGTTAGGTTTCTTCCATGTCTTTTTTAGGACTAGATCCCCCACAACGATTGGCCTTTGCCTTACCCTATGATTATAAAACCTAGCAGTCCTCTGCTGATAGGCTGCTTGTCTTATCTCAGCGTCTTCTCCCCTCTCCTTAATCAAGTCTATATCAAGTCTCCTTTCTTCCATATTTCTCTGGGGGTCATACATTTGGACTTTGTGATTAGGAAACCCAATTTTAGTGGGGATGACGGCTTCTGGCCCACAATATAGCGTATACCTCCTCAACCCATCGTCCTTTTTCTTCCTCGAGTTTTTTCTTGATCCTGTCTAGGATTGTTATGTTTGTAACTTTAGTTTCCCCATTAGCCTGAGGTTGTCCTGGGGTAGAGAAGAACTGTTTGACCCCCTCTCTTTCGAAGTATTTTTCCAGGGATACATTCTTGAATTGAGTCCCGTTATCTGAGATGAGGGTGTTGTGGAGACCATATCTGCATATAATGTTTTTCCAGATGAATTGGAAGGTCTTCTGCTCGGTGGTCGTGACCATCGGCTCCGCTTCCACCCATTTTGAGAAATTATCAATTGCTACGATCAAGTATCGATAGTTATTAACAGCCCTAGGCAAGGGTCCTACCAAATTAATTCCCCATACTGCGAATGGCCATGGGGACACGATGGAGGTAAGAGGATGATGGGTCTTATGAGGGATGGTGGCAAACCTCTGACATTTATCGCACTTCTTTACGTACGCCATAACATCCTTCCCCAAGGTCTGTGACTAGTGTCCCCGGGTTACTATCCTCTTTACTAACGACCTGCCCCCAATATGGTTTGAAGAAGACCCCTCGTGCACATCTTGAAAGATGTGTGGAACTTCAGAAGGGTGCACACACCTGAGCAAAGGGAGCAAGAACCCCTTTTTGTACAAGGTGTCTCCGATGACAGTGAATTTCGCTGCTCTATATCTTAATTTTTTCCTTTCTTATTTTACTTCTGGAATCTCCCCCTCTTTAATGTATCTGATTAGAGGGTCCATCCATGAAGCTTCTCTGCTAATATTTAAGCAAGTGCTAAGTGTTCCATTTGCATCTTCAATCGTTCGCCGAAGTAAGATTTCCACAGGGACTATTCTCCTGATATCTGTCCTAGTTGCTGAGGCTAGCTTAGCAAGTTCATCGGCTCGACCATTATCCAGCCTAGGTATCCTCTTTAACTTTACTTCTCTAAAGCTCTTCAATAGTGACTTTACTTTTTTAGATACTTTGCCATTCTCTCATCTTTAGCCTCGTATGCTCCTAGTATCTAGTTCACCACTAGTCTTGAATAACTATGGACCAAGATCTGGCCAACACTAAGAGACTTGGCCAAGGAGAGGCCTACTATCAGGGCCTCATATTCAGACTCATTGTTGGAGGCTTTCAAGTTAAACCTTAAGGCGTACTCAATGTTTGTGCCGTCAAGTGCTGATACTATTAGTCCAACTCCACTTCCACTCTCGTAAGAGGACCCATCAACAAAGAGGTTCCACACATCCAGTTCTTCTGAGAATTTTCCTTCGGTGAGGGATCCCTATCTAAACAGGTATCTTCCTTCCTCATTTTTGATAAATTTTTCCCTAGCGGTGCTTGTCCCAGCCTTACCTATGGATGGGTCAACAACTCTGCCTTGCTAGATATCTACCTTCTCGAGGTTCTTATTTTTATCCTTATCCTCTTCCCAAGTAAATTCAACCACGAAATCTGCCGATGCTTGCCCCTTGATGGCCATCCTTGGTTGGTACATAATATCTAACTCTTCCAGCTCTATAGCCCAGGCCATTAGCCTCCCTATTTATCTGGATTGTGTATGACCTGCCTAAGAGGGGAATCAGTGAGGATGGCCATTGTATCGGACTGGAAGTGTGGATTCATCTTCCTTGATGCATGAATCAGGGCATAGGCTAACTTTTCCATCCTAGGTTACCTTTGCTCTGCCCCTTGGAGTACCTTACTGTTAAAATACACAGGCTTCTTCACTCTGTCTTCTTCTCTCATAATGGTTGCACTGATGGCTGACTTTGAGACGATTAGGTACACGTATAATCTTTCGCCTTGCACCGGCTACAACAACAGCAAGGGAGACCCTAAGTATGACTTTAGTTCTTCGAAAGCCTTGTCACACTCTTCATTCCATTCAAAGGCCTTTCTGAGAATTTTAAAAAATGGTAAACACTTATCTGTATCTCTGGATACGAACCTATTCAAAGTAGCCACTTGCCTTGTGAGCCTTTGAACATCTTTAATGGTCCAAGGGGTTTCCATTTCTAATAGAGCCTTTATCTTCTCGGGATTATCTTCGATGCCTCTTTAATTGAAGATGAACCCTAAGAACTTTCCTGTTCCAACCCCAAAGACACACTTGGTTAGGTTGAGCTTCACCCGATATCTGACCATCGTGTCAAAGGTCCTCTCTAGGTCAGCCACATGATCCTCGGTTTTCAAGCTCTTGGTTAACATGTCATCTACATAGACCTCCATAGACTTCCCGATTTGGTCTTTGAACATTTTATTCACAAGGTGCTGATACGTTGCCCCCGCATTCTTTAGGCCAAAGGGAATGACCCTATAATAGTATGTCCCCTTGTCAGTAATGAAGGATATTTTTTTCTGAGTCCTCTGTGTTCATGAAGATCTGGTTGTAGCCCGAATACGCATCCATGAAGCTCATTAGCTCATGGCCCATGGTAGCGTCCACCATCTGATCAATACGGGGAAGAGTGAAATTGTCTTTAGGGCAATGTTTATTGAGGTCGGTGAATTCTACACACATCCTCCATTTTTCGTTGGCTTTGGGGACTATGACTGCGTTAGATAGCCATTCGGGATAGATGACCTCCCTAATAAACTCAGCATCTTCTAACTTCTTGACCTCGTCCCTTATGACTTAATATTTTTCTCGAGAATAAATTCTCCTCTTCTGCTTTATTGATTTTGCGTCCTCTACCACGTTGAGCTTGTGGCACATGATTTCGGGGTCGATCCCCGGCATGTCTGCATGACTCCATGTAAAGACGTTATGTCTTCTCCTTAGCAACTTGATGAGGTCTTCTTCTATGTCTGTCTTTAGAGCTTTGCCAACTTGGATGGTTTTTTTCGGCTCATCCTCATTGAGGATGATGGATTCTACCTCTTCCACGACTTCTCTTCTTCAGCTTTGTCTCGTCCCTGGGGTTGAGGGTATCAATATTGTAAGTAGTTGTTGCTTTCTTGTGTGCATCTCATTCTTCGACGGAGTTAAAGTAACATTCCCGTGATGTCATCTGGTCTCCCTAAACTTCCCTTACCCCGTAAAGGGTCAGGAATTTTATCATCTGATGAACCGTGGAAGGCACGGACTCAAATTCCTTGAGGTCTACTCGCCCCAATATAATGTTGTAGGCTGAGAAGACATGTTCATCCATCACGAAAAAGTTGACTTCTTAGTAAGCCATCTCGGCCACTCTTCCCCCATTCTAACATCAGCCCCATACACTCATAGGGGATGAACTTTTTCCCCACTAAAACCAATCAAGGGGTTATGGTATGTGACGAACCTATCACGTCTGAGTCCTAAGGCTTTAAAGCACGGACAGAACATCACATCTGCAGAACTACCCCCATCTACCAAGATCCTCGGCACCTCGCATCCGTATACCCTGGTAGTGATGACGAGAGAGTCATCATGTAGGGCTAAGAGTCCCTTGAAGTCCATTCTTGAGAATCCCACTATCAAAGTATCCATATCAACTTTCTTTCTCTTTTCTGGCTTTGCTTCTATAGAGGTTAAATGCACAGCTTTTGTCACTTCCTTGGCTTCAGCTACATGGGCCATCCTGTCTGTGACTTCTGATCCTCCTCCTGCTAGGACCCCATAGATCATTCCAACACCGAACGAGATCATATTGAGTCTTTTCATAGGGTCGTGGTTATCTCTCGGCGGGAGTTCAGGATCATCATTGTCCTCTAAAGGGTCGTCTCTTCTGTTGGGGGGATCTTCTCTACATGTATCGCTTCTCTTCTTCCTGGGGTCATCCCCTCGGCCCCTCTTAAAGGCACCCTTGTCAACGTATTTCCTTAACTTCCCTTCTTTTAACATTTTTTCAATTTCATCTTTCAGAGCAAAGCACTTTTCGATCACATGGACATGGTCTTGGTGGAATTCACACCACAGGTTTTTGTTCCTCTTGTGAGGAGGTGCCCTCAACTTCTCAGGCCATTTCAGGGATCGATCACTCTTTATCTCATTTAGAATGTGTTCATAGCTGATCGTCAGAGGGGTGTAATCAGTGAATTTATCATCTGCTAGCCTCTTCTCCCCCTCCTTATTCTTTTTTTGGTACTTACCCCCACTAGTGCCTCCTTTTTCATCTTCGTACTTGGCGGCCATCGCCTCTTCGACATTGATCACCTTCCCCGCTGTTGCCATCAATTCATCCATCATCTTCGGTGGGTCTTTAGTAAGCTTCCATAATAGCTTCCCCTTTTAGTGTCATGGCTATACTTTCCTCATAGTCTTCGACCTCTAACTTCTCTTTGTTGAACCTG
The DNA here is from genome assembly GCA_949130495.1 of Sambucus nigra. Lineage (NCBI taxonomy): Eukaryota > Viridiplantae > Streptophyta > Magnoliopsida > Dipsacales > Adoxaceae > Sambucus > Sambucus nigra. Next base: position 446,919,318 of record OX422214.1, read on the forward strand.
GCTATGTAGTCTCTCAATCTCTCATTCTTCCCCTACTTAACATAGAGCGGGTGTGTGGTCTTCTTCTATGGCCTCACTCCGAAGAAAAAGTTATGGATAAATCGGTCTGCTAACTGCTTAAAGCTTTCAATAGAGTTATTTGGAAGAGAGGTTAACCAAACATGTGCGACCCCGGTCAAAGTGCTGGAAAAAAGCATGACACCTCATCTCGTCTGAGATGGAGTATATATTTGTCTCTGATTGGTACATATCAATATAATGGACAGTGTTGGTACTCCTGTCACACCTTGGGGTGACCACATGTGGCTTAAACTTGGATGGCATTGGGAAGTTAACTATCTTCGCCACAAAGGGTGAACTTATGGAGTATCCTTTTTGAAGAGGGTCCTGACTATTTACGATATCACCAATTTTATCCTCTAGCCTTTGGATCGAGTGGTTCCAGGGCCTCGTAGGGTTGGCTTGGTCGATGTTATCCCCTGCCGCCTTTTTAGGGTGAATTAAGGGTTTTTCTGCGACAGGTGACCATCATCCCATCCGTGGGGTCGGCCATCTACTGCCTCCCTTTTGGATCTTATAAGACTTCTCGATCTAGACAATCTTTCCCGCAGGTCATTTACTGGGCCCAACCTCTCAAAGGCCGACCCTCTGCTCAGATGATCAAAAGTTGAGCCTCTCGGGTGATCGTTGGGATTCTGTCTCCCACACTTCCCTTTGCATTCATGAACAGGTCATACAGTGTTGTTGGAGACCTCAAACGGCTTCGAGCAGTCTATGGGGGCTTCTTCCACCTCCACATCATCGTATCTATCCTCCGGGTAAGGGTTTCCTTGCCTCCCCAGGCGTATACGCCAGAGGTCATCAACATACCTTTGCCATTATGGAGGTGGTAAGTCTTTGCGTGGTGCCTAGGGTGGTCCTCTGGCCTCATGATGCCCTGGAGCTGCTGCTGGAGTAATCATCTCCAGTGAGACTCCTGGTGGTCTCAGTATGTTTTGGCTAAGAGCTGCAAACTGCTCCTACATAATCTGTTGACTTGCAGCTAAGGATTTCAGGGCAACATCCACATATGTCATCTCATACTGAGGTGGTATTTGACTGGAAGAAGTTCCTACTCCACTAAATAGTGGAGGAGGTGGTGGTGGTAACTCCGGTGCCATACGTTTGAGCTGTGAAGAGATGGATGATCGAGTGACTGATGAGCTTGAGAACCTTAATGGATCTCTTTCAATGGTGAAACAGCTCCACACGAAGGGGGAGAAATGGTTCACCACCATAGTTTTCGGTGAGGTCAAGCTGTATAAAGGAAGATATATCTTCTCGTTCCTACATACGGTGCCAAACTGATGATGCTAAGATTCATCTCCACCAGATAAGAGGTGGAGATCTCAAACAGTAGCAATGGCAGCAATAGAGTTATATATTTGTATAAGTATATAGAAGGGGATGAGTATAAGAGGAATGAAGACAATGATGTCTAATGGTTCATCCAATCAGGCCTACATCCACTGTGAGTGTTGATCCACTAAATATGGGCACTAATGGCCTTGGATACAATGCTCATAAGCTCACTCTCTCTCTCTCTAGTGTGTGTACAAGCATGATTCTAGCTAGGGTTGCAATTTTCGATCCTTTGCAAGGTCGAAGATGACAAGTATATAGGGCGTAGGGGGAATAGTGTACCCCCCAAGCATGCATTGTGCATGTGAATGAAAATCTAGCCAATCCCCTATTGACACATGGTTGTGCCACTTATAGTTAATGATGACATAATATTCCCTCACGTAAGGGGATGATATTATTATAACGGTCTGGTCCACGTGCTATGTGAGTCCCACACGCACTGAGCCACGCGTCTCCCAAATTGCGCGCCATAGTGATGTCACCCTCGACTTATGATGTCTAGATGAGGCTAAGGTTCATGCTGGCACTAGGTCTCCTGTTGAATGTAGGGCTCGTACTGTCGTCCCATCATAGGGTCATCCGGTCGTGATGATAGTTAGCCTCATCCGGTTTCATGGTTGTTCGGTATATGATGAGATTCGACCTCTAATTGGGTCGCCCGGCCTATGATGTGGGGTCGGCCTATTATAGGGTTTTCCGGTCTATGATGAGGGGTCGACCTATTGTAGGGTCGTCCAGCCTATGATGAGACCCCCGATATAGTAGAGTTGGACCCTCGTCCAAGACGAGGATATCCTCGGCCTAGACGAGGCGGTATTCTGGTATATCAATGTGGCTTTCAATGAGTAGATAGTATGGACTTCGTCTCACTTGTGCTCTGTATGCATTGATATGATGCTTTGATGCTTATTTATGATATATTCTTTAATGACTCCCTCATAACATTACCTTTCATGCACACACCTATCATGAAATCTTGAGAATGTCTACGTCGCTTTACATATGCTTGGTTGTAAGGCCCTAAAACGTGATTAGGAATGTTAATTACATTATTAAGTATAAGTTATGAGTCATAAATTGATGATGGGTGTTAAATATGTTAATTATCATGTTTAGGGGGATGCATACTCATGTGATACATATGTTGTTTACATTAGATGCTAATCGAGCATATGATCGAGGATAACATGTTTAGAACATATGATTATTTATGCAGTTAAATGCACCATAAAATATGTTTTTAAATGCATCATTGTGTTTATAAAAGTTAACTTGGGTGTGGGTGCAAAATTGGCAATGTTTGGAAGCCAAATGTGAAAGTTGTGAGGTTGTCGGTAAATTGCTACTTTCCTGTTCGAGCCCAAATTAGGCAAACTAATTTTATCATTTTGGGAAAGCACAAAATATGAAAGTTGTAGATATATAAGTTATCTACACGTAGACATAAAGTTGGAGTAAATTGGGGTCCGTAATACGGAGTTATGGTTATTTTACAAAGGCGGGACAAATCGTCCAACCAATCACGCATCACCACAAGGTTAATTTAAAACGTATTTCTGATTATAAATGAGTTGTATTTCTTCTTCCTCATAAGAAATAACAAGTTTTAAAATATTTTGCCTAAGGAGAGAGAAAGGAAGTTTAAGGAAGAAAAATTACCATAAATCGAGGAGATCTTATAAGGTAATTACCTCTTTATTAAAGTTAATCACCTCGATGAGTTTTACACTTGGTATGTTTTTGTTAATGATGTTGATAAAAATTTGAATGACACCCATATTTCCAAATTGTGTTAAAATAAGGATGGCTTAAGAACATACGTGAGAACTAGTGCTAGGATCGTAAATGTTAACTTTAAAATCCTAGACTTGAATCACTTTCTCGTGAAGCTTTTTTTTATATAGGAAATTCATGTATATGATGTGTGTATATACTAAAACATGTTTAGTAGGTGTTTCCATGATTGATAACCAGCGTGGAGGTTATTTATGCTTAACAAGGTTATGCTTTAATGTTCTATTCCAACCTATTTGTGCTTAAAATGGCATAAATCATGGAATACTTATTGAAATCGAGAAATTCCAGTTGGAGATGTTAGAGAACATATAAAAGTATTACATACTTGAATATTATAATAAAATACTTATGGTTTGACTTGGGGGTTGTGTTAAAGTTAAAGTTTTGTTGCTATTTTTCTACAGAAACGATTTGGAAAGGGTTGTATTAAAATGGGCATAACTTTGTCGAGAGAATTCGTAATTTAGTTCCGTAAATTATGTTAGAACCCTAATGAATAGGGTGTTTTGTAAATGGGAAGTATCATGTTTAGTTCCTTTTTATCTATTTCATATTTACCAAATGATATCATGTATTACTAGGTTTAATGTTATTTGGTGTATTCAAATACTAATGATGTTGAATTATTAGGTGGGGTAGCGACTAATACTACCATACCCGAGAAATGGTTTTGGTATTAATCTTAGTACCTACTTTAAGGTAAATGACCTGCACTATGAGATATAAATGCTTATATTTTCATATGGATGTGTAGTTAAATACATGTATTGGAATTCTTATGGAGTGATGTGGTTGTATGAAAAATATGCATATGATTAAAAATGCTAATCGAGGTTATCAAATGTTATGGATTGTGGCAGGTCCTTTATCTAATGTTAAGGACTGTGGTGGGTCCTACAGGATGTGGCGGTCTCGTTAATCCAACCTAAAGTTTTGTGTACTCGGGTCTAATAAAGGGAATTGTCGGTTCCCATTAATTGTGGTTGGTTTATTGGACTATGGCGGGTCCTAACTTGCGAGAGTTTCACAATTCATATTGGGTTATAACATTAGAAAATAAAAATGGTTATTTAAATTGATTATATGTGTGGTATGTGCATGTCTATGGTCATTCACTAAGATTTTCTTTCTTACACTCTTATAATGTTATATTTTAGGTACACCTATCGATTGGAGTTCACTACCAAGTCAGGACCTTAAAATGGGGGAGTGACAAATATCTAATATGAATCAACAAGGTTTTTGTGTCAATATGAAATAAAGGAACTTGTATATGTAAAGTTATTTAGTACTTGTAAATTATATGTACAGGAAGTTATGTTTTCGTCTAAACATGCCTTTGGAAAAAAAAAATCTTATGTTATTTTTCAAGAGATATAAAGTAGTGTATTGTTTAAAGGAACTCATCTCTATAATTAAAATGATGATTTCAATGAAATTAAGTCAGGGCACGACAACTTGGTATCGGAGCATGGTTATTAGGTTCTGGACAGGGTGTGAGGGTCTAGATTGGCAGTGGACAATATAAAGTGAGTTTATTATGGGTCAGGATTTTGACTAACAATATTAATGTTTGACTGGTGCTGTTGTAATTTGTTTAAATTATTTGTATTGCAATAAGTGGTGGATCCACAGGAGCCGCATGATAGAGCAAAGGGTGAGGAATCCAATGTACCTAATAGTCAATAAGGACAGGGACATATTGAAGTGATTGAACCAGAGGTGCAACAACAACCTATTGATGATGTGGGAAGAATATTACACGTTCTGGAATAATTAGTGGAACAAGCGAGAAGTGCGAAACATGGTGGAGATAGGGATTAATTGCACGAGAGCAGCGTTTATTGGGACTACCGATCCGTTAGTGGAAGAAGGGTGGGTTAGAAAGATGGAAATAATATTCAAGGTGATGGAAATGCGATATGAACAAAAGGTATTGTTAGCTACATTTAGATTAGAGATGATAAAAAGTTATGGTGGGATGCTACAGAACGATTACTTACTACAATTGGGGGAGTGGTTCAAACAAATCCTCCACAAATTAGCTGGGAGAATTTTTAAATGCTTTCTTCGAAAAATATTTTCCAAGGCTTTATAGGAAAGAGAAAGAGGAAGAATTTATCTTGATAAAATAAAGGAACCGAACAGTGGCAGAGTACGAAACTTTATTTATATCCTTATCTAGATTTGCACTTGATTTGGTGAGGACGAAAGAAAGTAAATGTGATCGGTTTCAAACTGGGTTAGATGTGGATATAAAACCATAGTTGCTAATATGAAGATAACAAATTACGTGGAACTGGTGGATAGAGCCATGGTGTCTGAAAAGTCGATGAAACAAATACAAGTTGAACATTCAAAGAAAGATAGACACGATGGTACAAAATTATATGGATGGGAGACGGGAACATCAATCCAGAATATAGCATGAGGGGTACCCAAGGGTCAAGAATTTAAAAATAACAGAAATGTACCAGGAAGATTTAAATCCCGAGGTGTAATGATCGGGATGAGTCAGTTAGAAAATGCATATGTGTTAGGACCGAGGGCCATGTTTTGTTATAGATGTGGTGGTCAAGGGAATATGTCTTGAGAGTGTATAATAACTAAGACGACACCTTTATATTTCCATTGTCATCAACTAGGGCACTTACGAAAGAATTATTCATCGATGGGAGCTACAACATCAATTAGGAGTGTGACGGTAGGAGGTAGGACTTCTACACCGAATGTACACATGGGAGGTAGAGGAGGTATGTCTCAAAGCCAAGGCAGAGTGTTTGCACTAACACGACACGATGCATAAGCTATTCCTAACGTAGTGACATGTATGCTTCCTATTTGTGATAAAGATGCTTATGTGTTGATAGATCCTGGTTCCACACATTATTTTGTGTCTTTACGTTATCTATTCCATCTTAATAAACCATTATCGTCATTAGATTCTAGCTTATCTATTATTACTCTAGTGGGGGACTAGTTTTTATTGATAGGGTGTGTAGGAGTATGTAGTGCGAGTAGGAGAAAATGAGTTGTTGGTTGACTTGTTACTTCTCAATATGCGTGACTTTGATGTGATATTAGGTATGGATTGGTTTGCCTCATATCAAGTATGTTTATCTTTCTTTAAAAAGGAGGTAGTGTTTCAGTTACCGGATGATCCTGAATTTAAATTTATAAGGGACTGAAATGTTACTCCAACATGTTTTATTTCTACTACAAAATCATATAAACTGCTAAAGAAAGGGTGTCAGGGTTATCTTGCTCATGTAGTGCACACAGAGCAAGAGGATGGAAAACTATCAGATATAGAGCCATGGAGTGTGAAAAGTTAATGAAAGGAATGCAAGTTGAACATTTAAATAAAACAAAACACGATGGTACAAAATCATATGGATGGGAGATGGGAACCTCAATCCAGAATGCAGCATGAGGGGAACCCAAGGGTCAAGGATTTAAAATAACATAAATTCTCTGGGAAGATTTCAAGCTCAAGGTGGAAGGACTGGGATGAGCCAGTTAGAAAATACATATGTGTTAGGACCGAGGGCCATGTTTTTGTTATAGATGTGGTGGTCAAGGGCATGTGTCTCGGGAGTGTACAATAGCTGAGACGACACCTTTGTGTTTGCTTTGTCATCAACCAGGGAACTTACAAAAGAATTGTTCAGTGATGGGAGATACAAAATCAATTGGGAGTGTGATGGTAGGAGGTAGGACTTCTACACCGAATGTACATAAGGGAGGTACAGAAGGCATGGATCAAAGCTAAGGCCAAGGAAGAAAGTTTTCACTGACACGACTTGATGCACAAGTTAGGCTTAACGTAGTGACAGGTACATTTCCTATTTATGATAAAGTTGCTTATGTGTTGATAGATCCTAGTTCTACACAATTTTGTATGTCTTCGCATTATCTATTCCATCTTGTTAAACCATTATCATCAATAGATTCTGGTTTAGCTATTATTACTCTAGCGGAGGGGAGTGGTTTTTATTGATAGGGAGTGTGTAGTGCGAGTAGGAAAAAATGAGTTATTGGTTGACTTCTTACCTCTCGATATGCGTGACTTTGATGTGATATTAGGTATGGATATGTTAACCTCATATCATATATGTTTAGATTTCTTTAAAAAGGAGGTAGTGTTTCAGTTACCGGATAAACCTGAATTTAAATTTATAGGGGACCGAAATGTCAATCCAGCATGTTTGATTCCTGCTATATAATCTTATAAACTGCTAAGGAAAGGGTGTCAGTGTTATCTTGCTCATGTAGTGGACACATGGTAAGAGGATGGAAAACTATCAGATATATAAGTATCTAATGAGTTTGCAAATGTCTTACCAGAAGAACTTCCAGGGTGACCACCAAACCGTGAGGTAGAATTTATTATTGAGTTAGTACCAGGCACCGCACCAATATCTGTTGCACCATATCGTATGGCACCAGTAGAATTAAAAGAGCTAAAAATATAGCTGCAAGATTTATTAGAATTTGGTTTTATAAGGCCTGGTGTATCACCATGGGGAGCCCCGGTGTTGTTTGTGAAGAAGAAAGATGGGACCCCGCATTGATGACTTGTTTGATCAGTTACAAGGTTCCAAAGTATTTTCTAAGATTGATCTCAGGTCTGAATACCATCAGTTAATAGTAAGCGATTGTGACATTTCTAAAACTACTTTTCGTTCCAGGTATGGCCATTATGAATTTCTTGGCATACCATTTGTGTTAACAAATGCACCAGTCATATTCATGGACTTGATTAATCGCATATTTCACCCATACATGGATTATTTTGTTATTATCTTCATTGGTGATATTTTGATATCTTCTTGTTGTAAGGAGGAGCGTGAACATCATCTGCGTATTATTTTATAGACCTTGCGAGTGAAGCAGTTACATGCTAAATTTTTTAAATGTGAATTTTGGCTAGACAAAGTAGTATTTTTGGGGCATGTTATTTCTTCTAATGGAATTTTTATTGATCATAAGAAGGTGGAAGCAGTAATGAATTGGGAAAGACCAACTAGTGTGATAGAAGTACATAGTTTTCTAGTATTAGATGGATATTACAAGAGATTTATACCAGGGTTTACTTCTATTGAATTTCCATTGACTAAGCTTACCAGAAAGGAGAACAGGTTTGTATGGAATGATGATTATGAGAAAAGTTTTGAAAATTTAAAAGGTAAGTTGACATCAGCTCTAGTATTGACTATTCTAATGGGCACAAAAGGTTTAGTTATTTATAGTGATGCCTCGTATCAAGGACTCGGTTGTGTGTTAATGCAGCATGGAAAGGTAATTGCTTTTTCTTCCCGACAGTTAAAGGCCCATGAACACAACTAACCTATTCATGATCTTGAGTTGACTGCAGTAGTTTTTGAACTCAAGATTTGGAGGCATTACTTATATGGTGTTAGTTGTGAAATTTTTACGGGCCATCAATGCTTAAAATACTTGTTTGCTCAAAAAGACTTGAATTTGATGCAAAGGAGGTGGATGGAACTTACAAAGGATTATGAATGCACAATACATCACCATCCTGGTAAGACTAATGTTGTTGTTGATGCTTTGAGTAAAAAATCTCTAGGCAGAGTATCTTGTACTTATTTTATTCGAGTTGACTTTTTGAGAGAGTTAGCTTTAATGGGGGTGGAATTAACTTTGAATGAGTCTTGTGGAATAATAGCACATTTATATGTTAGACCTACACTAATAGACTGGATAAAACAAGCACATGCAGGAGATATATAATTAGAGAAACTTAGAGACAATGTGAAAAAGGGTAAAGAAAGTCAATTTTCTATTCGTGATGATGACATTGTTATGTACGATAACCATTTGTGTGTACCTAATGTGACTGATTTATGGAGAACAATTTTAGAAGAAGCCCATCATTCTTTATTTGCTATGCATCTAGGAAGTACGAAACTTTATAGAGATATAAAAATATTATTGGTGGACGGGAATGTAACACGATATTGCATATTTTGTTGCTAGATGTATAGCTTGCCAATAAGTGGAGGCAAAGCATCAGAATCCAAGTGATTTACTACAGTCCTTTCCTATTCCTGAGTGGAAATGGGAGAATGTTACTACAAAATTTTTTATAGGTTTACCAAAATTATCACGAGGGTTTGATTCTATTTGGGTTGTCGTTGATATATTGAGTAAGTTCGCACATTTTCTTCCTATTAAAACTACTTACTCCATAGATAGATATGCTAAAATATATGTGGATGAGATTATTAGATTCCATGGTTCATCTGTTTTTATTACTTTTGACTGAGATCCTAAGTTTACTTCTCACTTTTTTCTTAGCTTACAACAAGCTTTGGGGACTAAATATAAATTTAGTACAAATTTTTATCCTCGGAATGATGGGCAGTCAGAAAGAACGATCCAGAAACTTGAAGACATGTTACGAATTTGTGTATTAGAGTTCAAAGGAAGTTGGGATGAACACTTATCACTAATAGAGTTTTCTTATAATAAAAGTTATCATTTGAGTATTGAGATGGCTCCTAATTAATCTTTGTATGGGAGAAAGTGCAGGACTTCAGTGTGTTGGATTGAAGTAGGAGAACGAAAACTACTTGGGCCAAAAATTATGCAGCAGACTACTGAGAAGATAAGTCTTCTTCATAATCATTTGAAGGTGGCACAAAGTAGACAGAAAAGATAGGTAAATAACTAAAGGAAAGAATTGAAATTTGAGTAAGGTGATAGAGTATTCTTACGTGTTTCTCCTTGGAGAGGGGTTATGAGATTTAGGAAGAAGGGAAAATAAAGTCCTAATTACATTAGTCCTTATGAAATAGTGAAATGGGTTGGATTTGTAGCTTATAAGTTGCCTTTATCACCAGAATTATCTCGAATACATGATGTTTTCAATGTATCAATGTTACGTAAGTATGTGCCCGATCCTTCACATGTGTTTATTTCACAACCGATAGAGCTTTAAGATGACTTGGCCTGTGTGGAAGAACTAGTTGAAATTTTAGATCGAAAGGAGAAAATACTATGTAATAAAACCATTCCATTAGTTAAGGTAATGTGGAGTAGTCGAATGTGGAGTATGCCACCTTGGAAGGAGAGGATAACGTGAAGAAGCAATATCCTCATTTGTTTGGTAAGTTTCTTATGCGTTAAATTTCGAGGACGATTTTTTTTTAAGAGGGGTAGAATTGTAAGGCCCTAAAATGTGATTAGTAATGTTAATTACATGATAACGTATAAGTTATGAGTTATAAGTTGGTGATGGGTGTTAAATATGTTAATTATCATGTTTAGGGGGATGCATACGCATGTGATACATATGTTGTTTACATTAGATGTTAATCGAGCTTATGATCGGGGATTAGAGAATATGATTAGTTATGTGGTTAAATGCACCATAATATATGTTTTTAAATGCATCATTATGTTCACAAAAGTAAACTAGGGTGTTGGTGCGAAATTGACAATGTTTGGTAGCCAAATGTGAAAGTTGTGAGATTGTCGATAAATTGCTACTTTCCTGTTCAAGCCTAAATTAGGCAGACTAATTTTATGATTTTGGGAATATGAAAGTTGTAGATATATAAGTTATCTACACGCAGACGCAAAGTCGGAGTAAATGGGGATCCGTAGGACGGAGTTATGGTGATTTTACAAAGGCGGGACAAATCTGTCATTAGTGGAATTATTTGATTGGACCTTTCGTCCAACCAATCACGCACCGCCACAAGGTTAATGGCTATTGGACCCCTTTAAAACGTATTTCTAATTATAAATGAGATATATTTCTTCTTCCTCATAAGAAATAACAAGTTTTGAAAGATTTTGCCTAAGGAGTGAGAAATGAAGTTTAAGGAAGAAAAATCTTCGAAAAATTACCATAAATCGAGGAGATCTTATAAGGTAATTACCTCTTTGTTAAAGTTAATCACATGAATGAGTTTTACACTTTGTATATTTTTGTTACTGATTTTGATAAATATTTTAATGATACCCATATTGTGAGATTGTCTTAAACAAGGATGGCTTAAGAACATACGTGAGACCTAGTGCTAGGATCATAAATGTTAACTTTAAAATCCTAGGTTTGAATCACCTTACAGTGAAGCTTTTTTTTTATTTAGGAAATTCATATATATGATGTATGTATATACTAAAATGTGTTTAGTATGTGTTTCCACGATTGATAACCGACGTGGTGAAGCACCTTATACTCTTGACTCACTTGAGTCTATATTGTATTGTATAAGTGCTCATCTAGTTTGAAAATAGAAACAAAATTGAGTCCCATCCTAGAAGCCAAAGAACCTCAGACCTTTTATTCAATTCATCCTCTTGTTTGATTAATCTAAGGTATATTTACTATCACTCACACACTTTAGGACTGCATACATTATTCATATATTGCATCATTTGATTGTATGTGTGTTGTGTGTGTTAATTTCCCTTAAAATATTTTTTAAATCAATTTTTGGGAATTTTTTAATAATTTTAAAACAATTTTTTCCTTAATTAAAAATTGGATTTAAAAGTTTTGGGGTCAATTTCTAATTCTGGTTATTGTTTTTTATCCCTGAAAAGTTCACTTGGGTAGGAATCGAAAGCGCTAGAGACATCAGGGTGCTTATGTAATTATTTTAGGACGCGCATTTGTTATCCGATATTGGCCTAACACCTGTTGCATTCCTATTGGTTGTCTGTGTGTTTCTTCTAAGAGAGAAAACCAGCGTGTTTTAACAGCCCTTGGATTGAGTTAATCAACGCTCTGCTTGCGTCCTTGTTACAATCCCTGTAAACTCTTATCCTCCAATCAGAAGCCTCATAACCAACCGCTTACCTTTAACCATTGGATTGAATTCAATGGTGCAAGACTTGATCTCAGCCATTGATTACGAACCTCCTTCTCAATCCTTCTCAGCCTTGTATATAAGGAGGCTAACCCTCAGCCTGTAGAAGACTTTTTTCCACTTCGTCATTTCGAGTGAGAAGAGAGAGAAGAGAGAAGAGAGATAAAATCCATAGTTAGAAACCCTAACCCTATTTCTTCGTTCAAACACTTCTTCAAACCCTAACTCCTTTACCACAAACCAGTTTATACCAAACACAACCTTGAGTGTTTGAAAGTTTTTTAGAGTAATTTGATAGTGGTTTCGTGCTGTAACCTCTTCGTTTTAAGATCTTGTGTCCAACTTAAGCATTACACTTAAAAATGGGTTTCTGTTTCATAAAAATTTTAGATCTGAGCATTTTATGTTACATTACACTTAGATCTGCATTTATCGTTTATCGTCTTGAGAAATTAGTTGTTAATTATTTTCTGTAAATGTTTTTAACTTCAAAATCAACAATAACATTTTCTGTTTCTATTTCTATTTCTTTTGAAACAAGACCTTTGGCCTAGTTTAGAATCGCACTTGGTGGTTTTCAATCTCAAAAATATTTTCAAAACCCTGAGATTTCTTATGATCTTGAACCGTCTTCCGAGCAAGATAACCGTGGATTCTTGGATATTTTGAAAGGTCAAATAAGGTTTTTGTCTCTAGGAAGAGAGAAATAGAAAATCACAGCATATAGATCTTATATGTAATTTGCTAGGACTATTAGTAAAAATAAGCGTGAGTGTGTGCATGCATGTGTTAGATCACCATCACAAACACTTACACACTACAACACTGAAAGTGTTGGTAATAAGATCTTGAAAATAAGAGTCTACGTAAAGACTGGAACAAACTGGAAGTTAGCAAACTGGGAGAACAACATCAACAATCAGAACTGCAGAAAAGTTATAAGCACACTAGTGGGTACATTCCTAAACTTGTATAGGTCTGATTTGTGTGCATGTGTGTTATATATTTTGTAACTGTTAAATTTTGTTTTAGTGGATTTTTCTTTTTACTCCGTAAAGGGAGTCATGGATGTTACCTCAGTTGGGTGAGGTTTTACCACGTTAAAAATCTCTCGTCATTAATCTTTCTACATCTCCTCATCTCATTCTTGTGGTTGTGCTGAGTTTAGATTTTTAAACTTCTTTACCAAAACTTGATAACAAATCTTGAATAGATCTCGTACATATTTTCTTAAACACATCTTGTGATTTAACTGATTTGATTTCTAGAAAAGAGTTTCTTCAAAAAACAGTTCGGAGTTACTTAAATAGTTTAATCTTGTATTAAACGGCTTTAGTAATAGTTTTTCAATTGGTATCAGAGCTTTGGAAATCTTTTTAAAAGATCTTGTGTTTCTGAAATTATTTTCTTAAAATCAAAACAATGGACGAGAAAAATGAAAGATTTGGTAACTTTACCAAACCCCCACTCTTTGATGGAAAAAACTTTGCTTACTGAAAGGTAAGAATGGTTACTTTCATTCAAGGAACCTTGGGAGATGATGTCTGGGCTATTGTTGAAAATAGATACACTTATCTTACTAAACCAGCCACTGAAGGAAGTAATGAGAAGATTAAGAAATCATTAAGTGAGTTCACACAAGAAGAGAAGCAGAGTTCTCGAAACAATAAAAAAGGCAAGAATTCCATCTTTATGTCCATAAATGAACATGAGTTCAAAAGGATCTCATCATGTGCCACTTCTAAGGAAGCTTGGGATACACTGATCACTGCACATAAAGGTTACACTAGAGTTAAGGATGCTAAAACTCAAATGCTTGTCCAGCAGTATAATTCCCTAATTATGTCAGATTCTAAAACCTTTGATGAATTTTACATGAAATTAACTGACATTGTGACCAAACTGCATGCTAATGGGATAACATATGATAGACATGAAATTGTATCTAAAATTCTGAGATCATTGCCACAGAAATTTGATAACAAAAGATACGCTACTGAGGAAATGTGTGATCAAAATCTCACTCCTGAATTACTCAGTAGAAAACTACGAACTATGGAAATGGAATTAGAATTTAAGAAACAAATGACCTAGTCCCATAGGAAACAGACAAGTTCCAACCTGAGTTTTTCCTCTAAGTTGATGAAACCCGAGTTTACAATTCCCACTGATGATTATGATGAGGAATATGATATAGATAGTTTGTAAAATCAAATTTCCTTGATGTCAAAACAGTTTAAGAAAATTTTCAAATTTAAAAATAAATTGGCAAACAGACAAGGCAAGCCAAACTATCCAAATCAGTCTAACTACAAACCTCATGAGAAAGTTCAAGACAAACATCACAAGGACATGAGACCCAACAAAGACTTAAAGAAAATTGAGTGTTTTAGATGTGGAAAACTAGGACACATAGCACAAGGCTGTAGAGTGAAACTGAACACTGCCAATAAACATAATAGGGCTAACATTTGCAAAACATGGGATGATTCAAGCGATTCTAAAAATGAGGAACCTGAATCTTTTGATTGTTTTGATCCTTGCATGTCTTTATTTGCCAAAATAATATACAATGATGATATGCCTATGTATGATAATGATGCTAGTAACTCTACTTATGTTGTTATGAATCATGCTGCTATTGGTTTAGATGCTTTACTTTATAAGAATATTGATAGTTCTACCACGCGGTGTGTGAGTCAAAGGGAATGCGATAATGATGATGTCAATGGGTGTGTGAGTTTAAGAATTAAATCCTTAGGGGTCACTTCACACACTGAACTTAGTGACTCAGACACTGAAGACCTCCCTGACATTCACACACTTTATGCGAAAACTCTTAAAAAACTCACTAGACTAGAGAAGATAGTGAAAGATCTCACTAAGAAATTAGAAGACTTAAGTGTGATGGTTAAACTTAACGCTGAAGAGTATACTATCCAATGTTTAACTCATGAAAATGAAGTCAAAATATTTGATCAAAAATTAAAGAATTTGATTAAAGAAAATGAAACTCTGGAGAAAAAATATAAAGGGACATTATTAGAATTGGAACAATCCAAAGAAAAGACAACAATTATTTTCAAAAAATTTGTAAAATTTGAAAATAATTCAAACTTTTTTGATGGTTTTGTTGTTGATTCCAAAAACAATTCTGATGATTGAACTGGAATAGGGTTTTGCCTCAATTTGAAGACTCAAACTAAAAATTTTGAACCAATTAAGTTTGTGTCAGGGGAGGCAAAAGACCTATAGAAACTTGTCCAGATTTTCATTCTCTGAAAAATGATTTTGATGAAAAACAATCAAAGTTTGATATTGGGGAATCAAGTTGCTCTAAGTGTGAAAGTCCACCTAAGACTAAATATGTCTGCCCCTCGATTAGGAAGAGTGATTATGTCTTTCAAACTATACTCCCTAGGAATAAAGTTCAATCCCAAAAGTCCATCAAGCCCATGTTTAGAGACTTTCCTAAGGAGATACCATCCTCGAACAATCTATATTGCTCTTACTGTGACCTATATGGTCATTCCTTTGAAGGTTGATACTCTAGACGTTTAGTCAATCCTATCTATAGTACTCCTATGTACCAAAACTTTAACTATTCTAGGAGAAGCCGTAATAATTATGTTCTTCCTAGACAACCAGACAAAAACTCTAACTATAGAAAGAGAAGGACCAAACCTAAAAGATCATTTCCAAGAAGGATTCATAAACACTTTTCTAAACCAAATGCTCTCACTTTCCATAAAATTCAGCCTCATGCGCAAAACATTTTTCAACAGAAATCTAATGCTCGCAAATTTTATCAATAAAATAAGCGCAAAATGAAATAAGAGTTGTTTGGGTTAGAAAAGATGAGCTACTACCCCCCGATGAAGTGTAATATTGTTATTACTGCTTTGAAATTAGAACACACATCATCTGGTTGGTATTTAGACTCTGGATGTTCAAAGCACATGACTGGGGATGATACCAAACTCTTAAACAAAACTAGATTTGCTGGAGGAAAAGTTATTTTTAGTGATGGGGTATCATCTCAAATCATTGGTAAAGGAACACTCCAAGAAGAAGGATTACCTTCACTTGAAAATGTTCTTCTATTAAAAGGTCTCAAGGCTAATCTACTTAGTATTTCGTAATTTTGTGACTCAAATCATACTGTCACCTTTTCAGAGAATAATTGCAAAATTTTAAATCAAAAAAGGTGAGTGCATAATTACAGGACTCAGGACTCCAGACAATTGTTGTTCAGAACAGTACTGAGGTCTATAACATTGCCAGAATGGATGATAATGAAATATTGCATAATTGAATGGGTCACATAAATTATGAAAATCTTAGTAGACTGTCATCTCAATAAATAGTTAAAGGTATTCCTAAGATCAAACCTATTTCTAATATTGTCTGTGGTTCATGTCAGGAAGGTAAATTTTTAAAGCCCCTCATAAGAAATTCAAAGATATCCTAGCCTCTAAACCTTTGGAGCTCATCGATATGGACCTAATGGGTCCTTCTCGAACTGTTAGTCTTTGTGGACACAGTTACATTCTTTTAATGGTTGATGACTTCACCAGATTTACTTGGGTAGCTTTCTTAAAATAAAAGTCTGACACATTCCAAACCTTTTTGAAGATTTTACTTCGAATTGAAAATGAGAAAAACTCTCAGTTACATAGGATTCATAGTGATAGAGGTGGAGAATTCATAGATACTGGTGTTATAGAGTATTGTGACTATAATGGTTACAAACATGAATTTAGTGCTCCTAAGACACCTCAACAGAATGGTATTACTGAGAGAAATAATCATACCCTTTAAGATATGGCACGTGTTATGTTACATGCCAAGTGTTTACCTAAGTATTTTTGGGTAGAAGTTATTCGTACTGCGTGTCACATTATCAATAGGGTCTATCTTAGAAAGAATTATAAACTAACTCTTTACGAACTTTGGTATGGGAAAAAGCCCAATCTTAAGTATCTTAGAACCTTTCGTAGTACGTGTTATGTCTGCAAAGACAGAGAACACTTATCCAAATTTGAGACTCGAGGAGATAAAGCCATCTTTCTAGGATATTCTCCTAACATTAGAGCTTACTGTGTTTATAACCTTCGTACTAAGACCTTAATGGAATCCATAAACTTTATTGTAAGTGACACTACTGTAGAGAGTAAGACTGGAGAACCAACTATTGTGGAAGACTCTGAAAATGTTTTAGTAAATGGCTCTTCTAAAATAGATAATTTTTTACCTATTGACACACCTGAAGTACTTAATTGGGTTTCTAAAGATCATCCCATAGATAACGTTGTTGGTAACCCTAGTGAGCCTGTTCGTACAAGATCTCAATTAAGAAACTATGCTCATTATGCATGTATTGTTTCCCTTATGGAACCAAAGAATGTTAATGATGCATTGAATGATCCTCATTGGATTTTTGCAATCCAGTATGAACTTCTTCAAGTTTTCATTCATGATGTTTGGTATCTTGTACCTAGGCCTGATCACAAAAAGGTTATTAACACACGTTGGATATTTAAAAATAAATATGATGAAAGTGGGATAGTCATTAGAAACAAAGCCAGATTAGTTGCTTAAGGATATTCTTAAATTGAGGGAATAGATTTTAATGAGACTTTTGCTCCCGTTACTCGATTAGAATCTGTTCGTCTTCTCTTTGCTAAAGCCTGCTACTTGCATTTTACGCTTTACCAAATGGATGTCAAATCTGCCTTCCTTAATGGAATATTGACTGAAGAGACCTATGTAGAACAACCAAAAGGGTTGATTGACCGTAAATATCCAAATCATGTCTTTCGTCTAAAGAAGTCTTTCTATGGCCTAAAACAAGCGTCAAGAGCCTGGTATGGGTGACTTTTAACTTTCTCTTAGACAAAGGTTATATGAGAGGTGGAAATGATCAAACCCTTTTTGTCAAGCATTTTGACAAGCAAATCATTATAGCTCAAGTTTACGTAGATGATATCATCTTTGGATCAACTTCCCCCTCAGAAGTTAAATCCTTTTCTGAAATTATGCATAAAGAATTTCAAATTTCTCTTATGGGGGAGTTATAATTTTTCTTAGGTCTTCAAGTCAAACAGAATTCAGAAGGATTATTTATTTCGCAATCCAAATACGTGTTCGAGATTATTAAAAAATTCGGCCTTGAGAGTGGAAAAGATGCTAAAACTCCCATGAGTACTATGGTCAAACTGTTTAAGAATGAAACTGGGAAATCCGTAGATCCAACTTTATATCGTAGTATGATACGAACCTTGCTATACCTGACTGCCTCGCATCCTGATATTATGTACGTTGTTTGCGTGTGTTCCCGTTATCAAAACAATCCTAAAGATATCCATTTATCTTGTGTTAAAAGAATTATAAAATACATTAAAGTGTAACAACCCAGGCTTTTGAGCGGCTATTTTATATTATTTTGCCCGATGGGAAAAATTTTATAAAATAGGGGAAGTTGGAGTAAATATTGTTTCCCGTGATATTAAGGGATAATATTTACTATGTTTTATCTATTTACCGTATGAGAAGGTAAATGGCATTATATGGTGATATGTTGCGTCGTTATATGTAAAACGACGGTTAAGGTTCATATTTAAATTGTGGTATAATTAATGAAATAAAATAAAATTTGAACATAAAATTTGTTCACATTTTCCCGAATACCAAAATAGGGGGTGCGGTTGTTTTTAGAATAGTCGAGATAGTCGAAAATGTGCCATGTTGTATTTTGGAGTTTCGGGCACTTTTAACGCGTTATGACTCAATTAAGTGTATACGAGTCATTTTAATGGTGTATTAGAAATTAAAAGAGGGCATTTTTGTTTTATAACCCGTTTAAGTCCCCCACCCCTTTTTCTTTCTTCATTTGTGAGAAAAGCCAAAAGAGAGAGAGAGAGAGAGAGAAGAGAGAGTTGGGAGAAAATGGGAAAAAATAGAGAAAATGGAGATTTGAAGCCGGAAATCGTTGCCACCGGAAGAGAATCCGAGACTACAAACTCGAGGCAAGTTTCTTACTTACTATATGTTGATTTAATATGATAAATTGCATGTGTAGTTAAGGTTTGGAGATTTAAAATCATTAATGGGTATTTGTTGATTTTGATGATTAATCCCTTAAACCTTAGTTTTAATTTGATTTTAGGATAAATTATTAGTTGTTAATGGGGTAGGAATGATTTGGGTTGAATTGTTGTTGTTGATGCTGGGTAAAATCGAGAATTGGAGGTTTGGGGATTTTAGGGTTCATACAACCCGTAGCCCAAACTGGGCAAAATTTCAGGACCAAATCGATTCGGCCCTAGGGGCAAATCGATTCGGATAAGGGGTAGGCTACAGGTCTGGTCGACCGAATCGATTCGGGTTAAAATCGAATCGATTCAGACAATTGCAGAAAGTCAGTTTTGCTCACCGAATCGATTCGGCTGTTCAGCGAATCGATTCGCAAGGGCGAATCGATTCGGCCCAGGGGGCGAATCAATTCGGTGCCCCTGTTTTTGTGAGATTTTCTTAGTTTGATTTTTTAGCCCTCTTTCTTTTAGGTTCGAGGTTTAGGAACCTTCCTTTGGGAAGTAATTAGGAGTCCTAGAGGGTGGTTTTGGGTAGACTAATGCCCTAGGATTAAATGGGATGTTTAGGCTTACCCCGAGGGCTAGTTGCGTAGGTTGATATCCGTATAAAATAGGGGATTAACCGAAAGGTAAAATTGGAGATAAAATGCGAAAGTTGAGAATCTTGGGAGATACTCCTTGAGGGAAGCTTACTTTGAGGGTTTGTGAAACTTTATGAACTCTTGGATACTAGTTTGAGGTTTATGGTACTTCGGGTCTTAACCATTAATAAAATATGACACTAAGAATAAGAAAAAACATATGATAATGTGTGGTATTAATGAGTAAGTACAAATGATTTTGAGAATGTAAAAGTGGATGTTTTCAAAAGGAAAAAGTAATGATTTTCATAAGTGTTAACTTATGGTTACACACCTCCCTAAATCGCTATCATAAGGGAAGTTGTGTGCAGTGGTGAAGCCCCCTGACTAATGAACGCAGGGTGGATATAGTTCCTAAGCCATATGGGCATTTATTATACTGCGCTAGTTAGGAGATTCTGGGTGTGGTCTTGACTTTCCCACAAGCAATATGGTCGTTTCTCGACGTTGGTAGGTTCCCAGGTTGTCTTGTACAGATAGGCCCTGGAAGATGATAGCCATTTAGGGGAGCGTCCAGTGGGAAAACCTGAAGGGACGGTCTTAGATTTATTAAAGCAATTCATGATAATGGATTGGCTTTAATTACATTTCCTGGATGGAAGAAGGGAAATGGGATACATGGTATACAAAGTATTTTTATGCTAATAAAAATGACTTTTGATTACACTTCCCGGATGGAAGAAGGGAAGTGGGGTTTTATGAAAAAGGATATAGCACTTTTATGTTAATAAAACTTGCTTTAAAAATGTATTTCTCCTGGAAGGAGGAAAGGAAATAAAATCGGTAAAGAAATTGTATAAATGAGATATTGATAAACATTTGATAAAATGTTGTACCATTTATGTATATTCCTAAGAAAGAAATAGGAATGGTACATAAAGAGTTATGAAATTGTCATGGTAAGCATTTGATAAAATGTTGTACCATTTATATATATTCCTAAAGAAAGGAATGGGAATGATGATTTAGATGGTGAATGGATTTACTTATATTTTCGTGAGTAGTTGTAGATGATATTCACACACTTACATACATATTAATTTCGTGCTTAGGGTCTAATGGATCTCAACGATCAACCTTGCCTAAGTAGTGGTGTATAGGGGGGGTTCCTTGTTTGGATTTCGCTCTGCGAGACACCCCACGCACGAATAGGGAATAGTTTTGAGACTGGGGAGAAGTTAGCCCTTAGTACTTTGGTTTAACTAGATCATCTCATGGATATTGCGCTAGGTTTCTTTTAGATTGAGAGGTGAGAAATGTATTGTTAGTTGCGAGAGAATTACGCACTTAACTGTCATGCATTTTAGTCACATGGGAATCATCTCAAACCGGGCCCTGACCCATTTATATTTCTTCATTTCTGCATATACTACTTGCCGTACAGGTGCTCTACCGCATGGACACCCGTATTTACATTTCCGGTTGTCATGGAGCTACAGCATATTGCGGATGTTGTAGGTTAATTGTATTAGACGCCTCTATCTATTGCACTCTAGTTATGTTCAGTTTAATTATTCGGGCGTGTTTCCCAAGTGTTGAACTCATTTATTATATTGTAAATATTGAAATGTAATACTCGGTATAATTATTTATATTGGTCTGTTCACCGACAGCTTATTCGGTGATTATTTATTACATTGTCACTCTTTATTCATCGGTTTTTTATATCCACCGTTTTTACTAATGGGATTGTCTAAGTGTTTTTTCTTTTACTTGCAAATTCTTTTACATTGACAATCCGCTTTCTAAAATGATTGGTGGTTATCTCATACTATTATTTTAATCGACAGTGATGCTGAGAATGGACCATCTATGATTCCTATGATAATTAGAGTATTGGGCTGGCCACCTATTATTTTAGTAGGCGGGTTGTCACATAAAGGCACTCTAAATTTAGGACTTTGGTACACCAATGATACTCCTAGCACTATAATAGGATATACTGATGCCGATTGGGCAGGGTGTACTGACGATAGTAAGAGCACATCAGGCGCATGTTATTATATTGGTAATAATTTGGTAGGTTGGAGTAGTAAGAAACAAAACTGCACTTCTTTATCAACTGCTGAATCCGAATACATAGCCGTTGGAAGTTGCTGTGCTCAATTACTTTGGCTTAAGCAAATGCTAAGTGATTATGGTATTAAAGAGGAACAATTACATCTCTATTGTGATAATCAAAGCGCGATCAATATCTCTAAAAATCATGTTCAACACTCGCAAACTAAACACATAAAAATTAAACATCATTTTATACGCGAATTAGTTGAGACTAAGGAATTAGAAATCAATTATCTTTCTACTGATTTGCAACTCGCAGATATGTTTACCAAACCTTTGGGTTACAATAGATTTATTTGTTTGCGTAAATCGATAGGAATGGTTTGTTCTGAATAAATTCATAGACCTGCTTAGTGTTTTTTTTCCCTTTGTCCATTTGAGACAAAATGGGGGAGAAATTTGAGTCTTTTGACAGTTGATTCTTTTTGTACATATTCTAAAGAACTTGATTTAATGCTTATTTGCAAGATTCTGTACAGATATTCAACAGTTGTAATAGGGTATTTAATTGTAATTAGTTGAGTTATGTAATTTTCTTTTCTAGAAAATGGGTAGATAGAATTTTTGTATAGGAATAGGTTTTTCCTTTTCTTTTTGTCGCCCTTTCCAAAAGGGGAGATTGAAGCACCTTATACTCTTGACTCACTTGAGTCTACATTGTATAAGTGCTCATCTAATTTGGAAATAGAAACAAAATTGAGTCCCATCTTAGAAACCAAAGAACCTCAGACCTTTTATTCCATTCATCCTCTTGTTTGATTAATCTAAGGTATATTCACTATCACTCACACACTTTAGGATTGCATACATTATTCATATATTGAATCATTTGATTGTATGTGTGTTGTGTGTGTTAATTTCCCTTAAAATATTTTTTAAATAAATTTTTGGGAATTTTTTAATAATTTTAAAACAATTTTTTCCTTAATTAAAAATTGGATTTAAAAGTTTTGGGGTCAATTTTTAATTCTGGTTATTGGTTTTTATCCCTGAAAAGTTCACTTGGGTAGGAACTGAAAGCGCTAGAGACATCAGGGTGCTTATGTAATTATTTTGGGACGCGCGTTTGTTATTCAATATTTGCCTAACACCTGTTACATTTGTATTGGTTGTCTGTGTGTTTCTTCTAAGAGAGAAAACCAATGTGTTTTAACAACCCTTGGATTGAGTTAATCAATGCTCTGCATGCGTCCTTGTAACAATCCATGTAAACTCTTATCCTCCAATCAGAAGCCTCATAACCAACTGCTTACCTTTAACCGTTGGATGGAAGTCAACGGTGCAAGACTTGATCTCAGCCATTGATTACGAACCTTATTCTCGATCCTTCTCAGCCTTGTATATAAGGAGGCTAACCCTCAACCTGTAGAAGACTTTTTGCCACTTCGTCATTTCGAGTGAGAAGAGAGAAGAGAGATAAAATCCAGAGTTAGAAACCCTAACCCTATTTTTTTCGTTCAAACACTTCTTCAAACCCTAACTCCTTTACCAAAAACCAGTTTATACCAAACTCAACCTTGAGTGTTTGAGAGTTTTTTAGAGTGGTTTGATAGTGGTTTCGTGCTGTAACCTCTTCGTTTTAAGATCTTGTATACAACTTAAGCATTACACTTAGATCTGGGTTTCTATTTCATAGAAATTTTAGATCTGAGCATTTTATGTTACATTACACTTAGATCTGCATTTATCGTTTCTCGCCTTGAGAAATCAGTTGTTGATTCTTTTCTGTAAATGTTTTTAACTTCAAAATCAACAATAATATTTTTTGTTTCTAGTTCTTTTGAAACAAGACCTTTGGCCTAGTTTAGAATCGTACTTGGTGGTTTTCAATCTCAAAAATATTTTCAAAACCCTGAGATTGATTATGATCTTGAACCGTCTTCCGAGAAAGATAACCGTGGATTCTTGGATATTTTGAAAGGTCAAATAAGGTTTTTGTCTCTAGGAAGAGAGAAATAGAAAATCACAACATATAGATCTTATATGTAATTTGCTAGGACTGTTTGTAAAAATAAGCGTGAGTGTGTGCATGCATGTATTAGATCACCATCACAAACACTTACACACTACAACACTAAAAGTGTTGGTAATAAGATCTTGAAAACAAGAGTCGACATAAAGACTGGAACAAAGTGGAAGTTAGCAAACTGGGATAACAACATCAACAATCAGAACTGCAGAAAAATTATATGGACACTAGTGGGTACATTCCTAAACTTGTATAGGTATGATTTGTGTGCATGTGTGTTATATAGTTTGTAACTGTTAAATTTTGTTTTAATGGATTTTTCTTTTTACTCCGTAGAGGGAGTCGTGGATGTTTCCTCAGTTGGGTGAGGTTTTACCACGTTAAAAATCTCTTGCCATTAATCTTTCTACATCTCCTCATCTCATTCTTGTGGTTGTGCTGAGTTTAAATTTTTAAACTTCTTTACCAAAACCTGTTAACAAATCTTGAATAGATCTCGTACATATTTTCTTAAACACATCTTGTGATTTAACTGATTTGATTTCTTGAAAAGATTTTCTTCAAAAAATAGTTCAGAGTTACTTAAATAGTTTAATCTTGTATTAAACGGCTTTAGTAAGAGTTTTTCACGTGAAGTTATGTATGCTTAACCAGGTTAAGTTATGATTTAATGTTCTATTCCGACCTAGTTGTGCTGAAAATGACATAAATCATGGAATAATTATTGAAATCAAGAAATTCCAATTGGAGATGTTAAATAAAATATGTGAGTATAACATACTCAAAGATTAGAATAAATTACCTTCTGGTTTGACTTGGGGATTGTGTTAAATTTCAAGTTTTGTTTCTAGTTTTCTCCATAAACGATTTGGAAAGGGGTGTAATAAAACGGGCATAACTTTGTCTAGAGAATTCGTAATTTAGTTCTGTAAATTGTGTTAGAACCCTAATTAATAGGGCCTAATATAAACGTGAAGTATCATGTTTAATTTCTTTTTAGTTATTTAAGATTAACCAAATGATGTGATGTATAAATGGGTTTAATGTTATTTGGTGTATTCAAATACTAATGATGTTGAATTGTTAGGTGGGGAAGCGGCTAATACTAGCATACCGGGGAAATAGTTTTGGTATTAATCTTAGAACCTAATTCAAGGTGAGTGATTTGCCCTATGAAATATAAATGGTTATATTTTCATATGGATGTGTAGTTAATTACATGTGTATGAATTCTTATGGAGTGATGTGGTTTAAGAAACATATGCATAGGATTAAAAATGTTAAGCGAAGTTATCTAATGTTATGGATTATAGTGGGTCCTTTATCTAATGTTAAGGACTATGGTGGGTCCTACGGGATGTGGCGGTATCATTAATTCAACCTCAAGGTTTGTGTACTCTTTTCTAATAAAGGGATGTGGTGGTCCCTATTAACCGTGGTTGGTTAATTGGATTGTGGCGAGTCCAGGCTTGCGAGAGTTTCACAATTCATGTTGGGTTATAACATTAGAAAATAGAAATGGTTATTTAAATTGATTATATGCGTGGAATGTGCGTGTATATGGTCATTCACTGAGCTTTTATTACTTACACTCCTGTAATGTTATGTTTCAGGTATGCCTATCGTTTGGAGTTCATTGCCAAGTTACGACCTTAAAATGGGGGAGTGGTGAAGGTCTAATATGGGTTGAATATCAATAAGGTTTTGTTGTCAATGTTAAGCAAAGGAACTTGTATATGTAAAGTTGTTCAGTACATGTAAATTATATGTACAGGTAGTTATGTTTTCGTCTGAACATGCATTTGAAAAAAATCTTGTGCTAATTTATGAGAGATTTAGAGTAAAGTATTGTTAAAGGGAATTTATCTTTATAATTAAAATGATGATTTCAATGAAATTAAGTCGGGGTGCAACCTGCTAGGTGAAGTAAGGTGTTGTCTTATCAAATTTTGTCACCTAAACTTATAAGCAATAGACATTATAATTGTGCATGTAAGAACCAGTGCCCGGATTGAGAAAAATAGAAAAATATTTGTCCAGTAAAGTTTTATTTAGCAATGGAATCGAGTTGTCAAAGACAGGTTGTCTTTGCGTGAATAGGGACCATTTGCAAAAAGAAAAGACAAAAAAAAGCCTAAAAGAATTCTATGCAGAAAATGCATATTGCCAAGGACAGTGTGAAATGTGCAAAGCACTATGCAAAATTCAAAAAGTATATGCTTTTATGAAAGACATAGGTTGGAGATCAATGGGTTTGCAGCACAATAAATCATAATATTGCTTTTTAAAGGTGACCCTATTGACCTGAGAATCATTAATCTTCTAGGCATTTTGTTTATGTGGCTAGTTTTCGATTGAATTCCCTTATTTGTCACAAGTTTTATGTGAGTGCATATTGTGTAGATATATTGTTTGGCACCTCGCACTTCTGCCTTGTCTTAGGCGATGCTCTCGCTCATATTGTTTACACCCATTCATTATGTTTCCACGGTTATATTATTTCAACACTACTTAGGACAATTCAAAATCAATGTTTTTTGGGGTTTTAACCTTGTTGGGCCTTTATACTCTTTATTTTTCAATTTTTTCTTTTTATTTTCCTTTGGAATGTCTGAAATCTTGTTCGAATTCTCGTTCAAACGAGATTCTAATGACCCTCACCCCATTAAATCCCTGAAATCTTGTTCGATTAATAGTTCGTATGTCGTTCGAATTTGATTCCTTAATCATTCAAATGTCCATACGTATATTAGGAAAATTGGGTTAAAATTATTAGCCATTGCATTTCAATTCTTCCATATGTCTCTCTTACTCTAAAACGGTTTCTCTCCCTAATATCTTTCAACACTTCACTCCATATCTCCCACAGTCTCCATATTCTCAACCCTTCATATCCATATTCACCCATATAAAATCCTTCCCGTCTTAGAGCCATTTTCCATATCTCCTAGAGTCATGTGGGTTTCTAAAGCTTCATTTTACGGTATTATTTTCCATCCCTTCTCTAGTATATTTTTAGTGTTTTGCTTTGAGTATATATGTTTTGGGTATTTTTTTAATATGCAACACTTTGATGGTGTTTATTTCTCACGATTGACCCATTTCATATAAAATCAACATTTTTCTTTGGGGATATGTCTATATTATATATATCTTTTGATACAAAAAAAATCATAAAAAATTATTGTCTACCCGAGTTAAATGACATCTCATGAATTTTTAACATTATTTTTATCTTAAATTTTTATCGTCGAAAATCATGAAATTTCATGTAATTTGTTTTATTAGTTTTATATTCTCATATTTGTGATATTCTGATGGAGGATAGGATTTCTTGTGTTTTTGTTGGTTTTTTATGTTGTGACGGATTTGTTGGTTATATTAGGGTATGTTATAGTCATCTCTTCCATTTTTCTCGTGGCTAGAAGTCGAGGTCTTAGACGTGCCACTCCATCAGACGAGGAACGTTCTTCGAATGAAGACGTTGCCATTTAAAATCTTCATATTCATCAGGGTATGCATGAAAATCACACACTATCTATACACTAAGGTTACCTAATAGGTCTATTATTAGGGAAAAGATTACGAACCTAGTTTCCTTGTTCGGAACCATAGTTTTCACTTGGCTAGTCACCCGTGGTTGGGATCCCATGTTCAATCTTCGCAACCCTGTCTATCTTAACTTTATTAGAGAGTTTTTCTCTTCTATGCTCGTAGCTGAGAGAGGCTAGTCTCCTAGGTATGTTCTAAGGAGGTTATTATCACTACCGAATCCATTACCCATCTTGTCGCTTTACCTGAGTTGCTAAACTTACCTTCCTTTGGCCCAAAGACACTAGACTTCCAATGATCTTATTTTAAAAACTATCTTTAAGGTGATTCAAATAGGATCTGCCATTTTATATCTTATAAATCTCAAGTTTGATTTTATGATCCTTAATTGGATCATTTGTACATGCCTCCTACCACGTGCAAACCACACTCAGATTTCACCAGATCATGTGAATCTGATGTATGCTATCAGCATTGGGAATTCTATTTATCTTCTCAATTTAATTTATGGAGTTCTTAGAGTCGTTCTTATGTAACCTTTTGCACCTGTTCGACAAGCATTTCTTTTTGCATTTCTAGTCAGTCGTCACTTTTTTTATGTTAGTTTCCCCCTTTTTCCTTCGGATATACCCACGACCCAATATCAAACCACTGATAGTTCATTTATAGGTCAGTTCCATGGTCATATTCCTAAGGATACACCTCAGCCCACTCAATCTCATGCAGATTCATACCACTCTGCCGCCTTATCTACTCTATCTCAGTCTCGGCCCTCAACCATTCGTCGTCATCCACCTTCAGAGTTGAAGAAGCTTAGGGTGATGCATTTGCAGGAGGAGCGCTATCTGGACCACGCTATAATGAAGGAGTTCTTTACATCCATGTAGAGGTATATGCAACTTGCCGAGGAGGCCAGGACCGTAGAGAGGAGGCTCAGGCACATAGATACTCTGTCATGATGCGTCACTTTGAGGAGCTTCGTTATGCAGGGATGCGACATGGTGTAGATTCTTTGAGCTCCGGATCCTCTCTTGGTGATGAGACTCCAGATGTTGCACCTGACGATCCAACATAATAATTTTCATTTAGGCTGTTATTTTCTTTTGTGTACTTGTGAGAGAGTGATTTGTATTTCATTTATTTGTACTCTAATTTGTACCAGATATTGGATTTCCATTTCCTTTTCCTGTTTTTATATTTGGATATTGTTTAATCAATTTGGATATTGTTCTGGATTAATGTTAATCATCTCTTGATTTATTCTATCATTTATCATTGTTATGGATGATTTTCACTTCCTTTTATGCTATGGATATTGTTTATTCATGTTAGTGTTTTCATATTATCTATACTGGATTAATCTATATTCACAAACATTGCAAGTTTGTTTTATCCCTTTGTTTTTTTAGTGCAAAAAATGGGTGAACATATTTTGGGGGAGTTCGTAATTTGGTTTATTTGCATCTTTATTACCCCATGCATTTTATAGCTTTATTGTTTCAAGTGTGTAGGCTATTTATTCATGTGCCATATCCTTGCCTATAAAATCTTCTTGTAGCAGCTTCATTGTAAGTCGAGTCGATATTGTCCATTTTTTTTTGGGTGGGGTGGG
The DNA here is from genome assembly GCA_949130495.1 of Sambucus nigra. Lineage (NCBI taxonomy): Eukaryota > Viridiplantae > Streptophyta > Magnoliopsida > Dipsacales > Adoxaceae > Sambucus > Sambucus nigra. Next base: position 446,948,297 of record OX422214.1, read on the forward strand.
TGGGTGGGCATTAGGATCGGCTTGACGGTGCGGCTTAGAAAGTTCTAAGTCTTTTTTATTTTTTATATATTATCCCGGAATAGCCAAAGGGGGAGATTTGTATGGAAATATTTCCAATACAGCCACTTTGTATTATTGACAATGTTCGTTGGTCAAAACATTTAGTGTCATGCTACTCTACTCGTGATGGATTCTAACATTCAACAAGTCTACACCTCAATATACGATTGCTCATTTTTCGAAAGGTATATGACCTGGTTATTTTTTACTTGGTTGGACACAAATTATTCACATGCTTCCGAGTGAAAATTTTCTAAACACTTTTTGCTCTTTAAAGTTAAAATTAATTTTTCAAAATTAAAGAGGTCGTTCAAATGAGTCCATTTGAACATGTGTGTTCAAACGGCATCAGAGGAGTTCCTTCATGGATTTCCCTGCAATGGCGTTCGATACTCATCCAAATTTCCTTTCACATAGTCGTTCAAATGACTTCGAACGAGATCCTTAATGGATTTTGTTTGAATTATCGTTGGAAGACTCGTTCAAACGACATTTTGTAATGTCGTCCAAACGATTCAGTTCAGTCATTCGATTGAGTGGTTTATTTTTTGAAAAATGTAGTTTTTCCCTCTAACATCCTTTGTCCACTACTTCCACTTTTCAAACTACTTAGGATCTCGGGAAAAAATGTAGATTTAGTGATTTCATTTTAGAAGAAAACAACTTTTCTTTTTACAAAAAGTCTTCAACATTTTATGTGATATTTAGGATCATTTTTCCTAAAATCAAAAACCACAAATTAAAACTCTCATACATTCATCCTAGTTTGGGTGCGGTGGACCTCCGCATGAGTTATTTTTGTAGACGGTGCTTGGCTTTCTGTGGATACCGAGACACAAGAGTGTCATGCAACATGTTGGACCTACATATACTATGGACAGAGGTATTGAAGACGGCATCAACGGGACTTATGGTGTGAAGTCTGTAAGTCTTATGTGTCTTCTTGTAAAAATCGTATTCTTAGCGGATTTCATCTAGGCCTGGACTTTTGAGGTTTTTTCCATTTGGGTTTTCCTCGTACATCGGTTCGTTGTGGTTGTGTTTCTCTTTACTTATTTGATATCATGCATGCTCTCATATGAACTTAGTAACCATGACTAAAATTTAGAAAGTACCAACTGGTGGCCTAGTTATGATTTGTATTTGGTGTTGTTGATTTGTTTATTTGAGTGTATTTCACGAATAAGAACAGAATCCATATAACCCTGCAACTTCAGTTCTGACTATATTTAGGTCTAAAATACCTTTTGATTCATAAATCATCACTCCCAAATATATATAGGAATCCATTTGAAACCCTAAATAGCTTCATATCTGAGTTACTTTTGTGGAGTGATCTTATTCAATCCTAACCATTGTGGTTCTCGAGAGGATCACTATTGAAGGAAGACAAAAATTGATTGGTGTATACTAAGGGTGGACCACCACCTATGGACGACTCAGGAGAGAGCCGTATTCTTTAGTGGTTTTATGAGTAGCGTCTTGTAAAACTCTAAAGTACTGATTGAAAAAAGGCTTTACCCGCAAGGGATTTTTTTCTTAAAATGCCTTGTTTATTTGCATGCTTTAATTTATCTCCTTTATCAACTAAATTCTTGTCTAACGATAAAAAGATAAAATATGGTATTGTGTGTGTTGGAAATTTAATTATATAAATAATTCAATAAAATCGCAAGCGCACTTTCATAATTTATTTCAAGAATGAATTAAAATAGACTTAAACAATATAATGAGAAGGTAGAATAATTTTTCTGACACACCCCAATCGAGTTACTTATAATTAAGTTTGAAAGTCAAAGTGAGTCAAACCATAATTAATTTAACCAAACCATAGACACGAGTCTTAATTATAGAGACATTAGCATAAATCCATACAACCAAAAAACATTTACAACATTAAAGTACTATGCTTACACAAACTTGCTTGAAGGATAAGTAACTTAATTACCTCATTTACATTTAAACAAAATTATTGTTTCACCCATTCCTGACTAACCTAACCCGACCTCCTAGATTTGACAGTGACATCACGTTACCTGAAAAACATAGACATAGGAACCATGAGCAAAATAGCTCAGTGAATACATCACTACCACACTACTATATAAAATTAAATGCAATAAATCATGTCCATATAATTATGTATTAACTTAACCGGCTCATTCATAATGAATGACCTAACTTCCCTAATTATGATTCACATATCATATCTGCAATAGACAATTCTCCCCTATTCCTCTTCGAGGTGTAACCCCTTGTCATTAATAGACAAATCTCTCCCATTCCGAGTCGAGGAGTAATCTCCAATTTTGATAGATCGATATGAACAATTTCATATTCATTATATTCTGATCATATCAATAACAGTATACAAATATCTCTTTCCAGTGTATACACTCACCTGGGATTGTCAACTATGTATTTACGTTTCCTTTCGGTGGAGCTGATTTGGGTTGATTAGACCTTACACCTGTCAATCCAACTAAATCAGTATTGAATCTCAATCATAAGTATTATCTTAATATATTTGTTGATGTAAAAAATTAGATTTGAACTAATTCTTTTAATCACAGATAATAATGATAAAGGAATATTAGACAATGAATTTTTAAAGTGGTTCAGCCTTATAAGAATGGCCTACGTCCACTGTTTTTACATTGATGATTGTTTGCCCAGAATTCTCGATGATAGGTTTTTCAAGAAATTCAGAATCCTCTTCTAATGAAGAGGTTACAATGTATTTATATCCTTGAGGCGGTACAAATGAAAGAATAATACACAGCTGTCCAATGGGCATGTGCGTCTACGTAATAATAATGAGCATTTAATGCGCAGTATCTCTTTTGATTATCGGGATATAAATGCTCTGAACGAGGTGCAGCTCGAACCGCCTCAGCTGCTCGGACCGCCTAAGTAGCTCGGTGTACATGAGTTGCTCAGCATAATAAAGTTCCTCATAGAGCACCTGTTGCTCGGAGTATCTGAGTTGGTCGGAGAGGTTGAGTTCCTCAAAGTCAAGGTGTTGTTCAAAAATGTTTGTAAGTGCCATGTATATTGACACGTGTCTCCACTTAACTGATCCACGTCAGCAGACTAAATTTGGTATCAACAGAAGCCCCCAATATTTCACAATTCGGGGTTGAGGAGTGTGGAACATTCTTCTCGAAATATGGCGGTATTAAATAGTCATCCTGAATTTTAGGAGTGTTTTCCTTGTATTTATTTTTCCTTTCGAATTCATAGAATCAGACTTTTTTGAATTTTTCCCACTGCTTCGGTCTCCGTGCCTTTTTTGTCCTTTTAGCCACCGGTAGCGCAAACGTCTTTCTTTGTAATCATTATTTTTACCCCTTCCCAAGGTAAGGTATTTAAGCATTGCCGAAAATCTTATCGTCTCTTACTTTTTCAAATCTGTATCTTTGAGCTCTCCATTTCTTCTCCATCTTGTGCGTTCATTCCTTCCATCGTTCGTTATCAACTGATCTATCCTTATTCTGTAAGATCTTCTTCCTTCTCTTTTATTTTCTTTGTTCATCATGGTTTACCTTATTGAGTCGCTTGATAAATTTCGTTCTGATTATTCTATTCCTTCCTGGGTTATTTTGGAAGAACTTCCTGGTCCTTCTGATTATTTTCGTTTGGCTGAGGGACATTGGTTCCCCAGTCTCTTTGTAGCCGAATGTGGCTTTTCTTTTCCTTCAAATCCCTTGTGTTTGGAATTCTGTCAATATTTTGACGTGGTACCTGCAAAAATAGCCCCCAATACATGGAGAATAGTTAATGGAGTCCATAGGTTAAATCAGATTCATGGAACCCGTTTAGGAATTCCAGAAATTATGTTTTGCTATAGATGGGTTGTCAGTGATAGTACTTTTTATTTGAAAACTAGGTTTTTAAATAGGGCTTTAGTTGTCAATCTCCCAGATGCCAACAGGGATTACTTCGAGCATGGGGTTGTTATGAAAAATTGGCAACATGCTCCATTACCTGAGAATAACGTATATCAGGGTCCTAGATGCCCTCCCTATGGCAATGGGATAGGTTGTTTTATTTTATTTAGTTTTTTGAAATCATGTTTTCTTTATATTCGATAAAATGCGTCACTGATATTTTGATTTTTATTTATTTGCAGTTGACAGCAAAAGAAGGTCTCCAAAGGAGACAGAAGTTAACTTAAAACATCTTAAACTTATCTGGAGTTTGCATCAAACTGTCACTGACGAACATATCAGATCAGCCTCGTACTTGTTGCAGTATAAGAGTTACACCTCATCTTTCACTGCTCGTCCAGTGATAAGTAACATAGAACCAGCACCAGTTTCTGCAGATTCTTCTCCTGAATCGCATATACCTCTCAGTGATAGAATGAAGAGAAGAAGAGCTCCTGCCCTCTTCGATAAGTTTGCCTCTACTGCTGGAGAGGCAAAGAAAAGTAAGCAGGATGTCCTAGAAGAAGGGACAAGACAAATTGATGCACCTCCTCCAGCTGCTACTAAGAAGGTTGTCGAGAAGCCCCCTGTGGATCCAAGAAAGATTGCAGTTGTTTCCCCTCCAAGAGAGGTTATAGTTATATCACCAATCAAGACGGCATCCTTGATCGAGAATGTTCCTGCTCCCACGAGGAAGTTGAAAAAAAACTCCTCGGACAATTTGGCTGAATCCATCTCTCAGCCTCTAACTACTGGAAGTGGTGTTCCCACTTTTGTTGCTACGAGCTCCGCCATGAGCTCGGTGAAGTCTTGGATTATCCCCGAGATCCAAGGTGTTGAAGAAAATCTTTCTCGGGAGAGGATTACTACCTTGGCAGCTCAACATATTTCCTCTGTAAGTATTACTATTTTACACTTTCATTTTTCAATGTTACGTCCTTGTACTGACTTACAATTATTTTCTTTTTCCAGTTGGTAACTTTTTTCAACACCATTTTGAAAAAGGATGAAGCTATTAAAGCTTCGAGCTCCTCGTCAGGTGTGGAGGAGGCTCTTGTAGGTATGTCACAGTCCTTAAAGGATTCTCGTCAGAAGTATGACGAAGACAAAGCTGCTTGGGGGAAACAACTAAAGGCCACCGAGAAAGAGAGAGATAAAGTTGTTGAACCCTCGTTGAACCCTCCAAGGGTTTGGAAGAGAAGATAAAAGACTTAGAAAGTAAGAATAAATAGCTCAAGGGGAAGCTCCAAAATCCAGGAGAGCTTGAGGCCAAATTCAAAGCTGCTGAAGAGGAGTTAGGCAAACTCCGTGAAGCGGATCGCCAGAGGAAAGAGGCAGAAAGGAAATTAAAAGCTGCCGAGGAACTCATGACTGAGAGGGTTTCCTCAGAGAAGGCGAAGAGGAAACTTACTGTTAAGAAGTCCTTCAATACTGGCTGGGACAAGGGTTGGAATTAGGGTTTGGCTGCCATGATCTCACAAATGGAGTATGGCAGCCTTAAATATTTCAGGGATGGTTGGGTGGCTGCTCTGAGAGAGATGAATGTCGATGAGAATTCAGACCTATTTCAGTGACACATTCCTGGCCCCCCTCCTTCTCCCGGGAAAGAAGAAGAAGACGAAGTTGCTTCCGAGGAATCCTCTATGGTGATCGGAGATCAGATTTCTCATCCCCAGGTTGTTCAGACCTCCTACGAGCAACTTTAACCAGCCAGCATTTCAACCGAGAAATTTCCAACACCCTCCGATCAACCTTCTATGCCATCCGAGCAACCTACATCTTCGTCCCAGCCTCCCGAGAAAGTTTTAGAAGACAAGGAGAAGGTGTAGAGTTGTTCGGACTTTTTCTCTTTACTTTTTTGTTAAATGTAACTCTGGTCTATGTACTTCTTTTATGATGTAATAAAATTTGTAGTTTTTGGTTGTGCAACTTAACTCCCTTTTTCTTGCTCTACTTTTATTCTTCTTGCTTTGTCTGCATTTTATTGATTCTTTCTATCTCTTTTCTTTACTAGTTTATGGCTAGAATGGAACTCTTGTCAGCCCATGATACAGAACTGATGAAAAAGTGTAACGACTACTTCAAGGCTGGCCATACTGACTTGAATGAATCTTAAATCGTCGATATCTTCGGTCCAGATGCTTCAGAACGAGCAGTTGAAGCCTACTAGTATTTGAAATGTCTGCTCGACCGTGCAGTTGCTAATAATGTGGCATACTATGAAATGATTGAAGATCTCCAGGGTACCCTCGAGGAACTTCAACAACAGTAAAAGGAGTCTACTATCCATCTGCATCAGGGATATGAGAAGAAGTATCAGCAAATAAGTGATGATAAGGGATATGATAAGTTGTTTGTTTCTTATGATATAAAGGAAAGGAATTTGAAGACCGAGGTGGAAGAGCATAGGCAGATCGCCGAATTGTTAGAGCAGGAAAATAATAATTTGCGAGGAGAGATATCTCAGCTGAAATCTGCAGCCTCTACCTCGGGAGCCTTGGTTCCTGTCAATGATGAAGGTTTTTCATTCTTGGAGGTTGAGAATGCCAATCTTAGAGATGAATTGGAAACCTTGAAGAGAACTGGTCCTTCTACCTCTACTCGCGGACGAGTAAGAGCTTCTCGGGGACGAGCAAGGGCTTCTCGGGTTACTGTTGAAGAACAAAGAACTCAATCCGCTTTGGAGAATCAGGCCTTCCAATTAATGGCGAAGAATCAAGCATTAGCTGAGATGTCCAAGAGGATTCTGAATCTGGATGAGCAGCTCTCTGCAAAAAAGTCTGCCTTGGAGAGTAATGAACTTTTAACGAAGAACCTCCACGAGCAACTGGAGAGTTTAACCTATCAATTCCATAAGAAGCCCAGAGAGTTATGGATGGTTGGTTATAATGAAGCCCTCTACCATCTAGATGATCGGATCCAAAATGAAAATAATGAGGGTTACAAGAAAGGATGGCTGAACGCTTGGGTGTGCTGCAGTTGGAACAGGGTCACTATTTGTGGGATTACTATGACCCTGGGTTGCTCGAGTTGCCAGTTCCACCTTTCAAACTTAATATGAGCTGGATTCCTGCTCGGGCCATTCCTCAATGTTTGATTTCAAAGTATCTCGGTGACTACAGTCTTCATTCCAATTTCGAGATATCTCGCCCTGAACACCTACTTGATCGGCCATCAGTAATGAATGTCAGGATGCTCAAAGATCTAAATTTCATCAATTCCCCCTATGCCCTAGACGATCCTCCCGCTGATGAAGAACCTGTTTTAAAGGCATAGGGGAAGAAACCAATAGAATAGGATTCTTGATGTAACAATTTTTATGTAATATGTATTTCATTCTCAATGTATTTTGTTTTGGATTTAATGGGAAAAAAATTATTTGCAATCTTGATTGTCATTGTCATGTAAAACATTTCTTTTACTTATTAATGAATGTGCATGTATATCTGTTAAAAAGATAACAATATTATGTTATTTTAAATTGTCGATCAACTAAAGTTGGTGAAAGCTTATTGTTGATTATCCTGGATTGATGATAATCATCTGACGATCAACCAGAGTTGGTGATATTTCGATTTTTGACCAGCTATGGTGGTAGTTGAAAATGTCATAAGTATAAAAAAAAAATCTGTTTTATTTTTCGATTATGGTGACTTATCACTTTTTTATTTTAACCCTGAAATGACTTTCATTTGTTTAACCAACTGTTTCCGACCAACCGGAGTTGGTGGTTTTTGTTCCCGACCAACCTTAGTTGGTAGATTTTTATTCCCGACCAACCTTAGCTGGTGGATTTTCTTCCCAACCAACCGTAGTTGGCGTTTCTGGGAAATTTTCATTCCCGACTAGCCTTAGCTGGTGGATTTTCTTCCCAACCAAACGTAGTTGGTGTTTCGGGGAAAATTTTCATTCCCGACCAACTATAGTTGGTGGATTTTCTTCCCAACCAACCGTAGTTGGTGTTTCTGGGAAAATTTTCATTCCCGACCAAATATAGTTGGTGGATTTTCTTCCCAACCAACCGTAGTTGGTATTTCTGGGAAATTTTTTATTCCCGACCAACCTTAGTTGGTGGATTTTCTTCCCAACCAACCGTAGTTGGTATTTCTGGGAAATTTTTTCATTCCTGACCAACTATAGTTTGTGGATTTTCTTCCCAACCAACCGTAGTTGGTAATTCTGGGTTTTGTTTGATGCGTAGTGTGTAGCACTAATACTCCGAAAAAATTTCAACAAAAGGAGAGAATTGGGCAGAACATCCAAAACATTTATTCATATTGAAGATAAACTGCATTACATAGGGATTGAACTACTGATAATATTTGCGAAGATGCTCTGCATTCCATGCATTCTTAAACTCCTCCCCTTCTAAAGTTTCAATCCTATACGTCCCTAGTTGAACAACCTCTGTTACTCTATAGGGACCATGCCAGTTAGCTTCCTGTTTGTTATGCTTTTGAATTACTTTCTTTAGCACATAGTCCCCTACTTTCAAATCACATTTCTTTACTCTCTTGTTGTAGAACAGAGTTGTCTGTTACTGGTATGCAGCATTTCTGATTGCTGCTTCTTCTCTAACTTCCTCGAGCATATCCAAATCTAATCTTCTCATCAGGTCACTGATAGGAGAGTTGAAATTCAGCACTCTGTGTGTGGGGAGACCCAGCTCGGCAGGTATAACAGCTTTACTTCCAAATGCCAGCATATATGGAGATTCTCCTGTGGCTGCTCATGGAGTAGTACGATAAGCCCATAGTACAGAATGCATCTCGTTGATCCAATTTGCCTTTGCATCATTTAATCTTTTCTTCAAGCCATTCAGCAGCGTTCTGTTTGTCACTTCAGTTTGTCCACTGCTTTGAGGGTGGCCTGGTGCAGAGTGGGTTTTCAATATGTTTGACTGATGATAATACGCAGCAAACTCCTCGTTATCGAATTGGGTTCCATGGTCTGTGATGAATGAATGAGGAAGACCATATCTACAAATGATGTTCTTCCATATAAATTGATACACTTTGTCATATGTCATATCGATAAGGGGCTCGACTTCCACCCACTTAGTAAAGTAATCCACTACGACGACGAGATATTTAAACCTTCCTCTGGTCGTTGGAAGTGGCCCGACCAAGTCAATTCCCCACATGGCAAATGGCCAAGGGGAAGTAATGGGTGTCAATAATGCTTGGGGAGTTCTTCAGATAGTAGAGAAGTGTTGACATTTGTCATATTTTTTGTCATAGTCTATGCAATTAGCCCTCATCGTCGGCCAATAGTATCCCTGTGTCATTATCCTTTGTAAAAGTGTCCGACCTGCTACATGGGCTCCACAAGACCCTTCATGGACTTCTTCGATCAAGTCTTTCACCTTGGTGGGATGTACACATCTCTGCCAGCCAGCTATAATTCCTCGTCTATATAGAACACCATTGGTTAACACATAACGAGCAGCTTTAAACTTTAGTTTCTTGGCTGCGAGTTTATTAGTTGGTAACTTCCCTTCCTCAATATATGCCCTGATGGGATCCATCCAAGATGGTCCTAAATCAAGGGTAATAAAGTTCATCATCAGATCTTCATCTATGCTCCGACTAGCCAAGACTTCTATTGGGATTGTTCTTCGTAGCTCGGTGCGTGTGGCTGAAGCTAACTGAGCTAAGGCATCTGATCTTACATTCTCTAATCTTGGTATTCTAATTATCTGTACTGCAATCAGGCTTGATAAAACCTCCATCGCTTTTGCATGATACCTAATCATTAATTCTCCTTTGGCTGCATATACTCCCAGCATTTAATTTATGATCAATTGCGAGTCACTGAATACAATAACTTGCTCTGCCCCCATGGTTTTTACCAAACTAAGACCTGAAATCATAGCTTCATATTCAGCCTCATTATTAGAAGCCTTAAATTGGAAACGCAGAGCATATTCCACATCGACCTCATCTGGGATGTTCAAAATAATCCCTGCCTCACAGCCTGTAGTGCAAGATGAGCCATCCACATATAGATTCCATATAGGTACCTCGCCTTCAAATTTTTGATCGGACAGAGTTCTTCGGTAGAATATTTACTGCTTCCTTTTATCCTCCTCTAGCACTTCCTTCTGCTCATCGACCATCTTCTCTGGCTCGCTGACCACCTTAAGTTGATCGGGGTTTATTTTGATGATCCTGTAACATTCACAGGTTGGTCGGTGTGCAGTTTTTATTCCTCTGAGGTATCAGGATAGGTGAACTATTCTATAAAATCTGCTACTACTTGCCCTTTTATCGACGATCTGGGCTCATAAACTATGTCATATTCACCAAGTTCTACTGCCCAGTACATCAATCTCCCTGATTTTTCTGGTTTATGAAGGGCTTGCCTCAATGGCATATCAGTATACACAACTATGGTATGAGCTTGGAAATACGGCCTCATTCTCCTACTCGCCTCAATTAATGCTAATGCCAACTTTTCCAGTCTTGGATATCTGATCTCTGCTCCTCGGAAGGCCTTGCTAGTGTAATTGATCTATTTTTGCACTCCATCCTCCATTCTTATCAATGCCGAGCTAACTGTATTCTCCGACACTGCCAAATATAAATACAATCTTTCTCCCATCACTGGCCTGGACAACAGTGGAGGTGCTCCCAGATATTTTTTCAATTCTTAAAAAGCCTTCTCGCATTCATCATTCCATTCAAACATTTTTTGGAGTGTTTTGAAGAATAGGAGGCATCTATCTATTGCTCGTGATACAAATCTATTAAGTGTTATAACCCGCCCAGTGAGACTTTGTACTTCCTTCTTCGTCGTTGAAGATCGTAGTCCCAATAGATCCTTGATCTTCTCTGGGTTTGCTTCGATTCCTCATTGGTTGATAATATACCCGAGGAACATGCCTTCTCGTACTCCGAATATGCACTTGGCGGGATTCAGCTTCATTTGATATTTATCTTGTTGATCAAAGGTCTGGCCTAAGTCAATTAGATGGTCAGCAGCTCTCTTGATCTTCGTCAGCATATCATCAATATAAACTTCCACATTGCAACTGATTTGTTCTGTAAATACCTTTTTCATCAGTCGTTGATATGTTGCACCTGCATTTTTCAAACCAAAAGTCATAACATTATAACAATAAGTTCCCCTAGGGGTAATGAAAGAGGTACTCTCCCTGTCTTCAGGTTTCATTTTAATTTGGTTGTAACCAGAATAAGCATCCATGAAGCTCAACAGCTCATGTCCCGAGGTAGCATCCACTAATTGATCAATTCGGGGCAAAGGAAAATGATCCTTTGGGCATGCCTTGTTAAGGTCGGTAAAGTCTACACACATCCTCCACTTGTTGTTTTTCTTCTTTACCATTACCACATTTGCCAACCAGTCTGGATATTTGACATCGTCAATAAAGAAAGCTCTTCTCGACCTCCTCTTGTATAGCTTGGTTCTTCTCGGGGCTGAACACTCTTCTTCTCTACTACACTGGCTTGATCTCCTTATTCACATTGAGCTCGTGACATAAGAAATTTGGGTCTATTCCTGGCATATCCTCATGACTCCATGCAAAAGTTTGTTTTCTGCTTTTTAGGAAAATTATCAATTCCTGTTTTAGTGAGGCATCTAACGACGAACCTATTTGAGTTGTTCGTTCCGGGTGTTCGTCGTCCAAGATGATATTTTCAGTAGCTTCCACCACCTGACCTTTCACGAGCTGCGACTCGTCTCTAGGATCCAATGTTTCAATCTCTGAACCTTCATCCACTTGATAGGTAGTAGTCTTTTTCCTAGATTCTTCTAGTTCTTCTTTCTCGAAAGATGAGTAGTAACATTCCCGAGCTACTTTTTGGTCACCCTTCACAATTCCCACTCCAAAATTGGTTGGAACTTTCAATCATTGATGTACAGTAGATGGTACTGCTTCGAACTTCTTTAATTCTATCCTTCCCATGATGATATTGTAAGCTGATTAGACATTCTTATCCATCACAAAGATACGTACTCTTTCTGTTCGACAAGCAGGCCATATACCGATGAACATATCCAACTTGATCGTTCCAAGTGGAAAGACTTTCTCGCCAGCAAACCCGAGGAGGGGCTTGTGATAAGGTTCCAACTGTGACAACTTTAGATTTAAACTATCGAAGCATGAGTAAAACATGATATCCGCCGATCTTCCACCAGTACTCTTGAGAGTATTACTTCTTTCATCCTCATTTTGATCACCAGTGGATCATCATGAGGATATAGTACACCTGCGAGGTCGTTCTTGGAGAAACCGATGACCAGTTTTTCTTTATTCACCTTTCTCGGGCGATCATCCTCAGCTATATTTATTCGTTGAATGTATGAATAAGCTTGAGCCTCATTGAGGTAAGCTTTCCTTTTCCGCAGTAAGGTCCCCACCTCCTGCATCTCCACCTGTAATAACATTACAATCAAATGATCCAAAACGAATTCAAAATACCTCACGCTCTGGCTGTCTTGGTCTCTTGGGGAGATCGAGGTCGTCTTTTGGATCATCTTCATGATCTCTTTTCTTATTTTCTTCTGCTCGACGAGGAGATCTAGACCTCTGTCTTTCTCGGTCGTTGCTTTTTCTTTCATATCTTCGATCAACATACTTGGACAGCTTTCCTCGTTTTATGAGTGCTTCGATTTCATTCTGGAGAGCTATGCAATTTTTGGGCGTGTGACCATGGTCTTTATGGAACTCGCAATATTTTGCCTTATTCCTCTTGTCAGGATCTGACTTTATTTTCTCAGGCAAGTTTAGTTCCTCGTTGTTCTTGATCTCTTCCAGGACATGATTTATGTCTACTTTCAAAGGAGTATAATTTTCAAATTTCTTCAGTATTTCCCATGATGGCTTTGCTTTTGACTGCTTGTCACCACCATTGTTCTTATGTTCTTTCTTTTTAGCCTTATCAACCTCCACCTTGGTCTCTTTGATGTCCATGTTCTTCTTCGCAACCATAGCCTCCTCGGCATTCATGACCTTGGCCGCTTTTGCCATTAGTTCTGATATGGTTCTGGGTGGATCTTTGGCCAAAGTATAGTACAACTTGTTGGGCAGCGGCCCACTCATCAAAGTAGTAATCGTTGTCTTTTCCTCGTAATCAATAACTTCGAGCTTCTCATTATTGAAACGGGTTATGTAATCTCTGGTGCTCTCACCTGCTTTTTATCTAACACATAACAGATGTGCTACTCGTTTAACTGGTTTGGCTCCAAAGCAGAAATTTCCAATAAAGAGCTCGGCCAATTGAAAGAAATTTGAAATCTTCCTCTAAGGAAGATTATTGTACCATATTTGTGCATATCCGGTAAGAGTTCTCGAAAATGCCCTACATCTCATCTCGTCTGGTACTGCATAGATGTCGGCAGCAGCTTGGTATTGTTCTATATGAAGGACAGGGTCAGTTTTTCCATCATATTTAGGGGTCACAACAGATGCTTTGAACTTCGATGGTGTGGGAAAATCCATAATTTTCTGTATAAAAGGCGTCCCTTGTACAAAATTTCTTTATAGAGGATTATTGGCCTTAACCATTTCCCCTAGTCTATCCTCCAACCTTTGAATAGAGCCTTTCTATGCGTCATTTCCTTCCTCGGGCCTATTGGTTCGAGCAATTGATCGTGTTGAAGTCACTTCCTGGGATCTATAATGTCGAGCAACTGGTTGTGATTGGGTAGAGCCCTCTCTTATATCAGATGGTCGTTGAAAGTTTCTCGACACAGCCTTAGGAGGACTTTTATTCCTCCTAGGGCCCAATCGATCAAAAGAAGAAACCCTACTTAATCTCTCCAATGCACTAGTCCTTTCTGGAGAGAGAGTGATATGTTGCTCAGTATCTGTGGCTCGTACTGACGAAGTTCGACCCGGTTGATAAGAAAAATCATCAGATATCTCAGTGCGATATGAATCGTTCTGTTTAATACGCGAAGAAAATAAACGGGTATTTCTTTGAACACTTCGTTGTCCTGAATGGTTCGTCGTTCCACCCTGGATAGTTTACATGAGTTGTCGCATAGTCTCTTGCATGGCCGTCTGGCCTTGAGCCAAATTGGCCATAATTCCAGCCAGATCTTGGGCATTTAGAGGAGCGGATGGATTCGAGGGGTTTCCAGCGTTTCGATTACTGGATTCAGTATTATCAGACATTGGTGATGAATTGTTTTGGTGAAAAACGATAATTGCAGTCGTTTCCCACGGACGGCGCCAATTTGTTGATGTAAAAAATTAGATTTGAACTAATTCTTTTAATCACAGATAATAATGATAAAGGAATATTAGACAATGAATTTTTAAAGTGGTTCAGCCTTATAAGAATGGCCTACGTCCACTATTTTTATATTGATGATTGTTTGCCCAGAATTCTCGATGATAAGTTTTTCAAGAAATTTCGAGTCCTCTGCTAATGAAGAGGTTACAATGTATTTATAGCCTTGAGGCGGTACAAATGAAAGAATAATACACAGCTGTCCAATGGGCATGTGCGTCTACGTAATAATAATGAGCATTTAATGCGCAGTATCTCTTTTGATTATCCGGATATAAATGCTCTGAACGAGGTGCAGCTCGGACCACCTCAGCTGCTCGGACCGCCTAAGTAGCTCGGTGTATATGAGTTGCTCAGCACAACAAAGTTCCTCAGAGAGCACCTGTTGCTCGGAGTATCTGAGTTGGTCAGGGAGGTTGAGTTCCTCGAAGTCAAGGTGTTGTTAAAAAATATTTGTAAGTGCCATGTAGATTGACACGTGTCATCGACACAATAAAGTTCCTCGGAGAGCACCTGTTGCTCGGAGTATCTGAGTTGGTCGGGGAGGTTGAGTTCCTCGAAGTCAAGGTGTTGTTCAAAAATATTTGTAAGTGCCATGTAGATTGACACGTATCTCCACTTTACTGATCCACGTCAACAGACTAAATTTGGTATCAACAATATTTATTTAACTTTCAATGACTAAACAACAACAATATAATTCTACTTAAGTCACATTCCATGAAACATGAGTAAAGACGAAACAACGGTATATACGTTGATAAAGTTATGAACATTCAGCCGTATCAAATACCTTATAAGGAATTTATAACTAAGACCAAGTAAACATAAAAGTATACTTCTCAATGTATACACACATGAAACATGTACTCAAAATACCCTTTTAAAGGAGGACATAAAAACATTCATTCATTGGGTATCCAACATGACCTCGATTTATTATCCTCCATACTTAACCGTCCTATAGTCATAAATTTTACAAATACAAGTGTCCAAGTTTATCAATATGGAAAAATATCGGAATATGCTTTCCATTACAAGTGACGGTGTTATTTTTCAAACTTCCTAGAGCAAGTTATGACCATTTATTTACAACATAATAAATCTTCCCTACAAGCTCCTCTATTGTACCTTCAACTTCCAAGAATTTTCATAATTTTTCTACATCATAAATTTCCATGATTTTCCATCCATTTTCAATAAATGTACTTAATAGTACATAATTAAAGTTTCATAATTTTTATAGTTCATTTTCTATGTCAAAAGCTTTACCAAACTCGGGTCGTATCAAAATGAAATATACAAACAGCAATTATGTACCAACTTGCAACCATCACTAAGGCCTAACCACAAGGAGTTAAATTTTAATTTTAGGATATGATATGAATATATGAGTCTAGTTTCATATCCAATTGTAATTTAGCAATTCAAGTAAGCACACAAAAATACATGCAAGTTTGAATACAAGGGGTTTCAATACAAAGCAATATGGCCTACAAACACCACTTATCTCACATATGAACCAATACTTATTATCACAGAGGAGGATAGAATTTTAATCAATAATTCATGATTTATATACTTTGAAATAAGTATAATCCAAGATTAAAATAATATTAACACATAATTATACCTTAGAAGCACCTTAAGGATTTACTTGGAATTTTTCCGAGCTTTTCTTGGAATTCCTTCTTCCTTAAACTTCTACTTTCTCTTTCCTCCAACTAAAAACCCTCAAAACTGAACCAATGGGTAAATTTTCTAAAGAAATAGGTTAAATGAGGAGGCTTGAGTCGGCAAATTCATCCCTCCTTTCCAACCAATCAAATTAAACCATTTGGTTTACTAAAAGACAAATTACCACTTAAAGGGAATGGACATATTTGCCCTTCTTCATAAAATAAGCATAACTTCTCACTTAGACATCTGTTTGATGCTTCGGTTGTTGTGTCACAAAGATAACTCATATACCTACAACTATCTAGTTTTGACCTTGAGTCAATTTCTATATTATGAGGGTCAAAACTAGTCTCCAACATGAACCTTCCTACCGAAAACTTCAAAATTTTATGTTTGTACCCAATTCAATATTTCACTATTTTTGAAGGTAGGATTAGACTAAATATAATATCCTAACGTTATATATATATATATATATATTAATAACACATTATCCATATCACATAAGTTAAGCAAGATTCAAATAGAATTTATCATAATTATATCCGGGTTGTTCCAACTTCCCCCTTAGAAAATTTCGTCCCTGAAATTTAATACACATATCACTTGCCAAACAAATAGGGATACTATTTCTTCATGCTATCCTCCATTTACTAAGTTGCTTCTTTAATTCCATGGCTCATCCACATCACTTTAACTAAGGGAATAACTTTGTTCCTTAATACTTTCTCCTTACGATCAAGAATTTCCATATGTTCCTCGATGTACAACAAGTCTTATTTCACTTCAATAGGTTGAGTTTTCAATTGATGAGATGGATCAACCAAATACTTACGAAGAATCGATACGTGGAACACATCATGTAAACGAGACAACTCTGGAGGTAATGCTAATCTATATGACAGGGTCCCAATTCTTTCCAACACTTCATATGGTCCAATGTATCTTGGAGTTAGTTTCCCCTTTTTTTCCAAATCTCATCACGCCTTTCCACGGTGAAATACGTAGGAATACAAAATCCCCCTTTTAAAATTCTAATGGATCCTTCCTCTTATCTGCATAAAATTTCTGCCTGCTTTACGTTATCTTTATCCATTCTCGAATCATTTTGATCTTTTCAGTTGTCATATCTATCAATTCAAGACCCAAAATTTTCCTTTCACCCACTTCATCCCAACACAAGGGCATTCTACATCTCCTCCCATATAAAGTTTCATAAGGATCCATACCAATCGTGGACTGATAACTATTATTATACGAGAATTCCATCATTGGAATATGATCATCTCAACTACCCTTGAAGTCAAATACATAAGCTCGTAACGTCCTTTATGATTGCGCATTGGTCTATGGATGAAATGCAGTACTGAACTTCAAACTTATGCGCATGGCATTCTGTAAATGAGGCCAAAACTTAGAAGTGAACGTTGGATCTCTATCTGATACAATTGACACGGGTGCCCCATGTAAACGGATAATCTCATCAATGTACATACGTGCATACTTGTCAACAGTATAGGTGGTCTTAACTGGAGGAAAATGAGTTAACTTCATCAATCAGTCTACAATCACCCAAATAGAATCATGCCCCTTTGATGATCGAGGTAATCCTGTAACAAAGTCCATCGTTATATGTTCCGACTTTCATTTTGGAATAGGCAATGACTGCAATAATCCTACCAGCTTCTGATGCTCCACCTTCACTTGCTGGAATACTAAGCATTTAGCTGCAAATTCTGTAATCTCACGTTTCATATTGTTCCACTAGTAATACTCTTTCAAATCTCTATACATTTTGGTACCTCTAGGATGCATAGAATAAATAGAACTATGTGCCTCTTCTAATATATCCTTCTTTAAGGATGGATAATTCGGTACACAAATCCTATTTTTATAACACGATTCATCATTCTTAATCTTAAAGTCACTCTGCTCACCATCCTCAACTTCTTGTTTCTTCTTCTCAAGGAATGGATCATTGATCTGCAATTTTCTTATGCATTCTGCCAATAAAGGTCTCATCGTTACATGTGATAATAATCCTCCCATTTTTGAAAATCTTAATTCAATCCCCATCGATGCCATGTCAAGAATATTTCCAACACGTGCACACTGTATGTAACCCAGAATCCCTAATGATTTTTGAGTCAAAGCATTTGCTACTATATTGGCCTTCCCAAGATGATGGTGGATGATACAACCACAGTCTTTAATCAGCTCTATCCAACGCATGTGTCTCAAATTCAGTTATTTTTGTGTAAATAAGTATTTCAAGCTTTGATGGTCCATAAATATCTCACAAGTTTCTCCATACAAGTAATGTCGCCAAAACTTCAAAGAAAAAATAATGTCCGCTAGCTCTAAATTGTGCTTAGGGTAGTTTCGTTCATGTGTCTTTAATTGTCTGGAAGTATATGCTATTACCTTCCTGTTCTGCATAAGAACACATCCTAACCCCTGAAATAAAGCGTCTGTATAGATCACGATAGACTCATTCCCACATGGAATAGTACGTATAGGGGTTGAAACCAACCGATTATTTAATTCTTTAAAACTCCTCTCGCATTCACCATCCCATACAAACTTCACTTCTTTACTAGTCAACTTTGTCAATGGTAATGATATTGTTAAAAATCTCTTAATGAATTGCAGTAATAACCTGCCAATCCTAGGAAACTCCTAATTTCTATCACATTCTTAGGACTCTCCCATTCAACGATTACTTCCACCTTCTTTGGATCAACATATATGCCATTTCCCGAGACAACATGCCCTAAAAACATAATTTCATTCAACCAACACTCACACTCGCTGGATTTAGCAAATAATTTATTCTCTCTTAAAATCTGCATTACAAGTGTCAATTGTTTCTCGTGTTCCTCCATGCTATGCGAGTAAATCAACACATCATCTATGAATACAATCACAAATTAATCAATGAAAGGGTGAAATGCCCGGTTCATAAAATCCATAAAAATGACTGGAGCATTAGTTAATCCAAATGGCATCACCAAAAACTCATAGTGCCCATATCGAGTCCGAAAAGTTATTTTGGAAATATCACTATCCTTTACTTTCAATTGGTGGTAACCCGATCTCAAATCAACCTTCAAAAATACTCTGGCCCCTTGCAATTAATCAAACAAATCATCAATACGTAGTAGAGGGCACTTGTTTCTAATGGTCACCTTAGTCAATTGTCGATAATCAATACATAATCTCATCGTCCCATCTTTCTTTTTCACAAATAACATCGGGGCTCCCCATGGTAAAACACTAGGCCGAATAAAACCTCTGCTTACCAGATCTTGTAATTGCATTTTTAATTCTTTCAACTCTGTAGGTGCCATTCTGTAATGAGCAAGGGAAATTGGACCAGTACCTGGAATTAATTCAATGGAAAACTCTCTTTCCCTATCGGGCGGCAATCCTGGAAATTCCTCAAGGAAGACATCAGAAAATTCTCTAACCACTGGTATATCTTGAATTTTAAGTGTTTCTTTACTAGTATCAACAACAGAAGCTAAATACCTTGTACAACATTTACTCAATAATCTCCTTCTCTTAATTACTGATATAAGACAATTAAGAACAATATTCCTTTCCCTTGTAAACTGGAACTCGAGTTCACCAGGCAGATGAAATGTAACTTCTTTTCGAAAATAATTAATGGAAACATGATACGATGATAACCAATTCATCCCTAATATAATATAAAAATCCCGAATGGCCAACGGTATCAAGTCAGCATAGAAATCTCACTCACCTATTTGTAAGACACAATCTTAATAAGCATGCTCAACCAGAATTACACTTTCCATCGGGGTAGAAATATATAAGGCACAATTGAGAAATGAACATGGTCTACCCAAATATGAAACAATATGTAATGCTACGAATGAATGCGTAGATTCAGGGTAAATGGGTGCATATAAATCTTTATTTGCAATAGAAAGTTTACATGTAACCACTTATGGTATAGCATGGTCATCTTGCAACGTCATCGCAAATACTCTTCCTCCTGCCTTCGATCCACTTTTTTTGTCATGTACCTCTTCCCCTGGTTGTACTGCCTGGAGATGATCATTTTCTAGGCCCCACACTTCTAACTGAAACCGCTCTTGATAACATAGGATAATTCTTTTTCAGATGACCCTTCTGGTGACATTTAAAACATTCTATATTCAGTAACTTTGGGCAATTTCTCTTTATATGACCTGATGTCTCACAAAAGAAACAAGCATTTGGATTCCCTTGTGCTAAAATTCCTGAATCTCTTCCACCACTAGCTTCACCCCTTTACAAACTACTTCCCATAACTCTACCATGTTGAAATTTCTGCTCTTCAAACCTTGAATATTCGGTATCGCTACCCTTTTGATAGTTTCGATCGAATCTCCTTCTCTTTGCACTCCGTTCTCATTTTCCTCTTGCTTCATTCACATCCTTTTCTACTAGTATCGATTTATTCACTAAGGTTGAATAATTAACAGTCTCTAAAGTTGATAATCGTGATTTAATAACTAATTCTAGTCCATCGAGAAATTGGCTACACATGTCTTCCTCGTTCTGTACAAACCTTAAAGAAAACCGAGATAAGGCTGTAAGTTTAGCTTCGTATTCTCTAACTGTCATGCTTCCCTAATTCAACATAAAATATTCTTTCTCCTTATATGTTTTATACATTGGGGAAAAATACTTATCATACAAAGCTTTAACAAAAGCATCCCATGAGATCACATTCCCGCCTCCTGGAGTAATCAACAGATGTTTTGTGGCATCCCCCCAATACTTAGATTCCTTTCAGTATATATGTCGCCAAGGTCACTCGTTGATTTTTATGCATTCTCATATCCCCAAAAATAAGTTCAATCTCTTTAACCCATACTTCTCCCTCTGCTGGATCAACTTCTCCTTCGAACGATGCTGGATTCATCTTAATAAATTTCTCATGTGAAGTACTCCTTTCTTCCCCATATATTAACTCCTCAGCCCTAACCAGTGCTTGTGCCTCCAGTTGCCTAGCATGTTGTTCTTCCATCTGAGTTATAAACTTATCTTATTGTTCTGCCATTAAAGTCATAGTACGTGCCATTTTTTGTATATCTGTCAGTTATTCTGGCTCGGGTTACACATTTATGTGAATAAGTTGCTCCACCTCCGCTTGTGCTGGAATATTTGAAGCCACGTATTTTATTCTCACATTTACATTCCCTCATTCCATTATTTTATATCTAAAATGAATCAAAGATATAACAACATGAAGTTATACATATCTTTTCTAACATAATTGTAGTACCAAACAAAACATATTTCTTACTTTCACTGCCATATCTAGACTCTTCTAACTCCAGAACCTCTACAACCTAGGCTCTAATACCAAAAGATGACACATCTCAACTCAGTTACTTAAAATTAAGTTTGAAAGTAAAAGTGAGTCAAACCATAATTAATTTAACCAAACCATAAATACGAGTCCTAATTATAGAGTCATCGACATAAATCCTTACAACCAAAACCTTTTTACAACATTAAAGCACTTATGCTTACACATACTTGCTTGAAGGATAAGTTACTTAATTACATCATTTACATTGAAACAAAATTATTGTTTCACCCATTCTTGGCGAACCTAACCTGACCTCCTAGATTTGGCAGTGACATCACGTTTCCTGAAAAACATAGACATAGGAACCGTGAGCAAAATAGCTCAGTGAATGCATCACTATCACACTACTGCATAAAATTAATTGTAATAAACCATGTCCATGTAATTATGTATTAACTTATCCGGCTCATTCATAATGAATGACCTAACTTTCTGAATCATGATTCACATATCATGTCTGTAATAGATAATTCTCCCCCATTCCTGGTCAAGGAGTAACCCCTTGTCATTAATAGACAAATCTCCCCCATTTCGGGTCAAGGAGTAACCTCCCATTTAGATAAACCGATATGAAAATTTTCATATTCATTATATTCTGATCATATCAATTACAGTATACAAATATCTCTTTCCAGTGAGTACACTTACCTTGGATTGTCAACTATGTATTTACGTTTCCTTCAGGTGGAGCTGAACTGGGTTGATTAGACCTTACACCTGTCAATCCAACTAAATCAATACATAATATCAATCATAAGTATTATCTTAATATATTTATTTAACTTTCAATGACTATACAACAACAATATAATTATACTTAAGTCATATTCCATGAAACATGAGTAAAGACGAAACAATAGTATATACGTTGATAAAGTTATGAACATTCAACCGTATCAAATACCTCATAAGGAATTTATAACTAACACCAAGTAAACATAAAATTATACTTCTCAATGTATATACACATGAAACATGTACTCAAAATACCCTTTGGAAGGAGGAGATACAAACATTCATTCATGGGGTATCCATCATGACCTTGATTTATTATCCTCCATACTTAACCATCCTATATTCATAAATTGTACACATGAAAGTGTCCAAGTTTATCAATATGGAAACATATGTGAATATAATTTCCATTACAAGTGAAGGTGTTATTTTTCAAGCTTCCTAGAGCAAGTTATGACCATTTCTTTACAACATAATACATGTGCCCTACAAGTTTCTCTGTTGTTCCTTCAACTTCCAAGAATTTTCATAATTTTTCTAAATCATAACATTCCATGATTTTCCATCCATTTTCAATAAACATACTTAATAGTAAATAATTAAAGTTTCATCATTTTTAGAGTTCATTTTCTATGTCAAAAGCTTTACCAAACTCGGGGCATATTGAAAAGAAATATACAAACAGCAACTATGCACCAACTTATAACCATCATTAAGGCCAAACCACAAGGAGTTAAATTCTAATTTTCGGAAATGATATGAATATATGAGTATAGTTTCATATACAATTGGAATTTATCAATTCCAGTAAGCACACAAAAATATATGAAAATTTGAATACAAGGGATTTCAATACAAAGCAATACGACCTACAAACATCACTTATCTCACATATGAACCAATACTTATTATCACAAAGGAGGACAAAATTTTAATCACTAATTAATGATTTATATACTTTGAAATAATTATAATCTAAGATTAAAAAAATATTAACACATAATTATACCTTAGAAGCACCTTAAGGATTTTCTTAAATTTTTTCCTAGCTTTTCTTGGAATTCTTGCTTCCTTAAACTTCTACTTTCTCTTTCCTCAAGCTAAAAACCCTCAAAACTTAACCAAGGGATAAATTTTCTGAATAAATAATTTAAATGAGTAGGATTGAGTCGGCAAATGCAGCCCTCCTTTCAAACCAATCAAATTAAACCATCTGGTTTACTAAAAGACAAATTACTACTTAAAGGGAATGGATAGATATTCCCTTCTTCATAAATTCGTCATAACTTCCCACTCGGATATACGTTTGATGCACCGTTTATTGTATCACAAAGATAGGTCATATACCTACAACTATCTAGTTTTGTCCTTGAGTAAACTATTATATTATGAGGGTCAAAACTAGTCTCCAACATGAACCTTCCTACTGAAAACTTCAAAATTTTATGTTTGTACTCAATTCGACATTTCACTATTTTTGAAGGTAGGATTAAACTAAATATAATATCCTAAAATTATATATATATATATATATATATATATATATATATATATATATATATATATATATATAACACATTATCCATTTCATAAAAGTTAATCATGATTCAAATAGAATTTATCATAATTATATTCGGGTTGTCACATTTTCTCTAGAAAGATGATGGATTTTCTATTTTAAAAAATTATCTTCTCACTATTTATGGAGTAATGAAGCATCTCTTGGACACTATACACACGTTTATGCAGACAAGTGTGAAATAACTCAAGTGAGGAAAATCTAAGGGTCTGGACATGGTCGATTTGGATACTAAACCGTGATTTTGACATGGTACAAAATCCAAGGCACTATATTAAAAAGATCATTTAAAAAGTACAAAATCCAGAAGGCTCACGGACCCATCGCGGTTGTAAAGAAAGTTTCCGCTTCAGCGAAGGCATAGTGATAGTGATAATAGGTTACGCCATGAAAAATAGATGTTATACGGGATTTCCAAAAGATTGTATCTAGCGAGGGAGATGCTTCACGTTCTTGAAGTTCTGCTTAGGTGAGGAGAACAACCAATGAAACAAGTGGCGACCAAAACTGGAGTTTAATAATTTTGGAAAAAATCACAAAACTTAGAAGTTTCTTATGCAACTTATGATCAAGTAAATTCTGTATAGAAAAGATTCTTTTCAATTATAAGTTCTATTTATAAAGAATATATATCATCATGTATTTCAAAAATATGAAAAGTCACAACATTAAATTAAAAAAATTAATTCAAGAAAATATAAAAATGTAATTTTATTATTAATGTTAGTTGCTTCCCGTGATAAAATGTTTGAGTCGTCCAGACATTAAAGTCACATAGACTATATACGATTGAGTGAGGCACAACCAGTTGTCTTAAATGGACCTTCGAAGATTAAAGATCTCGTGTTCCGCTTACTGAAGACTCTCGTTGATATTCACTCCCACTGGATTGAAGACTATATCCTTTTAAGTAGATATTGTGAATTGTCTATGGCTAAACACACACACATGCAAAAACATTTTTAAAATATGTGTGGATGTCAAAATTTTATTAGAACAAGTGTTAAAATAGACCCTAATGTCTTTTGAAAATGATTTTGAGAGATGGTCTTTGTTTGGTGAAAAGTAAATGCTTTTTTGTGGTTGTGTAACCTTAATTGTTCGAACGATATTTCTTTATGCACACGTGAACGCCAGCGTTTGCATGACACCAATATGTGTCTGTGCGTACCGCCTTGGCCATAATTTCACACTTCTTGGAATCGTGCATATGGAAAAAGTACATCATGCGCACGACGGAGCTAAATTTTAAAAAAAATCATATAAAAGGACCATTTCCCTCCCATTTGTTAAGACTTAAAATTTCACACAATTGAAAAACCTCTCTGAGCATATTTTCAAACTTGAGAGATATTTTTGCTTCTCAATTATTCAAATCCCACTTGTTTCTCATAAACTTTTCAAACTTAGATCTATGGCTTGATCTAAGTGTTTTGTGAATGAATTTAGAGTGTCTTTTATCAAATCGTCAATAGCCTATGTCAATTTATCATTATACATTTTGAATTGCTATGATCACCTACTCCTAAATCTAACAGGAGAGGTACTTCAGTTTTTTTTAGAGAAATTGGAGTATGGCATTGATTCCAAGGAGGAAACTGTAGTTCCTCATTCGCATCGTGAAGCTCGGTGTGGATTTTCATCATCTACGGGGGAAATTTGCAAGGTCCACAAGTAACTATACAAGAGAGATTGTGTGAGAGGTGTCCTTTATCCTTGTGTAAAATATCTTTTTAAGTAGAAAATAAAAATTGGAGTGCATCAAGGTTTTTTACCCCTTGATGTGATTTTTTTTCCTCACAAATCTTATCTTTGATTATGAATTATTTTTATTTTTTATGCACAAATTTGATCACACACATCACTTAGATCACAATTGATTCTAGTTTATTGGAATAAAATTGAATTCAGTATGTTTGATCTAGTTTTTTCATCTAGCTTAACCTAATGTCATTGTTGTATGGGTTAATCAAATAATTTAACAATCAATTTGGATCATTCCCAACTATTATACATATTGTACCCCTTGTTGAGCCCTAAATTAATATTCAGGAACCCTTAAAGAAGTATACCAGTTACTTCCTAAGGTCCTTTGGATAATTTACAAAGGCCACAAGAACATCATACTCTCTTGTCCAAACACCAAAAGTTCTCGTTGATTATAATAACTCTTTAATGATCGAATAAACAGTACAACACCCTTTGGTAGTGGATGTTGGACCCTCAGTTGAGGTATGTGCCACACTAAACATGTGTCTTACACTTGACACTTCTCCCCTCTAACATATTTGAGGTCCAGAAGGGAGCATCTGTTGGGTCAGAGATCTCATACGATTTGAATAACCACCAGTTTGGCATCGATTATGGGAACAACCAATTCCATTTCTTTTAAATACACATCATTATGTGTTCAAGATGCCAACCAATGCTGTTTTGGTCCATTCTTTCAAAGAAATAAAATATCGTCAAAAAAAGCTCTAAGAGAAGCTAGTTACTTTTTCAATAGGCTTCCCCTACCCCACTTATATTAGAAGAACCGGGTATACTAGAACATAACACTACTGGGCAGAACTACAAGCCCCAATTAGAGGAAGAAAATGATTTAGAAGGTATTCCTAGGTCTCCCAATAATCAGAAACCCGCATTCCTATTAAGGACAAGATATCACTTTTCGGAGTTCAATCCCAAGGTGTTCTAGGGTGGCTAGGCCCTGGATAATGAGATCAAGAAGATGCAAGACCGGATGTGGAATTTTCTCCACTAGTTCAAGATGTAAACTATCGACACCATTGAATTAGCTCTTAAAAAAATTATCTCCATTTTCCAATGACATATAACATTATGCTCTTCCCTAAAGTGGAAGATGCCTATTATTAAACCGTTTGGTGGATATAAGGATCCCATTAATAATTTGGGAACTTATATATCTCTTAGTCTCCTACAAGAGGCCTAAGATAAGGTCTTATGCAGAGTTTGTCCTGCTACTCTGAGGGGAACAACTAGGCATTGGTTTGACAAGCTCAAAACAAGGACCATTCATTACACCAAACTGCATTATTAGTAACGGACTAATTTTTTATTACTAACACTAGCATACCATTAATATTTCTAATGATAAATTAGTGTTAGTAATCTAATATATCTGTTACTAATTTTAGTTTAATATTTTAAAATTGAAATGTAAAAAAACCAAAATTTTCCCACCTAACCAAAAGAAAAGCCCGACTCGAAGTGACCCAAACGAAAAGTTCAACACATCACCTAGGGTTCTCATACTCACCCAAATGAAAATCGCCAACACATAGTGCTCCATTCATATCAGACTTACAATCGCATCCTGTAATACCCCGTATTTTTATGCTATATTAATTTGGGGATTTATTAAATTTAATGTGAATGTATTATTTAATAAAAATTCGGAAATTAATTATGTTATAATTATTAACGTGACGAGAGTTAGTAATTATGGGAAATTTGTTGAATATTACTAATGAGCAAAGTAATATATGTTATTGATTATATTGAATGTCATGAGTGAGTTAAATGACAATTTTGGAAATTTGAATCGGGACGCGCCCGTGTCACGTCGGGACTAAAATTTTGATAAATAAAAAGTGAATATTTTATAAGTTTCCCGTATGGTCATTTTCAGTGTGCCAACGCGTCCGGAAGGGTCGAGATAGTCAGAAAAGTGTACCCGGGGGTGTAGTTTGGGTCTCGGGGCATTTTTAGGCCTAATTAGTAACCCGGGAGGGCATTTTGGTCATTTTACCTTTTTGGGTAATTAAACCCACGAAATTCAGCAACCTATATCAGCCATTTAGGTTAGTCATTTAGGGTTAGAATATTCAGAACCCTAGAACGGCCATTGGAGAAGAGAGGAGAGAGCCCTCAAGGCAATTCAAGGCCAAAAAGTCACCGGTTTGCACCGCCGCCACCACCAACGTGTAGATCGCGAGAAGGGGAACGCAACCACACCAAAATCAGCCGCAATCCAGACTTTTGAAAATCCTAGGCAAGTGTTTATCTTGCTATTTTTGTTGGTGCAATCTCCATATTAGTTTAGGAATGATTAGGGATGAATTATGTGGAAGAAAACCCAATTTGTGATAGGAAAATCCATGTAGTATTGGTTGATATGATGATTCTTGAAACCCTTGCCATGTAGAGGAAATTAACCACGAAATTTTGATGATTATATGAAAGAAATTCTGGAGAAAGATTTGTTAGAAAACTGTTTAAGAAAATTCTACGGTTCTTGATAATTAGATGTAATTTTGGGTGGAAATTCCATGTTTAAATGATGAATATGTACATGCCTTATGTTAGAAACATCTGGTATATTGTTATAATGTTAGTAGTAGAATTCTTGGACGTTTGGGGTTGGAAAACATGTATTTGGATGAAGAAAATTGGTAGAACCCGTAACTGCAATTCTGCAGAAATCAAAACACCTGCTTGATCGATCGATCGAGCATAGAGCTTCGATCGATCGAAGGTTCGATCGATCGAGTCCCAGACCTCGATCGATCGACCCCTCCTGGCAGACTCCTATTTCCCTTGTTTAATTAGTTAAACTAAATTTATCATGAAATAATTCTTGGGTATTCTTAATAAAATGTTTTGGGAGATAGGAAAGACCAGTA
The DNA here is from genome assembly GCA_949130495.1 of Sambucus nigra. NCBI lineage: Eukaryota > Viridiplantae > Streptophyta > Magnoliopsida > Dipsacales > Adoxaceae > Sambucus > Sambucus nigra. Next base: position 446,976,577 of record OX422214.1, read on the forward strand.
GGACATGTGAATAAGTGTTGGGAACTTTATTATAAGACGAGAAGTTTACTTTTGGGGTAATTATATAATGAACGATAAAACTACGTATTTCAAGTGAGAGATTACGGCAAATAGCTACGATAGCGAATAGAGTTATACCTACTGAATTTTCTACTTGGAAGGATAGAGTCCACGAGTGTCACGTAATAAGTGAGAAAACCCTTCGAGTTAAGGTTAGAGATGAAACCTTATACGTAATACTAATAATGTGAAATTAAGGATAAATGTTGTAATTATGGGTGAGGAGAGGAACTTACATTAATATGATAAAAGTGGTATAATTATATGATTGTGTGTACATATATTATATACATGTGAAAATCATGCCCACGCTACTTGCTATCCCTGAGGTTACCGCACTGGGACAGTCTTATCTCGATGGGACCTTTATGGGGGATATTGACTTGTACCCTAGAAGATACATGTCCTTGGTATAGGCTATCGATGTGATAGTTCAGACGATCCTAAGAGACGCAGGCATGTGCCATCCTCTTAGAGACTTGGAATATATTCTTCGCCTCAATTTTGTTTGTGTATTTGTTAATACAATTCGAGAGTGATTCCGATTGTATTCCCCTTAATATGAGTGATATGGGGTTTTGGATAGTAGAGTATGCCCGCACCATAGTTTATTTGGGTGCTGTTATAATATATATATATTATACGAGTAGTTAATATATATATGAAATTCTGAAATTTAGAACTACCTACTGTGAATTGATATGTAGGATATGGTTGATGACTCAAATTGTAAATACTTGTTTTGAGAAAGTATAATATGACACTGGAAAACTTTATTGACTAATAAAGTTAAAATGAGAACTTTCGTTATTAATTGAAATATTCTTTTCAAACAATTGTATCGTTAAATTTTGAATCCTGCGAAATACCTAAGATAAGTTAAATCATTGAGGAAAGATTAGTGCGATAAATGATAAGATAAAAGGTTGGGAAGGTTAGTACGATAGGCGTGCACATTAGAAGAGAGGTGAGAATTTCTCAAGAGAGTGTCGTTCTAATATGTTTTTGCATTGGCCTGTATCAATTTAAATACTTGCTAAACGTATTTTAAATCAAACACACTTTCGGGCTCTGACCCGTTTTTCTCTCTTTCTCTCTCTTGTATATATATGTATATATTTCAGGTGCCCAACCACAGGAGCGTCTTGCTTAGGATCCCTTGAAAGGAACGAGCTGCAGCTTAGGTGGGAGTTGCAGGTCACTTGCGTAGACGGCTTCCTTTATTGACTCCACTTCTAGCATTCTCATTTATTGGGCATGTGTCGCCCCTTTCCATTATTTCATTGTTATTAGGACATTTGTATTTCAGTTATTTCTAGTATTGTCACTGTGGGATTTATTCAGTTTGAATTGTGTTACTTTATATTTCGCATGTTGACATTCGATGGACGAATGTTTTAAATTAATTGGATTGTGTTCCAGGTTTATTGTGGCGTGATTCTTAATTGTTGAAATGTTGTTAATAAAATAAATGATTTTTCTTTAAATAAAATTTGGAAAGTATGTATGAAAGTGGTTTTGACACTTAGCTTAATTATTTAGGGTGTTAAATTGGAAAATTTATTTTTATCGACAGTGATGCTGAGAATGAACCAACTGTTTACCTTGATTTAATTTAATAAAGGAGTGATCGCCCGGTATTTAATTAGGCGGGGTGTCACAGGTGGTATCAGAGCATCAGGTTCTAGTGTCCTTTAGGATCTGTGCAGCCTATTATGCTTTTAGCGTTGCTTTCTTTGATATAGAGCCCTAAATACTAGGAATGTTGTGTTCATCTCTATTCATTGGGAATTCGTGCTTCTGCGATTTGTTTATTTGAATGATGAACTCATCCAAATTTATTTAAATTTCCAGATGTACCGTCAAGAAGAACTAGCTAAAACGGTTAAGGGAGTCAACGAGCAAGATCGACTCATACCTCAGGTATCCCCAGAGAAAGTATCTACCGCCGAGTTAGCAGGTATCGTGGCACAAGCAGTTACCACTGCAGTTTTACAATACCAAGAACGCAGCCTACAACTTAAAGGAGGCAAAAGACCTAGAGAGGTTAATCAAATGCATGTGACTAACGCTGACAAATGTACGAAGACATCGAAATTGCGACAACAAACTACCCAAGATCAAGTCAGTTCTGGTCAACAAAGTGGTAAAATGAAGCAGTTTCGAAAGAGGAATAAAGTTCCAAGTTGGCAAGGCCGACACCAACAGCAGCAGGATCGGAGAGGGAGTAACTTCGGAGGCCAATGTTTTGGATGTGGTAAGCACGACCATAGGCGCCGGGATTGTCCAGAGGGAGATAGGGCCCCACAACAGCAGGGTGCCCGTAATGATCCACAGGGGACACTTTTTCCAATCGCTCTCCCAGCACCAACTCAGGTACTAGGCCTGCCAACCTTTCCAGTAGCTCCAGTGCAGCAGGGGCAGTTACAGTACAGACATATCTATGATGTCCACCAGGCAGCCGCCCCACAGGCACCACCCGCGATTTGGGGTATGTTTTCTGTCCATGAAACTTTGGATCGAATTTTGTTTGTTACTAGGACAACACATTGTTTTATAGCTACATATTTTGCGAAGGCCATAGGATTGTTAGCCACAGCAGAAAGCACAGTGACGTGGGTGGACTCACCACTGGGGAGTGGGTCACTTATTTTCCGTATATGCCAAGGAGTGGGGGTAGAGATTGATAGCTTGGTATTACCTGCAAACATGTTAGTCTTAGACATGCACGAGCATGATGTGATTATTGGTATGGATTGGCTCGCAGCTTATATAGCCATGATTGATTGCTTCGGTGGGAGCATTATTTTTGCCATTCCGGGGCAAGAAATGTTTGTAGTGGCGATGCCTCGCCTAGAGAGAGGTTCGACCGCTCATTTATATTAAATAGAGGAGAATACCTCTAATGAGATTGAAATCCCGTTAGATTCGATCCCAGTTGTCAGGGAGTATTCTGATGTGTTTCAGGAAATACCCGGCCTACCCCAGTCGAGAGATGGACTTTGTTATAAATTTATTGCCAAGATACGAGACCTATAGCACGCACACCATACCGTATGGCTCCGGCAGAGATGCTAGAGCTACGAGATCAGATAGAGCAGCTATTAGGTCAGGGCTTCATTCGTAGGAGTACCTCACCTTGGGGCGCTCCAGTTTTGTTTGTGAAGAAGAGAGACGATTCACTGAGATTGTGTGTGGACTACAGGGAGCTGAATGTGACACCCCGCCTAATTAAACATCGGGTGATCAGGCCTTCATTAAATTAAAACAGGTTTCACAAATGGTTCATTCTTAGCATCACTGTCAAAAACTTTTTAATTACTAATCCCCTAAGTAAAATTAGACCGGTGCCAAATTTTATCTTTCTTTAAAACAGATAAATCAACCAAACGGAACAAAGTACAAATAATCATGTACTGTAATTCAAACAACAAAGTAAAAATACAACAGAGCAGAAGTATTACCGAATAAACCATCGGCTAAAAATCCCAAACAATCAATAGAATAACCACTAGTCTGAATCTAACATCTGAGACTAATACCGGACAATAAGTCCATACATAGAAGAGTGTGAGATCCTGTGCTAGATCTGAATGAGAGATATCGTCTAGTCAAATCCTGTAAGCATCCACAGTACTACAGCTCCGAGTCTGGAATGGAATCATCACACATGGCGTCCCTGTGGCTGGACACCTAAAAGGTTTTGAAAATATTTTATAGCAAGAGTTAGTACTCAAAACATTTTGAAAATATTTAGCAAGCGTTTATCACAATATAAAATGCGGTTATTGATTACACATGTTAGGTTCTCGTACACTCTCTTGAGTTAACTCACCCCTCATCTTTGGTGCACACCTAATGTTCCACACTTAGTTTGTCTAGCCATACTTCTCAAACTAACTAAAACCAAAGTAGTAAACTGAACTTATCTGTACCCAAGTTCCAGTACCGCCCATACAGTACAACCGTTTTACTAACATCTCGCGAATGTTAATTAATTCTCAAGTAACATTTCATCTATGTTATTTTTCAAGACTTCTCATTTAGCTTCACTACTAAAATTACTACAATTTTCACCATTGTTGACTTTCCCACTTATGTAATTAAGTTTCGCTACTTGAATTACTAAATAGATTTTCTCTATCTAAAGGTTCATTTCGTAATTAAGTTTCACTACTTAACTACCAATTCAGTATGTATCTTTAAATACATAATATATCAATCTACTAATACACGGAAGTAGAATATCATCAGGTATATATATTTCACACACAATATATACTAAGTAATAGTCACTGCTATTTTGCCCCTTTTTATACACATAAAGGACTCTTGGTTCGGAATGATTCATCGACCCCAAGTAAGAATTGGTTCGGCATGATACATCGACCCCAATTATTTTAAATATATATATATATAGACATATTCTGGTTCGGGACTCTCTCATCGCGACACCAGTTCAAAGTTTGGTTCGGTATTTCTCATCGACCCCAAACTTATAATAATTTTATGTTAGTTCGGAATGTCTCATCGACCCTAACATAATTAATTTAGGTATAATCTCTCTACCTAAAGGATCACATAATTCAGTAGGTACACGCTCGACCTATTAATTATATACGTACGTAATATTTTAATCTCATATATTTACCGTACAATATTCGCTTTACGATTTATCTCATTAATCGTATTTATTTGAGTATTCACACAACTCTAAGGGTCCTAGTTACCCCTTACATATAATTTCAGTAGTTATTTCTTACCCTACTGGTCTATTACTTAAATTGAATTTACTTCACCCCGTAACTTAATTTTCGAAATCCCCGATACTCTACTAAATCGGATTATTCTCCTCGGTCCATAATCCAAGCCCTACACCCAATGGCCTTATTGGACCTCAACAATATACCTACTGGTCTTATTCTTACTCCCATATCAGTATAATGTAAAACCTAGAATACCCATTCATTCCCGAACTCAACGAAGGATTAAACACAAAATTTTTGGGAAAACAGCTTGCGTCGATCGATCGACGGCTGGGTTCGATCGATCGACTTAGTCGATCGATCGATCGATAGTTCCGGATCGATCGATCGATCGAACAGGGACAGACGCAGTCTGTCTTCTTCGTTGAACCTCTCTTCCATTAACAAATTTCCAAACTTCATTATTGTCCACCAAACTTTTACCCAACGATCCTAACATATTTCCACATATACTAGGACAGTTTCTAACGTGTCATTAACATCAAAACTCCAATTACTTTAAAGAAATAATGAATTAAAACCCAGAATTTCTTGAAACCCTAGTTATGGTGTTCTTCCCATATTATCATCCAAAATCCAGATTTTTATTCCGAAAATCATCAAGTCAAATCTGAATATTAATCCTCTACATAGTCTAAATCATTCTACATGCGATTCCTATCCCAACATGCATAAATATCATCTTTCTCCAATCAAAATATTGATTTAAACAAAACTATTCAAAAACCCTACACATGGGTATTATAACTTTATAAATTTTTGCAATAAACAACTTGCCTTATAATCAGTAGGGTCTGATTTCGTGGTTCTTGTTGATGATTGATGATCTTCATCCTTCAATCCTTCTTCCCCAACAAGTTGATGGTAGAAACCCCTTTGAATCCTTCCCAAATCTTCTTTTTGCTTTAGAAAGTTGTGCCTCTCCTCTCTCTAATGGTATTGGTGTTGTCATGGGTGTTCTAACCCTAATTCATCTATCATACGGCTGATATAAAACTCTCAATTTCGTAGGTCTCCATACCCTCTTATGTTAAAAGACTAAAATGCCCCCGAACGGTCTCGGTTTAGCCCAAAATTACCCCGGGACTCAACTAGTACCCCCGGGTATACTATTTTGACTAATTTGACCCTTCCGGACTCATTGGTGGCCTCTAAATTATCATTTGAGACACTTAAAAAAATATTACTCGTTCTCACCCCAACGCGGGCTATACGCGTTAAGTAACTATTTACCACTCGCACTAAGTAAATAAAATGATGCAATATATACCGGTATCTATCTTTCGATTAATATACCATAATTACAATTTTAAATAAAACTCTTTAAATTACTACTCTTACGTAATTTAAATCAAGACGATATTTTCTCATTTAATTCTCCAATCTAATTAAATGGAATAATCAGAAATACGGGGTATTACACTAAACAAGGTCACGATACGAAATAAGTATCCGTTACCTCGAATCGATGATCTGTTCGACCAGCTGAGGGGAGCAACTTTCTTTTCGAAGATAGATCTGAGGTCGGAGTACCATCAGCTACATATTAGGGAGCAGGATGTTTCGAAGACTGCTTTCTTGACGAGATATGGGTCTTATGAATTTCGGGTGATGCCGTTCGGACTCACAAATGCTCCAGCCATTTTCATGGACTTGATGAACCGAGTATTCAGAGAGTTCTTGAATCAGTTTGTCATCGTTTTCATAGATGACATTTTGATATATTCACACTCCGAGGAGGAGCATGCCGAGCACTTGAGGCAGGTTCTTCAGACTCTACGAGAGCGTCAGTTGTATGCTAAGTACGAGAAGTGCGGATTCTGGTTGCGAGAGGTACAGTTCTTGGGGCATGTTGTTTCTGAACAGGGAATAGCAGTTGACCCGAGTAAAGTGTCAGCGGTGAGGGAGTGGGGACAGCCCACGACACCGACGGAAGTGCGTAGTTTCTTAGGGTTAGCTGGTTACTACAGGAGATTTATTCGGGGATTCTCCAAAATAGCGGGTCCATTGACCAATCTGACTCGCAAAGGAGTACCATATGTTTGGGATGACGCTTGTCAGTTGGCTTTCGACGAGCTGAAAGACAAGCTTACTTCAGCGCCAGTCCTTGCGTTACCGCAGCCGGGTATGGAGTACCTGGTTTACACCGATGCGTCCTTACGGGGACTTGGGGGAGTACTTCAGCAGGAAGAGAAGGCTATAGCTTTTGCCTCCCGCAAACTTAAGCCGCATGAGAAGAATTACCCCACCCACGACCTGGAGTTAGCAGCGGTCGTTTTTGCATTGAGGATATGGAGACACTATTTGTTGGGAGAGAAATTTTGTTTGTTCACAGACCACAAGTCGTTGCAGTACCTGTTCACTCAGCGAGAGCTGAATATGCGTCAGCGCAGATGGCTAGAGTTTGTGAAGGACTACCAGTTCGATATACAGTATCATCCGGGAAAGGCCAACGTAGTTGCTGATGCGTTGAGTCGTAGACCGGTAGACGAGGTAGCGGATGTCTGGAAAGAAAAGTGGAAGGAGTTAGGTCACCAGGACGCAGTAACACGTTCTTTCATATCCGTGATATCAGTCACACCCGAGATTATTACGAGGGTGATACAGGCACAGACCACAGACCCGTTTTGCCAGGAGCAGATTGTGCGACTTCTAGCCGAGGGTGCTGAGTCCTATTCTGTTAGTTCTGATGGGGGTTTGCGGTTTAATGGGAGATTGGTGGTTCCAGAAGGAGCATAATTACGTCATGCAGTGATGACTCATTCTCATGGGTCCCGATTTGTAGTACATCCGGGAGGCGATAAGATGTACCAGGATATGAGGCGACAATACTGGTGGAGTGGGATGAAGAAGGACATTGCTGGGTTCGTGTCCAAGTGTTCTACCTGCCAGCTGGTAAAGGTGGACCATCAGAAACCGTCAGGATTGCTTCATCCATTGGAAGTACCCGCGTGGAAGTGGGAGAGTATTTCCATAGATTTTATTACAGGGTTGCCTACATCACAACGGGGCCACGATTCTATCTGGGTGATTGTGGACCGTTTGACCAAGGTGGCTCATTTTCTGCCGGTGCAGACAGATTATACCACGGGTCAGTATGCTCAGTTTTTCATCGGTGAGATTGTTCATCGCTGAATATTGTGTCAGATAGGGACAAGATTTTCGTGTCACATTTTTGGGAAAGCTTTCAGGAGGCTATGGGTACTGAGTTGAGGTTGAGTTCAGCTTACCACCCACAGACAGATGGACAGACAGAGCGTACTAATCAGATGTTAGAGGATATGCTACGCATGTGTGTTCTCGATTTTGGAGGAGGCTGGGAGTCACATCTTCCACTGGTAGAGTTTGCTTATAATAACTCTTATCAGTTTACGATTGGTATGGCTCCATTTGAGGCTTTGTACGGCAGGCCTTGTCGTTCCCCAACTTGTTGGCTCGAAGTGGGGGATAACAAGTTGCTAGGACCAGAGGTAATTCAGAAGACCTCCGCGAGGATTGAGATGATTATGAGTCGCATTCGGGTAGCCCAGGACAGGCAAAAGAGCTACGCCGATGCGAAACGGTTCTTCTGGGAGTTTAGTGTGGGGGACTAAGTGTTATTGCGTGTATCTCCTATGAAGGGAATGATGAGGTTCGGGAAGAAGGGGAAGTTGGCTCCGAGGTACGTGGGACCATTTCCCATCATCGAGAGGATTGGGACGGTTGCATACAGGCTGGGACTGCCAGAACATTTACATCGCATCCACGATGTATTCCACATCTCGTCGTTGAGACGATATCTTCGGGATGATATGGCCCATACCCACATTGCGATAGATGAGATCGACTTACAGCCTGATAGCTCTTACGAGGAGAGACCGATGGCTATCCTAGACTATAGTGAGAGGAGATTAAGGTCGAAGATAGTTCCACTTGTGCGGGTCCAGTGGGAGCATCATAATGTGGAGGAATCCACTTGGGAGAGCGAGGCAGATATGTGCGAAAAATATCCAGAGTTATTTTTACCAGGTATGCCTTATTTTCTGAATTTTGGGACGAAATTCCGTTATTAGGGGGGAAGTATGTAATACCCCGTATTTTTATGCTATGTTAATTTGGGGATTTATTAAATTTAATGTGAATGTATTATTTAATAAAAAATCGGAAATTAATTATGTTATAATTATTAACGTGACGAGAGTTAGTAATTATGGGAAATTTGTTGAATATTACTAATGAGCAAAGTAATATATGTTATTGATTATATTGAATGTCATGAGTGAGTTAAATGATAATTTTGGAAATTTGAATCGGGACGCGCCCGTGTCGCGTCGGGACTAAAATTTTGATAAATAAAAAGTGAATATTTTATAAGTTGCCCATATGGTCGTTTTGAGTGCGCCAACGCGTCCGTAAGGGTCGAGATAGTCAGAAAAGTGTACCCGGGGGTGTAGTTTGGGTCTCGGGGCGTTTTTAGGCCTAATTAGTAACCCGGGAGGGCATTTTGGTCATTTTACCTTTTTGGGTAATTAAACCCACGAAATTCAGCAACCTATATCAGCCATTTAGGTTAGTCATTTAGGGTTAGAATATTCATAACCCTAGAACGGCCATTGGAGAAGAGAGGAGAGAGCCCTCTAGGCAATTCAAGGCCAAAAAGTCACCGGTTTGCACCGCCGCCACCACCAACGCGTAGATCGCGAGAAGGGGAACGCAACCACACCAAAATCAGCCGCAAACTAGACTTCTGAAAATCCCACGCAAGTGTTTATCTTGCTATTTTCGTTGGTGCAATCTCCATATTAGTTTAGGAATGATTAGGGATGAATTATGTGGAAGAAAACCCAATTTGTGATAGGAAAATCCATGTAGTATTGGTTGATATGATGATTCTGGAAACCCTTGCCATGTAGAGGAAATTAACCACGAAATTTTGATGATTATATGAAAGAAATTCTGGAGAAAGATTTGTTAGAAAACTGTTTAAGAAAATTCTAGGGTTCTTGATATTTAGATGTAATTTTGGGTGGAAATTCCATGTTTAAATGATGAATATGTACATGCCTTACGTTGGAAACATCTGGTATATTGTTATAATGTTAGTAGTAGAATTCTTGGACGTTTGGGGTTGGAAAACATGTATTTGGATGAAGAAAATTGGTAGAACCCGTAACTGCAATTCTGCAGAAATCAAAACACCTGCTTGATCGATCGATCGAGCATAGAGCTTCGATCGATCGACCCCTCCTGGCAGACTCCTATTTCCCTTGTTTAATTAGTTAAACTAAATTTATCGTGAAATAATTCTTGGGTATTCTTAATAAAATGTTTTGGGAGATAGGAAAGACCAGTAGGACATGTGAATAAGTGTAGGGAACTTTATTATAAGACGAGAAGTTTACTTTTGGGGTAATTATATAATGAACGATAAAACTACGTATTTCAAGTGAGAGATTACGGCAAATAGCTACGATAGCAAATAGAGTTATACCTACTGAATTTTCTACTTGGAAGGATAGAGTCCACGAGTGTCACGTAATAAGTGAGAAAACCCTTCGAGTTAAGGTTAGAGATGAAACCTTATACGTAATACTAATAATGTAAAATTAAGGATAAATGTTGTAATTATGGGTGACGAGAGGAACTTACATTAATATGATAAAAGTGGTATAATTATATGATTGTGTGTACATATATTATATACATGTGAAAATCATGCCCACGCTACTTGCTATCCCTGAGCTTACCGCGCTGGGACAGTCTTATCTCGATGGGACCTTTATGGGGGATATTGACTTGTACCCTAGAAGATAGATGTCCTTGGTACAGGCTATCGACGTGATAGTTCAGACGGTCCTAAGAGACGCAGGCATGTGCCATCCTCTTAGAGACTTGGAATCTATTCTTCGCCTCAATTTTGTTTGTGTATTTGTTAATACAATTTGAGAGTGATTCCGATTGTATTCCCCTTAATATGAATGATATAGGGTTTTGGATAGTAGAGTATGCCCGCACCATAGTTTATTTGGGGTGCTGTTATAATATATATATTATACGAGTAGTTAATATATATATGAAATTCTGAAATTTGGAACTACCTACTGTGAATTGATATGTAGGATATGGTTGATGACTCAAATTGTAAATACTTGTTTTGAGAAAGTATAATATGACACTGGAAAACTTTATTGACTAATAAAGTTAAAATGAGAACTTTGGTTATTAATTGAAATATTCTTTTCAAACAATTGTATCGTTAAATTTTGAATCCTGCGAAATACCTAAGATAAGTTAAATCATTGGGGAAAGATTAGTGCGATAAATGATAAGATAAAAGGTTGGGAAGGTTAGTACGATAGGCGTGCACATTAGAAGAGAGGTGAGAATTTCTCAAGAGAGTGTCGTTCTAATATGTTGTTACATTGGCGTGTATCAATTTAAATACTTGCTAAACATATTTTAAATCAAACACACTTTCGGGCTCTGACCCGTTTTTCTCTCTTTCTCTCTCTTGTATATATATGTATATATTTTAGGTGCCCAGCCACAGGGGCGTCTTGCTTAGGATCCCTTGAAAGGAACGAGCTGCAGCTTAGGTGGGAGTTGCAGGTCACTTGCGTAGACGGCTTCCTTTATTGACTCCACTTCTAGCATTCTCATTTACTGGGCATGTGTCGCCCCTTTCCATTATTTCATTATTATTGGGCCATTTGTATTTCAGTTATTTCTAGTATTGTCACTATGGGATTTATTCAGTTTGAATTGTGTTACTTTATATTTCGCATGTTGACATTCGATGGACGAATGTTTTAAATTAATTGGATTGTGTTCCAGGTTTATTGTGGCGTGATTCTTAATTGTTGAGATGTTGTTAATAAAATAAATGATTTTTCTTTAAATAAAATTTGGAAAGTATGTATGAAAATGGTTTTGACACTTAGCTTAATTATTTAGGGTGTTAAATTGGAAAATTTATTTTTATCGACAGTGATGCTGAGAATGAACCAACTGTTTACCTTGATTTAATTTAATAAAGGAGTGATCGCCCGGTATTTAATTAGGCGGGGTGTCACACATCCCTACCTCTTCTCACCCCTTCCTAGACTCCCGGCCTTCTTCTTAGGCTCCATCATGTCACATAGGTGTCATAATGTGGGGATTTTGAGGTATGTTGTTCTCATTTCTCTCTTCATAAAAGACCTATTTTATTTTCTTTGATTTAATCTCCATTTGGTTTTCTCTTGCTGGATGAATTAGGTTTCACCAATAAGAATTATAAACCCTATATCTTCAAATTTTTATCAACAATTACAAACGTCCTAATTTATTCTTCTGATGAAATATCAATATTATTATAATATATAATGTAGGAATTATGAGGCATTCAAGCTTGTGATGATGTACCTTGAATCAGGTTTTTTAATTCCCACGATTCTTTAAAATATGATTGTAGAAAGCATGAGTACGCAAGATGAGCCACATATTCTGAAGAACTTATGATTTTTTCTTTTCCTCATTCCTAAGGTCTATAATTTTATTATGTTGTATATAATATTAAAGCAAAGTAGGAACTTATATTCAGAGTCATATATATGACCCTGTTGTTTAATGACGGTTATGTAAGTGTTCAATTAATATATTATTGCTAAACTTTTATTTTGGTTTTATATTCATGTATACTATCCTTAGTATCTTTTAGTTTATTTTTAATGTTGTCACTGTGGTGTAATACTCCGTATTTTTATTGCTTTTAAAAATTGGGGATTTATTAAATTTAATTGAGATATTAATTTAATATTAATCCAGAAATTTATTTTTTAATATTTAATAGCACGATGTGAGTTAGTAATTATTGAAAATTTGTTGAATATTACTGGATGAGTAAACTAATATATGAGATTGATTGTATTAAAATTGTCACGAGTGAATAAAATGGCAATTATGGAAATTTAATTCGGGACGCGCCTGTGTCGTGTCAGGACTAAATTATTATTATTATAAAAGTGAATAAATTATAAGTCATTCGTATGGTTGTTTTGAGTGCGCCAAAGTGTCCCGAAGGGTCGAGATAGTCAGAAAAGTGTACCCGAAGGTTTAGTTTGGGTATCGGGGCGTTTTTAGGCCTAATTGACATCCCGGGAGGGTATTTTAGACATTTTGTATTTTTGGGTAATTAAATCCACGAATTTTCTTAGTATAAACTAGCAATTTGGAGTTGTCACTTGGGATTAAAAAACACAAAACCTAAGCCTAGCCATTAGAGAAGAGGGTCAAGAGATTAGAGAAGAAGCTGAAGAGTTTCCAAGCAATCCAAGGCCTATAACTCACCCGATTGTATCACCACCACCACCAAAACGTAGATCGCACGAGGAGGAATGCAACCATATATTTTTCATCAACAAATCAGACCCTTTAATCCCAGTTAAGTATCTATCTTGCGGATTTTTAGTTGGTATTCCTTCCATGTTAGTCTAGGAATGAAAATCATATGTTTTAATTGAAGAATTATATGTTTTGGAAGAGAATTAATATGTGTTGCAGGGAGAATCCATATAGTCTGAAATCGTGATCATATGTAGAGGATTACCCACGGATTTATTATGATATTTGGGAAGAAAATCTAGATTAAAATAGAGGTTTGTGATTATCCATGCAAAATTTGGTTTTATAAATAAATCTGGGATTAAACCCCTTTTTGATTGATTCGTTGAGGATTTATTGATGTTGTTACGTTAGAACTTGTATGTATATATATATATATATATTGCTTATACATTTGGATTACTTTGATTGGAGTTTGGGATGAAATTATAGAGGTTTGGAGGGGTTAGAATGAGTGAACTCGTAGGTTGAAATTTGCAGCAAACTGGGCAAGAACTGCTTGATCGATCGATCGGCCAAGAGCATCGATCGATCGTCCATCGATCGATCGACCCCATTCCCCGATCGATTGATTCCTCCTAGAAAAGTGCATATTTTTGTCTTTTTTGTTTAATTCGGTTAAGATACGTAGGAACCCTTGATTATTATTTATGGAGTATAATAGGTTATGAAGATGACCAATAGGGTCTAAGTAGACTCCGTTGAGTGAAATTAATATGAGATGAAATTATGGATTAATGAGGAGTTATTCATACATTGGAAATTATGACAATCGTGAAAGATTTAGACTAGAAGGTAAGTGAGGGTATACCTACTGAAATTTATACTTAGTGGGAGAATACTTCGAGAGATGAGGAGTAAGTATAAAGTAAATTATAAATGAGAATAAAATAGACGAATTTGTTATGCGAGATAATTGAGTAAAATATGTGCTAAGAACGGATGATACTAATTATGGGTCGTGGGTGAACCTAATTTGGAAAATGTGAATATTTATATATATGACTATGTGACTGTGCATATATTATGTATCTGTGTAAAAATCATACCCGGGCTACTTGCCATCACGGAGGTTTTTGCGCTGGGACAGTCTTATCTCGATTGGACCTTTATGGGGGATATTGACTTGTACCCTAGAACATAGGATTCCTTGGTACAGGATATCTGAGAATGATAGTTAGGCGGTCCTAAGAGACGTGAGGGGTATGTGCTGACCTCTTAGTGACTTGGAACTATGCTTTGCCTCCAATTGTATGTGTATTGTGTTAATACAGTTCGAGAGTGATTCCGAACTAATATTTCCCTTAGTATGAGTGAAACGGGGACTTGATAGCAGAGTATGCCAGCACCATAGATTTATGTGGGGGGCCGATAGTATATGTATATATATATATATATATATATATATATATATGGAAAATTTATACTATGTGTATAAGTAGTTAAGTAATTAATGAATGCTTCAGCTATATAATAAGTGTTCGTGAATTTTGTAATGGTAACTAAGTGGTTCTAAGTAATGTAAGAATATGGAAGAGAATGATTTTCTAAAACTAAATATTATGGACTTAGTACTTCTCGTGTTAGAACTTTATGGGAGGATAAGTTAGATAGACTTATGTGATCAGTAGTACGATAGGCGTGCACACTAGATGAGAGGTGAGAATTCTCAAGAGAGTGTCGCGCACTAACATGGTGGTTATATCAACCAGTAAGCATTTTAAATACTTTCTAAACTATTTTTAAAACTGTTTTACACTCGGGCTCTGACCCGTTTTCTGTCATTTCTTTCTCTCATGTATATATATGTATGTATTATAGGTTCCCAGCCACAGGGGCGTCATGCTTAGGTTTGTATTTCTCTGAAAAAGATCCAACTTTTAATTATGCACCAAACCAAGTTGTGAAAAACCCAATTCTTACTTTAAATCAATTTTATCTTGATTAATCCTAAACATGCATCTAGTGATTAAAGCAAGTAAAATAAAGTAAAGAATACTCACAACGCCGGATGTACGAGGAAAAAATCCAAAACGAGAAAATAACCTCAGACGGCCCAAGTCAGACAATCACTATGAATAATGGTTTTACAGAGACAGATTAGCCTTACACTAAGACTCGATCCCCACGGGTCTTGATGCTCCTTATGATCTTCAACCGTTATTCAATAGTGCCCACACAGAAATTCCGTCTTCTACGATACCTGTCCACAATACACGCGTCCACGTATGTCTCGGTGTCCATCGATATGGCTTTGATACATCTACGATGTCGAACACGATGTCCGTCGCTTCTTCACCGCAAAACCATTTGATGTTCAATATGTAGAACAAATAACTTTGGTTCCGCAAGATCACTTAAACATATGAGAATGATAACTCGGATCTTTGCAAACTCTAAGGATGTGTTTATGCTTTGTAAACCTTAGAAAACATGTGCAAACAATGTTCTGGTTCGTAAAACTCTTTTCCAGAAAGCACACTTACAAAATTCTGATGCAAACACTGTTTAATTAGGATTTAAATGCCGCCTCGAAAAACCTATCGTTCCAACAACTTAAGCATGTCGTTCGAGCGGCATCAGCATCTCGTTCGAATGAGATCTGATGTCGTTCGAGCGACAAAGTTGAGTTTTTGGCTTTTTGATCAAAACGTCACTTCAAAGAGAGATTTAAATAAGTCAAACTCCTATTAGAACTTATCAGAATAAAAACGTAGTTTAAACATTTAAAACACTTTTAAAACATTTAAAAACATTTTTCTTTATAAAAATTACATCTTTATCTTTTATAAAATAATTCCGAGCACCATTAATTATACGCATTCATACCTGAGTGATCTCGGAATGAAATTAACTTTGAAGACGATTAAACTCGCACCAATTAAACATCGGCATGATTAATTCTTTGAAGCTTTTTCGCAACATCTTCAATTTCTTCAATACGTCATAGACCGAGTGGGATCGTGACAAAATAAACATCTCCCTATGACATATTACAAACACAGTTTTGTTCACGGAATTAAGTCAAAACAATACAGGGACTCAATTGGAAATTTATGTCCTTACAAATATACCCCTTTGACTATTCCGGGACAAAACTAAATCAGTGAAATGCCTAACCGGACCATCAAGCCGTATGACGCCTAAATCCCATCCCATAAATCCAAAATAAAAAATACAGGACACGGACTAGAATATGTAGCACCGGCAAGCATGAACTGTCTGAATGTGATGTGGACTTGAAATCTCGAATCGCTGAAGCATACCTACACACATGAAACAGACAAACAAATAACCAGTGAAATATGGAGGAACAAATGATACCAATTTATATTTCTAATAAGAACAAATCATTTGAAGCATGTGAGCAATTATTTGATACCAATTTGGAACTAATATAATCAAACAATATGTAAATCCAGATATCAATAGTAACGCTCAACAAATCTCCCCCTACATCACAGACATCTCTCCCCCTTTTTGTCTCTAATAGACAATCCAGTGAAAAGATAAACCAATATGAAACATCTAGCATGAGAATATGAAACCAATTTAAGAATTAAAAAAAATGCTAGACAATCATGAAACAACCAGCTTAATATGATCAAGCAATGACAAATCAGTAGATAGTAAACCAAGGAATCACACAAAGAGTATACCAATCAAATCAAGTGTGATAAACGGACTATATGCAAAATACCAATTTTGAAATAAAAGCACCTGCATATAAACCAAATAGTCCAGAAATGCTTCCCGTAGTACCAAAAAATATATCAATTTGAACCCGAGGACTGCAAACCAATCAGAAACCATTTTTGACTCTGTCGTTAGAACGAGCCAGGGAATTCGATCAAACGAGATGAGGAAGTCGCTCGAACGAAGTACAGAAGTCGTTCGCGCGAGATGAGATGTCGTTAGAACGACTTCGCGCGATCTGCCAAAATTTCCCAGTTTCCCAGAAATATTATAAAGTATTGCCCAGTGAAAAAAAATTCACAAAAAAATTCCAAGAAGGGCCTGACAGATGCAAAACAGTGCTAAAACAGTAGGCTTTTCACACAAAACGCAAAAACTCATAAAAACTAAAAATACGAATTTCATGCAAACATGGTACCGATGTGCTCAAACATGGATATGGAATGAATGGGCGTGAAACTACAACAAATGAGTCACAATTCCAACACATCGAAACTATCAAGAAGCTCTAATTGATAGCTATAAATCATCAAACTTTATCATAGCCATATGACAATTAAAGTGTGAGCTTAATGAACTAAACATGCTACATGCACACAAATCCAGAATTTTGACGATTCTACAAACAATAGCGTCAAATTGCAATGTTTCAACATTAGGATTAGATGTGCAAACCCGTTTAATTTTCTCCAACCAAACACCCTCATATATATATATATATATATATATATATATATATACTTTTTCAAGTTCTTTTGAGGTTTCTAGCATTCTCAACTTCGAGAAAATCTTATTGGCCCTTTTCTTAGCATATTGCTTTTTCTTTTGGGCTCTTTTAAACGGTGGCTTTCACGACGAGATAATTTTGAACTCTCACTGCCCTTTCCCGTGAATCACTCATCATTTTTTTAAATATAAATCCTCATGGTAAACGGTTATTACATGCACACTTCTCCTTAAGTCTACTTATGTATAGATGATAAGATTGAGATAAGAACGCCTCACTAAATTCAAATATGCAAGAGAAGTCAAACATCCATATAAACTCGTGCATGTGTGCAATGTTGTCATATATACAAAGCCGAATCAAAATGCATATCAACTTCGAAACAACCCCATATAAACAATGGTTAGGATCATTCTAGGCATCGATAATAATGACTAAATGTCCTAGCCACATGGATAATGAAACGATGGGGGGGGGGGGGGTCCAAGCACACCAATATGCCACATCAAACATGTAAACTCAAAAACAAAAAAAAAACAAGAAAACAAAACTATTTTCGGTTTTTCAAAACATTTCTTAAAAACAAAATCTTTTTGTTTTTTTCAAATAAGACTCAAACAAGTGAAAAATAAAATATAAAGAGATAAACATGTCATAACACTAGCAATGAATAAATCATGAAGCAAGGGCTAGCGTATGACAAAATATGCAAGCTACTATCCATAAGAAATAGCAAGAGATGAATTATGTGCATGCATGTGAGAATCAACTAACGAAGCATTTAGCATCTCCAAAACGGATTTCCTAACCCAAACAGGTGTATACCTAACAAAACGGGTTTTGGGAACCAATGGGACACTACGTTTAATCTTCCTAGTGTCTTTTCTAAGATCAAAATAGAAACTCTTAAGGTGACCTTTCCTACCACAATGCGAACATGTGAAAACACGACGAGGAACGGGACCTTTATATTGACCTTTTCTAATACCCTCGGATGTGGTTGACTCTCTAAAACAAACTATGGTTTTGGCTTTTACAATCGAACAACTAGAACAAGATAAGCCGTTACCATCACTACTCGAGTCATTTAAATTATTTTTTAACTTCAAAACTTTTGACTCAAGCAAACGATTAAATTCCTCAAACTTTAGGGACTCCTTCTTTAAATTTTCAATTACCCCTAGAAGGTTATCTCTCTCCCCCTCAATGTGAGAAAACTTATCCTTAAGAGCCTTTTCTCGTGCCATAAAATCATTAATCAAATTATTTTCCTCAACGGCACAAACTCTAGAATTTTTTAAATCCTCTAACTCTTTTTCTAACATGAGGACTCTATCATCACTCTCCTTTTTGCCCAATTTTAATATATTAAAATCTTTAAACAAGGAAGTAAAATGCTCACGACAAATATCTCTTTAAATTTGAAACTCTTGAAAATATTCAATCTTATTTTTAAAACCGGAATTTTCTTTTTCTAAAACTTCAATACGTTTTGCAAACTTTAAATTCAAACGATGTAAATCGGCAATTCTTAGAGAATCCATCGAGAGAAAATAGTCACAAGAGAGATAAACAAACACACCGGGATCACAAAACAAATAAATAATGTTTTCTAGCTCTGATACCAATTTATAAAACGTGAGTGGACTGATATGTGTGTTTCAAACAAAACCAATTTTTCTCCGAAAAAGATCCAACTTTTAATTATGCACCAAACC
Organism: Sambucus nigra; assembly: GCA_949130495.1. Taxonomy (NCBI): domain Eukaryota; kingdom Viridiplantae; phylum Streptophyta; class Magnoliopsida; order Dipsacales; family Adoxaceae; genus Sambucus; species Sambucus nigra. The sequence continues at coordinate 446,995,905 of OX422214.1, forward strand.
AAGTTGTGAAAAACCCAATTCTTACTTTAAATCAATTTTATCTTGATTAATCCTAAACATGCATCTAGTGATTAAAGCAAGTAAAATAAAGTAAAGAATACTCACAACGCCGGATGTACGAGGAAAAAACCCAAAATGGGAAAATAACCTCGGACGGCCCAAGCCAGACAATCGCGATGAATAATGGTTTTACAAAGACAGATTAACCTTACACTAAGACTCGATCCCCACGGGTCTTGACGCTCCTTCTGATCTTCAACCGTTATTCAATAGTGCCCACGCAGAAATCTCATCTTCTACGATACCTATCCACAATACACGCGTCCACGTATGTCTCGATGTCCACCGATATGGCTTTAATACATCTACGATGTCGAACACGATGTCCGTCGCTTCATCACCGCAAAACCCTTTGATGTTCAATGTGTAGAACAAACAACTTTGGTGCCGCAAGATCACTTAAACATATAAGAATGATAACTCAGTTCTTTGCAAACTCTAAGGATGTGTTTATGCTTTGTAAACCTCAGAAAACATGTGCAAATAATGTTCTGGTTCGTAAAACTCTTTTTCAGAAAGCACACTTACAAAATTCTGATGCAAACACTGTTTAAATGGGATTTAAATGTCGCCTCAAAAAACGTGTCATTCGAACGACTTAAGCATGTCGTTCGAGCGACATCAGCATCTCGTTCGAACGAGATCTGATGTCGTTCGAGTAATAGAGTTGACTTTTTGACTTTTTAATCAAAACGTCTCTTCAAAGAGAAATTTAAATAAGTCAAACTCCTATTCGAACTTATCAGAATAAAAACGTAGTTTAAATATTTAAAACATTTAAAAACATTTTTCTTTATAAAAATTACATCCTTATCTTTTATAAAATAATTCCGAGCACCATTAATTATACGCATTCATAGCTGAGTGATCTCAGAATGAAATTAACTTTGAAGATGATTAAACTTGCACCAATTACACATCGGTATGATTAATTCTTTGAAGCTTTGCCACAACGTCTTCAATTTCTTCAATACGTCATAGACCGAGTGAGATCGTGACAAAATAAATATCTCCCTATGGCATATTACAAACACAATTTTGTTCACTGAATTAAGTCAAAACAATAAAGGGACTCAATTGAAAATTTATGCCCTTATAAGGTTCTTTGGATTGGACGTGCTGCAGCTTATATGAAAGTTGCAGGATCTTGCTTAGACGACCTCTTCATTGATTCAGTTTCTATTTTAGTTTTTCATAGTTAGGGCATGTATCGCCCGATTTTCTATTCCGTTTGAATTTGTTAGATATTTATATTTATTTATATTTCCAGTATTCAGTACTCCTTGGGAGTTAACTATTATTAGGATGATTTCATTTATAGTTCTTAAACCTGGTTTGGTTTATCTAGATGGTTTAATTATTATGTGTGTTAATTGCCATCTTTAGTATGTATGTGATTCTTAAACTGTTGAGTATTAAAAAGGTGTTCATATTTGTATTTAATAAAGGAAAAATGAGACTTTAAATTGTTTTGGCACTTAGCTTAATTATTTAGGGTGTTCAAATTAGAAAATATTATTTTACGACAATGATGCTGAGAATGAACCACCCGTTCACCTTGATGTTAATTTAATAAAGAACTCATCACCCGGTATTTAATTAGGTGGGGTGTTACATGTGGTTTTTTAAGTCAAGTTAGTTGATGGACCTCAAAGTGATGACTCCCATCTATTTTATTTGGTCATGAATGCAAAGGATTCACCACCTAGAGTACTGCAATTTGAAAGGGCTTCACATAATTTTATTGTGGTTACATTTAATCCTCCCTTAAACATATACCCAACTCACTCAATATCAGCATAGCCATTTCTGCATTTGTCATTCTCCTAATATTCCTCTTCCCATTTTCATTTATAAATAGGCAATAACACCATCTTTCTCCCTCAGACTTTAGTACATTAGTGTCTTCTAATGGCCACCATATACACTAAGGTGCATATATAATATTTCGACATGGTTTTCAAGTACATCTTTTAATTTAGATTTGGGTTTTATTAATGCAGAATCTGAAATCAGATTTCAGAATATATATACCTACTTTAATATGAACTCGGGTTTACTTGATTTGAGTTTAAAGTGCAATGAAAATTATTCCTTTCATATATTATTTGGTACTTTAGGTTGAAATGAACTCTTTTGTAATTATATTAAATGATGGGTTTAAAATTACAGCCAAGTGTTTGACAAACGTCTCAAGTGAAAAGTTTTCTTATTTGTTGGGTATCTTATAATATAGTGTAGTTTGTTTCAAAAGCCTCTAAACTTGAAATTTAATTTTCTCAAAAATTTTATTTGTTTTAAAATAAAAAAATATGCATGGCATACTCATGTGTTTTGATGCATATCGTAACTCAGCTTGAGATTAATCTAAAACCTCTCCTGTCTGATTTTTAACTCGCCCCAATATAAAAATGTCATGCGATTACATTAATAACCTCTTCACAAAAACCTTTCTCGTATCCACAAACCATTAATAGACTCTCCATTGATAGTCGACGATGTAGATGACAGGTGAACTGCCATCATATCCATTGTACCACCCACCATGTTATGGATTATAACTATGTGGTCATACATTTTTGGTATAATTTTGTTCATATTTCATTTGCGGTCCTATCAATTGAAAATTAACAATAACCAATTAATTTTGATCTTTTGCTTCTCAAAAATACAAGTTATTCCTCTTAGACCACTACTATTTTTGTTTTTCTCTTTTCTGTACGAAGACGTGTAAATAATTGTTGTTACATATTCACTCTCTTACACAATTTCATTGTCTCCTCCAATACAACCACCTACATTGTCATTACCTTATCCACTCTTATGTATTTCACATGTAAGTTTCTTTTGGTACTTTTAGTAAATTTTTTGGGTTTATCTGTTTAGTGTCATTGATACACTATTTTTTTTATGTGTGTTCATAGATTTAGAAAATTAATATTGAAGTGTCCTTGTTTGGGTTGCAGATCATAACTTACTATCATGGCATGTGATTTTCATTTTTTAAGATAATAATTTCTTTACAAAATAATTTGTTGTGTTTTTAATTTATTCAACCACACTCAGACACTTCACGACATATGGTTATCATTATCTAAATGTCCATGCTTGGGGTGCAGATCAGAACTTACTATCATAGCATGGGTTTCTTTAAGAGAGAAATAATGGACTACTATGGGTAAGGAAAGGATTTGGCGACTAATGTTGGATTTAATCCATTCAACCACACTTACACACTACAGTTTCTCAGAGGATATATATTACCCTTTACAATCCATCCAGATTTGGTTTGGAGTTTTTTATGATCTTATTTGTTTTACTATTTCTTATTGGAGTTACTAAGTTTTTTCACTTTCATATAATCCAAACCTGGGCATTACGAGGGTGGACATCATATCAATCTCAAGCCATAACAATTTTCACCCTTCCTCCTCTTTTTTTGACTAATATTCTTTATAATTATTGAAATTATTGCCAATTTTAGGTTAACTAGAAGCAATGGAAAATTGAATACATGCCTCTTTGATAAGGGTTTTTTATCGATCCATTATTCAAGCAGGTGTTAAAGAAATCAAGTAAGCTTGCATTGATGTGTTTTTGAAGTTCTTTTATACTGATTGTTTCGAGTTTTAGAAATTATAACTTTTTTAATATTGAACTAAAGCTATAGATCTTAGTATATAAGTTTAATAACATTATCTCACATAACTATATGGAACATCTATTTATGAGCGTCTTTGAGGATTCTCATTTATACTGAGACTGTTATATATATCATTACCTAATATTATAAGTAGCGAAGTACCATTTCAAGCTATGAATTTTTAGTATTACTGTGCATTGCATTATGTGTTTTGGAACTGCACATTGTTCTTTATTAATATTACAGCCATTAGGTTTGAGTTGTGGGTTTGGGAGGCATATGTTTAATTTTTTTTTTAGGCTCAAGTAATTTATGCATGCATTCGAAAGTTGCATATTACAACTGCCAAATTGGTGAGGGCTTAATGGTCCATATGATGTAAGAACACATTTTTTCTGTACTTCATTTACTTTAGCTACCTAAAAACTTTATTTCGTAACAACACGTCATATCTATTAATTTTTCCATACTCTTTGTTTGTGGCTCACCAATACACTTTATTTTGCCACTTCTATGCACCGTATACTATCAAGGAGGAAAGCTCATCAATTTGATCCCTGTAATTAATTTAAGAAGCTTCCTCATTCATTTCATGGTATTTTTTGTTTTATTGAAATTAATTTCATGGTATGCACTTTTGAAAAAAGATATATTTAGTGTTTTTAATGTTTTTCAACGGGTAATTGGACGATGTTGGTGGTGGCATAAGGAACGGAGTATTAGGTGATGGGGTGTTTTAAGAAATCTAATAGGAGTTTTTCTGTGATTAGTTGTTTCTCTGGGAAAATACGTTACTTACCATGATCAATTTCGTAATGATTACAAATTGAACCATTTGGGTTTAATTCACTAAAATTATTTAGTTGGTTCCTTCATGCCAATTATTTATTTATTTATTAATATTAGTGTAATGATAATATAAACATTTACCAAAAAAAATAGTTTTAAACTACTTTCTAAAATTATTTGTTTTTATTAAATCACTAAAGTAGAAGATAAGTATACATATATCGAACCCAATATAATTTGACACACACTGAATCGTTGCCATGGCTAATGCATATAAGTATATGTGTATATATAAACTGAAATTTGTTGTTTTGTCTTTTCTACTTAGATTATTCTGTGTGAATGTGTTTTAAATGTTTCAGTTTTAGGGGTCCGAGTGTGGTGTTATTTGAGTTATAATTCAACCTTTCCAGGTTATGTACACTTCACTGAACAGTCCTTCACAACTAACTCAACTAATTGGTTGGAATTCGAGCGATGGTGATCCATGTGGGGAATAATGGAGAGGGGTTACCTTCCAATGTTATGTAGTTGTTTCGATGTGAGTTTAATTAATCTCAGATTAAACATCTACTAGCTTCAAACTCGGGCGATGCATAGGTATCTTTAAACTACATGTTATAATTTTTCTTTCAAAACTTTATTACATAGACATTGTAAACAAAAGGAGGAAAAATGAATAAAAGTTATTTATTCCATGTATACAATCCCTCAGTAGAAAAAAAATTATCATCAAGATTATAATTATAATGTTGATGAGTTAAATAGGATCAACATGATTTCTCAACATGTATATATATACATAGAGACAAAAAGGAAAGTTCTTATATTCATTTTTTTAAGCATTAGATATCATAGGATACTTATATTAATGTTTTTGTTTGTAGGTTTTTTATGTTTGTATGGGATTTTCAAGAGCCAAATTCAAGGTTGATACTTGATGAATAAATGAAAAAGAACCTCATAAATGGATGTATTATAGACCAACAATATTTTTTTGTATTCTTACCGTTACTAATTCTTTTTGTAATGGTAAATTACTTTTGCTAAAGGCGAGTTTTGATGTGATGTCGGTTATTTTGTTTTTTTGTCAAATTCGTGTGTATGGTCTGGTGTGGATTGAAGCAAGAAAAAATAATTGATCTACTTATGGTCAGGTGTGATGGGTTTTGCTCATTACTGTAGTTATAAGAAAATGTATATTATCTTATAAAATAAATTCTTTAATATTATTAACGGAACCCTATCGTTACTAAATGTTACAAAATTATGTGTTAGAAATGTGTTATGAAATGCTAGCAATGGTAAAATTCCATTAGGATTTTAATTGATTAGTAACACTTTAGTAATGGTAAGGAAGTGTTAGTAACACATAATTCAGTAATGATAGAAAAGTGTTACTATTTTGCTTCCTCAAGCCATTTTTTTAACGGTATTTTAGTGCTAGTAATTATTTTTGTATCACTACAATACTGTTACTAATAGACTATTTTGTTGTAGTGTTGGGATATACTAAGTTGGAAAGGTCTTTTGTTAGCTATTTCATTTGAGATTAGAAGATGGTGACGCCTATTACATCCTTCTTCCATTTCAGATAAAAGACCGTCGAAGCCCTTAAGAAGTATGCCAAGAGATTCAACCAAGAGGTTGTCCAAGTTGATGATCTCAATGACACGATCTGTGTGGATGCCTTCATCTCATGCCTTACTTCAAAAGAATTGATGATGTCTTTTAGTAAGAAACCTCCAAAATCAATGATAACGATTTTTAAAAGATCTAAAAAATACATGAACGTTGAGGAGGACATCTCAATAAGGCGTACCAAAACCTCTCCCCAATAAGTGAAGAGGAAAGTTATCTTATGTCGTCCTGGGGGAGAACTCTGAAGAAGATGAGGCCAAGAAAAAGAAATGCATAAGTAAAAAGAGCCGGCCTCCAAAAGTTAAGCATTTCACTTTGCTCATAGCCATCATTGAAGAGATCATTGCAGCAGGGGAAGCTCAAGATCTCCTACCTCTGCCCAAGCCCATAAGGGCTATAAATGACATGAGAGACAAATTGAAGTATTACAGGTTCCACATATACCACGACCATAACAACAACGTTTGCATCAGACTGAAGGAATTCATTAAACGGGTAATCAAGAGTGGTCACCGGAAGGTGGCAGAGGTTGACCAACAATAATAATAAAAATAAGGATGAAGTCCCCTTAATTGATATGAAAACTATTTTCGGAGGCTTCATCGGTGGTGGATAGTGCATATTAATAGTGTCTTTCTCCCGCATCAGGACCCAAAGGGAGTAACATTTATGGTATTCCCATAAAATGACCTCCGACGAATCCTCCTACCTCATGATGAACCATTTTCCATATCAGTATGAATAGGTATTTTTTGACACTTCAAGCTCAATAGATATCTTGTTCTTATATGCCTTCAAAGCGACGGGACTTGGCCCCAAGCACATGCAGCTAGTCACTACCCCCTGGTTGGGTTTAACGTGGAGTGAACTTACTCTCTGGGGGAGTGTCACTCTTCCCCTTACCATTGGATTGAAATATTATTGCTCTACCATCTAAAGCAAGTTCTTATTGGTAAACCTCCACTTAGCTTACAATGTAATATTGGGCAGACCTTCATTCACTGATTTACAAAATTTTATATCCACTTGAAGGCGGGTAATCAGGTTCCCAACCCCTATAGATGTAGGACTAAGTATATGGGGACCAGAAAAGGCAATGGAGTGTTATAACACTTCCATGTAAGAGAATAAAAGGTCACTTAAGACCTCTCAAAACTAATTTAAGGTCCCAAAATGTTCACAGTGGTGCCTCAGAGGCTCATACGAGGTCTTATCCTCTCCGACACTGGTGACTAAGCTCGCCTTAGAGAGCCTTGTCATAGAGCTGATGAACATGGATACTTTAGACCCATAAGAAGAGGATAAGGAGCATAGAGACAATCTAGCTGAGGCTGTGATCACCATACACATTGATAAGTAGGATCCCACGAAAGAAGTAAAGATTAGGGCTTGTCTAAGCTCTACCCTCAGGGATGAACTCACCTAGTTCCTAAAAGAAAATAAAGATGTCGGAGTCACTTATGTATGATCGGATTGGATCTTGAGATCATGGTAAACAACCTCAAAATGGACATAAACCACAGTACGGTTCGCCAAAAGAAGATGTTTTTTTTACCATAGATGAATAATGTTGCTACTGAGGAGATCGAAAAGGTCTTAGACATCAATTTCATTATAGATGTTAAGTACCTAGAATAGGTTTACATTGTGGTCCTTATGACAAAAAACAATAAGAAATGGAGGATGTGAATTGATTACACTGACCTCAATAAAGCATGCCCCAAAGAATGATATCCTCTGCCTCGAATTGACACCTTGGTGGAATCCACCACAAGTCATGAGATCCTATCATTTTTAGCTAATTACTCCGAAAACAACTAGATAAAGATGTCCTGTGAGAAAAAAAACATCATTAATTACAGATAAAGAGTATCTATTGTTACAAAGTTATGACTTTTGGACTAAATAATGGAGGTGGGACCTACTAGAGGGTGGTAAAATCCATTTTTAAAGACTGTGCTAGCAAGACAATGGAGGTTTATATTGATGACATGCTATATCGTAAGCTTGGAGGCTCAAAACCATGTGTAGAACCTCAGAGAGAGCTTCACTAACTTAAGAAGGAATCGAATGAGCCTCAATCCAAAGAAGTGTGATTTTGGGGTTGCTAGAGGCAAATTCCTAGGGTTTATAGTCACCAAGAGGGGCATAAAGGCTAATACAGAGAAGGTCCGAGCTCTATTAGAAGTACTGAAGGACAGTCAAAGAGGTCCAGATCTTAGCCGATAGAGTTTCTTAACTCAACCGTTTTGCCTCAAAATATACCAAAAATTGGTTTTTATTTTTTAAAGTACTAAAGAAGACCTTCGAGTGGAATCCTAAGGCCAAAACAAACTTCCAAAACCTCAAAAGGTACTTGAGGACCCAATTCTACTATCTCGAACCATTACTGGGGAAGACATGTACTTATACCTTGGTGCCTCACCAACCACTACTAGCTCAACCCTAATTCAAAGGGAATTTGGGGTCCAGTACCCTATTTACTATGTCAGCCAAGCTCTTTAAGGGGCTAAAAGCAAATATCCAAATATGGAAAAGTTAGACTTTTGCCTTATCACCCCATCCAAGTGTCGAAGGCCTCACTTTTAGTCACATACCATTATGGTCATGACCGATTAGCCCCTCTGACAGATCATCCACAAGATTGATACCTCATGATGTCTTGTCAAGTGGTCAGTAAAGTTTGGAGAGTTTGATGTCAAGTATCAATCTCGAAGCACTACTAAGGTTTGAGACTTAACTAGCTTCATTGTAGAGTTCAACAACTTGGAGAAGATAGAAGAAGATCCTAAGAGTTCTGAAACATAGGTCACAATAGAGACCATAGAAATAAGCTCCACAACACGGGGCTTGCACATGGATAGCTCGTCTAATAGCTCAAATAATGGAGTTGGACTTCACCTAATGATCCCAAAAGGAGGTACTATCTTTCTTGTGCTTCGTTTTAAGTTTAAATCCTTTAAAAATAAGGCAGAGTATGAAGATTTGGTGGCAAGCTTAGGCCTATCCATCTGTTGATACCAAATTTAGTCTGCTGACGTGGACCAATTATGTGGAGACACGTGTCAATCTACATGGCACCCGCAAACCTTTCTTGAACAACACCTTGACTCCAAGGAGCTCAATTTCCTCGACCAACTTAGGCGCTCCGAGCAACAAGTGTTTTTCGAGGAACTTTATTGTACCGAGCAACTTATGTATGCCGAGCTACTTAGGCGGTCCGAGCAGCTTAGGCGGTCCGAGCTGCATCTCGTAGAGAGCATTTATGTCCGGATAATTAAGAGGATTAACTGCGCATTAAATGCTTATTATTATCATACAGATGTACATGTCTACTAGAGAATAGCGCATTTGTACAGCCTCAAGGCTATAAATACATTGTAACCTCCCCATTAGCAGGTGACTCGGAATTTCTTGGTAAAATGCCTATTATCGAGAATTCCAAACAGTCATCAATAATAAAAACAGTGGACGTAGGCCATTCTTTCAAGGCTGAACCACTTTAAAATCCTTTCTCTTATATATTTTTTATATGTGATTAAATAATTAGAGACAATCTAATTTTTTACATCAACAGATTGGCGCCGTCTGTGGGAAACGACTAAAACTATCGTTTTTCACCAAAATAATTCATCTCCAATGGTTGATAATCCAGAATCCAGTAATTGAAATGCTAGAAACCCCCCAAATCCATCTGTTCCCCCAAATGTTCAAGATCTGGCTGGAATAATGGCTAATTTGGCCCAGGGTCAGACGGCCATGCAAGAAACTATGTGACAACTCATACAAACTGTCCAGGGTGGGGTATCTACCTATTCAGGACAACGAAGTGTTCAAAGAAATACCCGGTTACCTTCTAGGTGAACGTTACTCTCATAGGAATCTCGATCCAGACACACCGACTCATATCGCACTGAGAGATCTCATGATCCTTCTTATTAACCTGGGCGTACTTCCTCAGTACGAGCTACAAACACTCAACAAAATATCACTCTCTCTCCGGAAAGGACTAGTGCATTGGAGAGATTAAGTAGGGCCTCTCCTTTTGATCGTTTGGGCCCTAGGAGGAATAAAAGTCCTCCTAAGGCTGTGTCGAGAAACTTTCGATGACCATCCGATCTACGGGAGGGTTCTTCCCAATCGCGACCAACTATTCGAGATGAAAGATCCCAGGAGGCAAATTCAACACGATCAATTGCTCGAACTAACAGGACCGAGGAGGGAAATGATGCATAAAAGGGCTCTATCCAAAGGTTGGAGGATAGACTAGGGGAAATGGCTAAGGCCAGGAATCCTCTACAAAGAACTTTTGTCCAAGGGACACCTTTTATCGAGGCAATTGTGGATTTTCCCACACCATCAAAGTTCAAAGCACCTGTTGTGACTCCTAAATATGATGGAAAAACTGACCCTGTCCTTCATATAGAACAATACCAAGTCGCTGCCGATATCTATGTCGTGCCAGATGAGATGAGATGCAGGGCATTTTTGGGAACTCTTACCGGATCTGCTCAAATATGGTATAATAATCTTCCTCGGGGAAAGATTTCAACTTTCTTTCAACTGGCCGAGCTCTTTATTAGAAACTTCTGTTTTGGGGCAAAACCAGTTAAACGAGTAGCACACTTGCTAAGTGTTAGGCAAAAAGCAGATGAGAGCACCAGGGATTACATAACTCATTTCAATAACGAGAAGCTCGAAGTTATTGATTAAGAGAAAAAGACAGCAATTACTGCTTTGATGAGTGGACTATTGCCAAATAAATTGTACTACACTTTGGCCAAATATTCGGCTAGGACCATGTTAGAACTAATGGTAAAAGCAGCCAAAATCATGAATGCCGAGGAAGCTATGGCTGCGAAGAAGATCATGGATGCTAAGGAGACTAAAGTCGAGGCTGAGAAGGTTGAGAAGAAGGAGCAGAAGAACAATGGTGGTAATAAGCAGTCAAAAGCAAAGCCATCATGGGAAATGTTAAAGAAGTTTGGAAATTATACTCCTTTGAAAGTAGATATAAACCATGTTTTGGAAGAAATCAAGAACAGCGAGGAGCTAAACTGGCCAGAAAAAATAAAGATAGATCCTAACAAGAGGAATAAGGCCAAATATTGCGAGTTCCATAAAGACCATGGTCACACGACCAAAAATTGCATAACTCTTCAGAATAAAATTGAAGCACTCATCAGACGAGGAAAGCTGGCCAAGTATGTTGATCATAAAAAGGAAGGAAAGAGAAACGACTGAGCAAGACAGAGGTCTAGATCTCCTCACCGAGCAAAAGAAGATAAGAAAAGAGATCATGAAGATGATCCAGGAGATGACCCCGACCTCCCCAAAAGACCAAGACAGCCAGAACGTGAGGTATTTTCAATTCGTTTTGGATCATTTGATTGTAATGTTATTACAGGTGGAGATGTAGGAGGTAGAGACCTTACTGCTGAGAGGAAAGCTTACCTTAATGAGTCTCAAGCTTGTTCATACATTCAACGAATAAATCTAGCTGAGGATGATCGCCCGAGGAAGGTAAACAAAGAAAAGCTGGTCATCAGTTTCTCCAAGAACGACCTCGCAGGTGTGCTATATCCTCATGATGATCCGATTGTGATCAAAATGAGAATGAAGGAAGTAATGATCTCAAGAGTACTGGTGGATAATGGTAGCTCGAAAGATATCATGTTCTACTCATACTTTGACAGCTTAAATTTAAAGTTGTCTCAGTTGGAGCCTTATCACAGGTCCCTCCTCGGTTTTGCTGATGAGAAAGTTTTCCCACTTGGGACCATCAAATTGGATATGTTCATCGGTATGTGGCCTGCTTGTCGAACAGAAAGAGTGCGCTTTTTTATGATGGATAAGAATGTTCAGTCAGCTTACAATATCATCATAGTAAGGGTAGGATTGAAGAAGTTCGAAGCAGTACCATCTATTGTACATAAATGCCTAAAATTTCCAACCAACTTTGGAGTAGGAATTATGAAGGGTGACCAAAAAGTAGCTCAGGAATGCTACTATTCCTCTGCCGAGCAGGAAGAACTAGAAGAATCTAGGAAAAAGACTACCACCAATCAAGTGGATGAAAGTGCAGAAATTGAAACGTTAGATCCTAGAGACGAGTCGCAGCTCGTAAAAGGTTAGGTGGTGGAAGCTACTAAGAATGTCATTCTGGACGACGAACACCCGGAACGAATAACTCAAATCGTTTCATCGTTGGACACCCCACTAAAACAGGAATTGATAGCCTTCCTAAAAAGCAGAAAACAAACTTTCGCATGGAGCCACAAAGATATGCCAGGAATAGACCCAAATTTCTTGTGTCACGAGCTTAATGTGAACAAGGAAATCAAACCTGTGAAGCAGTGAAGAAGAGTGTTCAACCCCGAGAAGAACCAAGCTATACAAGAGGAGGTCGAGAAGCTCCAAAAAGCTTACTTTATTGAAGATGTCAAATATCCAGACTGGTTAGCTAAGGTGGTGATGTTGAAGAAGAAGAACAACAAGTGGAGGATGTGTGTAGACTTCACCGACCTCAACAAGGCTTGCCCAAAGGATCATTTTCCTTTGCCCCGAATTGATCAATTGGTGGATGCGACCTCGGGACACGAGCTGTTGAGCTTCATGGATGCTTATTCTGGTTATAACCAGATTAAAATGAAGTCTGAAGACAGGGAGAGTACCTCTTTCATCACCCCTAAGGGAACTTATTGTTATAATGTTATGCCTTTTGGTTTGAAAAATGCAGGTGCAACATATCAGCGGTTGATAAACAAGGTATTTACAGAACAAATCAGTCACAATATGGAGGTTTATGTTGATGATGTGCTGACAAAGAGCAAGAAAGTTGCTGACCATCTAATTGATCTAAGTCAAACCTTTGATCAATTAGATAAATATCAAATGAAGTTGAACCCTACCAAGTGCATATTCGGAGTACGAGAAGGCATGTTCCTCGGGTATATTGTCAACCAACGAGGTATTGAAGCAAATCCAGAAAAGATAAAGGCTCTATTAGGGCTACGATCTCCAACGACGAAGAAGGAAGTGCAAAGTCTCACAGGGCGAGTTATAGCACTTAACAGATTTATGTCACGAGCAATTGATAGATGCCTCTCATTCTTCAAAACACTCCGTAAGACGTTTGAATGGAATGATGAATGCGAGAAGGCCTTTCAAGAGTTAAAGAAATACTTGGGAGTACCTCCACTTTTGTCCAGGCCAGTGATGGGAGAAATATTATACTTGTATCTGGAAGTTTCGGAGAATGCAGTTAGCTCGGCATTAATAAGAATGGAGGATGGAGTGCAAAAACCAATTTACTACACTAACAAAGCTTTTTGAGGAGCAGAGATCAGATATCCAAGGCTGGAAAAGTTAGCATTGGCATTGATCGAAGCAAGTAGAAGAATAAGGCCGTATTTCCAAGCTTATATTGTAGTTGTGTATACAGACATGCTATTTAAGGAAAGCTCTGCACAAACCGGAGAAATCGGGAAGATTGATGTACTGGGCTGTAGAATTGGGTGAATACAATATAATTTATGAGCCTAGGTCATCACTTAAAGGGAAAGCAGTAGGAGATTTTCTCGCAGAATTCACTTATCCTGATACTCCCGAGGAGCAAAAGTTGAATACCGACCAGCCTGTGGATGCTACAGGATTGTCAAATTTAAACTCCGACCAACTTAAGTCGGTTGACGATCAGGAGGAGATGGTCGACGAGCAGCAAGAAGGGCTAGGGGAAGGTATAAAGAAGAAAATATTCCACCGAAGAACTTTATCCGATAAGAAATTTGAGGATGAAGTACCTATATGGAATCTGTATGTGGATGGCTCATTTTGCAGCACAGGCTGCGGGGCAGGGATTGTTTTAAACAGCCCGGATGAAATCGATGTGGAGTATGCTCTGCGCTTTAAATTTATGGCTTCTAATAATGAGGCTGAATACAAAGCTATGATTGCAGGTCTTAGTTTAGCAAGAACCATGGGGGCAGAGCAAGTCACTGTATTCAATGACTCACAGTTGATCGTAAATCAGATGCAAGGGGTATATACAACGAAAGGAGAACTAATGATCAAGTATTATGCGAAAGCAATGGAGATTATATCAACCTTTAAAGCAGTGTAGTTAATTAGAATACCAAGATTGGAGAATTCCAGAGCAGATGCCTTAGCTCGATTAACCTCAGCTACAAGAACCGAGCTACGAAGAACCATCCCAATAGAAGTTTTGGCTAGCAGGAGCATTGACGAAGATATGATGAACTTCATTTCACTTGATTTAGAACCATCTTGGATGGATCCCATCAGGGCCTATATTGAGGAAGGGACATTACCAACTGATAAGCTCGCAGCCAAGAAGTTAAAGTTTAAAGCTGCTCGTTATGTATTGAATAATGGTATTCTATATAGACGAGGAATCATAGCTGGCTTGCAAAGATGTGTGCATCCCACCGAGGTGAAAGACTTGATCGAAGAGGTCCATGAAGGGTCTTGTGGAGCCCATATAGCAGGTAGGATGTTTTTTCAAAGAATAATGATGCAAGGATACTATTGGCCAACGATGAGGGCTGATTGTATAGCCTATGCTAAAAAATGTGATAAATGTCAACGCTTCTCCTCTATCCGAAGAACTCCCCAAGCATTGTTAACACCGATTACTTCCCCTTGGCCATTTGCCATGTGGGTAATTGACTTGATCGGGCCACTTCCAACGACCAGAGGAAGGTTTAAATATCTCGTGGTCGTAGTGGATTACTTTACTAAGTGGGTGGAAGCTGAGCCTCTTGTTCATATGACGTATGAAAAGGTGTACCAATTTATTTGGAAGAATATCATCTGTAGATATGGTCTTCCCCATGCATTCATCACCGACCATAGAACTCAATTTGACAACGAGGAGTTCGCTGTATATTGTCATCAGTCAAACATATTGAAGACTCACTCTGCACCAGGCCATCCCCAGAGCAACGGACAAACTGAGGTGACAAACAGAACGCTGCTGAATGGTTTGAAGAAAAGACTGGATGATGCGAAGGCAAACTGGATCAACGAGCTACATTTTATGTTGTGGGCTTATCGTACTACACCACGATCAGCAACAGGAGAATCTCCATACATGCTGGCCTTTGGAAGTGAAGCTGTTATACCTGCCAAGCTGGGTCTGCCCACACACAGAGTGCTGAATTTCAATTCTCCTATTAGTGACTTAATGAGAAGATTGGACTTGGATATGCTCGAGGAAGTTAGATAAGAAGCAACGATCAGGAATGCTGCATACCAGCAACGAACAGCCCTGTTCTACAACAAGAGAGTCAAGAAATGTGATTTAAAAGAAGGAGACTATGTGCTAAAGAAAGTAATTCAGAAACACAAAAAACTGGAAGCTAACTGGCATGGACCCTACAGAGTAACAGAAGTTATTCGACCAGGGACATATAGGATTGAAACCTTAGAAGGAGAGGAGTTTAAGAATGCATGGAACGCAGAGCATCTGCGAAAATATTATCAGTAGTTCATTTCCTATGTAATGCAGTTTTCGTCAATATGAATAAAGCTTTGGATGTTTTACCCAATTCTCTCCTTTTGTTGAAATTTTTTCGGAATACTAGTGCTAAACACTACGCATCAAGTCCAGCATCAAGACGGGAATAAAAAATCCACCAACTACGGTTGATCGGGAATAAAAATCCACCAACAACGGTTGGCCGGCAATAAATATCCACCAACTACGGTTGGTCGGGAATGAAAATCCACCAACTACAGTTGGTCGGGAATAAAAAATCCACCAACTACGGTTGGTCGGGAATGAAAATCCACCAACTACGGTTGGTCGGGAATAAAAAATCCACCAACTACGGTTGGTCGGGAATGAAAATTCACCAACTACGGTTGGTCGGGAATAAAAAATCCACCAACTACGGTTGGCCAGGAATAAAAATCCACCAACTACGGTTGGTCGGGAATAAAAAATCCACCAACTACGGTTGGTCGGGAATGAAAACCCACCAACTACGGTTAGTCGAAAAAAAAAATCCACAAACTACGGTTGGTCGGGAATGAAAATCCACCAACTACGGTTAGTCGAAAAAAAAATCCACCAACTACGGTTGGTCGGGAATGAAAATCCATCAACTACGGTTGGCCGGGAATGAAAATCCACCAACTACGGTTAGTCGGAAACATTTGGTTAAACGAAGCAAGATCATGTGATGAAAGTCGTTTCAAGGCTTAGAATTAAAAAAAAGTCACTATAATCAAAAAATAAAATAGAATTTCTTTACTTGTGACATTTTAAATTATCACCAACTCTAAGTTGGTCGGGAGACAAAATATCACCAACTTTGGTTGGTCGTCAAATAATTATCATAAATTCAGATTGGTCAAAAATAAAATTTTCACCAACTCCAGTTGATCGACAATTTAAAATAACACAAGATATTTTTATTTTCTTACAGGATACACATACACATTCATCAGAAGAATAAAATTGATATTTTATAAAGTAATGACAATCAAGGTTGGAAGGAAAACTAAAAATTTCTTCATTAAAATGAGAACAAATTACATAGAAAACAAATTACATAGAAAACAAATTACATAGAAAACAAATTACATATTACATGACAAATCCTATTCTATTGGTTTTTTCCCTTCTGCCTTTGAAACAGGTTCTTCCCCAGCAGGAGGATCGTCTAAGGCATAAGGGGAATTTATGAAGTTCAAATCTCTGAGCATTCTGACGTTCATCACAGATGGCCGATTAAGCAGGTGCTCCGGGCGAGATATCTCAAAGTTAGAATGAAGACTGTAGTCGCCGAGATACTTTAAGATCAGGCACTGAGGAATGGCCTGAGCAGGAATCTAACTCATGTCAAGCTTAAATGGAGGCACTGGCAAATCGAGTAACCCAGGATAATAATAGTCCCACAAATAGTGACCCTGTTCCAACTGTAGCACACCCAAGGCATTCAGCCATCCTTGCTTGTACCCCTCGTTGTTCGACTGCTGGATCCGGTCATCAAGGTGGTAGAGGGATTCATTGTAACTAGCCATCCAAAATTCTCTGGGCTGCTTGTGGAATTGGTAGGTCAACCTCTCTAACTGCTCGTGAAGATTCTTCACAAGATTTATTTTATTCTCCAAGGCATAATTTTGGGCAACAAGTTGCTCGTCGAAGGTCTGAATCTTCTTGGATATCTCAGCTAATGCTTGATTCTTTGCTATCAATTGGAATGCTTAATTCTCCAACGCTACCTGTGTTCTAGCTTCTTCAACGTTAACCCGAGAAGCTCTTGCTCATCCCCGAGAAGCTCTTGCTCGTCCACGAGCAAATGTAGAGGGTCCAATCCTCTTTAAAGTTTCCAGTTCATCTCTTAAATTGGCATTTTCGACCTTCAAGAAAGAGAAACCTTCGTCGTTGACCGGGACCAAGGCTCCCGAGATAGACGCTGTAGATTTCAGTTGGGATATCTCTCTTCGCAAGTTATTATATTCTTGCTCAAACAGTTTTGCGATCTGCCATTGCTCTTCAACCTCGGTCTTCAAAGTCCTCTCCTTCTTATCAAAAACAGCGACGAACTTATCATATCCTTTGTCAGCATTTAATTGCTGATACTTTTTCTCATACCCCTGGTGCAAAAGGGTACAAGACTCCTTGTATTGTTATTAAAGTTCCTCGATGGTACCTTGGAGATCTTCAATCATCTCGTAATATGCCACATTGTTGGCAACTTCACGGTCGAGCAACCATTTTAAATATTGGCAGGCCTCAACTGCTCGCTCAGAAGTATCTAGACCGAGAATGCGATGATTTGAGCTTCATTCATATCTGCATGGCCAGCCTTGAAGTAGTCATTATATTTTTTTCATCAGTTCAGTATCATGGGCTGACAAGAGCTCCATTCTAGCCATAAACTAGTAAAGAAGAGATAGAAAGAATCAATAAGAATGCAGATAGAGCAAGAAGGATAAAATGGATCGATAATAAGAGCAGAGCAAGAAAAAGGGAGTTAAGATGCACAACCAAAATTTTGAATTTTATTACATCATAAAGAGAAGTACATAGCCTAAAATTACATTTAACAAAGAAAAATAAAGAGAAAGGTCCGAACAACTCTACACCTTCTCCTTGCTTCCTAAGACTTCCTCAGGAGGCTTGGACGAAGAAGTAGGTTACTCGAGGGGCATGAAAAGATGCTTAGAAGATATTGGCAGTTGCTCGATAAAGGTACTGATAGATTGAAGCTGCTCGGCTAAAGTACTGGAGGGTTGGGGCTGCTCGTAGTGAAGTTTAACAGTAGGGACCTGATCCCCAATCATCATCGAAGACTCTTCAGAGGTAGCTTCGTCCTCTTCTTCTTCTCCAGGAGAGGGAGGAGGACCATTAACATGGTGCTAAAAAAGTTCAGAATTCTCTGAGACCTTTAACTCCTGCAGAGCAGCAATCCATCCGTTCCTGAAAGAATTTGAGGCTAGCAAATTCCATCTGAGAGGACATGGCAGCTAGGCCTTTATTCCAACCCTTGTCCCAGCCAGCTCTGAAGGACTTCTTAACGGCCAGTTTTCTCTTTACCTTCTCTGAGGAAATCCTCTCAGTATGAAGTTCCTCGGCAGCCTTCATTTTTCTTTCTAGCTCCTGCCTCTGATGATCAACTTCATGGAGTCTGCCAAGTTCCTCTTCAGCAGTTTTGAGCTTAGTCTCAAGCTCTCCATAATTTTTGAGCTTTTCCTCAGGCTCAGTATTTTTCTTCTCCAATTCTTTCATCTTCCTCTCCAACTCCTAAGAGGCCTCCACATCTTTCTCTCTCTCTTGCTCGATGGATTTAAGTTGCTTCTCCCAATAACCTTATCTTCGTCATATTTCTAACGAGAATCCTTTAAGGACTGTGTCAGACCCATAAAATCTTCCTCTACACCTCCCGAGGAGCTCGATGCCTTGATGGCTTCATCCTTTTTCAAAATAGTGTTGAAGGAGGTTACCAGCAGAAAAAAGAAAATAATTATAAGTCAGTGCAGGAACATAACATTGAAAAATGAAAGTTTAGATTAGTAATACTTACTGAGGCAATATGTTGAGCTGCCAAGGTGGTAACCCTATCCCGAGAAAGACTGTCTTCAATACCTTGGATCTCGGGGATAATCCAAGATTTCACCGAGCTCATAGCAGAGCTCGGAGCAACAAAAGTAGGAACACCACTTCCCGCAGTTAGAGGCTGAGGGGAAGATTCAGTCAAATTATCCGAAGAACTTTTCTTTAGCCTCCTCGTAGGAGTAGGAACATTCTCAACCAAGGATGATTTCTTGGTCGGTGATATAACTATAACCTCGCTGGGAGGAGAAATAGCAACAACCTTGCTCGGGGTCACCGGGGGCTTCTCGACAACCTTTTTAACAGCTACTCGAGGAGGTGCATCAACTTTTCTTGTCCCTTCCTCTGGGACATCTCGTTTATATCTCTTCGCCTCTACATCGGTAAAATCTGACTTGTCAAAGAAGGAGGGAGCTTTTCATCTCTTCATTCTAACACTGAGGGGAATATGTGATTCAGGGAAGGAACCTTCAGAAGCTGGCACTGGCTCGATGTCACTCACCACTGGACGAGCAGTAAAAGATGAAGTGTAGCTCTTGTACTGCAACAAGTACGAGGCTGATCTGATATGTTCGTTAGCAACGGTTTGGTGCAAACGCCAGATAAGTTTCAAGTGCTTCAAATTGACATCAGTTTCTTTTGGGGATTTTCTTTTGCTATCAACTGCAAATAAACAAAAATTAAAATGTCAATGACGCATTTTACCAAACACAAAGAAAACATAATTTCAAAAATAAAATAAATAAAAACAACCTATCCCATTGCCATATGGAGGGCATCTAGGACCCTGATACACATCATTTACATTTAATGGAGCATGTTGCTAATTTTTCATAACAACCCTATGCTCGAAGTAATCCCTGTTGGCATCTGGGAGATTGACAACTAAAGCCCTATTTAAAAACCTAGTTTTCAAATAAAAAGTGCTATCACTAATAACCCATCTATAGCAAAACATAATTTCTGGAATTCCTAAACGAGTTACATGAATTTGGTTTAATCTATGAACTCCATTAACTATTCTCCAAGTGTTTGGTGCTATTTTCGCAGGAACAACATCAAAAAACTGACAGAACTCCAAACATAAGGGATTTGGAGGAAAAGAAAAGCTACATTCAGCTACAAAGAGACTGGGGAACCAATGTCCCTCAGCCAAATGAAAATAGTCAGAAGGTTCAAAAAGCTCTTCTAATATGACCCAGGAAGGAATAGAAAAATCAGAATGAAATTTATCAAGCGACTCAACAAGGTAAACCATGATGAACAAAATAAATAAAAGAGAAGGAAGAAGATCTTACAGGAAAAAGATGAATCAGGTGACAACGAACAATGGAAGAAATGAACGCACAAGACAGATAAGAAGTGAAGAAGTTCTAAGATGCAGATTTGAAAAAGTAAAAGATGATCGAATTTTCAGAAGCGTTTAAATATTTTACCACAAAAATTGAGAAAAATAATGATTACCAGGATGGACGATTGTGTATCCGGCGGATAAAAAGAAGAAAAAGGCACGAAAAACAAAGCGGGTATAGAAATTCGAAATACTTTAAAAAGCCTGATACTATGCACTCAAAAAGGGGTTATAAACAATGAACGTTTGTCTAAAATCTATAAAGTTTAGGCAACATAATGTTCCATACTTTTCTTCGACATCAAACTACGAAACATTGGGGGCTTCTTTTGATACCAAATTTAGTCTGCTGACGTGGACCAATTATGTGGAGACACGTGTTAATCTACATGAAACCCGCAAACCTTTCTTGAACAACACCTTGACTCCAAGGAGCTCAATTTCCTCGACCAACTTAGGCGCTCCGAGCAACAAGTGTTTTCCGAGGAACTTTATTGTACCGAGCAACTTATGTATGTCGAGCTACTTAGGCAGTCCGAGCTTCATCTCGTACAAAGAATTTATGTTCGGATAATTAAGAGGATTAATTGCGCATTAAATGCTTATTATTATCATACAGATGTACATCTCTACTAGAGAACAACGCATTTGTACAGACTCAAGGCTATAAATACATTGTAACCTCCTCATTAGCAGGGTACTCAGAATTTCTTGGTAAAACGCCTATTACCGAGGATTCCATCAGTCATCAATAATAAAAACAGTGGACGTAGGCCATTCTTTCAAGGCTGAACCACTTTAAAATCCTTTGTCTTATATATTTTTTATCTGTGATTAAATAATTAGAGACAATCTAACTTTTTACGTCAACACCATCCATTTAAAAGTCAAACAGGTAGATGTTATTAACAACTCTTATCTAGTGGTCAACTAAGTCACTAAGGTATATGGAGCCAAATATGACAGGATGGCAGGGTACTCAGTAATTGTGAAGCACCTTATCAAGAGAATCACTAGATTTCGAATCAAAGTCTCCCATAGGTAGAAAATTATAAGGACGACCATCTTGCATGAGTGGCCTCACCAGATGAGGTAGATTTAGAGATCCTAGTTGTCACCTTAGACCATCTAAGCATCACTCATCTCCAGATCAACACAACAGAGCTTAGGATGAACCACCCCTATAAATTCCTACCTCGGGGATGGTGTCCTATACGAAAATAAGCTCCAAGCCAGATGAATGAAGTCCTTAGCTTCTAGATACTACAAGGAATATAGGGTATTATTCAAGTTATGATATTGCTCAACACCTCAGCAATGCCTTAGCCCATGAGAGACCATTTATATCCCCAGATAACTCCACGAAGGTGTCTATAGTGCTCATAAAAGACCAAAGACCTTAGTCTATAATTTCCTAAGGAAAGGTTACTTTTGGTCGATATTTGGAAAGGAAGCCAAGGATCTAGTCTAGCATTGTAGCAAGTGTCAAATATTCATTTTTTCTAAAGCATCCAAAAGAGAAGATGGTTATGATGCTAATTACATGGTTTTTTTCTCAATGGAGAGTGGATTTGGTAGGGCCTATGCCCCTCGACAAAGGTTAAAACAAATTTCGTATTGTGGTCATTTTTTACTTCACCAAGTGATATGAGGTTGAGCCCTTAGCCACCATCATAGAGAAGAAGACTACCAACTTCATACAGAAAAACATCATTTGCATATTTAGCTTAGCTCGATCGATCATCCCTGACAACAGAAAATAATTTGACAATCCAACCTTAATGGAATTCTACTCAAATTATGTCATAAACAATCACTACTCCTCTCCCAACCACTGTCAGGATAATAGCCAAATTGAAGTAACCAATATAACCATCTTCCAAAACTTGAATAATATATTTGAGAATGATAAGGGGTTATCATTGAAGATTTATCGAGAATCTTATGGGCTTATAAAACCATAGTCAGAGGTATAACAAGATAAACTCCATTCTCTGTTACCTTTGGCCCCGAGGTAGTGATCCCAACAGAGGTCTAGAGGATAACGACAAAGGTCTCAAGTGGTATATGAATAAGATAGAAAAAAGAGGGAATATTCACTGTAGACACCCCATTTTAACACCCCCTAACCTTTCCGTAGGTCCCCTAGCACCTCCCCTCATCGCTACAAACCTAAGTCATACCCCGAGTACTGATCCAAAGGCCATAGGGCACTCCCAGGCTCCATTTGACCAAAAGTCAAACTCCTTATCTCGACCGATACTGAATGAATCTTCGAAGGGAAGTGACACCCCTTTCCAACGGTCCATCCCATGCGCAATTCTGACTTACGGTGCGGACGAACGACCCATTTTCCCCCGAAACTTGATCAAGAGGCCACCGAACGTTCCCAGACTCCGTTTGACCAAAGTTAACTCTTTATCTCGACCGAGACTGAATGAATCTTCGAAGGAACTAAAATCCTTCTGTGCACGATTCTAACTTACGGTACGGACGAACGATCTATTTTACTCCGAAAGGTCACCGAGAGCTTCCAGGCCCCGGTTGACCAAAGTAAACTCCCCAAACTGAGTCAAGCTCTTTAAAATGTCTAAGTACATCTCCTAACCTTTCCAACGGTCCTCCCTATGCACGATTCTAACTTACCATGCGAACGAACGATTCGTTTGCGTTCGATAATTCCTCGTCCAAAGGACCAATGAACGCTTCTGAGCCACATTTGACCTAAAGTCAACTCCCGGACCCGGTATCAGTCTAAAGACTTTCAAAGGTATCTGAAGTACCTTTCCAACGGTTTGCCCCATGCGCGATTCGGATCAACGGTTTGCGCTCTACGACTAATTTTTTGAAGGAACCTGAAAGAGACTGTCAAACGGCATGTTCCAAACCCTTCCTATCGACAGTGTTCCTAAACACACCTGCCGATTGGTAGGACCAAGGCTATGCCGATCGGAAATGCCCTAAGCCTATCAAAATGAGGTCCTGACCTCATTTCAAGAGAGCACAAGATCTGAAACCCATCACTCGCAGCGAGCTCAGAAAACCTCTCTCGAAGTCAGCGTGATTTCCCCATCCAAATCCCTTTCCAACCTTCACCTTTCATCACCTTTTTCATCAAACTTGGTGAATTAACCACCCTTCATCATCACCTAAGTGCAAGGGCTGCTCTCCAACATCCAAGATCAATCTCAAGATCTCCAAGACGGTCCAACTTTATCAACTCTCTATTTAAATTCTCCTAAATTCGCATTAATTTGTTTTATTACTTAGCACTTTTATTCTCTCATCTCACATATCCTAATATACTTTTTATTTAGAATTATCGAACATTTTTTATTTTCATATAAATAAAACCCAAAAAATAAGAAACAGAGGGTTTGCTCATAAATTCCAAACGAGAATTCTCACACTTTTCTCACAACTAAAACACTTTTTTACACACACACACATATAGGAGATTTCCCCGGTTGGATTTATGGGATAAATACCACCCCTTATTTTGCATACGAACTACGTGGACTTTGATGCCTCTATAGTCTACGTAGGCACCTTGGGGTAAAACCCGAGACTCGGGTCCTTTTCCTACTTTTTTCCTATTTTTTTCTATATTATTTAAACTTAACTCTCTTAGACTCTCTATATTAAATTTTTTCTTGATGGCGTATTATTCCGCATGCATTATTGTTCCCTTATAAAGATCAACGCTAGGATAATCGCGTAAATCCTATTTTCTAATATTACTTTTAAGAACACTCCTATGGATGACTCGTTTTATCTCTTCCATGATACAAGTCGATGATTCCTATCTCCACTACATATACACATGCACGCATATCACGGGGAAATAAAGGAAAATAACAATAACCCGTGAGAGACTGTAAGTGTGTAATGGGTGCCTAACACATTCCCATTTCGTAACTTAGCCTCCGAACCCTTTTTCGAATCATTTTGGTTTCGTATGTATCAGTATGTCGTTGGATGTTGTCTTTCGGGACGGTTCCCTTTTCTTTTGTCTGTTTTGAGTAAAATAGACTGGCGAATCCATCTCTCTACATTTTCACCTCATCATCGACGTCGGCCGAAGCGCTCCTGAGAGGGATGCGCGGGACCAAGATCCTCTCGAGATGAAGAAAAAATCCCTCTTCTTCTTCTCTCCCTCCGCGAGGATCGGGGGATGGCCACATTCACTGATATGAATGGTTGTATACAAGCAAAGGCCAACCTCTTATTTCAATAAAAAGGTCTGCCAAAGACTTATGGAGTTACAAGACTACAATCCTTGGCTCCTAAACTACCCAAGGTCTTAAAAGACCCAACAAGAGTTACAAGGCATTAATATTTGGATCGAATTATTAATAATAGTTTTAAGGACCTTAAAAAACTAACGAATTTACCAGGACTTTCATCGTTGATTCCACTAAACTGGACTAAGGTCCGAGGACCCATAACAGTCAACCTAAATGAACAATTTTTTGTCCCAAGGAATGTTTCAAAAATATAAAATTATACAAAAATGAAAAAGCCTTAGAAAATTATTTTCCTCGGCCCCATATTTTGAAAAATACCAACTCAAAGTCCTTTTTATAACCATGACTAAAAATTTGGGACTTAGAAAGACTTCCGTTTTCAAAAAAAATGAGGGGGGCACTAAGTGTTTTCACGGAAAAAATTTGTTCAAAATTCATGTTTTATAAAAGTACAAGGTCATAGCTTTGTAAAAGAGTTTCATAGGTCTAAGGACCCTTAGTAGAACCTCAAACTCATGTTGCAAGGTTTTCATCATAGAAAGCTAAGGTCCAAGCGTCTTAGGACCCATTTCGGACCTCAAAATTTAACATTTTCTAAGTTCAGAGGTCTTATGACCCTTGTGGAACTTCAGATTCAAAATTTTCCAAGTTCATAGGTCTTATGAACCATTGTAGAACCTAAAATTTAAAATTCTCTAAAGTCTAGAGGCATTATGGCCCATTATGGGACTACAGATTTTAAAACACCTGAGCCAAGAGGTCTTAGGACTCACTGAGGGCCCAAGGTCATAAAAATTCCTATGTTTTATGGTCCTTAGACCCTCGCCAGAACTAAAATTTTATTTTATAAGGCTTTCATCCCTAGTAAAACATTTTTCAGAGCACTACACCAAAAATTCCACCTTGTCAGGGTAAAAACCATGACAAGGCAAACTTATCATGGTCAAAGGCCGTGACAAGTTTGGGTGTGACAAAGGTATTTATCACGGACTTGTCATGGTCAAAGTCTGTGACAAGAATCGAACTTATCATGAACTTTGACCATGATAAGTCCATGACAAAGGAAAACTTGTTATGGCTAAAGTCCGTGCAAAGTAAAAATTATCACGGTCTTTGATCGTGACACGTCCATGATAATTGTTGTCACGGACTTGTCACAGTAAAAAATCGTGATTAAAAACGAGTATTTATTTATCACCATCAAAGATCGTGATAAAAAAAATGTGTTTTTTTGTCACGATCAAAGACTGTGATAAGGGTGGCCAGGCGAAGGGTGCTATTTGGCCTTTTCGATGTAGTGAAGGTCTTAGGACCCTTATTGGAACAAAATTTAAGTATGGATTTTATATATAAGATTTTAGGACCCTCACAAATTTATCTTTTGGACTTTATACCCAAAAGTTTTGAGGGGCTGAGTGTTCATGTAAAACTTTTGGGCCCTTATAACTAAAATGTAAAAGTATCAATTATTTTGTGGCCCTAAGGTCTTATGACCCATCTCAGAACCTCAGTTTTAACCTAAAAAGCTTCACATGTATGTGGTAGAGGTATTAGGACCCTTAGACTTACTTTAACAAGTTTGTTGCTCAAGTTATTTTTCTTTGCCACGAAATCTTCAGGACTAAGGCAATACTACCTGTTGTCAGACCTCAAATAGATTAACATTATGCAAAAATTTCT
The DNA here is from genome assembly GCA_949130495.1 of Sambucus nigra. Lineage (NCBI taxonomy): Eukaryota > Viridiplantae > Streptophyta > Magnoliopsida > Dipsacales > Adoxaceae > Sambucus > Sambucus nigra. Next base: position 447,022,400 of record OX422214.1, read on the forward strand.
CAACAAAGAAAAAATAAAGCAAGTATAAATCAAAATAAAGTAGTATAGAAGTTGAAATTTTAAAAACCAAGTTGTTCTTATTAAATGATAGGGATCGGAGGTTTTAAATCAAAGGCTCATAACCTAAAATAATTCAAAAGAACAACAAAAAATTACACAAAAGATTTTTCAAGGCTTGAGAATGATGATGAGAGCTTCACTTTTTTTAGGGCTTGATTAGGTATGAGAGGCGGATGATTCTTTATGGGCTTCTTTTTCTTGGACAAAAGCATTAGAGGCTTCATCATGGAATCACCATTGCTATTCTCATCATCTGAGATCTCATTACCACACTTAGGAGCTTCAGTAACCAAACTGAAGACATCCACATCAGGAAAGAGTTTATGGACCTTAGCCTTACAAGCCTCCAATCCAAATTTGAAATTTTAGAAAAGAAATGTTTTTAAGGCCTCAAACTCGATATAGGCAGCTAATTTACTCTTCATGTGGTATGGATTCTCCCTTGGAGCTCAGTGTGCTTTATCAGGACCTCAACATAATATGTTTACATCTTTACACCCTTGGAGGTCAGTTGATCCTTCACAACATTGAGATCGGCAACATGTTGCTTCAGAAGATCCATATCCTTCTTAGTTTAAAGAAGCTTCTCTTTATCACCTCAAGTATTGAGGGTATGGCCTTGAAGTTCCACCACCATCACATTATACTTAATTTTACCCACATAAAGGGCCTCTTCAACCTTAGCAATAGAATCCTAAGCAGCGATCAAAAGAGAAGCATTATCCCCCAAAGTCTTCTCATTGAATATCTTGTCATATTCCAGAGAAGTGATCTTGGACCTCAGACAACCCTTTCTTTCTCTAGAGAATCCACTTATAGTCTTTAGTTAGTCATGATCTAATTCAGTTATAGCTGGACGAGATCCCACTTATCACCTAACTTCATAGCTTTGTTCCAACTTCTCTGGTCCTTCCGGCCATCAGGGCCTCTGTCAGGTGTTGAGTCTATAAAAAATAAATTATGGAAAAGATAACATTAAGGAAAATATAAAAAGGATGAAGAAATACCTTTCCCGGTAAATGGACCATCTCTTGAGCATTTGTAGAGGTCCCTTGGCCCCTTAGCTTGGCCGACATATTAAAATATATTATTATTGCCATCGAACAAAGTTAATTAGCAGCCAAGGCATAAGCATTCACCTCCTCTAATTTGGGGGGGGGGGGGGGCTTAAATATCCTTAAACTCCATAGGTTTGCAATCCCTTTCATACAATAGTTATTGACCTCTTAAGTTAGCTAGAGACCTTACTAGCGCCCTTCAAATCCCCATCCTTCTGAGGGATATAGACATCGCCTTTCCTTTTGAAAGGGAATTATAAAAATCTTCATTAATTGGTTTCAAGTACCCTGGAATAGAATAACCACTTTGGGTTGCCCTAGAGCTTTTACCTACCCCCAAAGATTCTTACAGCAAGGGTAGTGTTTTGATTATAGGCTCCAACAATGAGCATTTATCGGGGCCAGATCTTAGCTCTACCTCTTACACTAATTTGACACCAGGAATTAGAAGATCCACTGATATAATGAACTTTATCGGCTTGGTGGATTTAAACCTCTTCTTCTTACTTGGCATAACCTCAATAAAGGCTTCTTTGGCAAAACTACCTGGCCATCCTCTGCTCATACCGTTCATCTAATTTATCAATAATATGACCAGAGTTAGTTATTAAAAAACTAAGATGGGGGATAATGGTGGAAAAGGAGAAAGAATACGGTTAGAGTGAATGGTGAAGAATTTAAACCAGCCCAAGAAACCCCTTTATAGCCCCAAGGCTTGACATTTCAATCTCTTTATCCCCAAGGCACACCCCATCAGTGAACCTTACCACTTCTAAGCTACTTCCCAGTGCAATTAAATTATGACCAGTATCTCGATGGTTAGTTACCCTTATGCCCATAACTTACATAAGAGATAAGTGTTGACCCTTGCAATCCTTATAAAGAGAAACAGTAGGCTATTGATGGTACCATATCTTACCTCTAGTATTTTTAAAGGTTCTTAAACTCCCCAACTCCCTCATATAAGGAGTAAGGTGTAAAGGACGACCTTAGATCTCTGACAAACCACTACATACCTCTAAATACCACATCTACTATAGAAAATAGACCGACCTAATATAAAGGACCTCAGCAATATCCTAAATATTCCAAAATAATTAGTTATTTCAATATATTTATTCAACTAAGTTCAGAGATCACAACACCAGAGTTCTACTATGGCTAATGCCCAGAGTAGACCTCCGTCTGAAGAGAAACGACCTCCCAATCCTACTTAGTCCTCATCACAGAGGCATACCATTATACATCACCTCAAAACCATCTTATGGCAGTCCCATTGAAATTTCAGACCTCTTAGTCCTCTAAAACAAGCTCCTACAACTACTCTGGCGAGTAAATGAAACGCACAACACTGTTTCACCTACCACCACCACTCAAGACCACTTGTATTGATTGCTCCCATATGCATCAAATGTAATAAAAGACTACCTTACACCACCTACAAAATCTTTGGACAATACTCCACCACATTGTTGATGCTACCAGACCTTAGATACATCCCAACCATGTTGTGACAGTCCACTCATTCTTTCTCTTAAGTTAGCGTATAAATATAAGGCTAAGGAAATGTTGTGGACATGTTCAAGTCATCATAATTCCAAGAAGTAAAGAGTATTATCTTAATTAAGTGTTATATCTACTTACATTAGTTCCCAACCCATTCTTATGAGTGTAGAATCATAGTTTGGATTATTCCCAGTTATAATACATATTACACCCTTTTAGCCCTAAAATAATAACCAAGGGCCCTTATAAACGTCTATCAGTTACTTCATAAGGTCTTTTGGATTAGTGATAAAGGAAATAAGGACCTTAGACTCTCTTAAACAAAGTCGCCCTTAACTGAGGTCTGAACCACTTTAAACATTTGTCTTACACTTAACGTGTATCCCCTTTAACCTATATAAGGTTTAGAGGGGAGAACCCGTTGGGTCTGAGGTCTCATACGATGTCAATACCCACCATTTTTTATAAAGAAAAAGTTATTTGACTCTTGAACTTAAAAAAGTGAAAAAATAACTTCTTGCTTGTGAATGTTTAAAAGTGAACTTATAAAGAGATTTAAGTTGTCAAAAAATAAATTTAGCTCATTTAAAAGTTTTAAAACCATGTTATCTTCTTCTAAAATTGACACATTTAGTGAATGTTCATCATATGATTCAAATGATATCGATTCCTTAATTTTAAAGAAAAATGAGAAAATGCAAAAAGTGAATGAGAATGTTGATTTGGAAAAGAAAGGGGAAATAATTAAAAAGTTTCAAAGGATAATCCAAAATCACTCTCTTACACATTTCGTCATAAACATGGGCCTTTATGATATTTTTGTTATAAATTGAAAAAGATCAAAACAAAATGTGAATCTATTTCCTTGAGTTCCAAAAGGGGAGATGATTTTGTTCTCGGAGATATATTTGATAGGAAAAGTTTGTTAAACATTGTAAGGACATAATTTTATAAATGTTTGTTATCAATTAGTATGTCATACACCGCTACAACCGTCGAAGAATGTCCAAGTTCACATATGCAACAAGACGGAGCCAAATATCAAGTTTCTTTGACAATCAAGCCTCTGCAAGATGAATTGGGTAAAGGTTGTGTTTTTATTCCTTAGCATTTCACTTAGAATATTGAGATATTTTTCATCAAAAAATTTTGGAGCGGAGTTTTTAAGTTTTTCATCAAAATTATTTTTCGAAATTTTAAGGCGCTGCATTTTCTGGGAAACGAAAAAAGAAAAATAATTATATAAAGGCTCGTTCGAGCGACATTCCCCGTCGTTCAAATGACATGCCATATCACGCAAAGCTCGTTCGAGCGACGCATGTCATCATTTAAACTGAATGTGATCTCGTTTGAGCGATCTGTCGTGTAAGGACATGCTTTATAAATACCCGAGGTAGAATCTAGAAATGTTCTAAGTGTCCTAGATCACAATTAAGTATGTCTAATACCGCTACATTTGGCACGTCTCCACGATCATCCACGACGGCCTTGATCCGAATTCATGCATCCATCATCTTCGTACGTGCACCATGGGTCAAGTAACATACTCCCCAACCGTTCCCACTACTCCACGTACTTATGGTAAAATAATTTTAATGGGAGTTTTTATTTATTTACATAATAGTTGGGAATATTTTCTAAATAATTTTTTAAGTCTGAAAGATGATAAACACGCAAGATCTATTTAAGGAGGCATTTTGAGACACGTCACTGATGTAGTTCAAACGACATCGTATGTCGCTCGAACGACGCATCGCCTCAAAATGTGTCTTTAAGTAGTGTTGATTCTACACGTTTTCCTAAGTCTGCATACCTCCGTTTTTGCAAAACAGTACCCCTTTCCAGACCCCATACTTTTAGGTTTTTCATACATTTTTTATTCTCAAATAATTCCCAATCCTTTATGTTGAATCCTCTAAACCCCAAGGAAGATTATACCACTCATCAGGAGTGCACTTGTGGAGAAGACGAAGCTTTTCCATTGCTGACCTTCTGGAGCTCTTGCGGGAACTCTAGCTGACGACATCAAAACCGACGCCTGCAAGTATTGCGTATGTCGCTGCTTGTAATTTATTGTAATTCGTGTAAACCATACTTTAGAAATTATAGTGAAAATAAGATGGTTTTGCCCCTATGGGGGATTTTTCCTCAACTGTGATTGTCTTGCATGCTTAGATTATTTATTTATTCAATCACGTTTGTTTGCAAGAGTTGAGACTTGTTGGGACTAAAATTGGAGTTTAATTAAATAAGTTTGACATTGATTGCCGGCGCACTCTCAATTTGGTATCAAAGCAATTTACACAAATTTACCGTGTAATTTTTCAGGATATCAATTTTGTTCTAAATATTGATCTTTGAAAAAGCACAATTTTAATGGAAAACTTATATAATAGAGTCCCAATTTTTTACGGGTCAAATTATGCATATTGGAAAGTCCATATGAAATCTCACTTAAAGGTCATAGACGAACGTGTTTGGGTTGTGTGTGAAAGAGGGTGGATGCCTCCCACTATCACTATAGATAACGTAATTGTAAGGACATTATTTTATAAGTCCGTTATCAATATAGTATGTCATATATTGCTACACGGTCGAAAAGCATTCAAGAACATTCAAGCATCAAAGACGGATCCGAATATCAAGGTTCTTCACCAAAAAGACTTCGCAAAGTTTACTTGGGTAAGGTTATGTTTTAAATACCTTAACTTTACACTTGGAGATTTTGGGATATTTTTACAAAATATTTTCTAAGTGTTGGAGCGGACTTTTTCGTCAAAATTTAAGAATGAGTATTTTTTCTAAGTCCTGAAGCGTACCTCAATTTTGACGCTCGGGTCGTTCAAGCGAGATGTCATCTCATTCGAGCGACATATGGATGTCGCACGATGTTATTTGAACGACATTTGTACTTCGTTCGCGCGAGATAGCTATTTCGTTCGAACGAGATCAAATACTGAGGCGGCGAGATTTTGTATAAATACTCATTAAATGGTTTCGTTTTCATTAAGAAGTCCCAGCGTTTTGACAGACAGAAAACTGAGAAACTGCAGAATCCTTTTGACTTCTTCTTTTAGGGTTAAATCCCTTTTTGTTTTCAATTCACATAAATCCCATATGCTTTGGTGAATTGTTTTGGTGTTCAAGAGTACATTTTGCTTTTGTTTACCTTTGTGGGGAGAACTCTACAACCGGAGAGCCGCGTGATATTGTGGAGGGAGTCTCTATGAAGTTACTCTTGTGGGGAGGATAACCTACACCGTGAAGACTCCGTGTCTGGACTGCGCATCCTTGTGGTGTAGCTGTGTGTGAACCACTTCTGATTTCTTGTCGTTGCTTTGAAGGTTTGACGAAGACACCGTGCGTTACACTTGTGGACGATTATCAGGGTGTATGTAAGTTAATGGTCTTGTGAATTCTTCAAAGTTCTAGAAATAAAAGGTTTTGCCCTTCGAGGATTTTTCCTTAAATTTGTGTCACATGCTTTATTTATTTATGGTTTGACACACGCACATACGTAGTTGCATATTTAGGGGTTGAATTGATTTAGTTAAAATAGAGTCTAATTAAATAAGGTTTACTTGGAAACTTGCGAATTAATTTAAATAGATATCACACACCACATTTATTCGTTTTACAGTAACTAATTAAAAATATGTGAGTGCATGGACTGAGGATGAATTTAAATGGAGCACATATAACTCACATGGGCTTAGTGCCATTTCTGGAGCCGTCACACCTGACGAGTTCCGACGCATCATGACGTGTACCACGTCTAAATAGGCATGGTATGTTCTGTAAATTACCATGAAGGCACAAATGTAGTCAAAGAATCTAAATTTCAAAACTTAACTACACAGTTTGAAACTATCTCCATGCATGAAAATGAGTGTTTCGATGAATTTTATGCATGCTTATCTGATATCGTAAACACTAGTTTCAACTTAGGTGAACACATTCCTGATGCTAGAGTAGTTAAAAAAATTGAGATCACTGCCTAAGAGATTTATTCCCAAAGTCACTGTGTTAAATTCATTAGGTAATTTGAGTAGGTTGAAATTAGAAGAGTTAGTTAGAGACCTACAGACCTATGAAATCGACATGTTCCCAAACACGATAAAATCAAAAGACAAAGGGGTAGCACTTAAAGCCCAAGCCAGAAAGAATGAGGGGCCAAAGAGAGGTGAGTCGTCTCAGAAAAGAGAGGAAGAGAAGTCTGATTCTGATTTTGATTTTGACTTAGATAATTTGGTCCTATTTGCTAAAAAATTCTCAAATTAAAGAAAAGTGGTAATTTTAAAGATAAAAAGAATTTTTTGAGAAAAATAAATATGAAAAGAAATTTAAGAAAGATAAAAAGAAAACCCCTAAGAAAGAAAGTGAGAGATGCTTTGAGTGCGACGGTAGAGGTCATGGGGGGTTTGAGTGTGCAACTAGGTTAAAACGTTTAGAACAATCCAAAGTTGCGCTAAAGACCATCCTTAGTGACGATAGCGAGGTCAAGTCGGTGGACTCTGGAGATGAGTCACCGTGTGAATGTAACATCAGCGCATTCATGGCTAGTCATGTGAGTACTGACAGTGCTCCTCACGATGATGAGGATGCAAGCTCATAGAGACACCTCGACAGTGATAGCAGTGTGAGCGAGGGGGAGGAAGAAGCAAGTGAGAGCGAGAGTGATCTTCGACGCACGTACGCTGATTTATATGCTAATACTTTCAAGACCAAAATGTTTAACAAAGCGTTAGATCTTAGGATAAAATCTATAGAGAAGGATTTAAGAGAGATGAGAGAGATAAAGACCTCCTTGTCCAATGCGTTGAGAGAAAGAGAGATCGCCTGTGTTGAGAGAGGGAGTTTTTGGAGAGGGAAAGTATTTTTAAGAAATAAAAAGGGGACTTTACTAAGCAAGTGACTGATCTGAAGAGTGAGCTTTATTCCTCCGTGGACACTTGAAAGAAATTGGAAGCCCTTTTAGCCCAACTCACTCATAACCTTGAGAGAGTCGGGGAAGTCAAGGTAAGAATTGAGGACCGATCTGGTAAGATGGGAAAGATGTTCCTCACCCCTACTTTGGGTTTTGGTGAGAGGCTGAGAATAGGTTTTGATGGAGCTTCCACGTCACATACGACATTGGAATCAGTTCTCGAGTCTATTCCAAATCCAAATGTCCACCCACCTAAAAATCATAAGAGAGTTCAGCCAAGAAAAGCAAACCGAAGTCGGCCTAAATCTACATATTTTTGTACTTACTGCAAAATAAAATGCCATCTTCGTGAATATTGCTATAGTTTGGGTTGGACATGACATACTTTTGCTCCGTCACATGCCTCTAATGATTTTGAGAGTCTTAGAGAGCGAGTTGAGTTTCTAGTCGCCACATCTCAGAGTATAGTGAAAGAGTTCCAATGGATTTTTATGCCATTAGTGGACACTTCTAAAATCTCGACTAGAGTCAACAATGACAAGGGCAAATAGAAGGTTACCACATCTTGGGTGCCTAAGCATAATACAAAAGCCCTTGTTATTCATATTTCTCTTAAAGTACATAACACGCTATGGTGGTACTTCGATAGTGGGTTCTCCAGGTACATGACTGGTGACGTCTATCTGTTTACCTCCCTAGAGGATCTAAAGGAAGGTAAAGTCACTTTTGGAGATGGAAGCAAGTCTAGCATAGTAGGACGAGGTACAATAGAGTTACCAGGATTTCCTAAGCTAGAAAATGTGTTGTACGTCAAGGGATTGGAAGAAATTTTACTCAGCATTAGCCAGCTGTGTGACGCTCACTTTGCAGTAAAGTTTGACCAGAAGGAATGCCACGTTTATGATTAAGCCGATAAACTTCTATTGCAAGGGGTGAGGACTGGAGACAATTGTTATGGGATCATGCCTAAGTCCTCATTTATTTTTAACAACGCTGCGATCACTACTATGGATCTGTTGCATCAACGTCTAGGTCATGTGAATTTTCGAGATTTGGAAAAGTTAGTTAAAAAGGAGATAGTACGTGGCTTACCATCGCTTGAAAATCCAACTTCCACAGTTCATGGACCCTGCCATTTGGGAAAGCAAATTCGTATCCCCCATCTGAAGTTGAATTCCATTACCACCTCACACATCCTTGAGTTGATACATATGGATCTTATGGGTCCTACCCGTACTGAGAGTTTAGGTGGTAAGAAGTACATTCTCGTGATGGTAGATGATTTCTCACTCTGCGAGAAAAGTTTGATGTTGTAGACTTTCTTACGACCAAGTGTCGTGTCCTACAAAATCAACACGGTGTCACTATCAATACAATATGCAGTGACAACGGCACTGAGTTTAAAGAAGCAAAAGTAGATATTTTCTGTGATAGCCTCGAAATCAACACGAATTTTTGGCCGATAGGACTCCTCGACAAAATGGGATTATTGAGAGGAAGAATCGGACGATTCGTGAGATGGCTAGATTTATTTTTTTAGGTCATAAAGTTGTAAGAAGATTTTGGGCAGAGGCAGTGTCTACCGCATGCCATACGGTGAACAGGGTATATCTTCGTCCACACACACTTATGACGCCCTACGAATTATAGATTGGAAAGAAGCCCAATCTTTTATATTTCCGTGTCTTTGGTAGCAAATGCTACATCCTATGGGATAGAGAGAAATTAGAAAATTTCGACTCCTGGAGTGATGAAGGAATATTTTTAGGTTATTCATCGTCCAGTAGAGCTTATTAGGTGTATAACCGGAATAGATCTAAGATTACGGAGTCAATAAATGTCATCGTACAAGATGACGAACCACCGACGTTTATTGATTCTAACCTTTTGGGTGAGGGTGACGCACTTTCTATTAATGATCCCATTGTACCTCCCATACCCAGAGTGGATCCCATTCCTAACTTAGGGGGAACTTATGATTGGGTTAGCAAGAGTCATGATCCTTCTACTATTTTAAGAGATCCCACCCTAGGGGTCAAGACTCGTGCTCAACTAGAGAACGTTGTTAGCCATGCTTTCTACGCGTCCAAAGTCGAGCCCAAGAACTATAAAGGAGAACTCAAAGATAAACACTCGATATGTGCTATGTAGGATGAGTTACTTCAGTTTAGAAAGAATGATGCCTGAAAACTAGTCCCCCTACCTAGTGAGATGAATGTGATAGGTACTAAGTGGATCTTTAAGAATAAGGTGGATAAGACAGGTACTATTATTCGAAATAAGGCTAGGTTGGTCGTTCAAGGCTACATACAGATAAAGGGTGTAGACTTTGATGAGACATTCGCTCATATTATGAGGATTGAGTCTGTTCGCTTACTACTATCCGTCGCATGTCATATGCACTTCAAGTTATATCAAATGGATGTCAAGAGTGCCTTTCTGAATGGCATTCTACAGGAGGAGGCTTACGTGGAACAATAAAAAGGGTTTCAAGACCCTAAGCACCCTGATCACGTCACCTATCTGAGGAAAGCCTAGTATGGTTTAAAGTAAGCACCCCGTGCTTGGTACGAGAGGATTACTTCCTATCTCTTAGCTCGTGGCTTTAAGAGAGGGAGAGTTAATATGAAGTTGTTCGCCAGGAGAGATGTCGGTGCTATTTTGGTTGCTCGGGTCTATGTGGACGACATAGTCTTTGGATTCACATGCTCCCAGCATGCTCAGCACTTTGAGGAGGAGATGAAGAGTGAGTTTTAGATGAGTATGGTTGGTGTGCTTACTTTCTTCCTTGGTCTCCAGGTTCGTCAGCTAGAGGATGGGATGTTCATCTCCCAATCCAAGTATTCTAGAGACCTTGTGAAGAAATTTGGTCCAGACTCCGCTAAGCACGAACGTACACTGATGGGTACCTCAACTAAGCTTAACAAAGACACTTCAGGCAAGAACGTAGAGCAAACCTTGTATCGGAGTATGATAGGTAGTCTTCTTCTTGACTGCTAGTTGTCCTAACATAGCCTTTAGTGTTGGATTATGTGCGCGATATCAGGCGTCCACGAAAGAGTCACACTTACTCGCACTTAAACGTATTATCAAATATATGAGTGGGACTCTCTCACTTAACATTTGGTATTCCTTTGATACCAGTGATCATTTATCCGCCTATTTGGATGCCGATTGGATGGGGATGCAGATGGATGTAGGAGAACTTCTGGTGAGTGTTTCTTCTTTGGTTTTGCTCTTGTCTCTTGGTTGATCAAGAAGCAAAACTCCATCTCTTTGTCCACTGCTAAGGCTGAGTACATAGCCGTCGGGAGTTGTTGCACGCAACTTCTGTGGATGAAGCAGATGTTGAAGGATTATAGGATATCACAAGACACCATGACTATTTCATATGATAACACAAGCGCGATACACATATCCCATAATCCAGTACAACATTCAAGCACAAAACACATTAGGATACGCGAGCACTTTATCACGAAGCCTTTAGATGCCCTTAGATTCGAGAGTCTTAGGAAGTCCTTAGGAATTTGCACAGTTTACTGAGGGGTGGTCACCATGTCTAGAGTATGATGCATTTTTCATGTTTATATCATCTAATTCCTATCTCTAGATTGTATAATTTGTATCATTAATTGTTTATTTATTTATTTTTTTTGAAAATTTTCAAAATACAAAAAGATTTTATTTTTGAATTTTTTTTTAGAAAAAGCCAAAAAGATTTTCCTTTTATAAGTTTTTTGGAAAAACACAAAAAGAGTTTTGTATTTTGTTTAAACCGTTTATAGACGAACATTTAAGATCGCCATCGTTACAACTTCATTTCATATTCCACGTGACTATTTGACAGTGATTTGTGATGTTACATCATTTCATCCATGTGATTTACATTATTTGGAGTCTTTGAGATGTGATTAGTGATATCTTCTACATGTTTGGCTCCGTATCTCCTTTATTGCACACATGCACGGTATTATTTGAGTATTGTACTTGTCTATCACATATTAGTTTGAGTGTTTCCATCTCAATTTTGTCTATACAATGATCAAAATGTGATAAAACTTGACAAGATAGTAGTGCATGTAAAAACCGTTTATCATGAGGAATTAATTGCAACAAAATCTGATGAGTGAATCAAGGAAAAAGGATACGAGAGTTTAAAATTAACCCATCGAGAAAGCCGGCGTTTAAAAAAGAGCCCGACAAAATTAAATGGCAATAAAAAGTAAAACATGCCAAATCAAATGGGCCAGTAGGTTTTAGTTTCATCATCTCAAAAGAAATGTATAATGTATAATTATTCAGGAGAGAGTTTGGATGGAAAGAAACGAAAAACGGGTTTGCACGTCCTTGAAAGTCATGAAAAAGCGTTTCAAACGTTTTGGACGTTATTGGTGGGGAAATCACTTTGAGCTTTGATTTGCTAATTTGATTGAGTCAATTTCCTTTAATTCCATAATTTTTACACCTAAGGAATATGTTGAGTTCATTCATTGGTAATATCCAACATTCATCGTGCACATATGTTATGGCTGTATGTATTGATTTTCCTGTTGAATTTGTTCACCTCCCTACATTTTCGCTATCACTGCTAGGTTGCTTTAGTGTTCTTTCATGGTGTAATTTTTTTTGCTTTAAAATTTTTTTAGAAAAATTCAAAAAGAGAAAGTTTATTACCTTATGACATTCTCCATTTACATTGCTTATGTTCTTCATATCTGTCTATCTAGGGACATCATAAAAATGGGAAGAACAAATTATGGGGGATAATTACTTGTTTGTTTTTATAATGATTTTCTTGCACATAATTAATATTTGTTTATGCTTATCAGTATATTTCAAATTATTGCGCGTCACGGGCATTTGTTTCTTATCTCATGTGTGTAGGTATCAAAATAGAGAATCATTTTTGCACACCCTGATGATGATAAAGAAAGTTTTAAGAGTTGAAGATTTGAAGATGATCGAATTTATGAAGACACGCATTTAGTATTTCCAGTTTTTGAGTTTAATGGGGATATTAAATTGTATGTCAGTTTGTTTATTTGGGGTAGCATAATTTCGATATTTGTATGTATGTACGGGCATAGACATAAGGGGAGATTTGTAAGGACATATTTTATAAATATCTGGGGTAGAATCTAGAAATTTTTCAAGTGTTCTAGATCACAATTAAGTATGTCTGATACTGCTACATTTGGCACGTCTCCACGATCATCCACAACGGCCTTGATCCGAATTCATCCATCCATCATCTTCATACGTGCATCATGGGTTAAGCAACGTATTCTTCAACCGTTCCCACTACTCCACATACTTATGGTAAAATGATTTTAATTAGAGTTTTTATTTATTTACATATATAGTTGGGAATATTTTTTATATAATTTTTGAAGTCTGAAAGATGATAAACACGCAAGATCTATTTAAGGAGGCATTTTGAGACACGTCATTGATGTGGTTCGAACGACATCGTATGTGGTTCGAATGAGATGCCACCTCGTTCAAACGACATCGTATGTCGCTCGAACGACACACCGCCTCAAAATGTGGATTTAAACCGTGCTGATTCTACACGTTTTCCCAAGTCTGCATACCTCTGTTTCGACAAAATAGTACCCCTTTCCAGACTTCATACTTTAAGGTTTTTCATACCTTTTTTATTCACAAATAATTCCCAAACCTTTATGTGAATACTCTAAACCCAAAGGAAGATTATACCACTTATCTCGAGTACACTTGTGGAGAATACGAAGCTTTTTTATTGTTGACCTTCTAGAGATCTTGCGGGAACTCTAGCCGATGACATCGAAATCGACGCCTGCGGGTATTTCGTATGTCACTGCTTGTATTTTTATTGTAATCCGTGTAAATCGTACTTTACAAATTATAGTGAAAATAAGATGGTTTTGCCCCTGTGGGGGATTTTTCCTCAACTGTGATTATCTTGCATGCTTACATTATTTCTTTATTCAACCACGTTTGTTTGCATGAGTTAGGACTTGCTGGGACTAAAATTGGAATTTAATTAAATAAGTTTGACATTGATTGACGAGGCATATTTCGTTAAGAAGTCTTTTCGTTTTTCATTCTACAAATAATGCAAATCGACAGAACACTTTTGGCTTCTTCATTTAGGGCTTTAAAACCTTGTTTTTTAATTCACAAAAATCCCAATGTTTAGGTGAATTATTTTGGAATCCAAGAACATACTTTGCTATTATTCAATTTTTGTGGAATGCATCTCTACACCTGAAGACTGAGGTCATTGAGGTTCGTTGTGTGTGGATCTTTACTGAAGATTGGACTGTGGTTCGTGTGGGTGCACTGCGTGGAATCCATTGCTGACTCTAGACCGCACATCTATGTAGGTTTGCTGAGGTAAATTTATTGCAAATATCTTTGTAATTCGTGTAAATTGTGATTTATAAATTATAGCGAAATAAAAGGTTTTGCCCTGAGGGGATTTTCCTAAAATCTATGAGTTAACATATTTGTGATTATGTTGGTTTGACACCCACACACACGTAGATGTTTCTTTAAGGGATGAATTAACTTAGTTTGAAAATTGACTATAATTAATTAAGTGTGTAATTGGAATTTGCGATTTTATTTAAATTGATATCGCACACGACGCATCACCCTTTTTACAAACATCGTGATGATAACCCAATGCCATTATACCATATGTTCCTCCATATTTGCGTAGCAGGAAAGTTAAGAGGATAGCTCACAAAGTTGGTAAATGATTCTCATTTCATGGAAAATTGAATCGTACTTATCATTTTTTCTTTAAACGAAAGAAACTTGAAATAGGTGATTTGAGACATCAAGTAGAAAAGAAGAGTGTGAGAATGAAGGTTGCCTACTGAACATTTTGTAGGCTACACGACCATACGAATCAAAATTGTATGTACTTTAGATGGGGTAATAATAGGTTCATTAAAGGGATAATTTTTTTCAAAGATATTTTATTGATAAACTTAGAAGTCAAGTAGTTGAGTTGACTAGAATTATTAATTATCTAGTGTAAAAGAGGGGTGAGGCTAAACATAATATTCTAAGACCTATACCTAGACACCAAACTCAAGTTATAAAGACTAAGCATAAGAATTCCAAGACGGATGAGAGATGGATGTCGAGGAAAGGTAGTGGTTTACTAAGAAATGCACCTAGCAAGAAGGTTGAGAGTGACGCACCTCAAAGGGAAGTTGTGATGAAAGAGTTAAATTTTGTTCGTCCCATTAACAAGGGGATGGAAAATCCCTTGTTATCTAGATAAATAATTTTCTAGGATAAATTGGTTCTTGTAGGTTTCCATTCCTAGTTCATTCTTGATTTTTGGGGGAAACAAGTCATTGTGGGTGAGAGAATCTCAAATTGGTGTCATTTTTCATGGTTTGGTAAGAGATTTTCATGCATATGTGCATTTTTCATGCATTTGGTTTCTATGCTATGTTATTTACTAAATATGATTTTTGTAAATACACGCATCATTCTTATTCAAAAACCCAAAAAGATATTATATTTATTATTTTTGTGATATTTGTAAAATATTTTACTTTTATTAATTTTGCGAGTGCAAATAATGATGACGGATTTAACTTGAATGATGATTAAAAGTGAATTTTAAACCAATTAATTGAAAATTTTGATCGATTTAATTGCTAGGTTGAAATTCATTTAATAAATCGTGATTATCAAATTTGTTAAAATCTGTGATATCAATTTCATACTGCTTGAGCACATGTATATCATTATCACATTTTACACATTTAATGTTTACATTTGTATATGTGTGTGTGAGTTATTGATTTTCTCCTATTTTTCCATTTCATCCAATATTTGGGTTATTTAAGTCAGCGTGAATGATTTCTCATGTATTTGAATTCATGGATGTTACTGGGATTAAGAGTGTTGAGATTCGGGAGTTCATGTTATAATTTTCTGGAGTATTTAGACTTTAATGGTAATTTCCTCTATTTCATGCGCACGGGGAAGATTTGTATCGTTTGCATGGTTTGCGTGCGCACAGAATTAGCCTTCTGTTCGAACGACGTCGACGGTTATTAAGGATTTGGTATTGCCATTTGCTTGCTTCGTTTCAAACCTACTCACCCCTTCTTGGTTTGTTGTAGGTTGATCAATCACGTTAATTACACACATTTTTCAAAATATTTAGCTGAGGGGGTGAATCCAATTCCTCTAGACAATATACTTTTATCTTTAAGTGATTAGTTCGAGGCAATGACGTGACTGATCCGATATAAATTTGGTGAAGCTTTTCGAAGACCTCTTGGACTAGGATCAAAATGTGTTTTGTAAAACAAGCTACAATAACCCAAATGTCATGAGGCATATGAATATACATATACTGCCATAGTGAAATTTCCAATTCAATTAATTTGTTAAATGAGTTCAAACATATTTGTTTTGGTATGTACCTCAAGAATGATTTTAACTTTACTCGGGATGATGACCATGAATTATACTTATAATGCTCGTTATCTAGATTCCAAACTAAAACATTATTTTTTTCAAATAAGACGTGACTCGTGATGGCAGTCATACTTATCTTGCTTATTATCTAAATTAAAAATTTTAATTTTTTTAAATAAGGTAGGACTCGGAATGGTGACCCCTAGTCATACCTATCATCAGGATCGGGGTCTTGATGTTGCCGAGATTTCGAATATAACATGTTTTGAAAGATTATGGTTTCCATGTCCTTACCTATCACATTTTTAGGGTTATTTAGTGATTTGAACAATGTAACAACCTTTTTAGTAAGCTTACACTCATTTGTCACTAACCAATATGTAAAAAGTTGACTAATACATAGTAAACCCTATAATATTGTCCATAATGTGTATAAATTTGATGAGTGCCTTAAATAAGAGGGTATGAATCTTTGAGGGTTTGAAAGTGTTTGGAGAGATGGTTTGGAGGGTTTGTAAAGAACGTTTAAAGTTAGAGAGAGAGTCAGAGAGGAGGGAAAATGTTTGAAAATTGAAAATTTTCAACTTTAAATATGTGGGTGTCTTTCGTTAGTAAAGTGAAACAAGAAATGGTGTAAGTGTGATGCTAGTAAGTTATTTCATAGTGGGGTATTATGGAGTAAAATATTGAGTGTCAATAACAGTGACCTATTTTTTCTTCTTCAATAAAAGTATCTAAGGAAAATGATAGCATGTGCCCCAGGGCACATGTTTTGAGATCAAAACGATAAGTATGATAGTTCAACGTGAGTGTGTGTATCTTAGGGCACATGTCTCTTTCACATTGTGTTCTTACTACTTTTAGGTTCATAATATGTGCCCTAAGGGCACATGTTATCAAGATCCAATATGTAAAGTATAACTTGTATCAAATGTGAAATGAAAGAGACACATTAATAATTGCATTTGAGAAAGGATTTTGGATTTAATAACTACGGATCTTATGTGACATTCCTTCATGATGTGAAATAGACTCTTTAGAAAGTTTCTTTCACAGTGAAGATCCTTTTTACTTTGATTGTGTACGAAATTTGCATACTATTCACATTATTTCAATCCCTGTTGTCATTGAAAATATTCATAATTAGCATTAAATTAAATTATATAAAACCAAGAACCATCTTATCTGACCGACATTTCATTTTAAAAACTAGTTTGCAGCCCCGCGCGATGCGCGGACGGCTTAAAATCAATAAATTTATACTATTTTTTGTGAAACGTTGACAAAAAAATCTCATTTCATACCATGTGTGCTATAAACATTGTGTGTTTTTAACATCTACTACAAAATATGTATACTTATTATTCGTACTTATGTACACCACCTTCTCTAGTAGATTCCAATCCAATATTCACAAACTATAAATAAATATTGCAATTTACTTGATAAGTTCCTAAACAAATTCTTTCCTTGCACATAATTTTTTGTACATAAATCATTTAAGCATTTCACAAACCATGACAAATTGTTTTTAAGGGAAACAAAATATAACAGTAAATATTGTAAAAAACTCAAGATTAACTGGAGTTGGAGTGACTAGTTTGGAGGAACCACTCTCTCTAAGATTTTTTTAGATTTATCATGTACAACTCCCCGACTCTCTACTTCAAAATGAAAACTATGCTCCCTTTTTAGCCCAACATATTGAACCTTGAGAATAGCAGTAGACAATTTGTTTTATATAGACTCTCTATATATGTGAGTTGGTTGGATTTTCAAGGTTTTGACATTAGAAAACGAAAGCAGTAAAGGCCCCTTTTGATATTTTCTATATGAGAAAAGAAGAAGTTAAAATAGTGTTTTTAGGCAAAGATATTAAATAGAGAAGAAGTAGTAAAGCCATGGAATAACAAGAGACTGAAATGATATTTTGCCACTAGATTCGTGGAGAGAATATTTTGCCACCGATTTTGATGTTTAAATTATTGCTGTAGAGAAAATATGAAAAGATATTTTTGCTGTTTTGTAGATTTGGCTGCACAAATTTAATTAATAACTTTAATTTAAAACGTATACATTGCGCTGTGAAGAAGCGAAAAATGTCGACACCGAGTTGCGCTATCTATTCTAGCTATATATTATAGGGGCTTTAACGGTCTAGTCCTTGGACTAGCAATTTTGGACAAAAAAACCCGGCTCAACTAATTTTAAACGATTAGGTCCAACATACAAATACCCCGAAATTAAAACAAACACGCACTATTCAGAAATCGAAGCGCCAAAAATACTGTATTCTCTCTTGAATCAAAACCTTAATCGTACCATCTCTTCGATCAAAACCCCAAAACGAATCTATTTTTCAATCAAATTTTGGTCAAGAACAACATATAAATACTCTTGATCGAAGCTCTAGAAACTCTGTTCGATCAAAACCCTAACTCTCTTCGATCAAAACCCTAACTCTCTTCTTTCAAACCCTAATCGTTGAAGTTCTACATTTTACATTCCAAATCAAATTCTTCCAAACAGCACTAACAAGTATGTATACATTCTCTTATCACCTTTTTGTCCTTGTGTATTTTGTGTTCTCATATGTATAAATTTGTAGACATATGGACTGATGAAATCACATTCTTCTTTTTCATGATATGTATTTCATCATATATTTGTTTCCCTCATTTTAATTGCAAAACACACTTTTTCCATGTTAGATATATGTATTTCATCATTGTACTTTTCCTCCTGTATGCATCATTTATCGAGGATTTATCAAAGACTAGGATAATTTATACATGATTGGAATATGTACATCTACAAGCTCTGTGTTGCGTGTACTATGTGTAATTTGCGTGTACTTTTTAAAAGTACATGCAAAATAAACAAAGTACACGCACATTGAAAATGAATTTCTCAATTCATTATGCGTTTACTTTTATGTTTTATACGTGTACTCTATAGAATATGTACATGTACAAGCCCTGTGTTGCGTGTACTATGTGTATTTTGCGTGTACTTTTCAAAAGTACACGCAAAATACACAGAGTACACGCACATTGAAATTGTATTTCTCAATTAATTATGCGTGTACTTTTATGTTTTATACGTGTACTCTATAAAATATTAATTTCAAATCCATATTTGATCAATCCTATGTCATTTTGGTCCGCGCCAGCGGCATTTGAATGATATTCCATGAGTTTTTAAGAAGTATTATTATTTTGTTAATATTTAGGAGTGTTTTTTGTCCAATAGCCAGCTGCATTTGAATGATATGTTATTAGGTAATAATTAGTTTTATTGCGTGTACTTTTTCATTTTTTGCGTGTATTTTGTTGAAAGTACACGCAAAAAATTCAGAAAGTACACGCACATTGAAATTCAATTTGTTCAATCCAATGTCCATGTACTAATGTGTATTATGAGTGTACTATTTTGTATTGTTGTGTTATTGTTTAGGAATCGTATGATCAAGCATGTTCAACTACAAAACTGCTGCTTGCACGTTCGAAGATCTTAACAATACAAAACCTTTCACATTGACAGTGAATAGTACTAATGATGACGAAATTCATTTTCTCCTTCGCATCAATGATAGAGCTAAAAGGTTACTTGGTTTCTACTACTACTATGAAGACATTTACTGCACTTTTGATGTGCAACAGCTTCAAGTAACTGAATCGAAAGCGAAGGATTTAGCTAAACGAATTGAGCAGTATTGCTTAAGGGGTTTTGATAATGTTGGAGCTTTTAGCATTCAGTTATTGTATCACTTCTTTACTGAATATGTTAGGAGTAGAGAATCTTGGTTTTTGACTTATCGAACAACCTCTGTTAGGTATTACCATGAAACTGACGATATATATTATCGCCTTTAGCATGTATTTTGATGAGACTTGTATAAATTATTTGTGAGAATATTGCATGTACTTTTGTTAAATACGCTTGTATTTTATTGTTTTAGTCTATGTTTTATTCTAATTTGCATTTATTTATTTTTTGTACATATCATTATAGGTTAGTAATTTAAATTTTGTTTATAGATCAATATAATGGGGATGAAGATGAAGGCAAGAAGAGGAAAGAAACAAAAAAAGAGCAGTTCTGATGATAGTTCTTCATCCAGTTCCAGTTCTAGGGTGGCATTGAAAGCTAAACGTCCTGCAAAGAAGAATGACCAATATCGATCAAATATTGTTAGCTTTCTCCATGATTTGCATCAGATTAAAGATAAAATAACCAATAGCCATATTGAACTTCTTAAGAAGACTCCATTTTGGGAGCTTTTCAATGCCTACTACAGTGAGAAAGTAGTAGAAGTGGACCACAAGAAGACGGATAAAAATATTTTATCAATTATCGAGCTGTACAATACGGAAACCAAAAGTTTCCGTATGAAGAGTAGTATTCCAATAATGCCAATAGATATAAGTGAAATATTTGGCATACCCCTGGTTGAGGGTTTAATATCAATAGAACTGAAAAAGCGATCGAATACTGCTCAAAAATCTGGATTACAAGCACGATACTTCTCAAAAAGAATAGGAAAGTCAGAAATTTTGAATGGTTTGAAGAAATCAGTTGAATTGGAGACAGATGAGGGAATTGCTGATTTTGTTAAAATTGCGTGTCTCCACTTCTTGAACACGTTATTTTTCTCCAACTCAAACTTCACCCTTGGAGAATTTTGGATGAAATACATTGAAAATATTGAGGAAATGAATAAATATGATTGGGCATCTGCTGTGCAAGAGTTTCTCATACATTCACTTGACAAATCAGCAAGTTCAAAACCTAGCACAGTTACTGGATGTGTCATTTTCCTACTAGTGAGCAAAAAAATATTTTGATATTTCAAAATTTACATGGCAATACTCACGTGTAGTTTCAAAATACACGTGATATTTTCACGTGTATGTTGAAAATACACGTTTATTTTCACGTGTATTTTCAAAATACACATGAAAAATTCACATGTATTTTGAAAGTACACGTTTATTTTCACGTGTATTTTGAAAGTACACGTTTATTTTCACGTGTATTTTTAAAATACACTTGATATTTCTGATATTTCAAAATTTACATACCAATACTTACCTGTACTTTGAAAATATTACGTGTATTTTCAAACTACATGTGATATTTTCTCTTGTTCTTTCAAAATACAATTGATATTTAACGTGTATTTTGAAAATACACATCTTATATCACGTGTATTTTGAAAATACACGTCTTAATCACGTGTATTTTGAAAACACACGTGTTATATCATGTGATAGTACACTTGTATTTTACAAAGTACACGTGTACTATGTTTTGTAAATATAACCAGTGTACTCTCAAAATACTCTTGTTATATCTTCTGTCAATATTATAAATGTACTTTAGAAAGTACACGTGAACTTATATTGACAAAGTATAAGTGTAATTTGAAATGGTAACGTGTACTTTCAATATACAATTGTAAAATTTGTAAAGTACACGTTTAATTTTGCGTGTACTTTGAACAAATCTCTTGTACTTTCCATTATGAATCCCTAGGTAATACAAGTATTAAATTCATTTTGTTTTTTGTATGATCTCAGTATTAGGCATGTGAGAAATTTGAAATTATTTCTCCTGTTGAAGAATATAAAGAAAATACTCCAAAATTCCAGAAGTGGAAGTTGTCGTCTTTGAAACAATGGTTTGTGAAGAATGACATCGCAACAGCAACTTTGAAGCAGGCTACAAGTAAACCAGCTTGTAAGGACTGTCCTGTACAAAAGGAATCTCAATTTGAAGGGCCAAGTTACTCTTTGAACATATCTACAGAAAGTCCTATACATGCTGATTCATCATCAAACAATGTTGCTGAAGATATTGATGACAATGAGTTTTCACATGGTTGGAATATTCCCCTTAAAAACATTGTGACTCCAAAGAAAAAGAAGGGAAAAGATCAACCAAAGGTTAATTTGGAGGAACAAATTGTTGTTTTGAAAAGGGAATTGTTGGAAAAAAATAACCAACTATCTAAAGCAGCTGAAGATATTAATGTTGCACTTGATAAGGTGACCTCTTTGGAGGTGGAGAGTGCCATTTTGAATGTACAGTTGCAGGTAGATCGTGATTCAGTTTTTGAAGCCCATGAGGAAGTGAAGAACTTAAAGGTGGAGAATTCCAACCTTTTGAAGGAAAAAGAGTTATTAAATAAGTTGGAGGTAGAAAATGCCCAACTAGTTGAGTTAAACAATTCTTTAAAAGAAAAGCTTGATCAAGTCACAATGAGTGACTCGGATAGAATTAAAGAATTGGATGAATCATTGAAAAAACAGGCAGAATCAACACGAATTTTGGAACAAAAGAATGGATATCTGTCTCTGACTAATGAAGATCTCAAAAGAAAGTATGATGATACATTGCAACAATGGAAAGATGCTGACATAGAAAAGATGACTTTGAGGCAGAATCTTGAGGAGTCGGAGTGGAAAAGAACTCAATAGGTACTTTTGAATGCAGAGTACACGCAGTTTTCCTAAAGTACACGCAGTTTTCCTAAAGTACACGTTTAAAGTACACGCAGTTTTCCAAAGTACACGCAGTTTTCTCAAAGTACACGCAGTTTTATTTCATAGTATTTTTAATGCAGTTTTATTTGATATTAGATATAATGAAGAGTACATGCATTATTTTATTAAAAATAATGCATTGTTTAAAATGTAACATTTTTTTTGTATTACAGGAAAACAATAATAAAATCCTTAATGACGAAATTTCGGAGTTGAAGAAAATGCTTGAAGAATCAGAATTGAAAAAAACTGACCAGGTATCTATAAAATACAATAGATATTTATTACACACTACACTTTCTTAATTTTATTATAAATTTTATGTATATTATAAATTTTATAAAGTACACGTATTTTATAATACACGCGTGTACTTTATAAAATACACGCGTGAATTATATAAAATACACGTAAGAGAAAATGAATCATTGTTTCAAAAAATGCTTACAATCCAACATTACTTGTTAAATATATCAGGAAAACATTAATAAACAACTCCTTGACGAAATTTCGAGTTTAAAGATTGAATTAGCCTCAAAGAAAGTTGAGGGAAGCCCCAAAATATCCAAAACCAAAGGACCTCTTACTAGAGGTCAGAAGAAAAGAAAAGCTGACGGCGAAACAGAAAAGCTTGAACCAATTAAGAAACTAAAAGAGTCAAAGCTTAGAAAAGGCCCTACAACAATAGCTGAAAAAAATGAAGGAAACTCGCGTCAAGCTTGAAGCAATCGAAGCATATAAATATCTCGATGAAGCTTCGAAGAAAAAGATTGAAGAGTTTATTAAAATTGCTGAGCTAGGGTAAAGTTTATTGTTTTATGATTTATCACTTCGCTAATTTATATTTTTTTTGGTGCAAAAGAATAAGGTTATTATTATTATACAATTCTTATTGATTATATAAAATGCAGGGAGTTTATTTTCCAAGGGATGGTTTCGTATGTCCCATGGGAAGATTTACTTGAAGTCCTCAACAATCAAGAAATTTTAAGCCAAGTATGTAGTCCAAATATTAGACATCCATTAAATTTCAACATTATTATTTCCTCACCATTTTATATTGTGTGAAACAGATAATACTTGCCTTTAGCGAAGCATTGAGATTAAAATTGTCAGAGGAAGGGCTCTCCTACTCACGCACTTTTTTTTATTATTGTTGGGTAAGTACAAATAAAACGAAAGTTTTGATAAATAAAATTTCAGTTTTTTTTATTAACACTATGTCTATAATTTTTATTCAGATAGAAGCTTATAGAACAAACGGAGTCAATAAGAAGGGGAAATTATACAAGGATTTATTTGAATACTTAGGGAGTTGTAATAATTTGTTCATTGTACTTAGACATAGTATAGTACATTTCACATTACTTGTGATATACACTAAAGAAAATAAAGTGGTCCACATGGATCCCCTCCGACCGAACGACAAGGAAAAAAATACAACATTCTTCGATGATGCAAAAAAATTGGTTAGTGCCTAAACTTAATTAGTAATGTTACTTGTACTTATATTATACACTTGTACACGTGCATTATATAATGCGTGTACTTTGTATTAGTTATACATAATTACCCAGATTATCAGAGTACACGCATCATATTTTAAAATACACGTGAAATGAAACAATACAAGTTACGTATACTGTAAGGACATTTTTCTCATGTCCAACATGTTACATTTGTGTATATCGTACGCCGCTACATTTGGCACGTCACCTCACGATCTCACATGACGGCCTCTATCCGAATTCCGGGAATCAAGCATTCAACATCTCCATTAATGTGTCCCACATCTGCCTCAACGACTTCACGTTCCAAGATTTTAGGGACTTAATGCAAGTGGTACGCAAGGGAAGTCAAAACAGTGAAAAAAGGCACGATAGGAGAGTTCAAGGGCATTTTCGTAATTTTACATCCATATTTCGGAGGTTTGGTCAACTAGAAAGTTTAATAGCTCGCCTTAACGAAGATACTGGAAAAAACGGCACCTCAATCCGAGCTACGGTGAAGGAGTTATGGCCTTTTGAAGATAGAGAAAATTCCTTAAAGAATGCTGTTTTTTTTGTACGCTGGATAGAATTTTAGAGTTTTAAAAACATGGGACTCTTCATATTTTTTCCTATAAATACCAACTTCGGGGGAGTTGTTTTGCAAGACTTTAGAAGATGTTTTTGAGAGTCCAAATACCTCTAGTCTTCATATTTTTGAGTCCCAAGACTCATGTTTTGATTCACACAATTGCCAAACCTTTGTGAATCTTTTTGGTAACCCAAGAACACAACCTTGTGTTTGTTCAAACCTTTGTGGAGAGATCTTTGCAACCGAGGGCTGCGTGTCATTGCTGAGGGAGTCTCTACAAATTTTTATGGCTGCGTGTCATTGAGGAGTGCTGCGGTTCTTCCTTTGTTAATTGGACTGAGGTTCATGTGGGTTCGCTGCGTGTGGATTCATTGCTGACGACACCGACCGACGCCTGCGGGTATTCGTGTGTCACTATATTTCATTGTAATCTGTGTAAGTTGCGATTTACTTATTATAGTGAAATAAAAGGTTTTGCCCTGCGGGGATTTTTCCTTAACTTTGTGTCGCATGCTTTATTTATGGTTTGACACACACACACACACACGTAGTTGTTTATTTATGGGCTGTTTCTAAATAGACTCGAATTAAATAAGGGTTACTTGAAAACTTGCGAGTTATTTTTTAATCGGTATCACACAGTCGCATACGACGTTTTACAAATTGGTATCAGAGCAGGTTACGCTAATTTATCGCGTATTCCTATTTTCCGCAAAATTTGTGTGATATTGATTTTTTTTGAAAAATCAGTTTTGTGAAAATTCGCATTTTTTTCTATGGAGCACTTATATAATCAGATGCCTATTTTTGACGGGTCTAATTATGCCTACTGGAAAGCTCGTATGAAATCGATTTTAAAATCTATTGACGAGCGTGTTTGGTTGCTTTGTGAAAATGGTTGGACTCCTCCCACGGTCACTGTTAATAACATCACCACTTTAAAACCCGTATCAGCCTGGACTGAAGATGATTATAAATTGTCCAATTTTAATTCCCGTGGTTTGAGTGCTATTTCTGGAGCTGTCTCTCCTGATGAGTTTCGCCGAATTATGACGTGCACCACGTCTAAAGAGGCTTGGGATGTTTTGAAATTGACACATGAGGGTACGAACGCGGTTAAAGAATCAAAATTACAAAATTTGGCCACCCAATTTGAGACTATCACCATGTCTGAGTCCGAATGCTTTGATGATTTTTATGCACGTTTGTCAGACATTGTTAACACATGTTTTAATTTGGGTGAAGTGATTGATAACACGCGTGTCATTAAAAAGATTTTGAGATCTCTCCCAAAACGCTTTATTCCTAAAGTCACTGTTTTGAACTCTTTGGGAAATTTGAAATCACTTAAGTTGGAAGAACTTGTAGGAGATCTTCAAACCTATGAGATTGACATGTTTCCCAAAACCATTAAGGCTAAGGATAATGTCATTGCTTTAAAGACTAATTTTAAGAAAAAGAAAGAAAAAGTTTGTCAGTCTGATTCTGAGGGAGATTTTGATTTTAATGATATGGCCTTGTTTGCGAAAAATTTTAAAAAATTTCTCAACATGAACAAAAATAATTCTTCCAATAAAAAGAAATTTTTTGAGAAAAATAAAAAGAAAGGAAAGGCCAAAGAAAGTGGTGAGATGGAAAAAAAGAATGACTCAAATGAGGAGTGTGAGGAAGATTTTGAGAACGTGACTTGTTTTGAATGTGGGGGTAAGGGGCATAAGTCGTTTGAGTGTCCTACGTGGCTTAGAAAGAAAGGAAAGAAAGTAGCCATGCCCGCCACACTTAGTGATAGTAGTGAAGGTGAGGGTGATGAGGCTAGTGGTGAGAAGTTTGTAGCTTTTTCGAGTCGTGTGAGCACACCCACTTTGTCTCACGTTGACAGAGGTCATGAGAGCACCGGTGATGACTCGAGTGTTTCTAGTGGAGATGAGAGTGAGAGTGGAGATGAAAGTGAGCTCCAAAAATCTTTTAGAGATTTGTACACCGAGACCTTGAAAACTAAGAAGTATAATCGTGATTTAGGTCGTCGGGTTTTAGATTTGGAAAGAGAGAAGGAGGTTTTGAGAAAGGAGAAGTGTGATTTGACCGACACGTTGTCTAGTCTGACGACACGTGTATCCCAACTCGAGAGTGATCTCGAACGTGCCAGGGAGGTCAAAGTCAATTTTGTGAACGCACCTAAGAAGGTTGAAAAGGTGGTTCATAAGGGTAAAGGTGAGAAGTTAGGAATAAGTCATGACGGTGCTTCTTCTTCCCAATTAGCACCCGAGCCGGTTCCCACTTTAGTGTTTGATTCACGTGAGTCTCATCCTAACCCACCTAGGCGTCCCATTCCTATTAGGAGAGTGCGTCCTAGAGTTTTTGAGAAAGGTGCTCCGAGGCCTATTTATGTTTGCTCTCATTGCAAAAAGAGAGGACACCTTAGAGAATTTTGCTTTAAGTTGGGGTATGTGTCACGTTTTGCTTCTACACGTGTTTCTGGCACATATGCACCCACACCTATTACTTTACATGCTCCCGGAGACTACATAAGAGAGTTTGCACATTTAGGAGAGCAAGTTAAGTTTTTAGTCAAAACTTCACAAGAATTGATGGAGGTTTTTCATAAGTTGTCACCACCTTTGGAAAACCCCACCGCACCTAATGATTGAGGTTTGACTTGTTTACTAGCATAGGGTGATTTTCATGATGTCATTGTTTGCCTATTGCTAGTATGTATCATTTTTGTATGTTTTATTTATTTATTTATTTTTGAAAAATTTTGAAAAATACAAAAAGATTTTAGTTTGTTAAAATTTTGAGAAAATCTAAAAAGATTTTTGTATTTTGTTTGCACCGTTTATGGATGAACACTTAGGATGACCGAGCCACAACATCATTCCATTTTTCATGTGACTATTTGATAGTGTTTTGAGACAATAGGTCAATTCATCCTTGTGCTTTATAATGTTTGGAGTCATTAAGATGTAATTAAGTGTTACTTCCTACATGTTTGACTCATGTTTCCTTTAATGCACACATGCACGGATTTGTTTGATTATTGTTCTTGTCTTATCACATGTTGGTTGGGTGTTTTCACTTCAATTCTGTCCTTAAAACGAACCAAGTGCGATAATTTTTATAAGGAAATTGTGCATATAAAAACTGTTTTGTGAGTTTGTGTGCTTTCTTTAGAAACGGGGAAGGGCTGCGAAAGGTTCATTTTACCTTTGCGAATACTAAGCCACCGTTAAATTGGACCTAAAAAATAGAGGAATTTTATTATCCGGGGTCCAAAGAGGTTAAAAGAGCCCGAAAAAAAATTAAAGGCAATAGAAAGAAATTCATGCCAATTATGGGACATTTAGGTTTTTGCACCAATTCTCCAAAGTTTGAGAATTTAGATTACCTCTAAAAGAAAATATATATGAGGGAGTTTGGTTGGAGAATTAAAACGGGTTTGCACGTCCTTGATATTTGAAAATGCGCTACATAGTTTTGGACGTTATTGGTGTGGAAATCACTTTGACTTTGATTTGTTGATTTGCATAAGACGATGTCATCGAAATTCAACAAATTTTTTACACCTAAGGATACTTTTGATGCTCATTCGTTAGGGGTACACATATGCATCATGCACATATGATTGATTGAGTTGATTTACCTATCGAATGTGTTCACACCCATACATTCCATTCCCATGACTTGGTTGTTTGAGTTTAAATCTATGGTGTGCTTTTTTTTGTACCATGTTTTACATATTTTTTTCAAATGATATCAGATTTTTTTTGAAAAAAAAAATCAAAAATAGTTTGTGTATTTTTTTGTATACCGTGACACCCCGATTTTTCTTTTTTGATTCATTCTTCTTATTTGTCTATTTGGGGACATCATAAAAAGGGGGAGAAAGAATTATCATTTTATGGGGGAGTTTGAATTTTGGGGGAGTTTTGAGATTTGACTTATGCTTATCATATATTGGTATCTATGTTTATCTCATTTCAAACTCGATACGTCACTTGGTATCTTTTTCTTTATCTCATGTGTGTAGGTACTATATTGATGATCTCTGAATTGCACACCCTGATGAGAAAAGATTTGAGATTCCTGAAGATTTGAAGAACAAACGATGAAGACTATTCATCTGTACCTTTTCCAGTTTTGGGTTCATGGGAGGGTAGATTTGTATAGGCAATTTCATATTTGATAATTCGGATTTTTTATGTATGTACCGGCATAGACATAGGGGGAGATTTGCAAGGATATTTTTCTCATGTCCAACATGTTACATTTGCGTATGTCGTACGCCGCTACATTTGGCACGTCACCTCACGATCTCACATGACGGCCTCTATCCGAATTCCGGGAATCAAGCATTCAACATATCCATTAATGTGTCCCACATCTGCCTCAACGACTTCACGTTCCAAGATTTTAGGGACTTAATGCAAGTGGTACGCAAGGGAAGTCAAAACAGTGAAAAAAGGCACGATAGGAGAGTTCAAGGGCATTTTCGTAATTTTACATCCATAGTTCGGAGGTTTGGTCAACTAGAAAGTTTAAGAGCTCGCCTCAACGAAGATACTGGAAAAAAACGGCACCTCAATCCGAGCTACGGTGAAGGAGTTATGGCCTTTTGAAGATAGAGAAAATTCCTTAAAGAATGCTGTTTTTTTTGTACGCTGGATAGAATTTTAGAGTTTTAAAAACATGGGACTCTTCATATTTTTTCCTATAAATACCAACTTCGGGGGAGTTGTTTTTCAAGACTTTAGAAGACGTTTTTGAGAGTCCAAATACCTCTAGTCTTCATATTTTTGAGTCCCAAGACTCATGTTTTGATTCACACAATTGCCAAACCTTTGTGAATCTTTTTGGTAACGCAAGAACACAACCTTGTGTTTGTTCAAACCTTTGTGGAGAGATCTTTGCAACCGAGGGCTGCGTGTCATTGCTGAGGGAGTCTCTACAAAGTTTTATGACTGCGTGTCATTGAGGAGTGCTGCGGTTCTTCCTTTGTTAATTGGACTGAGGTTCATGTGGGTTCGCTGCGTGTGGATTCATTGCTGACGACACCGACCGACGCCTGCGGGTATTCGTGTGTCACTATATTTCATTGTAATCTGTGTAAGTTGCGATTTACTTATTATAGTGAAATAAAAGGTTTTGCCCTGCGGGAATTTTTCCTTAACTTTGTGTCGCATGCTTTATTTATGGTTTGACACACACACACACACACGTAGTTGTTTGTTTATGGGCTGTTTCTAAATAGACTCGAATTAAATAAGGGTTACTTGAAAACTTGCGAGTTATTTTTTAATCGGTATCACACAGTCGCATACGACGTTTTACAAATACTTTAATATTATGCGTGTACTTTTAACTCATTAGGCAAAGTACACGCATCATATAATAAAATACACGTGATATTTTAAAATAAAATATGCGTGTACTTTAATATTATGCGTGTACTTTTAACACATTAGACAAAGTACACGCATCATATTTTAAAATACACGTGATATGAAAAAATAAAATATGCGTGTACTTTTATATTATGCGTGTACTTTTCACTCTTTAATCTTCATATACTCTTTTATTTGTATACACTAAATATTTGTCTTCTTAACAGTTTTCTGTCTTCCAAAAAACACTGTCCCTATTGAAGACTGAAGCAGAAACAATGAAAAATAATGGTTACAAAATTCAGAAGAAATTTGAGGAAGGTACCCCAAATGAGTTTACAATGGATGATGATCCATTGACAGAGCAAGAAAGAAGGACTGTAGATTTCTTGCTGGAAAGTGATCTCAAATTTGACCTAATAAGAGATCATGAATGCCCTAAACAATATAATGGGTAAGAAAAACTTCATTTCTAAAAATTACTAATTTGTATCCTTTCAAAAAATTTCATCACATCATACTAATTTGTATATTTGTTTTATTGTAATTTCAGGGTTGACTATGGGGTGTTCTGCATGTACTACATTGAACAAATAAGCAGAAACAAAGAAATGGAAAAATTCTTTCAAGACCCTGACATGCTAAAACAAAGAGCATATGTACTCAGGGAAATTCTTCTGTCAAAATATTTCTTCCCCCGAAAGGAGAAAAAACATCTATAAATTGTGATTCAAATTCAAAACATATATTTGTAATTTGTTTTGTGTTATATTGGTTATTGTTTACAATATTTATTACACCAAAATGGTTTTTTTCCGCTGGCGCGGACCACAATCCACGTAAGGTTTAGACAAACAATGCATCTGATTGTTATGAAACAATGTACAAGCAGTTTTTACGAAAAATACAAGTCATAATTACTAAGTACACCAATGAATTCTTCAAAGTACATGCATTTTTACTAAAGTACACGCAGTGGTTAATATAATAATTATTTATTATTTTAATTGAAAACTACTTTGAAGAATTCATTAAGGACACAATAACCAAAATCAATTTATTAAGCTCAACTACTCACTTCCCAACTACTTCTGGTCAAGAAATAAATAACTTTCACTTTTCCTATAAAAGAGTAATATTTGTTCCTTTCTTAACCATTACATCTAGGGTAAAGATAACATAATGGCTATTCCAGCAGAAAACTTGCGAGAAACTCTTGAGAGAGATGAAAGAAATAAAGAAAAAATAAGGCAAATTGAGGAAAATATTTCCTCATATGAAACTGCCTTTGAGCAGTTTCAAACATATGTGAGGGAAGGCTATTCTGAACTTCCACCCAATCCCATAGATTTATTTAATATGGATGAGGACCCTCCTCAAACACATGAAGAACTCATGTCTTTCTAAACACAAGAAGTTCCCCTGAAAATCGCAAAGCTGAAGGAGAAGAAGGCTCTCCATGAAGGCCTTGTAGCTGTCATAGAAGAAGAAATTCGACACTGGTCGAATTTCATTGACTCTCTCCCTGACACCCTGGATGCCTTTGACAAACATCCCTACTAGAAGCCTTGTTTAGTTTTTTCAGCTTTCTTTATTTGAAAAAATTGTACTTTATTTTTTTGTTTTTAATAAAAATTTTATTTCTTTCATGAATGTGTTATGAGTTATGTCATACACCCAATATAGTAAAGTACACGTGAACCCTTATAAACATGATCACGTGTTTTGTTAAAAATTTTAACATTAATAACATTTCATCCAAAAAAATTATATAAATGCGTGTACTCTATATATTACACGTGTACAATATAAAGTACACGCATAGTCTATAAAGTACACGCCTATTGAAATACTTGTATAATAATGCGTGTACTCAAGATATTATCCCAAAACATTATATAAATGCGTGTACTCTATATATTACACGTGCACTTTATAAAGTACATGCATAGTCTATAAAGTACAAGCAGATTGAAATACTTGTATAATAATGACGCTGGCGCGGACCATAATACCCATAGGAGTTTAAGAATATGAGTGACTCAAATATCTTTTATAAAGTACAAGCAGATTGTAATGTCAAAAACTATTTTTCAAATAGTACATGCATTTATATACGTCTACTTGATAAAATTACATGCAGAATACATAAAGTACACGTATATTGAATTAGATTTTTGTCATATCAATATGCGTGTACTCTGCTAAAACATGCATGTACAATTATATTTAAATGCGTGTACTTTAATTATCAATGTGTGTACTTTAATTATCAATGCGTGTACTTCATAAAGTACACGCACATTTCATCAAGTACACGCACATTATATTTATATTATGCGTGTACTTCATGCATGTACATAAGTAAAGTACACGCATGCTTTTATAAAGTACACGCATATTGAACTGACCAAATCCATTTTTAAATGCGTGTACTTTATTAATATACTTGTACTTAATAAAGTACACGTATATTTAATCAAGGACACGCATTGATAAAATTTCTTGGGGACTTTGGCATTTAGTCCCAGTTTTGATCATCATCTTGCCTCCGATCCTAGATATATCATTTGTTGTTGTTAGTCCTATTCAATGAATGTGGAAATTAAAATGCCTCTGAACAATAATACAATCACACCCCATATAGCAGTCCACGTTTTTCTCGGAATGCAGTTGTAACCATCCACAACTGCTAAATGAGACTAATTATGAATATAAAAGTCAAATGGGATTAGGACAAACAAAACCTTCACAAATGGGACTATTGCTAAAATACCTAAAATTTCTTTGGACATCAAAATGCGCGCGTACTGTACATAACATGCGTATACAACGGTAAAGTACACGTGAACACAAGGAATAATGATCATGTATGTTTTATGAAAAATATGTGTACAACAACACAAAAAAAAAACTAAAGAATGAGACTTAAAAATAAATTACATTCATTTATGTGAAACAAATGGTTTATTAATTAATTTATTCAATCAAATGGTTAAAATGAATGAATTCAACAATTTTAAAAATAGTCAAATGGGTTCCTTACAAGTAGACCTGTAATGACCCGTTTTACTACACCTCGAGCAAGTAACTTCCCTTACTGTGATCTCACCAGAAGACTTTATTCTCTTATTTCTTGGCCTGCCTGTCGGTCTCTTAGTCATTGGTGGAAGGATAGATGGATTTTTAGGAATAGGAATATTTAAGGAAATCAAATCAGGAAGAGGAACTATAGGTATCGAGTATGATTTTCTGTAGAAAGATACCTTATAGTACTCCTCAATATAATCATAAATAATGGTCCCTTTCCTCCGCACAACACGAACAGCATGAGAACATGGAAAACATCTAATATGCCAACTCTTACAAGAACAAGTCCTTTCTCCTAAGTCAACTGTTGCTCGCACTTCTGAATGAACTTCAAATACATTTTGACTTGAGCGACTAATAGTCCAATGTCGGCTTTTATTCCAATTTTCATTCAGTAACTTTTGAAAAAAAGGACCTAGCTCATTTGTCCAAGTGTCAGACTCAACAAGTTTGTTTGCATTGAAATTCATAATCTTCACTCTCAATTTATCAAGCATATTCATTACTGGTAAATGCCTTTCCTCCAATATCCATGAATTGAATGACTCCGCAACACTAGATGCCATGTCACCATACCGTTTACCAGGGAAATATGCACAGTTACAATTCTCGGGAGGCAAACTATCAATGAAATCGGCAATAGCAGTTCCTCCTTCCTTCTTCAATGCTTCAATATTCTTGTGAAATACATCTACCGAGACAGCCTATGCACAAGACAAAAAATCTTTAACAATTTTCTTTCGAAATCCAGCACAATTCCCACGAATTTTCTTTTTTATATTCCCTTGTAAATGATGTATACAGTAGGAATGTGCAGACAACGGCAACAACTTCAAGTAATCCATTGTTTCGATCTGATATAAATGTTATGTTTCGATATTGCTCAACTACTGCACTATGCAAATTGACTAGAAACCACATCCAGTTATCTTCGGTTTCAGAATCAACAATAGCATATGCAACAGGAAAAAGTCCTGAAATATAAAAATATATTAAAATTAAAATAAATAACATATCCATGTACAACACTTTGTATATTGATGCTGCTGGCGCAGACCCTAAAACACATGGGAAATATATTGTGTTTAATTTAAATTGTTTGTAAATAACAAGACAAAGCATAAAAATGTACCGTACACATGATAAAGATAAAAAGACATGCACGTTTACTTTCCAATCTTTTGCTTGGCTTTATTATTAACAAGACTAACATCAACATACACGCATAAAAATGTAAAGTACAGGTGAACTAAACAAAAACATTCAAAGGTACTTTACATTTTTAACATGTACTTTGCTTTATTATTTCTAAATAACAACAACTATCATCAAAGTACACGCATAAAAATGAAAAGTACACGTGAAATTAAGAAAAACATTCACGTGTACTTGACATGTAAAATGCGTGTACTTTAGTTTGTATTCAACATAACATCATCATCAAAAGTACACGCATAAAAATGAAAAGTACACGTGAAATTAAGAAAAATATTCACGTGTACTTGACATGTAAAATGCGTGTACTTTACTTATTACTACACATAAAGTCATCATCATCAAAGTACACGCATAAAAATGAAAAGTACACGTGACATTAACAAAAACATTCACGTGTACTTTACATGCACTATGCGTGTACTTTACTTAGTATTACACATAATAAGACATATCATGACAATACACGCAGAAAAATGAAAAGTACATGTGAACTAAAACAAAGACCTTCAAAGGTATTTTATATTTTTATGCTTGTATTTTGATGATATGGAATGGAACAAACAAAATTTCAATGCAATACACAAAATAAAATATTTAAAATTCATTTACCATTGTTCCCATTCCTTGCAGTAGCTGATAGTATTGTTCCACGGTAACGGCTCTTCAAAAAGGCACCATCAAGAAATAAAACAGGTCTGCAGTATTGAAATCCATAAATACATCCTCTAAATATTACAAATATTCTCTTGAATTTTTTACTCTCATGTTCCACATCAAGGATGCAATGCGACCCAGGATTATACTGCAATAGAAGGTCACGATAATTATTCATTAATGCATAAGAAACCTTTTCATCACTATGTATATCAACAACATCCATCTCTTTCGCACGCCATGCATGTTGATAAGCTATATCAAGACCATAATTCTTCTTCATATCTCTAACTACATCAATTGGTCTCAATAGCGGGTTATCTCTAAGATTATCAGCTACCAATGTTGAAACCAACTTGGAGGCTATCATTTTGGCTGACGGACTACGAAAGACACCTCTACATGTATGCTCATTATTCATTGCACGTATGTAAAAGTATCCATTTATTGTAAATAATGAAGCATGAATTCTCCACATGCAATTCTCAGTAGTCTTTTTAGAGCATTCAGCCGTCACTCGAGTTTTATCATTCTTCAAATACACATACTTGAACCCAACCTCAACGACATACTTTCGCAATTTATCCCGAAATTCTACTACACCTCCTTCAAAACACTACTGCTCATGACTTATATAAGTCTTCCAATCATTCGAAAGATAGACTTTCGACTTACTTGACTCCACACCTCCAAGATAAAAGTAATTTTCAATGCAATTATTAAAATCATTTTTAGTGCCTGATGATAAAGACTCCAACCTTTGTGTATTT
Source organism: Sambucus nigra (assembly GCA_949130495.1). Lineage (NCBI taxonomy): Eukaryota > Viridiplantae > Streptophyta > Magnoliopsida > Dipsacales > Adoxaceae > Sambucus > Sambucus nigra. The sequence continues at coordinate 447,058,130 of OX422214.1, forward strand.
GTATCACCACTGTCAACCCTCTCAGACCTTGTATTACTGCAGTCAACCCCTTTAAAAATTCGATTAGAGCAGTCACCCCGTTCACGACATGTATTACATGGAAATGGTAATGAATCAATGACATATATCCAAATGAAATTAGCTTTCACGATCAATTGGGACCGCAACATACAACAAACATCGTTGTCACAAACCAACATGAACCGACATTCATCACCAAATGAATACCTCAATGAAAAACTCCCACTTCTCAAATTAGTAAACCTAATACACAACTCATTGCATATGAAATCTAATGAGCTATCTTCAAATATTTCAATACAAGCCATATTATCCAAATAACAACACCTTGCTATTACACTACTTACCATAATGTCTTGCAGTAAAACAAAGACGAAAAACATTTACTTCAAGGTCAACAATTCTAAAAATGTGTGCAATAATTTAATGCATGAAATATCAAAATATTTATTTATAATTAATATAAACTTACAGGAACTTTTTAAAAACCTATACATGAAGCAATAAACCACACACATATTATAAAATAATCAATCACGTGTACTTTATAAACACTGCGTGTACTTTGAAAACTGATATCGAACCGGTTATTTTCGCTGGCGCGGACCTATATCAATAAGTGATTCAATACCAAATCAAAATCAAGGACTCTTAAAATTAGAATGAAACATCAATAATATTCATTCAGCACATTCAACTAACAATTACAAATATTGATAAATATAACTTATTTATTAAGAATCCAAACATAAATGCATAAAAAACACAAATTAAAAACATATACATATATAACGTATAAAAAGCTATTCAATCACATGTATGAATATTACAATGAGTCTCTTGAATTAAAACAAAGGACATATACTTATTGTAATCGATCGAAAATAGAAAAATCAACTGCTGATAAAGATAAACTTACAAATGATAGAGCCAAGTGATACATGTAGAATCGATTAAGAACACTGTAATCGATTATAGGACAGACGATCAAAGCATAAGATTGATGTTATTTTCGATTTCGGAGAATAGTCGTTAGTTGCAGAGAAAACTCCAATAGCCGATTAAGTTTATGATTTTCTTAAATTTGGGGTATTTATATGGTGGACCTAATCGTTTAAAATTTGGTTCACCGATTTTTTTGTCCAAAATTGTTAGTCCAAGGACTAGACCGTAAAAACCTATATATTATAATGAGAACCTAATCCATGGTGTTAAAAAACCAAACCAATTTATAGGTTTTGTCATCGACCCCTACATGACTCACCTTTGTGCTAAATGGCTGTGTGTTTTAGACATCCAATTCATAAGTTTTCTCTCTTGAATAATGATAGAGAGACGCAATTATTATACACATTTTTGAAACACAGTAATGTGCCATCATCATATTAAATGATATTTTTAGTGAAGTCCATATGACTCACACATAGGGATGGCAATTTAACCCGAACCGTAGGAGTCCCGCCCCGCCCCGCCCCGCCCCTAATGGGGCGGGTTTTAAAACCCGATTAATGAATTAGGAGCGGGTATGGGTTTAAGAAAAAAACCCGTTTATTAAATGGGGCGGGTTAGGAGTTAGCTGAAATAAAACCGCCCCGCCCCGCCCCGCCTCGTTTAACTTATGCTTATATAAATATCCTTTATATGTATGTTAATTATAATTAAATTATATATATATATATATATATATATATATATATATATATATATATATATACACACACTCACACACTAAAAAAAAATCTTTATATGTATGTTAATTTTGTAAAAGATTTAAGTGAAAATATGAATTGACAATTGGGGGATTGTCTCACTTATTGGAATACGAGCCATTGTATACCTCTAAGACTATAATGTAATATTTTTAATTTTACTATTTTTAAAATTAACGCAACCCGTAGGAGCCCCGACCCGCCCCGTTTATTAAGTGGGGCGGGTTAGGAGTTAATTTTCAAAAATCCTAACCCACCCCGTTTATTAAATGGGGGGATTAGGATTTTTGAAAACCCGCCCCAAACCCGCCCCGTTGCCATCCCTACTCACAGACACCACTTAATGCCATAATGACACATCACTCTCTTTAAAGAATGTATAAAAAAATCCCTTTTCCCTTTTATCCCCTCACTATTTATCTCCCATCTTCCTCGCCTAAATCACCAGATTTGAGGAAACTGAATTTACTTTATTGGTTATAAATGTAAGCACGTGTAAACAATGGGTTGGACATGGCTGGGTAATTATTTTGTCTTGCTTGCCATTTTTGTGTAAATCATTTTGACACCTAGGATTTACACTACCAATTTTATACATTTTGGTGGCAGACGTGATTCATGTATTATATTAACGCAATAAACGGTCGTTGTTTGTGCGGATGTGTGGGAATGAAAGAAAAGCATAACCACTTAACCACCACCACCACCACCGCCTTGTGTGACATAGCAGCAGCACCCACCACCACCTTCCCCTCAACATATTAACCGTGTGGGTGCTGGCACAGGCTTTTTTGCTTTGTGGGTTTTGTTTTTGGAGGAGGTGTTGTTTTGCTAAACGTTTGGAATGTGGAGGAGAGACGCTGGAGCTCCGGCTGATTCTTTCTATGAGGTTCGGCCTGAATGCACCGATGTTCCAAAAACCAAGTTTAAAATCAAGGTTGGTCATTCCTTCAAACACGTATCATTATCTTTGTCTATATTGTAGTTGAATGGTTTTGTAATTTCATTTTGTTTTATGAGCTCAATTTATTCCTTTTTTTAGAGTTAATAATACAAATGATTGAATTATTGGCCAAATTTTGTGATAGCATTGGCTTAATGTGGGAGTTTTGTCTTTCTTGGAATTTGTTTGTGCTGCATTTGTGATTTAGAAGATGTATAAAGGTTTCATCATGGGGGTGCCTCAAGTAATTGGTTTTGGTTTTGAGGCTGTTATTTTGTCATGCAGGGGATATTGACCAAAAATGGTCCCCTCCCCCGAAACAAACCGAAGCATTTTTTTGAATTACGCCCTTGAGTGTCGTAAAAGCTCACTCAGCATCACGAATAATGATGACCCTCGGAAAAGTGTCACAAACTCCTACTACTGGTGAAGCTAAAATGTTATTTGATTTTTGTGGGTAACTCAAAGGCAGCCCCTTAAAGTGGGAGTCAAACTCGAATTGATCATTTTTTTTGTCCAAGTCAAGTAGGGGTTAGTGGCCCACACCCCATTAAGAAACAAACAATATCACATTGAGCCAAAGAGCAAAAAGGACGCCAAAGAAACAGATGGAACATCACATCTCCCTAGATTCCCTAGAACAACAACCAATAAAACCAAAACAAAAAGAACCTGATCTAAAGACCAAAAGCTACAGAAGCTAATCTCAATAGATTGGAATTCTAGTCCAAGGGATGAGAGTTCCTACTACTAAAACCACTATAACCAATGTCTCAAAGGATATTCCATCGCATAACCATCCTTGGAGAATTTGGGAACATATTGTTAGATCTTACATAATACCCCATGTTCTTTGAGGAGTCAATCAAAAGCATCGCCTGCTATTATGAAGTTAGAGTTAACAGAGAAAGCTACTAGCACTCTGCTATTATAATCTCTTATAAGGCCACTAATTGTCCTCCTTATTCCCAATAGATCCATCTGAGTTCCTTTTTTTATGGTTAATGGGGTGGAGGACATTATTTACCAAATCTTGAAGCCCAGGGGCAATGTTCAACTTGGTGAATAAATTCATACTGAAGGAGATGTTCTCGACCTCTATTTTTGGTTAGGTAACCGAGTGTAAAATAGAAGCTGCCAATGGGGGAAAACTGGACCTCAAATCAGTTTTCCAAATCCTCTAGTGTGGGTTAAAAACGTGAAGAGGTGGAGAGTCCAATAGAGCACCGGAAAAAGATTTACACAACGACTCTCTCATGGAGGTACATGTGACTCATCTGGAAGAGTCAAAACTCTCCCCAAGGTTGGAAATCTTGGGGAAATCCATGTAGAGGAAATGAAAGCTTTGTGTAAGAATGATACGCTGGAAGTTGCCAGTTGGCTGCAAATGAACATTCACTTTTAAATAAAAGGCTGAGGGAGCTGTTGAGCGATAACCGCTAGATCATTTGCAAGAAGGTTTACTTAGACTTATTGCATTGATTATCATGTGACGTTTGCCCATGTAGTGAAGATGAACTCCATACGAGTCCTTCTCTCCCGTATTGTTAATTTAGAACAACTTAGATATGAAGAATGCATTTCTCCACGGAGATTTTGAATGATAAATGTAAATGGGACTTCTTAAAAAATTTCATGAGGAAATAGAAGGAAAAGTGTGCAAGTAGAAATTGGTTTATGGGCTAAAGCAACCTTCTCCGGCATGGTTTGACGTATTTCTTAGGGCCATTGAAGTTTGGATATTAGCTGAGAAATGCAAACTATGTTCATCAAGCGGGAGCAATAACCATTCTTATTGTGTATATGGATGACATAGTTACTACTAATAGCTCATTTGCTGCGAGTTCTTATCTGAGGGAAGCCAGTGAAATGGCACCAATAAGATTTGGGATAACAGGATAACTCCACCCCCACATCCAAATCACACACTCTCAAGCCCCATTGTGATAGTAATGAAGGGATGAAGGAGGGGAAGCACCAATGGAGGCAAGTATCCTATCCCCCGGGGCTGGCCTCCGAACATCAAAGAAATAAATGGACTCAGGTGGGCAAGGAAGGCTCCCAACCCATTTCTCCCGCCAAGCAAGCATCACGATTAGTTTCTTTCTCGTTCGGGATAGGCCCCGAAAAAGAAAGAGCTGTGAAACTGGAAAGACTAGCACTAAAAAATGATGACCAGAAACAATGATGTGGAGGAACTTAACAAGCTTAGAACGCATTTCTAAGGAGTTTGAAATCAAATACTTAGGAGCATTGAATTTCTTTTTTGGAATAAAAGTTCCAGATTTGATTAAGTTATCTTTATTTCTCAAAGGATGTATGCATGTGGCCTCCTGGAAGAAACACGCATGTTGGGGTGTAGACCTACCTGTTTCAGCCAATAGACTAATCTGTGATGTTGGTAATACTGTTGATAAAGAGAAAAAAGGAGACATGGGGAGATTGATCTATCTATCTCACTCAGCCCTCACACACCAATGAGCTTTGGCTCACATGGACTATCCACCTTTCACAGATATGAGCAGAGGGACAATTTCACACCCTTTGGGGCTGATTTAAAATGGGGAGAGCTACTCCGAGTTCTGTAGCTCATCTAAGAAGAAAACAGTACATGCATGTTGCATGTTCTTTCTCTAAACTTAATGCCGTGTATTGCATATTTAGATATCTCAAGTTGGGTCATGGAAAAAGAATTTTGTTTTCCAGATATGGTCACTCAAGCCTTGACTGATTCTAACCGAGTTGAGGCATAGCAAAAAGCAGATCATGATTTTTAGCTCTAGTGTTGCAGCAGAGGTTAATGGAGTTTGTGAGCTTACGTGTCTCCGAGTACTCATTAATATAAGAATTCTGATGAAGGCCCTATACGGATGCATTATGACAATAAGGCTGGAATTAGTATTGTTCATAATCCCAGTATTTAAGCGGGGCTCGTGTGTGAGGTGGACATGCGCAGTGCCCCCCCTGTTTAGCTTGCACGAGGGAGTCCAAAGGGCTCGTTCGTGTGGAGGTTCAGGGTTATCAAAAAAAAAAAAAAAAAAAAAAAGTATTGTTCATAATCCTGTTCAGGCAAAGTATATCAAGAGTCTCCCATTTCATCAAAGAAAAGTAAAAAAGGGTCCTAATTTGCATGCCGTGTGTGAAATCAAAGGATCAACGAGCTGATATATTTACCAAAAACTTGAGGAAAGCCTTTTCACCTCATCTATACACCAACTTGATGTGGAGTGTTAACTTGTAGTATTTATACGATTTATTTCCCTACCTGAACCGCACAATGGCTGGAGCCTCATGCATTGCGGTTGGCCTTATATAGCGTTCAATGTAATTTACTCCTTGAGGGTACTTTTGTAACTCTCTCTCTCTCTCTCTCTCTCTCTCACACACACACACACACACACACACACACACGCATAATATGTTGAGGGTTGATGGCGTTAGGGTTTGCCTTAATACACAACTATTCTGTAGCATACAATCCTCCCCCTCTCCCGCTTGTTGTAGCTTCATATTTTCACATTCTAAGTATTTAGACTATAGATATAACACTCATCGAGGGATTCAATATTATTGGTGTTCTTCATTGTTGTTTGCTTCAGTGGATTTTTATGATGTATTGGCTTACCAATAATGTTATCACATTATTGTATTTATATCACTTAATGAAAGGGTCTAGGAGTACATGATAAATAGAAAAGGTAAAAAATGAGTCTAATAACTAAAGCCCGATACAATACATAATACTAATCTAATATCCAACACTCTCCCTCAAGCTGGACCGGAGATATTCACCAAGCCCAGCTTACCAATAGATGAGTGAAGCAAAGAAGGTCCAACCGCCTTGGTGAGATAATATGCAGTAGACAAGGAATGAAAATCTCCCTCTCGGTCTATGATACCTAAATGGGAGAATAATCCGGATCAAACCCTTATTTATATTAACCTTAAGTTAATTTACTTCACCAAAAGGGAGCAAAATTGCCCGAATCTTTCCTTTGATATTTTTTATTTTCATTAGGTTTAAGTCTGACGAGAATAATATTCTACGACTAGCAATTCATTTATTTTTAAAACGACTCATTGATTATCAATTATTTGATTGACTAATCCTCCCTTCTAAATCACATAGATTTATATCTAAAAGAGGTTGACAATAAGTTCTTTCAAAATTGACTATTTGTACCTTTGTTAGAGGTGTTCCAAAAATGTTTGCGATCGAGTAAATATCTCTACGAACGAATGGGTCAGTCGACTTGGAAAATGGAAAGATTTGTACAAGTTATACGTTTAGTCAAAAAGAATCGAATCAGATGACAACATAATGGCTGATTTGTTTTCACACAACAAATCAGAAGGACCATCCTTAGTAATGCCTAGCTCACCCAAAATTGTTCGAAGCCACAAGAGCTCAGATGTACCATGAGCCATAGCACGATACTCCACCTCCACTGAAGAACGAGAAACCACCGCTTGCTTTTTACTTTCCATAATATGAGATGAGAACCATAGAAAGTACAAAAGGCAGAAGTAGAACGCTTATCAGTCCTGCATCTTGCATAATCAACATTAGTGAAGCAAGAGAGACCCCTTTGGTCTCCTGAAGCATATAAGAGATCAAGACCTAGTAAATACTTGAGATACCTTAAGATATGATGAACAACATCAAGATGGGCGGTGCGAGGAGCATGCATGAACTGACTAACAAGACTCACATCAAAAGCCAAATCAGGATGGGTGTTGGTCAGGTAGATGAGACGGCCAACCAAATGCTGATATCTAGACGGCTCAGAAAGTAATCTCCAGACTCAACACTCAACTTCACATTCGGATCCATAGGAGTAGAAGCTGGATGACAACCAATCATCCCTGTATCATGTAACATAACATGAATATACTTCCTTTGAGATAAGGAAATCTCACGACGAGATCTCGCAACCTCAATCCCCAGAAAATACCGAAGAAGACCTAAGTCCTTAAATTAAAAACTGTTCCAATGTCCGTTATCTGGACAATCCCCTATAGATCATCACCGGTAATAATGATATCGTCAATATAGACCAAAAGGATAATGCATCGGTGGTCGGGCTGACGTCGAATAAAGCAAGTATGATCGGACTAGCATCTGGAGAATTCCATAGAGGTAATCACCCCATTGAATCGGCTCAACGAAGCTCGGGGGGGACTGTTTCAATCCATATAAAGATTTGCAAAGATGACAAACCTTGCCCACATACTCCCCTTCAGCTTGAAAACCAGGAGGAGGATCCATATAGATAATTTCAGTAAGATCCCCATGAAGAAAGGCATTCTCAATATCCAACTGATGCAACGGCCAAGAGCCAGATGCGACAAGAGATATAAGTAGACGAACATAAGTTATCCTAGCAACTGGGGCAAAGGTAGCACCAAAATCTTTACCCGGAATACGAGTAAAGCCACGGGCCACAAAACGAGCCTTATATCGATCAACGGAGTCATCAACCAAATATTTAACACTAAACACCCATTTGCAACCAGCAGTTTTCGCTCTCAGAGGAAGAGACACTAACTCCCAAGTATCATTCTTTTCCAAGGCATCCATCTCAGTTTTCATGGTAGCTACCCACTCAGTATTCTAGAGAGCCTCATGCATAGACTGAGGAATAGAAATAGAGTCTAGACAACCCAAAAAAGCATAAAGACCAGCATAGGCATAGGAAAGATTCTCGAGAATAGATTGGTTAGTGCTACAAGAGTTAGCATAACGAGCAAGAAGGTGGCGATCACGAGTGGGATAACAGGACTGAAAATCAGAAATAGGTAGGAGAAGGGGTGGGGAAGAAGGAGCATCAGCAGTGCCTAAGTCCATAGGAGAAGGAGGCAGGGGCAGCCGAGGATGACGAGCATAGACTTGCAAAGGGAGTTTCTTAGGAAGAGAGGAAGACACATCAAATAAAGTGATAGGATGGGCCACCGGAGAAACCGCCTCACGAGGAGGAGGAGGTGAGGGTGGGGGAGTAATAGACCTACCATAAAATCGAGTATCCTCATGGAAGGTAACACCACGAGAGTGATACATATATCGAGAGAGAGGATCATAACATTTATGAGCTTTAGACATGGTAAGATAGACCACAAAATATATTTAATGGCTTTATCATCAAGTTTTTGATGTGAGGAGTGCCTATGCTAAACATAAACACCCCCCCCCCCCCCCCCCCAAAAAAAAAATCTGGGGTAACTGAGGGAAAAGGGGGGCAGTGCGAAAGATAAAGTGAATAGGTGTTTTGCCATTTAAAACTTTGCGTGGAGTGCGGTTAATAATAAATGTGGTAGTGAGAAGAGCAAGGTGCCAATAAGATTTAGGAACATGCACACCCCGTAAAAGACACCGAACCATTCTCATTAAGTGATGGTTCTTAAGTTCCGCCACCCCATTTTTGCTCCGGAGTGTAGGGACAAGTAAGTTGGTGTAAAATGCCTTTTTGATTAAGTTGTGAATGAAGGGCATTAGAAACATACTCCCCTCCATTATAGGATATAATGTTACGAACAGTGTTGTTAAATTGTATTTTTAATCATTTGGAGGAATTGGACAAACAAAGGTAACACCTCAAATTTATGTTTAAGTAAATATACCCACGTACATCTAGAGAAATTATTAATAAAAATGATATAGTACTTATGACCCGATAAAGCAGTGACAAGTGAGGGTCCCCAAATATCAAAATGAATAAGATCAAACATACTAGGTGCATGACTCATATGAGAAATATAGCTAGTATAAATATGTTTAGACAACTCACATGTCTCACAAGTAAACCTCTTGTCTTTACAAGTCTTAGATAGAGAGGGAAAAAGGAAACATAAGTATTGAAAATTGACATGTCTTAAGCCAGAGATGCAAAGTTTGTAAGGAAACATAAAAAACAATGGACTTAGTGGAGGTAGAGGCACTGAGACAAAAAACAGAAGTAGTAGTACGGGAGGATCCCCAAAGTGGTAGAGGCCATCGCGCCATCGCGCTCATATCCCCTGCTAAAAATTCTCTTCGAACTCAGGTCCTGCAAATAGCAATGCGAGGACAGGAATATGACAACTTAATTGAGATCTTTGCAAAGTTGACGAATAAAGATGAGAATAAAAGAGAGGTCAGGAATATGCAACACAAAAGATAAAGTGAGAGCAGGAGAGAGACGGATGTTTCCCTTGCTACAAATACGAGAAAGTGAACCATCCGTAAAACACACACTACGACACACGGGGTTAGTGGGGGAAGTACAAAAGGATGACTCACCAGTCATATGATCAGAAGCTCCAGAATTCAAAACCCAAGTAGGTTTAACAACCTTAACATAAAAAGCAGATGAGGTACCTGAAGCAATAGTGGCAGTGAATTTAAAATGCCCAAGAGAGCTCAGCTATGCCCAGAGGAGATCAATCTGAGCCTAAAGATGGATATCATCCCTGGGAGCACTAAAAGGAGTTAAAACGGAAGCATCAACAATGGCAGCAGTCTTAAGAGGGCCAGAGAGTTTGGCTTAGCAAACTTTTGCCTCAACTCTGGATGAAGTTTGAAGCACCGGTCTCTGGAGTGACTAACAACCCCACAAATGATGGCAGGTTGGTTATCCATCACGAGTACGTGGACTGGTATGAGCGGCAAACGCCATCTGATCAGTAGGAGGAGACTGAACTCGAGCAGCAACCTGAAAAGTCTAAGATAACCTGAGACGGTGTTCCTCTCCATCCACAATAGCAAATGCCTCTAGAAGGGGAGACATAAGAAATGTGTTTATGATTGGAGCACAAAGAGCATCGTGCTCAGATCATAAACCCTTAAGAAACTGATCAGTGTGCTGACAATCCAGACGCTGCATAGGAATAAAAATGACATCAAGAGGGAAGTCTGTGAGTGTCTCAAACTGGGCCAACTCCACTCAATAGCATAGTAGATATCCAAAGTAGTGAGAGACAAATATCTTGAGTGATTCCTGTGAGGCATGAGCAATATCCTGATAAAGTTGAAAGACTCGGGCATCATTATGAGCATGATCGTACATTTGATTAAGAGCCTTCCATAAATTGGAAACAGACTCATAGAAAATAGACATAGTATAAATGCACACCTCCATGGAGTTGAACATCCATCCTAAAATAGTGCAACGGTCCATCTCCCATTGATTAAAAATAGCACCATCCTTAGCATCTGGTTGGGTTTCAGTGCCCAACAGCCAACTAGTCTTCCCTTTCGACCTAATAAAGAGGCGAAGAGATCGGGACCATGAATTAAAATTCGTTCCGTTCAATAATACACTAGTAACCCGATGAGTAGGTGTATGATGGGTAGGAGCAACCTCTTTAGGACCATTCAAATCAGTCATATCTCTAAAATACTCAAATATAATCCAACAAGTACACAAATAGGACAAAAAAATTAGTAAGGTGTTACCCAATCAAATTCGGCAACATAAAGGGGTATAAAACTCACACAAATAAGGCTAAAAAAATTGGCAATGAGCTTAACCAAGTAAACTCAGCTACATAGAAGGGTATAAACCCTCACAAAATCATCAAATAAAGGTAAATTTATAGCTTAATACATGGGAATAAAAACCAACAGCAAGAGGGACGAAAACCTCCAAATTAAGGGTATAAACCCTAGAAAAAGGAAGAAAAATGGGAGAGGAGTTTACCCAATCAATCCAGCAGCGATTAAACCCTCTAAAATGGAGAGATCGCGATTTTGGTGGAGAAAAGGGCACCTTAGGGGACCAGGTGAAGGGCCAGCCAGACCAAGGCTGGTCGGCGACAAGAGAGAGAGAGATGGGCCTGGGTAGTTAGGGTTTGAGGCTGGGTTGCTAGGGTTTTGGAGTGAGATGTTAGGGTTTGTGGTGGAAGGTGTTTTGCTCAGATACCAAGTAGATTTTTATGATGTCTTGGCTTACCAATAATGGTGCCACATTATTGTATTTATATTACCTAATGGAAGGGTCTAGAAGTACATGGTAAATAGAAAAAGTAAAAGATGAGTCTAATAACTACAGCCCAATACAGGTGGGCCTAATAATAAAATAAGTAACACTAATCTAATATCCAACAGCTTCCACCAACTATATTACATCAAAGATTGGACTGGCACAGTGTTCTAAAAATCCCTGCATAGGGCTGCGTGATGCTAATCTGATGCCCAAATCCCCCGTAGGCCCTGCTCTAGGTGAGACGTCTTTCCTAAGTAAAAAATATATATTTTTGGCTACTATTTTGGTGTATGAAATGTTATTGATACACTGATTTGACTACTTAGACTTTTTTTTGAATTGTTAAGTTTATGCTAGTAGTTAATTTTTATAATATTGTATTTAAGTATTGAAATAAATTCGCCTAACCGACCGCCTAGGTATCCGCTTAGGCACTAGAAGCCTCCCACCACCAACCTTCCGCTTAGCGCCTTTTTCGGACTGGCATAACTTTTAAGATTATGTTTCTTGAATTTCTCACTATTAAATTTGGTTATCTTACTTGATTGGGATCAAGCTCTACAAGTTAACCTATCTTACATAATCTGTAGTTGCTGATGATTGTTTGTAGTGTTTTCCCATTTTTGTGATGACTGGTATTTTGTCTGGTAGACTGACTCAAGAACCTACTCAGCTTTGGTTCTTAATTCCAATTGTGAGATGATGTTTTCAGATACGGTGATTTGATAGCTATCACATTCTCTCAATTTTAGAAGTTCATTTTGATTTGATAATCACATTTTCCTTCAACTCTCGGTGACCTTCCTAATGCCTTTTTTTTTTGCTCAGGCTGGCAAGACCCTAAGTGTACGGAAGTGGGATGCAGCATTTACTTCAGAAGGTTGTCTCGATATAGGCAAGACACTTAGTCGAATACATCGTGGGGTAATTTATTTTATTATTTGTTGTGGTTGAAAATTTTGCACAACTTTGTTTGGGTATGTTATGCTCAGAAGTATTCAGAAGCACTAAGCTTCATAAAGTAGAATTTATGCGTTGATGAATGATTTTAATTTCTTAAGCAGTTTGATTTCTGTAACTGTTTAGTTGGGGCATGATTATTGTTCTCTAATTAGACATTTTGTTCAAGTTTATAAAGTACCTTAAACCCATGTAACATTTTTTTTTTCTTTCATGCAACTCACATCTTCTAGTTGTTTTGTTTTTGTCCTTACTACATTGAAAACTGTGATTCCTTGTTAGTTCTAGCTTTCCAAAACTACATCCATTCATATTGTGTCTCGACTGTGGTGCGAAGGCTACTAATCAATAAGACCACTCAAATACTCATTTTTCTGTATATATGTAATTATAGGCAAAGATATATGCATTGAAGCAAACTTTGTGGAAAAAGAAGCAAGATTTAGAAAATGTTCCTATCTACTTTACAAACAAAACAATAAAGAGAACAAACAACACTACTTTTAAAATCAAGCATGGATGAATGAAAATTCATTATGGTAAATGATATCTCACCAATACATCACTTATTTTGACAAGAAAAAGCAATTCTTCTAAGTATTATTTTTATATAAAAAATCTTTCTCAACAAACCATTGTTGTACCTAAATTCTCATTGTCTAAGTCAACTATTTATTAATATCTATAAAAAAACGGTTATGAACAAAGCTTATCATATGAAATCCCTGTTAAAAATGTGAGTTTAGTTCCACATGCAAAAGGCTGGGATAACTTATCACCCGATGCTTGCCTGTATGCCTCATCTCTGAACATTTGAAAGCTTCCCCAAAGTTCACCAACGCTTTGAGTGCCTCACTGGTGAAACCCTTGACAAAAGCTGCTTGCTAGGGAAGGATAGGAAATTTTATTTTTTTTAAATATGGGAAGTTGGGTCATGAAAGTCCACCTTGGTTTTGTGCCTGACGTCCTCGTTGGTCCATTCTATTGACAATGTCATGGTTGTAGCCATTTATTTTTTCTTTGGTGGTTTCACTCACCTAACAGCGCTGTGAATCAAGAGTGTACCTGGGGCCGAATTGCAATATTTGTTAATTGCACACTTTTGTTTTCTCGTTTGTATTTTATTTTTATTAGATATTGTAGTTAGTATGAAGAAATCTATAATGTTCCATTGTGCTGTCATGAGTGATGGCACGCATGGGCGACATCACTTATGACCTCACACCTTATGGAATTAGTTAGTGCCTTCTTGAGGGAATATTCCCTCTCTAGGCCTATAAATGTAACCGCCCCTTTGGGGTTATTCATTAAAAACTATTATGAGAGTTTGTGCTAGAGTTATAATTCAGTTTCACCAATGGCTCCGTGGAGAGGATCACAATCCAGCCTCGAGCGCCCCAACACCCAACTCGAGGCCATTATTGGGCACGACCACCCCTACTAACTCAAACCGCCGCCACCACCATTTCTTCCATCACCACCGGTTTACACCCTAAAACACCACCCCACCACCGTACTTCTGCCGCCAGCTGAACAAAAGAAACTAACATATCAAAGAAGAAATGAACGAATCGATGTGATCCCAATGCACCCATAGGAAATCAAGATGAAGAAGCAGAAAAAGGCATGAACCCCTCTAGCTCGCAGGCCCATTCTACCCCAGGAGTTCCAACAGAGCTTTTCTCTTGAGCTGCATTATTTTTCGTAGTCACACTCATGTGCCGTCTCCAACTTCTATAGCTCGTGGAAGAGCTTTCTTTAAGAGGGAGAGGATGATTCCAATCGTGAGTACTCGGGGCTGAATTGCAATATTTGCTAATTTTACTTTTTTTTCCTTCTTGTTTGCATTTTATTTTATCAGATATTGTAGTTGGTATGAAAAAATCTAGAATCCCTCGTGATGTCACTAATGCTAGCACATTCTAGGGAGTAATTTAACCCTTTCTCTTTGGGGTTGATTCATTCAATACTAGTCATTCTATTTCTTGTCATTGATACATGTCAGAGTGATTTAGCACTATGCCTATACAAGATATATCACCCCTTTCGTGGACTTCAACCCAGTTATGTGGCTGAACCTGCTCTCATACTAATTGTAATGAACCATGGGTAGAATTTACCCCTGAAAACCAGTTTGTCATGAACTGCGCCCATGAGTTCATCTTCATACACAGTATTTTTTTAATTTTTTGCTGTGAAGGTTGGACTATGACAGTAATCTCGTAGGGGTTTAAGTTATGCAGTCATATAACTTTATTTAGTATGATCGGTTTTGTAATTGTTTACATGATCACTTAAGTTGGCCGTACATGACTCTGAAAGATAATTCATAAAATCTCCCTTCTTTATCAACCCATTTTTGCTTTGCTGTTCTTCTCTTAATGCTTGTGCAAAGTTATAATTCGGTGCTATTTGTATATACTCTACTTTGTTATTCGGTATAATGATCTCATTGCGAACTCTGTGCCCCCTTTTGACAACTCTGCCAAGTTAAAACATTATTCCAGGACTAAATAACATATGTTTTGTGGGTACCCTGAATTTAGCATTATAGGCCTGGACGAGTAGCCTCGCCTTAGGGGCCCAAAGCCCAGGCCCATCACCTTTTGTATTGATCCGATTACTCCACGATCCCATGAAGAGAAGTTGTGGGGAAGCGCGATCCCATGTAAGAAAGTTACAGGGGAGATGGCTAATAAGGAGGAACCCATCACCCCCACTAACCAACATATACATGTATAAATTAAACCCCAAGTCCGGGGCAAAGGACAAGTTGTATTCTCTGTACTTATCCTTCAGAATATAGAGAAATAATACTGACTGAACCACCATGGACGTAGGCACATCTTTGCTGAACCACGTATACTCGTTGTTGTGTGATTGGCATTTTATTTATCTTTTCTTGGTTGTTACCTCTTTCATATTTATTTGTGTTGCATAATAATTGTCACCACAATTGGCGCCGTCTGTGGGAAGCGTTTATCTTTCCCTGAGAAGAGCCCACGCCGAGAAAAATTCTAAGATGTCTGGTCACAATAGCAACGCTCCTCAAGCAGGAGATATACAGGAGCCACCTGCTCCTCGCAGGATTAGGTCTGAAGTCCGACGTTCAGATCAAGGGGCTCGCTTAGAAAGGCCAGCCTCAGAAGAGAGTCAAGGACCAGCAAGGTCCACGCAGATATCCAGGTTGATCGATGCATACGAGGCAAGGCTCCACGAGCAGAGAGAGTCTTCTCGCAGATATGAGGCTGAGAATGCTCGCTTGAAAAGAAGACTGGAAAAACTGGAGAAGGAACTACGTTCTGATACCAGGAGACGCCCCTATCGCACTCCTAGCCCTCAGGCGAGCAAATCTCGCAGCCGAGGAAGGAGCCCTAGGCGGCAATATCAAGGGTACGAAGGTGGCGACTCAGACGACGACCTCCGCGAACAACTAAGAAAAGCTCGCCGCTACCAGAGCCCTGCTCGCAGCGACGACAACATACGGAACCTGGTCCGCAGAGAAATGGACCAACATCCAGCTCACCGCGGTACCAGGTCGACCAGAGAACTCGCCAGGAGAGCCCTCAAGACCCAGATGAAATCACCCTTCACGAGGGAAATTGAAGAAGAAGAGGCTCCCAAAAAGTTTGCCATTCCAAGGTTCAAGATTTACGACGGGAAGACTGATCCCATTGATCATGTCAGGCAGTACCGGCAGGCTATGACTCTCTGGAATCACCGAGATGCACTGATGTGCCGTATTTTCCCCTCGAGCCTTCATGACGTGGCCCAGAAATGGTTCGAGAAACTCCCTCACCGATCCATCAGAAATTTCAAATCCCTGGCCGAGCTCTTTACGACCCGGTTCATCACCAGCAGCTCCCACCCCAAAAGGATGGATGCTCTATTAACAATGAAGAAAACACCTCAGGAGACACTCCGAGACTACGCGAAGAGGTACTGGGAGTTATTCAACGAGGTCGAGGACTACGCGGAAGAAGTGGCAGTAGCTTCATTCAAAATTGGGCTACCTAGCTCTTCCCTCCTTTACCAGTCCTTGACAAAGAAGGAAGCTACGACCATTGACGACCTCATGGCCCGGATTGAGAAATACGCAAAGGTGGAAGATGTCACCCGCCTTAATATAGGAGAAAACGGTCGAGCCAAGCTCACTACCAAGGGAAGTGAGAAAGTTGAGAACCAGAGAAAAGGAGCAAAGAGTGGGGGCAAGAATGGCTCCAAAAGCGGAGGGAACCCTGACGTTGCAAAATCGTTCCAGGCGGTCAACACCGTCTTCAAAGAACCAATTTACAAAATTCTCGCGAAGATCAAGGATGAGCCGTTCGTCAAATGGCCCCGGAAAATGGGAGGAGACCCCTCGAAAAGAAACAATGCATTAAGATGCACTTTCCACAAAGAGGGAGGGCATAAGACCGAGCACTGCAAGGCTCTTAAGTCCCACCTCGAGGAGTTGGCCCAATCCGGACATTTGAATGACTTTGTGGAAAAGAAGATAGAGAGAGTGACTGTCCACAAGGAGGCAAAACCCGACAACGTATTGGAGGACGACGCCGGACACGAATTCGCAGTAATCCACGGAGTATCCGATGTTAAGCAAATCCAGGGTAACTCAGCTCGAATGGAGGTAAAGAAGCTGACAGCGGTGATGCAAGCTTTTCAGATTGATCCAGCAAAATCACAGGCAGGAAAACGTCGGCGAGCAGAGGACATCAACTACAACAAGCATATTGTTTTCACGGATGAAGATCTTGTGGGAGTAAGGACCCCACATCACGATGCCTTAGTCATTACACTCAGGATAGCCAACTTTGATATCGACAGGCTGCTCGTCGATCAAGGGAGCTCATCCGAAGTAATGTACATCGACCTGTTCAGGAAATTGAAGTTGAACATCGCCGACCTAAAGGGAACCACTGTCCCTCTGGTCGGCTTCGCTGGGAAGATGACCATGCCTCTGGGCAAGATAGTACTGACAGTGCTCGCTGGAAATGTTTCCAAAATGATCGAATTCTTGGTGGTCGACATCGATTCACCGTATCAAGTCATCCTCGGCAGGGGATGGCTTCATGCAATGAAGGCAGTCTCCTCGACCTACCACCAGAAACTCAAATATGTCACCGAGCGGGGAGTGATGGAGATACATGGCGACCAGGCGATGGCGAGAAAGTGCTTCATAGCGGCCATCCGACCAAAGCCAGAGAAAAGAGCCGTTCAAACCAGCGAGAAAGTGGAGGAAGGTGCAATCCCTTCCAAATAGCAATTAAAATATGGAAGGCCCGGAGTGGAAGAGACCAGGCTCCTCCCCTCCGAGCGTGTTGTAGAGGACCTGGTAGAAGTGATTGCTAAAGAAGGCGACAACAGCAGAGTCTTCCTGATCGGGACCTCACTCACTGACCAAGAGCAAAAGGATTTGTTAACCTTACTCAGAAGCAACATAGATGTTTTCGCTTGGGAACCCTATGAGCTGCCAGGAATCGATCCCAATATGGTCTGCCATCGGTTGCACATCAATCCCACATTCAAGCCGATAGCGCAGAAGGCACGACGAACTGCTCCCGAGAAGGCCAGAGCAATAGAAAAAGAAGTCGAAAAACTGCTGGATGCAGGGTCCATACGGGAAGTGCAATTCCCCAAATGGTTATCCAACCTAGTGGTAGTTCCAAAAAGCAACGGGAAGTGGAGAGTTTGCATAGACTTCACTGACCTCAACAAAGCCTGCCCCAAGGATAGCTTCCCTCTTTCGAAAATAGACCAACTAGTAGACGCCACCGCAGCTCACGAACGAATGAGTTTCCTGGACGCATACTTAGGATATCACCAGATTCCCTTGTATGCCCCAGATCAGGACAAAACGGCGTTTATCACGACGGTTGGTTTATACTGTTAAAAGGTCATGCCTTTTGGGCTAAAAAATGCAGGGGCAACCTATCAGCGGCTAGTTACCAAAATGTTCAAGAATCAAATGGGAAACACAATGGAGGTCTACATCGACGGCATGCTCGTCAAGAGCAAGGAGAAGGAAAATCGCCTCTCGGACCTATCAAGTACCTTCGAAATCCTCAGGAAGTACCGAATGAAACTCAACGCGAGCAAGTGTTCCTTCGGTATCCAGTCAGGAAAGTTTCTTGGGTATTTGGTCAGCAAGCGAGGCATAGAGGCTAATCCGGACCAGATTGATGCAATCAAGAGAGTGCAACCTCCTCGCACAGTCCGAGATGTACAGAAGCTCACTGGAATGCTCGCTGCTCTAAATCGTTTCATTTCTAAATCCTCCGAGAGATGCAAGCCCTTCTTCCAACTCTTAAAAGGCAGCAAAACAGTAGAATGGACCCCAGGTTGCTCATGAGCGTTAGACGAGCTCAAGTCCTACCTAAGCTCCCCACCGCTGCTTGTCATACCACAGCAAATGGACTCTTTGTACCTCTACCTCTCTGTATCCAGCCATACTGTCAGCTCAGCGCTAATGTGTGAAGTTACAGGGATTCAACATCCAGTCTATTACGCGAGCAAAACCTTATTAGATGCCGAGCAGCGCTACCTACCATTGGAAAAGCTCGCATTCGCCCTAGTAATGGCCTCGAGGAAACTGAAGCATTACTTCGAAGCTCATACGATCATCGTCCTTACATCACACCCCCTCAAGGCTGTCCTAAGGAAGGCGGATTTGTCGGGCAGACTGTCTAAATGGTCAGTCGAGCTCGGCCGATTTGACATCCAATTTCAACCAAGGACAGCTATCAAGGGTCAAATCCTTACTGATTTCATAGCTGAATTCACAGGCGAAGAACCTCTCGACCAGCCTAAGCCAACAGAACAAAACAACCAGGCTACAAGGGAAGGCTGGAAACTATTCGTTGATGGAGCCTCCAACTCAAAGGGGGCAGGAGTATGAATTGTTCTCATCACTCCAGAAAATACAGTCCTCGAGCAAGGAATAAGGCTGAGATTTGCAGCCTCCAACAACGAAGCAGAATACGAAGCCTTGATAGCAGGTCTCCAAAGGGCGCAAACTCTGGGAGCAAAGCATTTGCAGGTATTCGGAGATTCGCAACTAGTTTACAATCAGATAAGTGGAGACTATAACGCAAAGGATGAGAGAATGGCAGCCTACCTCTCCTTGGTAAAAAACTTAATGACGAACTTTGAAGAGATCAACATCCAACAGTTTCCCAGGGGGCAAAACAGCCACGCTGACGCCTTAGCAGCCCTGAGCTCGGCAGTTGACTCTAGCCTTAAAAGGATCATCCCTATCGATTTCCTCAGTTGCCCAAGCATTTACCCCAACTGCGAGCTGACAAAAGCAAAACCAATACTCCAATTGGAATCAGCCCCCAGCTGGATGGATCCCTTGAGAGATTATTTAAAGAGCGGAACGCTCCCAGAGGATAAGAGAACTGCCCACCAGATAAGAGTCAAAGCTGCTCGCTTTCACTTATCCACAGGTGGCGACTTGTATAAAAGATCTTTCTCCGGCCCCTACCTTAGATGCGTCCACCCAGGCGATGTCAAAGCAGTGCTTCACGAGCTTCATGAAGGAACCTGTGGAAGTCACGTCGGAGGAAGGTCTCTAGCCTTCCGAGCAATGAAAGAAGGTTACTGGTGGCCATACATGCAAAAGGACTCCGCGGTATATGTCCGCAAATGCCTAAAATGCCAACTTCACACTCCCATGGTCCACCAGCCCGCCAGCGAATTAAAATCCCTGACCAGTCCCTGGCCCTTCGCCCAGTGGGGAATGGACATCGTGGGACCACTGCCCACCGCTGCCGACAATCGCAAATACCTGTTGGTTGCAACTGATTACTTTACCAAGTGGATCGAGGCAGAACCACTGGCGAACATCCGAGATGCTGACATGATGAGGTTCATATGGAGAAATATAATCACTCGATTCGGGATCCCCAGAACCATCATCACTGACAATGGAACACAGTTCGAGAGTGGCCCTTTTTAAGACTTCTGCGACAAACACGGGATCAGGCACCACTTCAGCTCGGTGGCCTACCCTCAAAGCAACGGACAATCTGAGGCTTCCAACAAGACAGTGATCGCTGGATTGAAGAAGCGGTTAGAGCGAGCCAAAGGCGCATGGACAACCGAGCTACCGCATATCCTATGGGCGTACAGAACGACTCCTAGGCGAGCCACAGGAGAAACGCCATTCTCACTAGCATATGGTATGGAGGCGGTCATCCCACTAGAAGCAGGATTGCCTACAATGAGATCCGACCTTGTCGAGCAGGGCCAGAACGATCAGGCTTTGCTCGCCGAACTCGACCTGGCCGACGAGCGCAGGGAACTTGCCCTAGTAAAACTAGCAAGCTACCAGCAACAACTCGCGAAGCACTACAGCAAAAGGGTCAATCCGAGGAAATTCAAAGTTGGGGACTATGTTCTAAGAAAGGTCATGGGCAACAAAGTAAAGCCATCAGACGGTAAACTGGGCCCGAACTGGGAAGGACCTTATAAGATAATTAGAGACGACCTGCGAGGTGCCTATCATTTGAAAACAGTGGAGGGCAGAGAGATACCACGAGCATGGAACACAGCTAATCTCAAGAAATTCTATTTTTAGGAGTTCTATTGTTAGATCTTTTATTGTACTCACTATGTGAAAGGACAGTTCATTTCTCAATTCACCAATAAAAATCTTTCAGTTGATCACTCTCTAAAAAATAACAATTACATCTTATTGCACATCCTTTTCAAATCACAGGCATAATGGTTGACACAGCAGGGGAACACCCCTCCTCAGGTCATCGTCATGAAGCACGACAGACCTCTTAGCATTGCCCATGGCAATACATGAAGCCCTACAGAGTATCCTTAGGCATCAAACCTACTTTGGTTGAACAAAATCCTGATCGGATGAAGACATCCAATACCAGGTGTGTCCTCGCCAATTGCCCTACTTAGGCCTAAGGGAGTGTGACGACACGATCTAAAAGGTAAAGGAAGGGCACAATGGTATTCTTAATACTGGACTGGGCGGACACTCACATGACAAGATAAAAAGGATTGTGAAGCTGCAAAAATATAAAAGGATTGGATGAACACGTTTAGTCGGCAAAATCGCCCAAAACTCAAACTTTCCATTAATATTTTATATTTACAAACAATAATAGTACATGTTTAGTCGGCGAAGCTCGCCCAAAGCATTTACAATTATTAAAAAACAAAATCTCAAGGAGGTGGAAGCCTCCGAGCAAGATAGTCAGCAACTTTAGCTCTCCTTCCATCATCAGGAGCAGGAGCGAGCTCCTCCACGACCTCATTTGCGTCCAACTCCAATAGTCGCCGGGGAATAGCATCGATGGGGATCCATCGATCATCCCGCCTGAATGGATTGGGCATCAGAGTAGAGGAGGACATCTCGTGTCGATACCACAACGTCGAGTTCCTCGGGACCTGCAGCTCTTTGAGAGCACTCAACCACCCCCTGATGAAGGAGAGCTCCTCGAACTCTGATAATCTTGTGGGAGCATCCAGCCAGCCCTGATCATAGCCATCAGACCACACTTGGCGAGGGCCCTTCTTGAATAGATGCCGCAGTCGGGTAACGTCCCTCTGGAGCCCAGCAGCAGTCACATAAGCTCGCCGAACATCGCCGCGCAGCTCCTCCATTTCCCTCTCACGCTGTTCCTCGACTTCCCTATTCCTACCCCTGGCAATCCTACCAGCACGCGGGAGGGGAGGCCGAGTAGCTCGCGACGAAGAGGAGCCTTGTAGGACTGCCGAAACGATGCTCGGCGAATGCTCCTTAAGCTTCGAGACCTCCCGCCTCAGGTCTTCATTCTCCCGCTGCAGAAACTCCCCAACTTGGTTGATCTCGGTGGCCCCCAGTAACTTCGCTCTCAGCTCGCTAACTTCTTCTTGCACTGAAGCACCGATCTCTTCCATTTCCTGGAGCCTGTCCTTCAGCTTGGCCACTAGCTCGGACTGATCCTTATATTTCTGGTTCCTTGACTTAGCAAACCTGCAAAGCCTAGCAAAGGCCTGGCGAACTGCAGGGCTTGCATTAGGTCCAAGAGTCCTACCTAGTTGGGAGGTAACAGGAATATAGTCATCCACATCAACCAACTACAAGTAAAAGAAAAAGAAAAGAAAGAGATCAGCATAAACAAAAATGAAGTCTTTTCATTGATAATGAACGAGGTTACATCAGATCAAAAAAAAAAAAAGAAAAAAAATTACAAAGAAGCCCTATCAATTAGCAACCTCGGGTGGCCCAGAGGCGGATGGTCCCTTGTCCTTATCAGCATCAGCAGGGGCATTACCCTCTGCAGGGGTGTCCCCTGTCCTCTCGACCAAAGGAGCATCAGTAGAAGTCGCCTGAGAGACAGGATCAGTGCCTTCAGCAGTTGGGGCTGGGTCCTCATCCACGACTGGCTTTGGCCCTGGATCATGCTCGTCAAAGAGTGGGGATGCAACGTCCACCCCAGCAGCCACGAGAGCCTTATTCCACCCTTTCTTGAAGTTCAGACGGCTGATATAGCCTATCTGAACCTCGGCGTCCTCATACGCAGCAGCCCAGCCAGAGTTGTACGAATCTTCCTTAAGAGTGGCTGCCTGGGCTTTCTCCGCCTCCAGTTGCTCGGCTAGAACCCTGTTCTTCTCTGCAAGGTCTAGCTTGCTCGAGCACACCAGGTCATACGCCTTCCTCAGCTCCCCAAGCTCCCTGACCGCATCATCTCTCTCGCGAGCAGAATTAACAAGAGCCAAGTCAGATGAAGCTCGAGCTGCATCAGCAGCCTTCAGATCGGCCTCCAGCTGAGACCCCCCTGGCTACCAGGACAGATTTTTGCTGCTCCAGCTCGCCATTCCTTCTCATCAGCTCATCGCGAGAGCGATAAAGCACAGCGAAGTCGGTCACAAACTGCAAAGAACAAGGAAGGAATCAAGAAGAAGAAACCATCAAAATTTGTTAAAAGAAATTGAGAATTAGAGGGGAACCTTACCAAGGCAAGCCTCTGGCTAGCTTGTAAAGCCAGTTGATCGGACCCCAACGCCCTCTCACGATCTGCAGGGAGGACTGCTCTCTCGAGCAGCGCAGGGGCAAGCTGAGGAGAGGTGGCCACCGAAGCCCCCTCAGGCAAGGCAGACACTGGGACCAGGGCTTGACCAGTTTTGGTCCTCAATTCCATCTTCCTCCTCTCCTCCTCTTTTTCTCTCTCCCTTCTCTTTCTCTCCTCCACCTTCTTCTTCTCTTCCACCTTCTTCCTCTCCTCCTCCTTTTTCTTCTCTCTCTCTCGCCTGCTCCTCCTCTCTCTTCTTCTTCTCTTGCTCCTGAGAAGAAGGCCGAGAACCAATAGCTATGGCCCCGGAGGCAGTCTTCGATTTCTTGGACCTCTGTGCAAGAAGCACATCATCATCATCATCATCATCTCTGATCAAATTCTTCCTGGGAGGCATCTCTTCACCAGAACTGCTGGTAGTGCTCGACGAGTCTCGAGCCTCGGAATCCCCTTCAGAAGAACTGCTACTGTCAGCACTGCCTGCACCCAAATTACTCACAACGCCTGCAGGCTCACTCTCCGAGCTGCTCTCTTCTTCGTCCAAATGGATGGGCTCAGCCGAAATCTCTTCGGAAGAGTCAAAGTCTGGAACACTATCCACAGGTCGGGCTATGAAGCTGGAGCCTGTGTTCTTGTATTCAAGCAGAAAAGCAGCAGACCTAGGATGCTCGCCATCACCCAAAGGTTCCCTGATGTTCCAAACTTTCACCAGTTCCGAGATACGAACCTCGCTGAGAGCAGGCTCCAAGTTCTTTGTCCTCGCTGTGAAAGAAAAAGCAAGGAGAGGTTAGAAAAATCACAAGTCAGCAAAGGTTGAAACAATAATCTGACATCTACCTATATATTCTTTCCCATAAAAGGGAACAGTGAACCTCTCAGACCTCGACCCTTCAAATTGGAGGGAAAGTTGCCAATTCCTAACAAGAAAACCTTCTTGCCAGTAGTCCTTATGGGAATCAGGTAAATTTACTACCAATACCCTATCAGGGCTCCTAGCCTTAAGGTACAGAACACCTGAACTCGTTCGAGAAAAGGAGTAACAAAAGCAGACCTCGGCAAGCCCTAACCTTGTGCCATACAATTGATTTATCCTATGCACGCCGTTCACTATTTTCCATACGTTGGGCGAACATTGTGCAGGCACAATACTAAAATAGCTAAAGAAGTGCAGAAACAGATCATTAGGGGGAAAGGTAAGTCCCACCTGGGAGAGCAACAGGACGTGAATCCAATGTGCATCCTCTATATCCCTAATGTTCCTAGGAGGCGAGGCACAACACTCAATCTCTACCCACTCAGGAATACTGTAGAATTTTCTAAACTCAGTTACTGACCTATTTCCAATCTTCGCCATTGGAAAATACAAGAAAAACTACAAACCAAAGAGAAAATGCAAAGAGCACGAGAGACTTACAAGACAGAAGATCAGGTCAAATGGCGAAGAAGCAACGAAAGTAGAGATCGAAAACAGAAGGTACAAAGCGTAAGAGTTCTCAGAAGATAGAAGATTGCTGGAAAAGCTGAAGCGACGAAAAGAAATGTGCCTTATTCCAACAAGCCTTCAACTCTAATCATAGCGCACGGATAGCGAAGCGGGTGCCGCCAAAGCAACGTCACAGTTTTCAAAGAAATCAACCATAATAGCTGATCATTTAAATTCATTGGACCCATAGAAATGGCCCAACAAATTTAGGGGCAATTGTGGGTACCCTGAATTTAGCATTATAGGCCTGGACGAGTAGCCTCGCCTTAGGGGCCCAAAGCCCAGGCCCATCACCTTTTGTATTGATCCGATTACTCCACGATCCCATGAAGAGAAGTTGTGGGGAAGCGCGATCCCATGTAAGAAAGTTACAGGGGAGATGGCTAATAAGGAGGAACCCATCACCCCCACTAACCAACATATACATGTATAAATTAAACCCTAAGTCCGGGGCAAAGGACAAGTTGTATTCTCTGTACTTATCCTTCAGAATATAGAGAAATAACACTGACTGAACCACCGTGGACGTAGGCACATCTTTGCTGAACCACGTATACCCGTTGTTGTGTGATTGGCATTTTATTTATCTTTTCTTGGTTGTTACCTCTTTCATATTTATTTGTGTTGCATAATAATTGTCACCACATGTTTCTCAATGCAGATAAAATTAAGTGATGCCCAATCTCACTGTCTGTTTATGAATAGTATCATAAATTTTGGTTCAATCAGTAGAAAGATTATGAATTTATCCTATAAAAGCTTTTCATGTATGCTTTGGTTAATAGCTGTAGTTGTATTGGGAAATTCAATTCATGCTTGTTTATTCTCTCTCTCAATAGTGACATCATGTAATTTCAATTTAATTGTGTATGAAATTCTGTTATTTTATGTTCCTTCTTTTCGTCTGTCATTTTATTTCTGTTCTCCTTTTATTCTCAGGAACAACACCACTGGTGTTGAAGGTTAATTCTTGTCCTCATGTAATTTTTATCTAAATTAGGGGGTCCATCCATCTATTAGAGGAGAAGTATGGGAATTTCTACTTAGTTGTTATGATCCCAAGAGCACGTTTGATGAAAGAGATCAGATACGGGAGCGTCGAAGGTAGTCTATTATCCTTCATTTTTTATCAAGACCATTAATGTTTTAGACAGCATTTCAGGGTAAATTAAACAAATAAATTTTAATTTCTGTGTACCACCCTACTCTACTGGATAATTTCAATTCAACAAAGTAAATGATGAATTTTATTGCTGATTAATTTTTAAAACTTTCATCAAATCTGCCCACGTGTTCTTCTGCCAAGGATTTTTGAAGTGTTCGATATGGGACAACCACAATATATGAAGCAGAATATTGGGAATGCATGCAGGGGATGATACGAGTGACTAAAAGTGACAAAATTAACTTCTTCCCAAACTAGTAGTCCCTATTAGAATTCGACGGTTTTTAAGGATACACTCAATCATTGGCCAAGATCAAGACTTGTTCACTGACGTGGAATTTGGTTCATTGAGTACATCTAATATAGAAAGGAGACTCTTAATTTGGGATGTCCCAAGAAGGGAAGTGTAGCTATTAACTTGGGACGGAGGGAGTAATATGCTAGAGAAAAGATATGAGTAGCACCTGATAGTGGAAAGAGAAGAGAATATAAGCAAAATTGGATGTACATGTAGACCACTGGATGCACCATTCACATAGGATAACTAGTTGCACTATAAGGTAGAATAAAAACGGGCCAATCAATAATAATATAGGGAAATTCATAAGAAAATGTCTTATGAAATTAAATTTAGCACAAAGAACTGTTTGCAATAAAAAATAATGTCTCTTTATTTTTATTTTTATGGGGCGACCCTAGTTGAATGAGATAAAGTAAGGCTGATGATGGTGATGAATGTTCATTGTGCAATCTTGTTCTTTGCTCCTAGGATTCTTCAGGAGTGACATATTTTCAGTTTCATTTTTTATCGGAAACAAAAACTTATATCCATATGGATAAATATGTACAAAGAATGAGTGAACATGATGTCCATCAACAAGATTACAAGAAGAAAAAAGAACAATAGACATCATGAAAATGTAGTACATCAACTGCATGACCCAGTTTCCAACAATTCTGCCCTAGATAATCAGTTGCACCTGGAATTCTTCCCCAGACTCCAGATTACAGACCAGTTCACTACCAAAACAAAGCTGCATCTAAAAAAAAAAAAACCAAAGGAACCTCTGCATCACGTTTTAACATTGTCCCAGCTCAAATACATAGAAGACAATAGAATATCTTTGCAATATTTCATACCAGATGCCAGTAAATAAGCCATGAATCTCATTTTTTCATATGCCCATTCCTTCGCAACTTCTTTTCCTTAAATAAGTCCACTGTCTTTGCTACCAAACTGCCCAAAGTAGTGCTGCAAGTGCACATCGCCACATTTTTTTTGCCTTGGAATATGCCCTTCTATGAATTACATCCAGATTGTTGTATTCTTTACAAGGAAGAGGGAGAGCCGAATGTGAATGAAACATATATCTGTTTAATCCCAAAGAAACAAAATTCAACGTGACTAAAAGACTTAAGACCTATTAGTCTGATTCTTAGTTTGTACAAGGTTGGCTTATGTGCTTTCATTGAGGTCAAAGGGAGGTATTAGGAGAGACCATTTCGGAAAGTCAAGGATCTTTTTGTGAAAGGCAAGAAAATTTTAGATCTTGTGTTGATAGAAAATGATGTGGTGGAGGAGCATAAGGTTAAGAATAAAGAGGGAGTGATTTTTAAAATCAAATTTGAAAAGGCATATGATCATGTTTACTGGAATTTTCTGGATTTCGTTTTGTAGAGGGGCTTCTCTTGTAAATGGAGGAAGTGGATTATGGGTTGTTTAGCTTGGTTAATTTGTCAATGATTATTAATGGTATACCGGCATGGCAAGTTTAAGGGGTCTAGAGGTTTAATGCAAGCTGACCCGCTGTCCCCTTTTATGTTTGTCTTGGTTTCAGATGTTTTGAGTAGAATTGTTGAGAAGGCTAGAAATTGTGGCGTGGTAGAAGGCTTCAAAATAGGGAGTGAGAATGGGGACGTTTCCCATTTGTAATTTGCGGACGACTCTATTTTTTTCTCCTTCCTGGATCATGATAAATTTGATAACCTTGTGTTGTGCATCAAGGTATATTGTTAATTTTCAGGGTTAAAGGTTAACATGTCTTTGGCAGGCATAAATTTGGATAGAGCTCCTTTTGAAGGCGTCAGTAGGCAAGGTGTGTTTTAGTGTAGAAGATTGGCCTTTGTCCTATTTAGGGCTGCCACTGGGAGGTAATCCCACTTCTTTAAAGGTCTAGTAGAGTGACATCTAGTGTGTAACTTAAAAGAAAACGACATTTGTAATATATTTAAGGAACAAAGATTTATTAGGCAAATGGTGATGTTTCTTAGAGAAAGGAAGTCTCTTCGGTGCAAAATCAAACTAAGAGCTAATGAATATGGTTTTGATTCAAAAGTAGTGGAGCAGGTCATATAGATGCCTATGAAAATATATATCCCAAGGAATTTTTCCTTGAGTCTCTTTTGAAGTGTGTCTCTCTACAGGTGGGCAATGGTTCTAAAATTTGTTTTTTGGGAGGAAATTTAGAGAGGGGAAGCAACCGTCAAATTTTTGTTTCCTATTCTTTTTCAGAGAGCCCTTGAATCAAAATTCTACCATAGCTTCTTTGGCTTCTCTTGACCATAATTTTCATCTCTTGGAATTTACAATTTAGAAGAAATCTGAGTGGAGGAGTTCTTGCAATTTGTCGCTGTTGTGGTTATTTGCCGTGAGGGGGGATTACAGGGGTTGGGTTTCCCTTATAAACCTGATTTTGCACCATTCAAAATCATTTGGTCAGCTGGTATTCCCATTTGAATATAGGTGTTTTCTTGATTGGTGGCTATTGGAAAAGTTAGTACTTGCGAAGTTGCGACATGTTGCGAATGCTTATCTCTCCATTGGTGGTGTTTATGCAAGAAAGGTGTGAAAAATTTGAGTCATTCTTATCCATTGCCCATATTCTTTTTTTCCGTGGAATCAGATCTTTACAGAGTTATAAATCATGGGGCCCTTCCAAGATATGGGGCTTGACATGGTGAGTTTCCAAGAGTTAATTGCCTCTGGAGATGCATACTTTTGGCTATGCTTTGGTCTCTGTTGATCGAAAAGAAAAATAGAATTTCTTAAGAAAAAGTAGAGATTAAAGAGTGGTTGTACGAAGGGGTTAAATTCAAAGCCTCTTTTTGGGCCTCTTTTATTAAATCTTTCAAAGTTAATCCCTGTTCCTTGCTGCAATTGAGTTGGGCAGAAGCTTTATCGTCTGTATGGATTAAATCAGTAATTGGACGAGTCTGGAGAATCAAATTGGTTGAAGATTTTTAGTGCCACCTGAATGTGTTTCACTTGCAACTCAACTTGCAACTGGTTGCCACTCTTGTGACTTGAACTCATGACCTTACTCTGACCTAACAAATGGGATCCAGTGTGCCAGTTCATCAGAAACCATATGGTGTCCAGTGAGGGGAATCACACCTTTTATGGCACTTGAGTACCTCTATAGCCCAGCAAGCTTCGGCCCATTCAAGCTAATCACCAAGAATGTGCCATGACTTGAAATTAATCTGTATACACCTAGTTGAGTTTTCTTCAAGTAAGGTTGAGATATGTAAGTTTGATTGTTTCTAGTTCTAGTGGTAATAATAGCAGAAGTATAGATGGGGCTAAACTAATATCAAACAATATATATTCAAAAATGCCCCTATGACTTGTACTAGGGGCAAATATACTATAAAATATTCAAAACTTGTAAACATTTATATAAATAGCTACCTTTTAACTAGTAAATTTTAGAATTTTAGAGGAACGCGTTCCCCTCTCGCACCCTCTATCTGCCGATGCTTTGATGTCTATGGCAAGCTGCTAATGTAATCTTGGATGTCAAGAGAGTGGATTTGAGATAGACTTGAGAACAACTATTTAGCTTCATCAAATTAGCACTTTGCAACGCATTTAACTGATTACATATAAAATCGATTCCCTCACATTTAATGCCCACTCATTTAAAACCACTTCTACCCCCCCACCCCCTCCTCCCCCCCAAAAAAAATAAGTAAAAAGACAAAAAAAAAGGAGTGAAATAAAATCTATCATTCTCGAAAGTTACTGAAAACAGTCGACTTTCATTTTCACAGTACGTTTAGATTCTAACATCCATAGATATGTGGTGAATGTCATACATTTGTTTATGCCTCCAGGACACAATATGATCGATTGAAAGAAGAGTGCCGCCGGATGTTTCCTATTATTGGAAGTGGCAGTTTTATCACTGCACCTGTAATCAGTGACGATGGTGAACCTATTCAAGATCCTATAGTACTTCTAGAAGCGAATCCTAGCAGGCAACTTCAATCACTACTTGCTCAAGAAAATGGTAATGCTTAATACTTTGAGCCTTTTCGGATGACAGCAAGTTGGATACTGATGCTTCAGAATTGTAAACATGCAGATGCCTTGGACAGTTCTGCCGAGTCAACTAGATATGATCCTAAGGATAAGAAAGTAATCCAATGGAAGCTTACACTACATCAAATAGGTAAGTGTGTTTCACTTCTCTATGTAGCCCCATTTATTCCCATCTTTTTCATGATTAGTTTTGTATATGGAAATTTATTTAAACCTGTTGTTTACCTCCATGATTCGATCACTGGTTGTTTATTCAGTGATGGCACATGTTTTATCTTCAACTAGGAAGCATAGATGCTTTTAGGTAGGCAATGTGTTCATGTTGGACATTGACACTTCACCAACACTAAGTGACATGGGTCCACAAGTTATATGTAATCTTCTTTGTTTGGGACACATGCCATTCACTTTTGGATGCCAAACATGGTCAACAAACTTTACCTGTTGAGATATTTTTTAAGTGCTGGAAAATGTAATTATTCGAATATAATTACTAGAAACGCAAAAATTAAGTTTATTATAGAAAGTACTGTTTATTATATAAAGTAAGACAATAGAAGGTTTTTCTATGGAGTGGTTGTGAGAATAGATGGCAATCATAATAATTACATGCATATAATATGCATATATATATATGTGTGTGTGTGTGTCTGCGCATTATTTACATCATATATATTTGATTATGATTATGGATTACTATGATTCATAGGGTAAAGTTTCACATTACAATCATATGATATTACATAAGAAGATATTTGTTATTATATACCTCACTTTGTTTGTAAAGAAACAAACTTATTTGAAAATAAAAAACCTTAATTTTTCCCAATTAAGGCCCTCATTGTCCTGAACCTTTTCTTAACTAGGTAATGCTACAAAGTCTACGGTATTACGGAGCCGTTAATTTTATGCTTCAATGAAATCTTTTCTCTGATTTGAGTGATTTACATGTATTCCCTTGTGTGTGAACGCCCAACCCAAACCCTAATCCTACCCAAAAAACCACTGTTGAACCTAAAACCTTCGCTTCCCTTCAGCTGCCAAGAAGGAAAAAATGCGAGCTCACTTTCGTAGCTGAAGGATTTCATTGTCGCACCTCAATTTCGGCAACCAGCTCACAGTCGGATCTCCATCGCAACCCACCTCAAAGTTGGTTTGTCATCAACGTTTGTTAGGGTTACTTTTCAACCACTTCCACAGTCACAATAGTCCATCCTTCACGATATACAATTGGTTTACATACCAAATATTTAGGACAAGAATATTATATTCTACATGGATTACAATGTTCTAAAAAGCGTGAGGCGGGCGTGGGATGGGTGCCTAGGCGTTTTTAAATTTGTTTTATTCAAACCAAGTATACTTTGAAATTGAAGTTACTAACAATTGATATTCATTTAGTTCTGACATTACTAATATTTCGTTAAATTCTCATACATAAATAAAAGACATTGCTAATAAAAATTCATTACGAGATATAAAATACTAATAAACTAATCAATCACAACCATTCATAAGTATCATATTATCCAAATTTTCAACAAAAACCAACAAGTCCAAATCCCCATACATCTATGTTTCAAACCAAACTTCCAAAAAATCCCGCGTTCCATACTTTTATGTTTCACTGCCCCCCCCCCCCCCCCACACACACCACCACCAAGAAAAAAAAAGAAACAAAATCCAATCAAATATCCAATTTAAATTTCTAACTCTTCATCTTCTCCAAATCCTCTAAAATATGTATATATGTAGAGCATTGTTCATTCATATGATATATATATATATTTCTATGCTAGTGTAGTATTATGTAATTTCGATGTAGAACTTCAAATTTTTTAGAAACGATTTGTTTTTTCACATTGTGTGAGGCTTCGTTTTTCTTTTATTTTGATGTGCTTGACCAAGTTACGTAATTTACACGGACATAGTGGGATTCTTTATCAAACAGTAAAGGGTGAATGCTGGATGATTTTTGGTTGGGGGATATATGCTACAACGACCTTCGTTTGGGGGGTTATATTCATTTATTGATGTTCAGGGGTTATTTACAAAAATTGTAAGGTTCTTTTTTTCCAATTAAGACTAAATTATTTTTCTTTATTAACCTGTCCTCAACATGCCTGTATCCTACTTTCTTAGGATCTTTCGTTAATGGCTAGGAAGCACAGACACTTCTCCGGAGGTGATGTACCCGTATCGGACACCCCAACACGCGTACAACAC
This sequence comes from Sambucus nigra, assembly GCA_949130495.1. NCBI lineage: Eukaryota > Viridiplantae > Streptophyta > Magnoliopsida > Dipsacales > Adoxaceae > Sambucus > Sambucus nigra. The sequence goes on from OX422214.1 coordinate 447,090,939, forward strand.
AACTCGGACACGTGTCATGTCGCGTGTCGGATTAGTTTGACATTTTAAAGAAGGCGGACACTGCACGGACCCGGCTTAGACACTCTGCCGCGCCAAAGATGAATAAATTCTAGTGTTAATATTAAATCTTTTAGGAGTTTCAAGAAAAAGTAAAATAATGAAGTTAGCCTCTCACTCGATTTCAATGAATACTTTTGACATACAGTTTAACTGTTATTATGAAATATTTATCCATGTTAATTTTGATAAATCAGTTTGACAACTAAGAAGTGCAAAATAGATGAAACTATACATATAAATACATATATGCATGTATAAGTATAAAAATATTTTTATATATCGTCGTGTGCTAATTTTTCAAGATTTGTTGTGTCGGCGTGTTCATGTTGTGTCGGACACAACACCTGCACCCGTGTCCATGCTTCATAGGTTAACGGCATATCAGTATAGTTCCGTATCCCTATCTCGAGTCCATGCCCATGCAGTATAGATTTTCCATGTGTATTCTAACTTGGTTATTTGACCACCATCTCTATTACCTGAATTTTATCTTTACAAGAAACCTTTGATGCTGCTTTCACATTCTATGATTTTCAGGAGCAGCCTCCTGTTTCCTATTTTGCCAGTTTGCCCCATTGCCTGTGTTGTTTTAGTCACTTCTAATATGATCACTTTGCGGTTGCAATTTGACTATGATGGATTATAATTCTATAGTGTGTAAAAGTCTGTTTGCATGATTACATAAGACCTTTCTTTCTTATTTGGGTGCTTCAAAGAACATGGAATAATGGAAAAAAGAAGTAAAAAGTAAGTTCATATTCAAACTAATACACAACTCACATAACGTTGATTTCTCTGAAATGATTTGATTCTTCTTTTTTGATATTCAGAGCATCACAATCATCACTGAAACTAGGACATTGCAGTGCATATGCTATTAAATGGAAAGTACCATGCAGTCACTAATTAATAATGAGCCTCTTCAATATCGTGTTTTTCTCTTACTAATTGATATTTATGCCAGGTCTCGACGTAGTTCGAACTGACAGGACACTAGTGTTTTATGAGCAAAAAGAAAATTTGGCTACACTTTGGGACATTCTAGCTGTCTATGCGTGGTTTGATACAGATGTTGGGTACTGTCAAGGTTGGTATTTAAATGAAATGTTCCTCTTTTACTAAGCCTTCAATAATTTGATTAAAACAATTGGTTATGATATAAATCAGGTCAATCCAGGAAATGAGTTTATTTTCATTTTATAAATAATTACTATAGTCTTTGCTTCTCATTTTACATAATAGTGATTATGAAACTTTGGCACATACCTGATCTTATTGGTTCTGTGATAGGTACTGTTGAGCAAAGTTCTCTTATTGTTGCTATTCTAGTTATGATTTTTAAAGGTTATGATATGATCATTTTAATAAATCAACACCATAATCCATTGTTCTCCAAATGTAATTGCTAAAGATTTTTTTTCCCTGGTGTGTGTGTGTGTGTGTGGTGGGGGTGGGGGGATGATCCAAACTCTCTACAACCTGAGGGTGAGATAGTCCCTAGTACCACTGAACCAACCTTTGGTCCCATCTTGGAATAGGATCATAGCTAGGAAGCTTCCTTTCATATGAAGTAGAGGTGGCAAATGGGCAGGTCACTAATGGGCCAAGGCTTAACGGGTTGGTTCCAAACTAGCCCATTAAAATACTCGGGTCAAGATGGGCTAGGTCAAGATTGGGCTGGGTCTTGCCTGGGTTAACCTATTTGACCCATAAATCATAAAAAAATTAAACTCTCGCTCTCTGTAAAAGAATTCTCTTTCGAAAACCCTAGCCTCTATCTCTATTTGATTTCTTTTGTCAACATCTTTCTCCCTCAAACTAAAAAATTTCTTTTTAAGAAAATTCATCTCTTTAAAATTCTAACATGTTTTATCTCTTATCTCTAAAGTAAAAACATCTTTCTCTCTTTAAACTTCTATATACGTTATCTCTCTAAAAGGTGAATCTCTCAAAATTTCTGACCTCTTTCTCTCTTAAAAATATTCTCTCCAAAATTTCTAATACTCTCTCTAAATTTTAATAAGGGAGAAAAAACGATTATAATTTTAGATAGAAAAACGATTATAATTTTAGATAGAGAAGCTTTGCTAAAGAGACAAAAGGTTTAGCATTTTAGAGAGAGATATTAAATTAGAGGAACAAAAAGATTACAATTTTACATAAAGAAATGGATTAACAATTTAGAGTGAGAAATTAGTTTAGAGAGAGAGAAATTACGATTTTGGAGAAAGAAAGGGATCGCCATTTTAGAAAGAGAAATCAACATCTTATAGAGATGCACATTTAGAGAGTGAACGATCTTATATTTATAGAGAGTTAATTCACATGATATAAGTTGGGTCCATGGGTAGCCCAATAAAAACCCAACCCAACCCGTTTAGTAAATGGGTTTTATTGGGTAAATCCTATATGACCCATGGGTTAAGTTGCAACAGGTTTTTAATGGGCGGTTTGAGTCAGTTAAACTGGTTGGGTTTATCTTTGTCGAGCTTAATAGGATGTATGTATCCGACATATGAAAGACATTTGTTAGCAAAGGATGGTGTTTATTCTTTCTAGTTTTTGTAGAATCATATATACATGTTTCTTTATCCAACTAAGTTTAATTTGATTGCAGAATCTCAATATTGAGAATTGTGAATAGGGATGCAAATAATCCACAATGAATTACGGTATCAGCACGTTTGAGTTTGGATTGGCTGAAGTAACACCTATTTGATGTCGACACAAGCAAGAAACCTCAGTTCGATCTCATTTTGAAATAATCTTGGATGGGTTGCAAGCTTTTGAGGCTATTATTAATAAATGGGAAAATCATAACTTCTTAACGCACAATATCTCAATTCTCAAATTCTTTCTAGTTAGTTGAAGTATTATCAAGAAGAAAATATAAAGTATTCTGCACACATATCATTGCAATAAATTGTAGGCCTGCTTTGTGCTCAATGATTTGATAGGGTATTCTGTATCATAGTGATGTAAATCTTCAAATGCGGAAGCGTTATTATTACACTACACAACAACAACAACAACTAATAGATTAGACTAGTGAAATGGGTTCTTGCTCTCTCTATTCTCAATTCTCAATTCTCAATATTCAAGGTTAAGTACAAATGAGGGCCAAGTGGCCTATTTATAGGAGGAGTTAGCTTGCTAATCAAGCTAATACCCAAAATGACTACAAAAGCCAACTAATAACTAAAAATGACATATTAGTCCCAAACATACTTGGAAATTAATTAAGCACTTAAAATAAAGGAAAAGTGACAATAAACCCTAAAATAAAAATAGAAAATAAAAGATAGTCTTCTCCCGGAGGCACAACCACGTGCCACGTGTCGTTAGAAATCCCATACAGATCACATAGCCATACAACTAATTAAATGTAGCCCTGCATATTACATTGTCGACAAGCCTACTAAGCCAGCTTGAACCTTGTTCAGCCTGTTAGCTTGTTTACACAAGAAGTTTGAAAAGTGGGTTCCAGTTGGTTCAGTAACTTATAAACGATTGCAAAAACTCATTATCAAGCTGAGCCAGAGCTATTATCTGAGCCCTTCACAGTCCTACTGTGATGATAATTACTCTTTTTTGCTACTCCATTTAATTGTGGTTATGTCCTTGTTCTTATGCTTGTGATTGTGAAACTTAAAAATTGTATATGCTTCCATGTTCTTCTGATTTTGTCTGGACCTTTTCCCTTCAATACTGATACTACCTACTATAGAAAATACAACAGGGTGCTAGTCTTGTTCCTTGTTCAATGCTTGTCTGTCTTTTGTTGTATTCATTTACTTCATCATTTTATTTAACAAGAGTTCAACCCTAGTTTAATTTCTGTAATTTGAATCAAGGTTTTTTTTCTGGGTTATAAACATTATTAAGTATGCTGGGCAGGAATGAGTGATCTTTGCTCGCCTATGATTATTCTTTTTGAAGATGAAGCAGATGCATTTTGGTGTTTTGAACGTTTGATGCGCAGATTGGTACATTTTCTTTTTCACAAAATTTATCTATTGCCCGCAAATAATTTACAGTTTAGTTTATTTGATTCTGTTTGAGTAGAAATCTATAATGACTGCAATTGAAATAGACAAAAACTTTCATATGTATTTCTCTGTCCTTTGATTATTTTAGTTTTAGCAAGGTGCTGCAATCTTCACTCGTTAACTGCTGTAAATTTTATTGGATATCAGATGTAACTCGAAAGTATTACTTAGATGAGGCATTCTTCAATTGTTTTGAAACCACTCAATTGCATCAAAGATGCACAAATCACAACTATATTAAAAATGCATAATCCTATTAGAGGTATTAATGATTTTTTTTTCAATCTTAATATGTTGTCTCCATCAGAAGACAGTCGTGATTTCTCCTTTTTACTAATGATATAAATATCACCTTTTGAAGTAGAAGGGAGTGAAAGGCTACTGAAAAAAGTTATACTTTACATTCACAAAATAAGGAAAATAATTGGTGATAAAATAATAACTAAGAACTATTCAATTAATCACGTGATCAAGTTGAACATAAAGCAAGAGCCTGTTGATTGTCTTAAAAAATACAATGTGTATTTCTTAAATTATATAATTGAGTTTAGATTATGTATTAGATGATTTTGTTTACAGATGGTGAATGTAAGTAATTCAAATGGTCAATCTTATTTATATTAGGCAAATCAATTGTGTATGATGTGGTCTATATTCAATTTCAAAATTAAAAAAACAAATCACTATATTATTTGGGACAACCAAATGGACTCCAAAAACAGTATGGTGTATGAAAAACGCTTGATCTTCGAGATGGAACAATAACATGAGGAGGTTGTGGGCCAAGTTAATTTTTTAAACAATGCAATTGTCTTCCCTCTTACCACAGGTAGTTCTCGACTATTTTCCATGATTTTGATATATATACAGACAGGCTCCTGTGCACACTAAGTTTGCACATCATTTTTTTAAAATAGTAAAAAAAATATTTTTGAGTTGATTGTTTTTGTGTGATATTTAAACATTTCAAGAAACCCATATAAAAAAAAACAGGTCAAAAAAACTTTTTTTGCTATTTCTAAAAATTCGGTCAAACTTTCGCTGTTTTTAAGCACTTTAAAAGCTGCGAAAGTTTGACCGATTTTTTAAAAATAGCAAAAAAAGTTTTTTTTAGCTGATTTTTTTATATGGGTCTATTGAAATGTTTAAACATCACACAAAAACTTTCAGCTCAAAAATATATTTTTACTATTTCAAAAAAATTGGTGTGCACCAGCACATGTGCAAACTTAGTGTGCACAAGAACCTGCCTCTCTCTCTCTCTCTATATATATATATATATATATATATATAGGGTAAGTTGACAAAAAGTCCCTCAATATTTTTTATTGAACATTTAATTCAAGCCTTTTTTCTTTTGAGTCCCTCACCATGTGGAACACTAAAAAAAAGTCTCTCTTCTCTCATTTTCAACCCTAAACATTTGACCCTAAAAATAAAATAACACTAAACCCCCTAAACTCTATAAAAACAGCTTAACCCCATAAACCATAAGACCTCCTAAACCCTAAAAAATTAAATAAAATAAACTCTACCGCAACCTTGAACCCTGTTAAAAAAAAAAAAAAAAAAAACTAAACCATACACCCTTTCCCCATACAAATATTAAATTGTCATAGACGAATGACTTTTCCTAACATGACAAATAAGTTGGACCGAAGTCAAAATGTACTTATCTCACAAGGGCTAAACATTAATTGCCCCATATATATATATATATATATATTTCTGGATTAACAAGTAGACCCTCTCTTTATCTATATAATCACTTGTATTTTTATGGTTGGAGTTCCTGTAGTTTATATTTGATCTTTGTTATTCTTTTTAAGGGAAAAGATATGTTGCTTATGAGATGCGTTATTTGAAATTTCATAGCGAAGAAATTTCAGATGCACCGAGAAGTCCATTGGGGTGGAGGCTCAGCTTAGCAATTTAGCTTCAATTACTCAAGTTATTGATCCTAAACTTCATCAGCACTTAGGTATTATCTCTACTTATTGTTTTATCATATGTTAATATTGTTCATCATCTATGCTTAGTTCTGATTGAAAATATATTCTAACACTGTCACTTTAAGCCAGTACTTTCAGTCTATGATTTGTAGTTTGTGTACCTTTCCTTCTTAATGATGGAAGAAATATCTTTTAATAAAAGTTTAATTGAACTTAATGACTGTTAAAGTAAGATATCAAGTTTTGGAATAATGAGGTGTTTGGCAATGTGAGGCTTTGTGCTGATAGAGTTTCGGATGAGATCTTGGAGCTGGACCAGAGGGAGTGTTTAAGGTTCCTTTCAGGAGTGAATGTTTTAGGAGGGAAGAGAATAAGGGTTTTTTTTGGAAGGAAGATGGTGGATGTGGAGACTAGTTGGCGGCAAAAGTCTTACGGTGTTGTGGTTGAGGGAGAGGGACAGAAATACTAAATTTTTTCACCGTGTGGCAGATTCTGATAGGCGGGCCAATTATATGAGTAGCATTCTAATTGATGGTAAGTTGATGGACGAGGAGGTTAAAAGGGGCATTGTATATTTCATTGAGGAGTGGCATCTGACCCTCGAGTTGAGGGGATGACTTTTGATTCGATCTCGGAGGTGGATATTGTTACCAATTAGGAATTAATTGGAACAGATTTGACACATAATCGAGCAAACTGAGAGAAGTTTATATTGATAATATTTTTCATGCTTTACAATTGATTACAGTAGCCCTTATACAGGCGAGAGAGATCAACATCAGTTACAAAAATAGCTAACTAATGTAACAGAATTGGAACTAAGCTAACAGAATTGGTTGGTTACGACTAACTGACTATTGAATACAACTGTCACCCAACTAACCGTGACAATTACCCTCTCCTCAACAACGGATCCTTGTCCTCAAGGATCAAATTGAAGAAAACGACTGTGAATGGAGATCCCAGTCCTCACATGTGGCATCTTCTGGGATTGTATTGGACCATTGAATCAAGATTTGCACAATAGGTTTGTTATCCCTCTTGATGAGCCTTCTGTCCATGATAGCAATTGGTTCCACCTGTAATCGGCCATTTGATCCAACCAAAGGTAAGTGAGGATAAGGAATGAAACTGTGGCCTAGTTTCTTCTTGAGCTGGGAGAGATGAAAAACAGGATGAATTTTGCTACCTGGTGGTAATTGTAACCTATAAGCTACTGCACCAATTCGTTCTACAATCACAAATGGCCCATAATATCTAGCTTCCAGCTTCATGTTACGTCTACAAGCAATATAAATTTGTCTATAAGGCTGCAACCTGAGGTAGACCAAATCACAACCTGAAAATGGCCCTTCTGTTTTTGTCTGCATAATGCTTTGCTCTTTCTTGTGCTTGGGTCAATTTTCTCTGAACAGTTGAGTCATCAACATCTTCTCCCTCACTAGGTCTTCTACTACTATGACAGTAGTGTCAATATCAATAGGAAGAGCCTACTGTGGTGGTGGAAAACCATACAAAGCTTGAAAAGGAGTTGTTTTCAAACTAGAATGAAAAGGAGTTGTTTTCAAACTAGAATGAAAAGAAGTGTCATACCACCATTCTACCAAAGTGAGCCATTTATGCCATTTGGTAGGTCTTTGACTAGACATGCACCGTAGATAAGTTTCCAAACATTGATTAACCCTTTCAGTTTGGCCATTTGATTGAGGGTGATAGGTAGTGCTCATGTGTAATTGCGTTCTCAACAACTTGAACAATTCTGACCAAAAGTTGCTTGTAAAAATCTTATCTGTATCAGAGACAATAGACTGAGGTACACCATGTAGCTTGTAAATATGGTTTAAGAACTCATGGAGGAGCATAGGGATATAGTTGTCTTTTTAGCATTTATTTAATTTTTCTTTTCTTTTGTACCCTCTTGGTATAAATAGCTATTGAGCCACTCATTGTATCACTTTTGCCATTTTGATGTTGAGAGATTAGATAGAGAAATAATAAGACTTCCTACATTTTTCATGTTGTTGTGTAGATAATTCTTTTTTTTTACGCTTCTGCACCCTAGATCACATCAAATTGGTATCAGAGCGTGGTTTGTTCTTGGATCAGCCATATTCATAGAAGATTGGGACTCCCATTGGCGTCATCCGGATGATGTTCGAATAAACCCAAACCCTACATTAGCCACACCTAATATCACCACCTCCAACAACCCTTTTTCACTAAAAATGACAGCCGAAACAGCCCAGATACAGGCCTAAATCCGTCGGTAAACCCTAAGGCTTCTTCCGCCAGCAAATCCTTGGCACAACAGCCGCGACCTCAGATGGAGGTCCGGCTCGTCATTCTTTCTCTGGACTACCACTGATCAGACCGGAATCATCTTCAGACCTGCTCGGAAATATACAAGGCATTTTCGAAACAAAATTTCAACCCGGAATTCAGAGTGACTATAAAATATTCAAAAACCAATCCTAAGATTCACTGGAAATTTCAGAAAACCTTCAAAATAACCAAGATTCAGGGCCTAACAACTCCAACCAATCCAAGACCTTCTCTAACGCAAACCCTAGCCAAATCCAACAACACGAAAGTAATTCCAAACCCTATTTACCAAAATCCCAAGAAACCCTAATTCTTACTCCATCTAAAAACCCTAATTCCCTAAACAATGGATGCACCTCTTTGGGCATCCTCCCCATTCCTACCAATGTCCCATTACTTACCGCTCAATCCATTTGCAGACAACGAGATTCCTTTTGTCGGGCCGAAGCAAAACTTGCTGGTGTCTTGTCACACCCCGCCTAATTCTGGCGTCGGCCGCCACCAAAACTAAGCCGGGCGTGAACTAAATAAATACCATTCTTAGCATGAGACAGATATGAGTCATAACTAAATCAGTCCATAAGATAAATAATTGGTCAATCTCAAATGATCACAAATAACTAAGCGATAAAAGATCCATCACATGCTAACTCCAAAAATCCAATCTCCAATAATGATTAAATAAAATCTGAAATAATCCCAAAATAAATCCTCTAAACAACTTTGGAACCGAATGGCCCAATAAAACTCAAATGAAGTCTCATAATACGACTGGAAAAGAAAGTCTAACTAAACTATGCCATAAAGTAAATAACTCCAGCTGCACCTCCAATGATAACTCCGATAAACTTATACAGCTTCTCCAAATTCTAATCCTGAAAAAGATTAGTCAACGCATGGGTCAGAGCCAAAGCCCGAGCAAGAATACACACTACTCCCCTCAAATAGGATCCTTGAATCCAGACAGTAGCATTATACGCAATAAATATCACAATAGAATATTTTAAATTAAACGGGATAATTAAACGCGATAGATATAAATCACTAACTACCCGCATAAATCCCCATTTATAAAGGCACACCAATATGATTTTAATTTCCCAAGTCCCACGATGTTAATTTCATTAAATTAACCAGCTTTTATTATATCCTCATTTTATTATGGCGGTCCTCCCGCCTCGGGTGATTTCTCCACCAAAAATACACATCCCCTCGTCAAAACGCCGGCTGGCCCGTTTAAACTGTCGGCCCTCGCTGATTATGTCGCCAATATATTTTAATACCCGTCTTATTATCTTAGGTATTAGTTCTCAATTTCTCAATTCACAATTTATAATTTACCCCACCTTTTTATCGATGTGAGATCCTCAAAATACCCCTTAGTCCCATACCTAAGGGTTCCCAGGTCATCAATACGTCCTAACTTATGTATAGGAGGATTTTCTAACATAAATCATAACCTAGTCTCATACTTAGACAAGTGTAACGACGATAAAGTAATAAAAATCAGCCCACCCTCAAGGTGATAAAAACGCAATAATCTTCCCTCGCTAGTCCCATTCCTAGAAGGCATTCTAAAAATATAGGGGGAGCAAAAATACCCAACAACCCATCGTCACAAGGAAATATAATAATACCAAAAAGTCACACAACCACGCATGATTAATCAACGTATAAAACTACGCATGATAGTCCAATTCAAATAAATCTTTAATTTAATTATCACAACGTCAACAATACCCAAATAATCTCATTTAATTATTTTAAATTAAATATACCAATTTTTCATCATATATACATCAAAAACCAAATTTCATTATCTCTACATGTATTATATGAGTTATACGCACCCAAAAATTATTTATTTTAAAACTAGGGTTTTTCTATATGCAACCTACACCAATAAAACCCAAAATCACTCATCAATCCTACGTACCCTAAGGGTTATGAATATTATTCAGATTAAAAGATTTTGTAAAAACAGCCCCATAATTAGTATTCACTCTTTCTAATTAAGTTACTAATTATTTTTAAGAAAACATGTAATTAAGTTTTTAGGCGACACTTAAAACGCATAATACTAAAGGAAAAGAATAGAGTATTCATGCCTGAATAAAAGTTGGTTTAGAAATCTGATCTTGAATGTGTATTCCTCTCAAAAATTTGACAAAGATTCGTTCTTGACGCGTCTTGAGAAAATACGGTTAATCTTGACAAAACTTGAGTTGAAAGTTATGTAGAATGGGGCTAGGGTTTTGAGGTTGAAGAAGATGAAGAAGATGAGAGGATTCTGATTTTTGAGAAGGCTAAAGTGTGTTTTAAAAGATCTAAACTCGTCACTTTATGTTTATATACCAAAAATAATTAGTCCTAATCAAAAACAAATACTTAAAAAAATCACTACGGACGATCGGACCGTTAGAATCGCTATAAATTTTAGTATGTTGCAGCGAACGGCGAGACAGGACTGCTGACAAAAATTCAGCTTGATCGGACGGTCGGATTTCTAAAAATATTATTTTTACTAGAAAGTTTTATGTTTTGAGAACTCTTAGAGAGTTTTATATTTTGAGGACTCTTCTAAATAATAAAAATTCAATTAAAACTCCATTTTAATTCCGATTCCAATTCCGTTTGAAAATTTATTTTTTCAAATATAAAAATCAACACTTTAAATTATAAAATTTATAAAATCCAAAATTTCATTTTTCTCCGATTTCCAAAATTAATTTAAAAATTCCAATTTAAAAAAAATCCGGGTTGTTACATGTCTCTACTACCTACACATACACACCATGATGATTACGATGCTCGTCGATCCCCAAACGCCTCCACTTAGCGATGACACTTGGATTCGATCGAGTATTTTTTTTATTCGTTGCACCGTAAGAGGAAGGCTATGCACGGTGATTATTGATGGGGGAGCGAGTGATAATTTGGTAGCAGAAGAGATGGTTGACAAGTTAAAACTTCCCACGGAATTATTGCCTACTCCTTGTCGTATTGGGTGGTTAGGGAGTGAAGCCACACTTGCCCTTAGTTGGCAATTTTGGGTGACTTTTTCCGTTAGCGATTATCATAATGAGGTGGTATGTACCGTGGTGGATATGCGAGTATGCCATCTTCTTTTGGGAAGGCCATGGAAATTTGACCATCGTAGTATGCATGATGGCCGGGCCAACACTTATTCATTTACACACGAGGGGAGGGACTTTCTCCTCCGTCCCATGTGACCATTTCAGATGTCTCGACCTTCTGCTCTAATAGTTTCACATGAGGAGTTAGCTACCGAGGCTGCAGAGACAGGATTGTGTTATGCCCTTATTAGCCCCATTACCACCCCGGAGACTTGTCCCACTGTGGGTTCAGAGTTTATTAAATTCTTTTAATGATGTGTGCACCCCACCAGATAATCTTCCTCCTCTCCGGAACATACAGCATGCTATCGATTTCATTCCTGGGGCGCAACTCCCCTATCTTCCCCACTACCGCATGTCGCCTACGGAGCGTGCAGAGTTATAGAGGCAGGTAATCGAGTTGTGTGACAAAGGGTATATTCGGGAGAGCATGTCTCCTTGTGCAGTCCCCGCACTATTAACACCCAAGAAGGACGGGAGTTGGCATATGTGTGTGGATAGTCGTGCCATTAATAAAATCACGGTGAAATATCGGTTCCCAATCCCCTAACTTGAGGATATGTTGGACCAACATTGAGCGATGATATTCTCCAAGCTAGACTTGAAGAGTGGCTACCACCATATACGTATGAGGCCGAGTGATGAATGGAAGACCACATTTAAAATCAAGGATGGACTTTACGAGTGGACGGTGATGCCTTTTGGTGTATCCAACGCCCTATCCACGTTCATGAGGGTGATGACTCAGATTTTGTGTCCATTCTTGGGTAAGTTCGTTGTGGTCTATTTTGATTTATAGCCGGTCCGAGGAGGAACACTTGAGACATGTGAATCAGGTTCTGGAGGTTTTACGAGCCGAACCCTTTTTCCTCACATTGAAAAAGTGTGCTTTTATGGTTCCATCGGTGACTCTCTTAGGGTATGTAGTATCGGGAGGTGGCGTTCGGGTGGACGACACCAAAATTCAGGCGATAGTGGATTGGCCTACCCCCACTTCAGTGACTCAGGTTTGCAGCTTTCATGGGCTTGTTGGGTTCTATCGACGATTCATAGTGGGATTCAGTACCATTATGGCTTCGATTACAGATTTGATGAGCACTTCTTCGACCGCTGAGTTCAGGTGGACTGAGAAGGCCGAGCGGGCCTTCACACGTATCAAGGAGTTGATGACGACTACTCATATCCTCTCCTTGCTAGACTTTGATTAGTTGTTTGAGCTGTCTTGTGATGCTTGCAAGATAGAGGTGTATCCTATCTTGAGTCAGAATGGGAAACCCATTGCGTTTTTTAGCCAGAAATTGACTAGTGCGGCCTTACAGTATTCTACCTATGACTTGGAGTTCTATGCGGTTGTGAAGGCCGTAAAGTTTTGGTCACCCTATCTCTTAGACCTGTCAACGGGTCGTGTACGGATCGGGTTAACGGGTCAAAACATCCTTAACCCATTCACGACCCGTTAAGGCTAACGGGTCTAATAACAATACCCAAACACGATCCGTTAATATTAATGGGTACACGACCCGAACCGTTAGTACCCGCTAATATTAACAAATCAGTTTGGGTCTAAACGGGTTAGGTGACCCTATAGTACTCGTTAGTCTTCATTAGTTTAAAAATAATGGGTTTTAATGGTTATTCTGATTGGGTATAGGTTGGGCAACCCTATAGTACCCGTTCGTCTTAAAGGATTTAGAAATAATGAGTTTTAGTGGTTATTCTTATTGGGTACGAGTTGGGTGACCCTATAATACCCGTTAGTGTTCACGGGTAGAAACGGGTACAAGTAAATTTCCAAATCCGAACCGTTAGTGTTAACGGGTCTACCGTGTTACCCGTTAATGATCCAAACCCAAAAAAGATAAACCCATTAACTTATAATTTCGTGTCGGGTCGTGTCGTATTAATGGGTTATCGTGTTTTTTGACAGGTCTACTATCTCCTACATAAGGAGTTCGTGATCAAATCCGACCATGAGGCCTTGTAATTCCTCCATAGCCAGAGGCGTTTTAGCGACAGACACGATAAGTGGACAGCCTATCTTTAGCGTAACACTTTCCACCTTCAGTACAAGCCTGGAAATGAGAATATGGTAGCGGTTGCACTCAGCCGGCGTGCTCATGTGTTAGTGACTTTGCGGAGGCAGGTTTTTGGATTCGATGAGATTCAAGACCTCTACCTGACAGATGTGGAGTTAGGGCCCATTTATGCCGCATGCCAGCAGGGCAACAGGGCATGGGGTGAGTACTTATTACAGGATGAATTTTTACATCGTGGGACAACTTTGTGTATTCCTTCTTCCTTTTTGCGGGAGAAGATTATTTCTGAGATTCATTGAGGTGGTTTAGCAGGTCACGTGGGACAGGCACGCACCCATGCATTGTTACGAGACCGATTTTATTGGCCAACCATGAGACGGGATACTAATGCCTTTATCAGACGTTATACCTGTCAGACGGCCAAGGGACAGCAATCCAATGCTGGTTTGTACACTGCCCTACTGATACTTGAGCTCCCATGGCAGGACGTTTCGATGGATCTCATTGTGGGCCCTCGTACTTCCAGTGGGCATGATTATATCCTGGTGGTCGTCGGTCTATTCTCCAAGATGTCTCATTTTATTCCGTGCTCTCGTACGACAGATGATTCTCATGTCGCATCCTTGTACTTTCGAGAGATTGTCCGCTTACATGATGTTCCCCGCAGCATCACATCCGATCGCAATGTCCGCTTTACAGACCATTTCTGGTGGACCTTATGGCGTTTGTTACGGATGGAGTTCTAGTTTTTGATTGCCCTTCATCCACAGACTAACAGCCAGACAGAGGTGGTCAATAGGAGTGTGGGAGACGTTTTGCATTATTTGACCTCTGAGGAACCCCGTAGGTGGGATATTGTGATTGCATAAGCCGAATTTGCTTTTAACAATGCTGTCGACCATTCTACAGGGTTTTTCCCTTTTCAGATTGTGTTGGGTCAGTCCCCCACTATGCCTATTGATCTCGTTGAGCACCCACTGACAGTTCCTACGTGCTCTTCCGTCGAGGAGTTTGCCACCCACTTGACATCCGTTCAGGTCGATGTCCGTTCTCGTCTTCAGACCATTTACGCCTCTTCCAAAGAGGCAGTTGATGTGCATCGCTGTTTCGTTTCTTACTAGCCTGGTGATTTAGTTATGGTGTACCTCCAGAAAGCACGGCGTGTTGGTAGAGGCAACAAGCTTCTTATGAGACGCTTTCGACCTCTTCCTATTGTTCGCACTTGTGGGCCGAATGCCTATGAGGTTGACCTTCCTCCGGAGTTTTGCATGCATCGCACATTTAATGTGGCGGACCTTTCTCCTTTCAGAGGCACCCTTTCTCCTCCTATCCCTCTTCCCTCTTTCTCGACCCAACCAGTATGCTCCCATGTTAACCGAATTAGGGGTATACTTGACTCCACATTTGTCTCTTCTGCTTCGGCCGATTACATACGCTATTTGGTCCGTTGGGTTGGACGTCCTGAGGCAGAAGACTCTTGGATTACTGAGACTACCTTGCATCATGTTGATCCCGATTTCTTTCGCCAGTACTCCGCATATATGGATTCCTCTCAAGGGGGGGAGAATGATGCAGGAGCATAAGGATATAGTTGTCTTTTTAGCATTTATTTTATTTTTCTTTCCTTTTATACCCTCTTATTATAAATAGCTATTGAGCCCCTCATTTTATCACTTTTGCCATTTTTGATATCGAGAGACTAGAGAGAGAAATAATAAGACCTCCTACATTTTCTATGTTGTTGTTGTTGTGTAGATAACTTCTTTTTTTTTTACGCTTCCACACCCTAGATCACATCAAGAATAATTTAGCAATTTCACTAGCTGTGTAAGGATGTTTGAGTCCGATGAAGTGGCTGTATTTTGAGAATCGGTCTACCACGACCATAATCACATCTTTGTGCTCAGATGATGGTAGTACTTCAATGAAATCCATTGAGATGTGTGTCGTTGGTATAGAATGGGTAATGGTTGTAGCTGGCTTGGAGGATGAACATGTTCAAGTTTGTGGTTTTGGCAAACATCACAACTAGTGACATAGGTTTTAATATTGCTCTTCATTGCTGGCCTAAAAAATACAGATGTGATCTCTTATAAGTGGCTTCCAAGCCTGAGTGACCTCCAATTGGTGATTGATGCACTGCTGACATGATTTTATCTAAGTGCCTCAGCCGAGCCTATGTGCAATCTGTTACCTCTCCTTATTACTACTCCTTGATATAATGAAAATTCAGCGGAGGAATTGGGGTCAATCGTCAATTTAGGAATTATATTTTCAGCAAAAGCATCACCCTTGTAGCTACTTTCTACCTCTTGCATCCACATAGGTTCCAAGTTGACAAAGCTTGTAATGAAGATAACTCTGAATCCCTTCTTGATAGTTCATCTGCTGCAATGTTGTCTTCCCCTCTTTTATACTTAATCTCATAATCTAGGCCAAGCGTTTTGATTAACTACTTTTGTTCCAGAGAGGTTGTGATTCTTTGCTCCTTAAAAAACCTGAGGCTTTGGTGATCTGTAAGAATTACAAAGTGGTTCTCCATTAACTAATCATTCCGTTTTGCTACTGCCATAATGACTGCCATCTTCTTTTCATAAATTGATAGACCAAGGTTCTTTGGTCCTAATACCTTGCTGAGAAAGGCAATGGGTCTTCCCTGTTGACTCATAATGGCTCCAATCCCTCTAGAGCAAGCATCGGTCTCCACAGTAAATGGAAGTTCAAAGTTTGAAAGAGCTAACACAGGTGCAGTGGTCATAGTTGTTTTGAGTTCTGAAAATGCAGCAGCAGTGGTCTGATCCCACTTGAACCGGTCATTCTTTAATATGTCAGTAAGTGGTCTTGCAATATTGCCATAACCTTTGATAAACCTTCTATAAAAGCCAGTAAGCCCTAAGAATCCTCTAACTGCTTTGACAAAGTTTGGAACAGGCCAGTGTAGCATATCCTTAATCTTTTTAGGGTCTGTGGATACCCCATTTGCAAAAATAATATGGCCAAGATACTCAATGTTATCTTGTCCAAAGGAACATTTGGATTTCCTGCCAAACATTTGATGATCTGTCAGCACCTGAAGGACTTGTTGTAAGTGAGATGCATGTGTCCTAAAGAAGAACTAAAAACCAAAATGTCATCAAAGAACACTAGCACAATTTTCTCAGAATTTTTTTGAATACATCATTCATTAGACTTTGAAAGATTGCAGTGGGATTTGTTAGTCCAAATGGCATGACCCCGAGTTCGGAATGCTGTTTTATGGATGTCTTGCTCACTCATTCTGATCTGGTGATAGCCAAATCTGAGATCCAATTTAGAAAGACAAGTTGCGCCAAAAAGCTGATTGAGTAATTCCTCAATTGTTGGGATTGGGAATTTATCTTTGATGGTTGCATCGTTTAACCTCCTATAATCTACATAAAACATCCAAGCTCCATCTTTCTTTTTGACCAAGAGTATTGAGGAAGCAAAAGGACTGTGGCTTGGCTGAATAATTCCAGAATTCAGCATCTCTTGCACTAGTTTTTCTACTTCACTCTTCTGGAAATGAGGGACTCTATAAGGTCTTTGATTGATGGGAATTAGGGGTGTAAAATGGACGGATACGGAGCGGATACCATAATATCCACATCCGTATCCGTCAAGACTCCACACTATCCGTATCCGTATCCACCCAGATAATAATTTCAGCTATCCATATCCGTATCCTCTCGGATTTTCCGGATTCGGATAATATCCTTATCCGTTTTTATTGTTTAAGATACATTAAAATAAACATAGCATATTAAACACTAATTTAATCAATCAATTAAATATATAATTTTTCATTCCATGTAAGATATGGAGAATGTGTAAAGCATCAAATTAAACTATAAAAGAAGGCTCGAGCAAAAGTACTAACCTTTAATGTGCATTTTCTTATTCAATTGTGAGCCATTGAAATTTGTATCCTCTTCAGTTTCTCTAATGTTTGAACAAAAATGAAGTGAAGCATCATCTTACCTGAAAAGTATAACTCAATTAAAATATTAACGGAGAAAACAAAGAATATATTACAATAAAGAAGGGATGTTATTTTTTACCCCTTAAGTTCCTGAAGTGTGTCTTTCTCATCTCCTTTCCTTTGTATCCTTGTCGAATTAAGCATTAAAGTAATCACAACTCGCAAGTTAGTAGTAATGCATAAATATAAATTAAGACATTAATTGTTTGAACATAAATTAAGACATTAATGGGCTATAAAGAATATAAAATTAACAGACATGGATTGATGTAAATCCTATCCATTAAGTGCAAATCTTATCTTATTTAAAATCATTTGTGAAGAAACGTTTACACACCAAGTGAACTGGAAGAGGTGCTTACACACCAAGTGACTTACATTAAAGGGTTGCATGAATAACAAAAATAGCAGACTAGTAAGACATACAAAGCCTCATTCTATTTATGCTAATTTTATTTGGCATCACCATATTTCACCGTAAAAAAAATTAGCAGGTGACCTTATAGCAGGTAGCCCAAATATCTGTATACACAAATGTGTATCTTTTTAACATAACCCTAGACTCTATACACTGTAAACCAACATCAAAAGCAAATCACCCAGCATCCATTGTAAACCAGCATCAAAAGTAAATCAAAAGTACTCGTAGCCATCCAGTCTCAAAAGTAAAAACGATATTCACCGAGCATCCATTGTAAACCAAAATCTAAAACTATCATCAAAACCAAGTTGAAATTGATTTTCAACCCAGCTAATCAATTTCAAAACCCAACTAATCAATTTCAACTCCACATTCTTTCAAATCCATATCAAAACAAACACCAAAACCAAGTTTAAATCAATTTCAAACACCAAAAAATGATTTCAACTCCACACACATTTAAATCCACACACATTCAATTTCAAACAGCAAAATGATCGTAACTTACGATCCGTGTGAAGACGAGAGCCTGAGAGAGGAGAGCCTGAGCTTGGGACGGAATAAAGCAGAAAAGACCCGGAGCTTGGGAAGGGACGGACGAGAGCCGGAGCTTGGGACGGGATGGAGAAGAAGAGAGACGAGCTTGGGAGCGGCCGGAGCTTAGAGAGAGGAGAAAATAAGATTTGTGTTTAGGGTAAATGTTGTGGTTGTGCGTACGTGTGAGTTATATTAAGTTTTCATAATTATAGGTTAGGTTTTTAAAGTTTTCATAATTATACGTATGCCCAACTTTTAATTTAAGTTTTAGTTTATATCTAAACTATTATATAACTAATATTTTAAACGTATGTTAGATAGATACGGATATCCGGTAAAACGGATATCCGGTAAAATGGATACTCCGTGTTGGATACGGATTATCCGTGCCGGATATTACTACTATCCGTATCCGTATCCGTTTTCTCGGATATTTTTATAGAGTATCTATATTCGTATCCGTTTCCGTTTTTTCGGATAAATATCCGCAAATTCGGATTCGGATATCGGACGGACGCGAATTTTCGAATATCCGTTTACAGCCCTAGTGGGAATGACTCCAGGTTTAAGGGGTATGTGATGGTCTTGAGATCTGGATGGGGCTAGTGTTTTTGGTTCAGCAAAGACATCAGTATAGTCTAGTAACAAATTAGAAAGTAATGGATGACTTGACTGTACCTCACTGTCTTCTTGAGTAGAAATAGCAAATAGTTAACCAATGAATCATTGTGGGGATTTTTTGAGAAGTTTCTTGAACGAGTGGCCTGTGATTGAGTGGAGTCTCCCTTCTTCTGAAGTGCCTTTTAGAACTACCTTCTTGCCTTCTTTCTTGAAAGATAACCTCAACTTCTTGAATTCAAACAGCGTAGCGTCAAATTGGATCAGCCACCCTCCCAAAGTGATAATTCTGAGGCCTGCTGTGTATTCTTGGCCTTGCATTACCCAATTGAATTTAGGACATTTAGAATTACTTATCAATTTGCCACCACTTGCTATTGTTACTGCCATATTATTAGTAGATTCAATAAGATTTTCACTTCCTTTGGCAGTGGCAGGATGAATGAAGCTGTGAGTGCTGCCAGAATCAATCAAGATGATTAATGGTTTTTTGTTTATAAAACCCTTAATTCTGATGGTATTAGGAGCAACATTCCCAGTGAGTGCATGAACTGAGATCTCTACATCCTCTCCTTGCTCTATCATTTCCAGGTCCTCCTCGTCTTCTGACTCATTTGGATCTACGACTTCCTCTTCTGTTTCAATGATGAACAACTGTTTGGTTTTGCAAGCATGGCCGGGCTTAAATTTTTCATCACAATAGTAGCACAATCCTTTTTCTCTCCTTTCTTTCATCTCAGAGTACGAAATTTTCTCGACAGGTAATGATTGCGGTTGTTTTTTCTTGATCTCTACAGTGCTGGTTACTCCTTTCACTGTTGGTCTAGTGCTTTGGTTGGCTCCCCAATTGTTGTAGGACTTGAAATTTGATTTTCCCCTCTTGTTAGAATTCTCTATAATTCCCTCTTGCATCTTAGCCAAATTAATGGCTTGTGTGAGACTAGTGGGATAGAACATCTGCACCACTTCTTTAATGTATTCCTTTAAACCACTCATAAAGCTGGAAATAAAGTAAGTTTCATCCAAACCTCTGTGCTTTGCTACCATATGTGCCTTTAATTCTATGAACTTCTCATGATAATCAGTGATTGATCGTACTTGTTGGAGTTTATTGAATTCAGCAGTTAGATCTTCATGGCTTTGAGCATTAAATCTCAAGCTTAATTTCTTCAAAAACTCTTCCAGTGGTTGAATTCTTTCCCGTCACTGTAATCTTGATTCCAAATGTCAGGCTGGCCTTCAAGATACATAGCTGAGTAAGCTATCTTGTCTGTGTCAGACATCTTGTGAATTGAAAAAAAATTTCTCCTCTTCCTGGATCAGGGTTTGCTCCATCAAATCTTGGGAAATCCACCTTGGGCCATTTAACATTTGTAAAATTGAGGTGTTCAAGCCCCCAATTAGCATTTCTGTTTCTCCCCCCTTCCTCTCTTTGAAAATTGTTCTTCGTTCGGTGGAAATCTGTACTGCCCATCTCATTGACCCTTCCACTTTCTAGGTTTTGATTGGTGATAACTTGGCCCACGTATTCTTGAAAAGTACTCTGATTTAACTCCATTTTCTTCATATTTCCGTTGATCTGAATTGTAATACTCTTCAATTCTGCAGTTTCCATCCCTTGTTGTTTGATCGACTCATCGTGTTCCGCTCCCTGCTTCTTGAGAGCCTCTTATAAATCTTTGAACCTTGTTCCCTCCACGATTTAAAGCAATGGTATCCAGGATTGTTCCTGCTCTGCTACCAAATGTTACCAATTAGGAATTAATTGGAACAGATTTGACACATAATTGAGCAAAGTGAGAGAAGTTTATATTGATAATATTTTTCATGCTTTACAATTGATTACAGCAGCCCTTATACAGTCGAGAGAGAATCAGTTGAAAAATAGCTAACTAATGTATCAGAATTGTAACTAAGCTAACAGAATTGGTTGGTTACGACTAACTGACTATTTGCATACAACTGTCACCCAACTAACCGTGACAGATATGGAGGGACTGGAGATTCCATTCACGGACTAGGAGTTGTCCAGCACTTTTGGCCATGTGTGGAGATAAAGAGCTAGGTCTGGATGTTTCTTCGATTGCTTTTTTCCAGGCTTGCTGGGGCGTGGTGAGGGAGGATGCGAAAGTGGTGTTCGATGAGTTTTATTGGAGGGCTAGTTTGAAAGGATATCTAATGCCTCTTTCATTACTTTGATATTGAAGAAAGGTGGGGCCACTGAGATTCGGGGTTGAAGATTAATGTTACGAAGAATGAGCTCATTCCGATTTGGAGCTTGTTTGATGAGGAGGGTTTGGCAGGGATGCTGGGCTGTAGAGTGGGTCAGGTGTTCATTATGTATTTGGGAATGGACCTCGGTGATAACTATAAGGCCAAATCGAGTTGGGATATGGTATTGGCAAGGGTGGAGAAGAGGTTTTTAGGGTGGAAAGGGACTTGCCTTTCGGAGGGGGGATGTTGACTATCATCAAAAGTATGTTGGCGAGTCTGCCAACCTATTTTCTTTCGATCCTTCCACCATTGGTAAAAGTAAGGACATTAGAGAAGCATACAAGGGATTTTCTCTTGATGGGTGGCGACGAAGAATTTAAATTTACCTGGTTGGGTGGCGAGTAGTGTGCAGTCCTTTAGCTGTTGGGGTGGGGGTGGGGTGGGGTGGGGGGTGCAGGGATGAGAGATCAATTACGCTTTAACCTGGCTCTGCTAGTCAAAGGGTTGTGGCACTTTCCGCTGGAGGAGGAGAGGTTGTGGCGGAAAGTGGTGGTGGCCAAATTTGAGGAGGGGAAGTTTGGGTGGACTTCAGGTGGAACTAGAGAACCGCATGGAGTGGAATTGTGGAAGTACATTATGGGAGGCTGGGATCGCTTATGTTGGTTTGTATCGTTTAGGGTGGGTGATGAGAGTAGAGTAGTTCTTGTAGGATCTTTGGTGTGGGGACATGTTATTGAGGAGCCGGTTCCTTATTAGGTTGACAATTAATTGAGGGACCATGATTGCAGATTATGTGGATTGGATAGGGGCGGTGGGTGTGGAATTCATTATAGGAGGGTGTTCGATGATTGGGAGCTGGAGGAGTTTCTAGGGGCATTCAAGAGGGCATGTGTTCTGATGGGAGGGAGGGATGAGCTATGTTGAAAGGGCGGTTGAGGGGGAAGCTTTACAGCGAGATTTTTTATGCCTTGGGCGGTGAGGGGGTGGGAGTGGGATCGTATCCATGGAAAGCGGTGCGGCGCACGAGGGAACCATTGAGAGTTTCTTTTTTATCTTAGATCGCGGCTAGAGGAGCCATTCTTATTATTGATAACCTGCGTTGTAGAAGGATGGTAGTGAATTATTGTCGATTTTGTAGACATGAGGGAGAGTCGATAGACTACATCTTTCTTCATTGTGATTTTCCTAAGAAGTTGTAGTAGGTCCTATTTCTGCTCTTTGGAGTGCGGTGGGTGATGCCGTGATCGGTGGGGGATGTGTTGTCTTCCTGGAGGGAAGTTCCAGTGGAGAGTTCCAAGCCTGAAGCCTGGAACGTTGCCCCCTTTGTCTCATGTGGACCGTATATGTAGGGAGTGAAACAATGGATGCTTAGAGGATAGGGAGTGTTCGGTACCAGTGGCGGATCCAGGACTTTAGGTGAAAGTTTCGAGTGGTACCGGGGGTTCAGGGGCGAGAGCCCCCGAGGTAATTTTTTTTTGGGTTATTTCGAGTTTTATACAAAGTATAGCTTTATAATGCCCAAACAACTACTCTCAATCATTATTAACAATACCTAATTAATTTCAAGAAATAAACAACGCTTAATAAATATTCACAATACCCAAATTTTAGTAGTGATAACAATTGAATTTTGCTTAATATGAAGTACAAAAATGAGTTAACTCACCTAGTACCATTAAGGCTCAATCCAAGCACACATGATAAAACAAAAGCAACTTGATGAAGACCCCATCTCCAAAACCTACCCTGAACTTTGGAGATGACCGATTGGACTAACCCTAATTTTTTTTTTCAAATCTCAAGTGGGGCGGCCGCCCCACTTAGGCCTATAGTGGATCCCCCACTGCTCGGTACAACGGACGCCATTGTATTTTTGATGTAGAGATAGAATGCCTAGTTCTTTTGTCTTGTCTTGTGTTTGTTTTTGGAAGGCTTACGGTTAAGGGATTAATTTTTTGGTTGACGTCCCTGTTTTGTTTGCTGTGTGGGCTTGGTGCCCTAACGGGTTTTCCCCCCCATAATTTCCCCATTTGTGGCTATAGTGATATTTTTGTCTTTACAAAAAATAATAATAATAATAATAATAATAATAATAATGATGATGATGATGATGATGATGATGATAGTAATAATATTAATACAACACTTGAGAGGAAAATAAGAACAAGCGAATGCGTAGGCCTTTTACTTGTACAAAATTACCAGTCTTAATTTGAGTAATAAAATACGTAAAAGATAACTAGGAAGAAAATAAAATATATCCTCATCTAAAGCGATCTTCTAAAATCTCTCCTAAAAATTAAAAAATACCTAAATAAAAAATATCCTCCTCCCATATTTGGTTACTGTTTATGCCGCTTTGAATTTTTGTTCTTAACTCCTTTAATTGGACAGTTTGTAGGTTGTTCTAAGGTTCGCTCCGAACGTCGTACTCATAAAACATTTATGCGACTTTTTTTGTGGTTTGCATCGTTGTATGCAATTAGGATATCAGTAATCTTTGAAAATTTAACATTGAAGTAAACGACAATTTTTGGCATACAAAACTAGACTGAGAGATTTTTTAGTACAAAACATGTCTGACAGATGTGTTTTTTATTTATACTTTTTGGCAAATCTCTTCATGAACTGTATGCTCAAATTATAAATTAATGATACTGTCTTATGATCTTCGAGTACAGAGACCTTAGGTGGAGGGGACTATCTATTTGCTATCCGAATGCTTATGGTATTGTTTCGGCGAGAATTCTCTTTTGGTGATTCATTGTTCCTTTGGGAGGTATGAAAACCATTTTGGCATTTTCATTTTAGTATTATTCTTGTAGAACCACATGCTATTGACACACTTGCTCCTCTTATCTGATATGGAAAAATATAAAGGGAATATAAACTTGTTGGTTATGACAGAATTATTTTAGATAGGAGGCATTTGCTTCACATAAATTTTGTCATCTTTCTGGTGTATGACTTATCATTTGTCTTTCAGTCAACACTTATCTGTATTTTCAGTACAATTTTGTGTAACAAGATTTCATGGGAGACTTTCACTGTACGACTTCTTTACAGTGCACATTTGTCAGCCCCTATCCACAATCTTGATTTCAAAAATAAAACAGAATAAAATTAACTCACACTAATAATTTGACCATGGTCCTGCCTTTTGTGTTGGACTGAAGGATATAAATGTGATTTCGATGATTACTTTTGTGGGTCGCAACTGTTGAGATCATTGTAACACCGTTTTTGGACCTGGGTGCTGGAAAAAGGTTCCAAGGGTGTCACAGTAAGCCAAAGAAATTCCTTGCTGAAGAAAATTTACAGTATTTACCATAATAAAAGCGTTAGCTCAAAATAGCAAAGTATATTCGTAATCATAGGTTCTTAATGATATTGAAATGAAAGGACTGCTAGAGCGTTTGAAGGAAGATAGAGAGAGTTTTTGGGAGAACGGTCAATAAATTTATTTCCTGATGTGGGATTTTACTGGGAAAATTTTTCAATATATTAATATTCACAAAACTGTAGCAAGGCTAAGGCATTAGAAGCATAAAGTATGAGAGGCTTACCAATGAGTTCAGCAATGGAGAATATAGATACTTCAGCGATAAAAATGAATAGGCAAGAGGGATATAGCTATTTAAACTAGTGCGAGTGAGATCTCTGTATTTAGGACACTCTCTCACACACAGTCTTGTTTTAAATATTTAATTATAGTAATTCAAGCTGTTTCCGGCAGCGGAAGAAAAGAGATAAGTTAGGATGAGGGTTTGAGAAGTATGTATTGGTGGAGAAGATGGGGATAGTTTTTCAAAGCAATTAATTGACTCGTACTCTTTTTTAAGTTTCTTTTCAGATTCTCCATAATGGCATACTAGTGATAAAATTTCAATATCTCTTAAGAGTACAATATTTTATGCTGATAATTCAGTATCATAACAAAATATCACTGAATTCAGTGTGCTATACGTATTATAGCAATAAAACATAGCTGCAAACTAGATGAGTTACGTAATTTACATTACAAAATAGAATTTAGTGTTGATACTTATTTCATTCACTCTCTCTCCCGAGTTTTTTCCCCTTTTCTTTTAATGATATCTTTTATATTTTCTAAGACTTTTGTCTGGTTAAATTTTCAACAGATGATGTGGGCTCTGGAGTATGACCCTGACTTGTTCTCTGTGTATGAGGAGTCTGATGGATCAAAAGGAAAAGCAAAATCAATACGCCAATGTGGAAAGTATGAAAGGGAAAACATGAGAAATGGAGCCAAAAACTCTGAAGCTCCCCTCCCCATATCTGTTTTCCTAGTTGCGAGTGTTCTCAAGGATAGGAGTTCAAAGTTACTAATGGAAGCTCGGGGACTAGACGATGTGGTCAAGGTCAGATTAACATGTTCATCAAATTGAGTACTATAGAAGATTCCACTTTGAATGCTATTTTCTGTGAGGTCAATATGATAGTTAGATAGCGAAGATATTGGTCAAAAATAACATCATAGAGAAAAGGTGAAGCTGTGAACCTGAAAGTCACAACTAACCGTATATCTTGGGCTTCGCTTTTATGAAGTTTTACTGCAGTTATGTTATCTCCCAATTTTCATCAGTAATATATTTTAAAGTTTCTAAGAGTTGGATTTTATTACTTTTAACTATTCAAATTAATGCTAATAGCTTCTGAGGCGCTGAGAAAGATTAACAGCACCTAGGTTGTCATTTTTTTTGAACTTCCATAATTTCTGATTTCCGATCCTAATTTCCTTCTTTGGCATCATATTTATATTTCTGATTTCTGATTTTTTTGAAAAAATTGGAATGGAATTGATAAACATAAATGAAATTCCGAATTTCTGAATTTTTAATCCTAATTTTCCAATATCACGCCGGTATGATATTTCTGAAACATTTCATTGATATTTCCAAAGAGCTAATAAGTGAAATTCCGAGGCTTTACTGAAAAATTAAAAAAATTGAAATTTCCGAAATTTTTGAATTTTGCGAATCTTCCAAATTGGAAAAAAAGTATGGTTTGCCGATTTTTATTTTTCCAAATGTGAAAGGATGTTTAAATTCCAACTATTGTGGAAAATTTTCCGAAATCCCCTATTCCTATCCGATCCGGCCTGAACACACCCTTAACCGCACCAATTTCATGAGAAGAGGCAAAGACGTATATTCTTAAACGGAGACAATTCACTTTATTTGTTTTTTGTAGGACAGGTGTTTTTTAGTTTTTTTAATGTGTAGGTAACATGTTATGTTTGCACACCCCCCACCCCCATTCCCACATGTAAAGGAAAAAAATGCAAACTTTGGAGTTTCCCCCATTTTTTTAATTTGACCTATTATTCAAGTCTATGGTAAGATGAAACCAACAATGCTAAGAAATTATCTAACGTGATTTTCATTAGTTGTGCATATGAAAGGGATCTGTTACCCTCAAATGGTTATTAACCATGTTATAGGTGTTCACTTGGTTTATTTAAGTTGTTATTGTCGATGTTGCAGCTCCCTTACTTATCCTATCAGCTCATTTAGATTTTTTCTTTCTTTTTATTTGAGTTTTTCAGATATTGAATGACATAACAGGAAATCTAGATGCCCGGAAAGCTTGCATTGGGGCAATGAAACTCCACAAGAAGTATCTAAGAAAGGTAAATTTCCTCGACTTCTACTCTTTTAATAACATGCACTAGGTATGTGAACCATAGTAAGCAATAAGCAATCTACAACCTAAAGACACCAATTTCAGATTCTTAGTTTAATAAATTTATTGTTCTCTTCTGATAAATCTAAATATCAGTACGGGCATCAACAAATAAGATTTTCAATTATCACGCACATAAATATTTTCTTAACCGCTTCGAGAGCTCAACTGATTACCTTCATGGTATCTTGTTGTGTCTGAAAACAATTGACTGCACTCATTTTTCCTGATTATATCATCTGATCTCAAAGATGATAAACTGAAGTTTTATTTCCAGTAAATATGTGAATCTTCCATTTATATACTATGACCACTAATTGAAGCAAGCAACCTTGCTAGATGAACAAAGTTCCACGTAGAAATTTATAATTAATGAGAAAAAATCAATTTATAATTATGGCTTTCGTTGCTGAATTACGTCAACCTTCCACTATGTGTTGACGCTGTCACTGCAGGCCAAAAAGACATGACATTGGAATAAAGTGTGGATATTCGGATGACATGAACGAGATTTTGGCCTAATCAAGGAAAATTAAGATGCTTTTTGCCCTTAGCGACTGCATTTGATGAGAGATATTTGTGTACTCTTCCACACTATTGTGTCAAGTTTACGTAACCAACAAATATATGGGCAGAGGCCATTGCTGTAAATGAAATTAATGTTCATCATATATGTACACAAAACATTCTTTTAAAGCCATTGTATGAAATTATATTGTACGCAACAGTACAATGATATAAGAGTAAAAAGGAGTTTGTTCAAGATGTATTCCATGTCAGTAGAAGATTTATAATATGACGATTGCCATTCTTTTTTGTTGAAGTTCATTAAAACATGTTCATAAAACATGGCTCCTTAAAACATGCCATGTTTTATGGGAATCATTAGTGTAAAGATTTGACTATCTTAGGCATAAATCATGCTTGTATGTTCCCTTTATTCACATTGTAAGAGCTATATATAAAGGCCTCCAATTGAAAAAGAATAAACAAAATTTCTATCTTCTACAAGGTATCAACCTAAATACTGATCTTCACTTTCTTCCTTTTTCTTTTTTCAGTGAATTTGTCTTTTTCCCGGCACCCCTGTCGGCGGCAAAATACCTTCTCTCAACTCATAAACCTCTCTCTCTTTTACCGTACCTTTTCTTGTACAACGAGTATTGTTCATTGTTGGCATCACTATTCACCATCGGCAACACTGTTCATCGTCGGAATCACTATTCACCATCGGAGTTACTGTTCTAAAAAAAAATGCTCCTCACTTTTATCCTTTCGAACTTTAATACCCTCAGTCGGAAATCACTTTCCTGGCAAACCCTTGTCGGCAATCTTCCTCTCCCACCCTTGCAGCTACCCCACCCCCACCCCAGCTGCAACTTTTCCTCACTACCTACAACCCAACATCTAGCATCACGACCCAATGCTAACTCTGCCTTGCCTTTGGGCATCGCGCTCGCAACTGCTCTCAATTGCCCACATTTACTCAATTTTTGTTACCTCAATCTCTGCATTCCGCATCTAATGGGCTCCAAATTGCTCATACTCCATAGGCATATCACTTCAAACTCTTGCACGCCCATCCATCATTTCCATCTTCGGACTCTAAATGGTAATCCACCCAACTCCTTTTCAATCATTTAATGAAGTAAATGGTCGCTCTCCCTCTGACTTAGTACATTCTGATGTATGGAAATCTCCTATTCTTTTTGTTTCGGGTTATAAATATTATGTGTTATTCACTGATGATTACACTCGTTAGTCATGGTTCTTCTTAACCTCATTCATTTTCAAAACTTTGTCACGTACATCCTCACTCAATTCTCCATCACTCTCAAACAATTCCAAAGCGATGATGGTCAAGAATATGAAAGTAGTCCTATCAAGGATATATATATTTCTTTTGGTATTCACCGCCGCCTCTCTTGTCCTCATACTTCTAAACAAAATGGTCTCGTGGAAAGTACATATCATCACATTGCTGACATGGCCCGTACTCTTCTCTTCACCAGTCATGTTTCTCTCTTCCGAAGCCTTTTCTACCGTTATCCATTTCATCAAACGTCTCCCATATCCTCTCCTCCAATGATCTTCTTCTTTCTCTCGTCTCTATGGTCATTCTCTCTCATACTCTGCCCCGTGTATTTTTTGATGTGCATGTTATCCCCATTTAGGTTCTTATGTCACTAACAAACTTTTTCCCAGAGCTGTGGAATGTGTGTTTCTAGGTTACAGCTTACAACACGAAGGGTATCGGTGTATGGATTGTAAAACTGATCGTGTCTACATTTATCGACATGTTTGGTTTGACGAACAATTTTTTTCTTTTCCAAAACACACCAATCTTCAACACCTTACTCCTGGATATCTATTCCTATCACCCCTCTATCCTCCACCCAACATCCCTAATCCTCTTGTTTTTGAAGCCACACTAGCCCATAACCATATGGCACATTTCTCCTATCATTATCAGCGCTGGTTATCCCATCACCCAATCCCCACTTTTCATACGGATACTAACCCACCACCTTCTCCCTCATTTATATCTCTATTTCCCTTTCCCTCTCCAGTAGAACCTCCCAACACCCCATGATCACCATACATCAGGATGGCTCTCGTAAACTTCTTCATTGGACAAATGACACTATTAGATATCCTCTTCCCAAAGCCCTCTTGGCTCCTTTCTCCTCCCCCACCACAGAACCTACTTGCTACTCATAGGCCTCACGCGTTCCTGAATGGCTCCAGGCTATGGCCAATGAGTTCAATGCATTGCTAAAAAACGCTACTCGAGTTCTTGTTCCTCCTGCTCCTCAACAACACGTGGTTGGTTGCAAATGGTTCCATTGACCGTCACAAGGCCCGATTTGTTTCAAAAGGCCTTCATCAATAAGTCGGTTGACTTTAATGACATTTTGAGTCCCAGCATTAAACTAACCACAGTCAGCACTGTACTCAACATTTTCGTCTCCATGGGTTGGTCTATCCATCAACTTGATGTGAAAAATGCATTCCTTAATGGTGTATTAGATGAGACTGTTTACATAAGCCAATATCCAGGTTTTGTAGACCCTAATCAACCCCATCATGTTTGCCTCCTCAAGAAAGCCATTTATGGCCTTAAACAAGCTTAGGCATGGTTGCAGCGTCTCAACAGCTTTCTCATAGAGTTTGGTTTCAATTAAAGCCAGGAAGATCACTCCTTATTCATCTACCGATCAGACTCCATAGTTATGCTTCCCCTTCTCTATGTTAATGACATAACTCTGACAGGTAACACACCTTCCCTAGTCACCTCCTTCATCACCACTCTTAGCAAAGAGTTTGAGCTCACTAATCTTGGTCCCTTATCATACTTTTTGGGTCTAGAAGCCAACTTTTTCCCAGACTATCTTCATCTTTCCCAAACCAAATACACCATTGACCTTCTATAGCAGTTCAGTATAACAGATTGTAAGCCATGCTCCACTCTAGTCTGTGCCAAAACCCAACTATTAGCTCACACTGGTGAGTTCCTATTTGATGCCACTGAGTATAGACAACTAGTTGGTTCCCTCCAGTACCTTACCTTCACCTGCCCTGACATAGCCTATGTTGTCCATCACGCTGCTCAATTTATGAGTGCACCTAGATCACCTCACCTAACTGCTTCCAAACGGATCCTTTGTTATCTTAAAGGATCTCCTGACTTTGGCCTTACCTTCAATCGCTCATCCACA
The DNA here is from genome assembly GCA_949130495.1 of Sambucus nigra. NCBI lineage: Eukaryota > Viridiplantae > Streptophyta > Magnoliopsida > Dipsacales > Adoxaceae > Sambucus > Sambucus nigra. Next base: position 447,121,710 of record OX422214.1, read on the forward strand.
CCCGTTACTATCACAGCTTATATTGATGCTGATTGGGCTGGTTGCCCTAACTCTCGCCACTCTACTAAAGGTCTTTATATATTCTTAGGGTCCAATCTCATCTTTTGGACTGCCAAGAAATAACCTACTGTATCCCGCTCCAGTGATGAAGCCGAGTACCGTTCTCTTGCCCATGATTGTGCCAAGACCACCTGGATCTCCCATCTTCTTACCCAACTTAAGTTCCCTCCACCCAAACCAATTACCATGTTATGTGACAAAATCAACACTACCTATATGGCCTTAAACCCTGTTTTTTCATGCCCGCGCTAAGCATATTAAACTTGACTATTATTTCATCCGAGAATTCCATCTTTTCGACACTCATCGGGTTCAGTTTGTCCCTTCTCCAGATCAACTCGTAGATATTCCTATTAAAGGACTCCACAAACATCGCTTCACTCTGCTATGGTCCAACCTCATCTCTTCAAGACAATCGAGTTTGCGGGGGAGTGTTATAGCTCATTAAGACATGTTCATAAAACATGGATCCTTAAAACATGTCATGTTTTATAGCATTCATTAGTGTAAAAATTTAACCATCTTAGTCTTAATCTTAGTCATAAATCATGCTTGTATGTTCCCTTTATTCATATTGTAAGAGCTATATATAAAGGCCTCCAATTGGAGAAGAATACGCATAGTTTCTATCTTCTACATTTTTATTGGCACCAAAAATCTCAAATGTATTCTGGTAGTTCATAAGCAAGGTTTGGAGAAATTGTTATAATTAACGAGTCCTCTGAATGTTGCTTGTGCCAGATATTTACATCATATTATGTGTAACCCTAAATCGCTTAAAGAGGTTTCAAATAATGAAATCCTGTTTTCCTTTGTCAATGAAACACATCTAGTGTGCAGTTTGTAAATTTCAACTTTTCAAAACTCACAACTAAAAATCTAAATAAGTCTAGTGCGTTCAAACCACTAACAAAATCCGTAATTCGAAATGTAAAAATCACAAGTGTCAAATGATATAATAACAACACTGTTGGAGATTGAAATAATATTTTTTTGTTGCCCCTTAATCTTGTATTGATCATGTTCCAAAAAAGAAAACCAAAAGACTAAATCTAAAGCACATATCCAGGGATCGAATCACAATACTTTTGAGGATTTTATAGGTGATTTGATACTAAGGTAATGAGTTGAAGAAGATGATGATCTTCTATCCTTCCAAGTTCTCCAAAAACCTTGATATAATCCACGAAAAGCGTCTAATTTTCTAGTATATGATCCTCCCAAAGAAGACTATGTGTGGACACTCTTGGAGGTGAAAACTTGATGTTTTGAGTGAGATATGACCTTATCTCTCTCTACACCCTTAACGAAAACGTGAATAATACTTTTTTCTCCCTCTCTAACCTTCAATAATGATTATTCAAGCTAAAACCCCTAACTTACACCAATATATATATATATATATATATATATATATATAAGTAGGGGGCTTGGACTAAACTAGGTCTCTAGAGAGTGGGCATGTTACTTAGGTAAAAGGACTATACTAGGGACCCAAGACTAAATAATTAAATTGGCTTCTAAATAGGTACTTAGAAATCCCAAATTATATCCATGTAATTTTATTATCTCAAAATAACTCGAATGATGAGGCCTTGTTTTTAAAGTTGGTATGGTACATAATATGACTCCCCTCATTAAGTATACAATATCCTCTTGGTCAAATAAATTCACCGCTTGTCAAGTTTAACCGACTTCCTATTTCTTTCTTGATATCAGACTTAACTTATTTATTATTCTACTAGATTATTATATAATTACTGATCAAGTTTACAAGTAGAATCAAAACTTATAAGTCTATCAAGGGGCTATCACAATTAAAGATCTTTCTTGGATGCGAATTCCTCCGAACTAAGAACTTGTGCACTCTTTGCAAACCTATGATATTGTTCAACACATAGATTTGAATCTCACCCCTGGTCCTATTCAATACATTCATGATTTACTGATCACAATCCTTTTGAACTATCAAATAAGATCCTGAACAATCAAACAAGTTAACGTAGTTTAAGATAGACTACTAGGATTTCACTTGCAGCTTTATTGATAGGATGTCAACTCTCTATCTAGGTTGTGAACTGTTCAACTATATGAGAACCGAAATTCCGATCTTCTATGATCAAGTCAAACCCAACTCACCAAAATTCCTTCTAAGTTCAATTTATCGACATTGCATACAATATACTTAAAAATAAATATAAGGAATTCTCATAAATATAATTCTCATTTCAAGTGAACTTGAACACATTTATTGAAAAACAAATGTCATACGTGGTTTTAAGAATAAAATCCCCAACAAACACAAGAATCTCCTCAACACAATAAACTTTTATTCCCTTTAACTTCAAGTCTTATTTGCAATCATTAATCAACAAGCTATATATTTCTAATGCCGTTGTCATACAACTTCCATCCTAAAAAAATTGGCTAGACATATAAAATAATGAGACTAGTAAGATAATATTTAATTGGTAAACAATATAAATATACATCTTGAAATTATTTACCATCAGTATCTTCATTTACTATACAACTTTCAAAACGTGTTGCACAAGAACCCACACTTATAAAAGTGAAATAATTAATAACGGCGCATATAAAAGCCAAAGAAAATTAACATTATGATAATTTTATTATTTTTAAGAATATTTCATTACATTGAATCTCAGTCCATAACCAATCTTGAGCACACACGAGCTCTTTTAAGGTCTTTGGATAAATCCTATTTCGACGAGCGCTCACAAATATAAGAGACCTCGAAAGCTACGATGGATACGCGAATGGCCAAAATATCTCTAGCTATAGCAAACAATGTTAGATACTTAATTTCATTTGACTTACACCAAGACAATATATCTAAGTCATCCTCCCTAGGTAAGACATCCTCCCCCAAATAATAGTCCAAATCTGACTTAACATGCTCGGTATTAGAGGTATTTGAAACAAACAAATCAAATTTGTTAATAAAATGAATTCTTCCTTGTGATTGAGAAAATGTAATACTTGAGAATCCATTATTATCACGAGTATTTAGATTTAAGTTCTCACTCACTTCATACTCTCAACATTTCAGAAATAAAGAATACGAATTTCTCAATTTCCATTGTTAATTCATTATCATCACTGATTGGAAAATATAATTCATTGCCTTTCAACTTAAATCTTGGATCCAATACTGTTCCTAAGGCCATCACCCTATGAAATGAACTTTGGTATTTTTCAAACTTTATAATCATATTGAATGCCATAACTCTTATTTCACAATGACTTAAGAAAGTTTACTCATTAAGTGATGCTCTAATTTCACAAATTTGTGGGGAAAAGATTGATTATAGGATACTTGGCTCTAAAAAACATCTCAGTCATGTTATAAAATATCTATAACCTCTCACAAATTTCATTAACTAATTTCACACATTTTTATTTAGACTCACTTAGTTTCAAACGATAAAATACTTCTCTACACCCCCACGAAGGTCTTAAGCATTAAATATTTAAAGTTCAATTGTATTTTACAATCAGGGATTAGCTTTTTAATTCATCATATTTTTAATTGGCAAGCTACTTTTTCCAAATTTCCCCATCTTTTTGGTCAAAGGTATAATTAGTAAGTTGAGTTTAGATTGATTTAACGAGCTTGTTTAATATCCACAAAATTTCATCCACGACATATCTTGAAAAGATCCCTTTAATGCGAAGTTCCATTATTACTTTCCCCCAAGCTTCTTCTCGCAATATTTGCAAATAGTTTTATTTTGTCCATTAATTTATTTCTTTTAGAAGTGTTCTTAAACCCACGATCATCGGGATCTTTTTCCATTTGCATTTACAACATTGGTATCATGGGATTCAATCTCATGGTTATTATCATCAAAGATAAATATAGGACCTTGATTAGAGGCCACCTCAATTTGTGAATTTGATTGTGTATCGCTCGCAATTGGTGTTTGACATATATATATATATATATATATATCACCTAGCAATTTAAATACAACCAAACAAATAAATAGAACTTCATCAGAGCACAATCATATACATATTCTAGTGATAAAGATACTAACAATTTAAATACAACGAAGCAAATAAATAAAAATTCATCACAATACAATCATATACATATTCTAATGACAAAGATACTAAAATATGTCCCTAAAAATAATAGACAATAATAAAATTGAAAATTATCCACTAAATATGTTTACATCTAACCAATAACCATCGCACAATTTTTTATTCGAACAACCATTATATATACATATAACCGTTATATTTATATTTATATAAATACAAATGTATATTTAAATACAATGTATATATATATATATATACACACACACACACACATATATATGTGTGTGTGTGTGTATTAAGGCTCTCTTACATCACACTCTATACATCACACCTAGTTCTAGGCCCTAAGAAATATTGTTTCCAAATTTTTTATTTTCCTATTGAAATTAACCTTTCAATCAACACATGTTCAAAAAATTAGGTCAAAATATATTTTCTAGTTATTTTCAAAAAATTCACAAATTTCTATCGGCACAGACTAAGGTGTATTTTTAGTAGTTTTTGTTGGATTTCTAAAAAATAGCTAGAAATTATATTTTGACATAATTTTTTTGAACACGTGTGGATTGAAAGGTTAACTACATGGGTAAATTTAAAAAATTAAACAAAAAAGTTTTTTAGGGCCTAGAACTAAGTGTGATGTCGGGGTGATGTAGGAAACATGATTTATAGAAGCCTTGCTCTCTCTCTCTCTCTCTCTCTCTCTCTCTCTCTATATATATATATATATATATATATATATATATATATATATATATATATATATATTGTGTGTGTGTGCTTATATGTGTGTATGTGTGCGCGCTAACTGACCATCGGGGAATGGAAGGTTCGGAGGGCAGTGTGTGTGACTTTGTCGATGTGAGAGAGACAAGAGAAAGAGATAGATGTACCTTTTTTTCTTAGGGTCGAGAGCAAGAGGGTGGGCCATCGTGAGCTGTCAGAAAGAGAGGCGACAGGTCGGAGGTGAGTTTGAGAGGTGAGGCGGCACTGCAGGTAAGAGGAGAGAGACTCGTGAACCATTAAGAGGGAGGGATAAAGTAAAGGAAGATGGATGAGGTTTTTTTCTATAATGCCCCGGCCCGAATTTATGGGTCACCCGTAGTCAACCCGGTCTGAACTGAGCGTTAGGTATGAAGTGCAATGAAATAACCTATATAATGTTGCTAGTACAGTTTTATTTTAATTAACGTTTCACTTGTTCAGCATGAGATTTTAATTTCAAATCAGACTACGTGTGGGACCGTAGAGGATACAAAATCGAAGTCCTAAGAATACTTACTTGTATAACGCCCTAAAAATACTAAACCTCACCCAACTTGTCGTAACAAAGCGAGGGAGTGAGCCAAATGCTCAGTGGGAGATATACAAATACAGTATGGAAACGAACGACAGAAAGAAGACTCTAACACGTTATACTTACGTACACATGCAACTACCTTGTATACATATATAAACATACACATACATATGTTCATAAAACAGTTTACTTCCAAAAATCTTACTTATCCAAATTAATTCACCTTAATCTTGTAAAAGACTTCTTTTTTCTCATTTTGACATTCATCCCTTTATTTAACACACACGGTTAAATATTTGAAATGACTTCACTTGAATTAGCCAAAAACCATTTCCATATCGAAATTCCCCTTTTCGATTTAATCGATCCACATTAGTATTTTAATCGAAAATCACCCTTTAAACACACGCAATCACCTTGTTAGAAAATACTTACATAATCTTTGAAAATCTTTTACAACACATTCTTGTGTTAATTATGGGTTGAACCACTTAGGTTTCTTAACCATCCATTTACCCATTTACTTTATCTTTTTCCTTACTTTATGGACATTAATAAACTTCACACTTACTTGTCCATTTTAACCTTTACCGGAATATTTATTAATTCATTAAAGTTAGGTTGTCTTAACACGTTTTCATCACACAACCTATTTCTTGACATGTTCCTTATTTCGTTATCTTTTTCTTGGAATCTTCCAATAACCTCATACTTGAATGGGCTCCACACCGCAGCCTATGTGCACCATATGCTCTGGCTAGTTATTTTGGATCTTTCATCCTAGGGCTCCGGGCCCTTCTTAATTATTCAGGTGTAATCCGAGTTCCTTTTAATTTGTTTTAACATTTCACAAATGTCCACAATATTCCACTTTTCTTTTTTACCTGGCCGAAGCCAAATCCCGGGGTTACACCTCAACTTGTGTTACACTTTGAAAATCATTGTTCCATGTCCTTTACACTTTAATCTTAATTTTATTCCAAAAATCATACTCATTTAGGACCAATTTGTGTAATACCATTCACAACATTTTTAATTCATAAAAAATGTTCCACTTTACCCATTTATTTCCAAACTCATCATTTACTCCATTTTCACAAGTGTTAATTTTTCCAAGGCACTATTAACTTATCCATACTAACTTATAAAGTGTTCTTAACACCTTAACACCTTTTAGGCTTGGAGTAATATTCTTCTTAATTGGAATCATCTTTATCTCATTATTTCCTTTCCAATTCCATAAGTGTTAATCCTTTACAATATTATTAAGTTATACACACCAACTTTCCAATGTTTAACCCTTAACAGTTATCCAACACCTTTACTAACCATCTTTTCTAATTAGTCATTTCCTTACTTTCTTTATTCAAGAAATCTAACTACACTTAAAGACTACTTTTATAAGAAAATGCCATTTCCTTTTATTAACACATGTAGTCTTACAACTATATACTCATCACACTTTTAACCCTTTTTTACACACTTTGAAGAGTAGAATTTCTACTTTTTTTTTATTTCTTGTTTAAACCCACTAAAACCTTGTTTATGTGTTCATTATCCAAATACTACAAGTCTACACATATGAGGAGATATATTTTACTCAAAATCCTATTAAATGGGTTAAACATACATTTCTTTTTAGAAATTCATAATACAAGTCATAAAAGATATTTTTACTTCTTTCTGTAATACCCCATAAATAATAATAATTTTAATTATGGCATTAATTGAATTAAATAATGAGAAATAAATTTATGATTAATCCGAATTTAATTAGATATTTACTAGCATGACGGGAGGTATTATTATTGATGTGAATTATGTTTAGTATTACTTAGTGATTAAAGTAATATGTGATTATGAATTTATTAAAATTGTCGCAAGTGAATAATACGACAGTTAAGGAAATTAAGCCGGGATGCGCGTGCCAGCCGTATTGGGACTAAATTTAATAGAATAAAAGTATACTATGCATAAGTCATCCATATGGTCATTTTGAGTGCGCCAAAGTGTTCGGAAGGGTGGAGATAGTCAGAAAAGTCTACCCGGGGGTTTAGTTTGGGTCCCGGGGCAGTTTTAGGTCAAACCGGCACACCGAGAGGCTATTTCGGTCATTTTAATTTTTAGAGTAATTAAACCAACGAAAATTCAAGGGGCATATCTAAGGGAAGGAGTTGTATTCTAGGGTTAGAATTCACAAAATCTAAGAAGGCCATGAGAGGAGGAAGAAGAGAGGTTTTCAAGCCTACAGCCACCACCGGTACACCGTTTGCACTACCATCACCACCCACACATAGATCCAAAATAGAGGATCGTCCCCAATACCATCTTCTTTAAAGGATCAAAACTTATATTAAAGGCAAGTGATTTATTTTGCAATGATTCAATGCATATATTATCCATGGTAGTTTAGAATTGGATAAAACCTTGAATAATTGTCAGTTAATGTATTTGGAGAATTTAACCTTGAATAAGGGTACGTGTAGATAAACTTATGGAAATACAGAAAAAAATGAAATCATGATCCATGTATTAGGAGTTAGGAATTAAAGTGGAGTTATATGATGTTCTTGAATAAAAATTGAGGAACTAGGGTTTTTAAGAAATATTTATGATTTTATCTAAGAAAATTATGCCCCATGAAGAGTTGATGATTCTGATACGTTAAAACTTATGTATTTATGTTGGTGTAACATCTAGTATAATTATTTGGAAGTTTGGGACATTGTAATGGATGATTTGAGGTTTAAAATTGAAGAAACCCGTAGGAAAAATTATGCAGAAATCGTAGGCAAATATCTGATGGATCGATCGATCAACCCAAGAACGTCGATCGATCGTCGATCGATCGACCCATTTCTTCGATAGATTAACTCCACTGCAATTTGTGACTTGTTTTTCCTTTTAAGTTTCGATCCAACCCCAACTTTTAAAAACCCTTAATGTTGATTAATTGAATATAATGGGACTTAGGGAAGGTTAGTAGGGTTGTATTTAAGACCTGGGAAGTGTCATTATGTATGGGATCGAATAGGGAAATTTACGAGTGTTCTTCAAATGCGTTACGATTGGAAATTTGATGGATTGTGGTTTAAGTCAGATAAATGATGACTTAGGGTTAATACCAGCCGTAGGGGGACACTTTAGTACTGAATTAACCTAATGAATCATTGGGTGACTTCGTACACCTTTGGGATAGGGAAAGGATTTATGGCTTTAATTAAATTTATGTATGATATACAGGTTATAAATACAACATGTAGGACTTGTAATATGGGATGTGTGTATACTAGTATGGAATGTATGTTGTGTTAATACCTATTGTATGGATTTTTATGTGTATGACATACCTTCCATACTTGCTATTGCTGGGAGATCTTGAAGGGGATAGTATTATCTTGAGGAGACCTTCGAGGGGGATTATAGATTGGTACCTCAATGCGTGGGATCAAAGGAGGACTTATCTGTGAGTGGATAAGTTTGGGTTATATGGCTATGTAGGTATGTACGTGACCCATTACACCGTGGTCCATGTTCGCCTCCAGTTTGTGTGTGATTTGTTTTATTACGATTCCTGGGAGATTCAGAATCGATAGTCCTTATTATGTACGTGAGGTACCGGGACTTGATAGCAGAGTATGTACACACCATTAGTTTCGCCTATGTGGGGTGCGGTATTTATATATATTATAATGATGAAATATATATACTTGTGTTTATTCTACGGTGTTGCTTAGTAGAACATGATGATAGTGATGTCAAAAATATATTTAGTACGTGAAAACTTAAGGGATTAATGAGATACTTGAATTTGATTAATTAATATTGGAAATGAAAGAATGTATTACTCGGGTGATACGGGTGGGCACAATGACTTAGGCATCATAGTAAGAGACTTGATTCAACTAGTGAAGTGGGATAGTGTAATTAGGATGGGTTAGGAGAATACGTTAGGCATGCACAATAGTTGAGAGGTGTGAATCTCAAGTGAGGTCACGTGACTAACATATATATAATATTCATTATTTAATGTAATTTTCAAATTGCTATTTTAAAACTATTTTCAACTCGGGATCTAACCCGTTTCTTACAAATCTCTTCCTTCTCTCTCTCTCTCTCTCTCTCTCTCTATATATATATATATATATATATATATATATATATATATTACATCAGGTGCCTATCCACAAGGACACCCAGCTTAGAGTTCCCATCGGTTAACGTGTTGTAGCTGATGTGGAAGTTACAGAACCTTGGTATTAGACGCTTCCACTTATGCTTGACTCATTCAGAGCACTTTATATCAGTCAGGGCATGTTGCCCATTCTTGTTAAAGATTGTTACTTCAGACTTTTGTTTTTATTTTAGTTATTAAGCTTTATTTTATATCAGACTTTTGCAGTGGGATTTTATTCTGGAAGTGTTTTCTCTAGACTCAGTTAATTCATTTTTTTCAATTCAATTACTATGAGATTGTATTGGATGATAAATGTTTATCTATTCATTTATTTAGTTTTCTGTTAATTCAAGATAAAATTTAGCATCGGGCTTTTTAAATATTAGCTGGTTAGTATTTAATAAAAAGCATTTCGACGGTGATGCAAATGCTGATACAACTGGATATTCTGTTTTAAATTGAATAAATGACTAATCACCCGATATTAAATTAAGCGGGGTGTCACAGGTGGTATCAGAGCATCAGGTTCCAGTATCTTTAGGATCTGTATGGCTTTTCACGTTTCAGCGTAGCGTTCTTTGATATAGAGCCTTATTATAAGATTATTGTATTCCTCAACGTATACTACTTACGTTCTCCTGCTATTAAGTATCTTTTATGTGATTCATATACGATTTTAGTTTGGCTTTATGCACTGAACAATATAAAACGAACAATGAGGATCATTGGAAGGACTGTAGGAGAAGAGGCGATATGAACTATAATGAAGTTTTGAATGGTGACCGAGGTAATTTTCACTATGATCATGATTTAGATAGTTGACATGGGGATAATCGTTAAGGTATAATATTTTCCCCCAAGAACCATCGAAGGTAATGGTGGCGTAAGTTCAGACTCACTTGGTGTAGTTGTTAAAAAGGAGAGAGTCGAAGAAGTTCCTATTTAGAAGAGTCATTCACTGGAATTCGAGGAAAGTGAAGAAGAGAAATTTACCAATGGAATGAGGATATCCAATTGAAGTCACATATGGGGGAGTGTAACGAAACTTAATATTAGATTTTGGGAAAAATTTTGCTCGTCGGAGTAGCACTTTGGTGATAGGAGTCAGTTACCACACATTAAGAATTAGGTATGAAACAAATTGGAAAATTTTGGGTGTGGTTTGAGCATAAGATCTTCCATCGGCTATACAGATTGAGATGCAAATGGAGTTTCATAACTTATCACATAGGTAAGATGGAGACCTATAATGAGAGAAAGGTTGACTAATTTAGATAACATCGTATCCGACAAAAGATAGATGGATAATGCGTAAAGGGTCTGTAAAATATAATGGACTTGTGATTAAAATTCTCAAATATGGATGGGAAATCCGGTTAGGATGGCTAGTGCCGATGTCGTCAAGATCATAAGTGAATGAGCTTACAATCAATGCTTCTAGGAGAAGGAAGCTAGGAGAGTTAGAGAATTGAGCCTAAGAGTGGGGCTAAATTTAACAAAGCTATTAAAACACCGCTAAAGGGTATACCCAGTAAGGGACCCATTTAAATGTTTCAGATCAATTAAATGTCTACCAAGTGACAATGGAATCAGTCAGGACCATTAAGGCCAACGATGAGTTCTAGAAGGCTAGTGGAATCGAAGGGACAACGCGGAGTAACAATTAGAACTAAGACTACCCGGTCCGATTGAATGACACATCAATGTGGCTAGTGGGGAAAAATATGAGAATGGCTCAGAAAGGTGTCCTATGTGTAGGGACCAGGGCCACCTATGTGAAACTTATCTACAACTAGAAAATGAGAACAAACTGGTTGGGATGTAGACAAGAATAATGCCAACATAGTATAACAATGGGAGCGAAACTTTTAGCATAATGATATGACTAAGAGATTTAGATCCGGAAGTGACTAGCCAGAGAGTGGCAAGCTCAAGTAGGGACATCAGGGTCCTCAATAGAAACAACAGTATATTCATTCATCAGGGTCGAGGGAATGGCAGGGAAAGCCAGCAGGCCAGAATGGAAACAAGAGAGTTTTTTGAAAATTAGTACGGTTGCAAAGTGACAGACCATGGAAAGAAAGATTACCCAGAGAGAGGCAAGGGGTAACTAGAGGATAGGATCCTGAATATACAACCATAGTAGTAAGTCAAGGGTCGGATCTGGCACGAGAGTTATGCTCAAGGACCCGTTGACCAGACAAACTAGATGACAATGGGAAATAGAATTTTACTTCATCCGTATGAGTATAGGATACATTTTTGGTAACATAGATGAGTCACAATATTTTATTATTAGCACCAAACCTGAGTGTGAGTCAGGTTAGTAGGTACGTTGGTGGTATCATCCATCTTTGAATATGTTTACCATTTAGAAGCGGGGCGTTTGATGTCACCTATGTTGGGAGCGGGTGTGCACACTAAGGGGATGCTTGTGGCATGCAAATTATTTTTACTACTATTGAGAATTATGAAAGTAGAAATTTATTATAACCCTTCGTGGTGACTAAATACCGAGAGGATGAGAGGTAGTAGATTATGTGACAAGACTATCGTGTTCATTATTCTAAGGTGAAAGATATTATTTTGAGGAGTATCACCTGAAAGAGGGTTGAGCCTGTGTGTGTGTGTGTGTGTGTGTGTGTGTGTGTGTATATTGTATCACAGACTTCGATGAGTATGTTATCTTGTTATATGTGATCATGGTGATTAGGGACGTTTACTGATGTGATTCAGGATAAACTGGTTTGTTATTAGGCAGAGGGATATGGCTCGTTATTTATTCGCATTAACAAACTAGTGTTAATAAGAGCGCTATAATGTATGTTGTTGTTTGTATCACGAGAGTAGATGAGTGGATTTTTATGTTAATAAATAAAATTTTACGGTGCGTACTGTGGACTAAGGGCCTAACGAATCTCGACGACTGACAATGTTAGGTAGTAGTGTATCGGGGGGTTTCTTGTTTGGATTTCGCTTTGCGAGATATCCCACGCATGAAACTTAGCAAAGGTCGGAAGGTGGTAAAGGTTTGACCTATAGGATACGGGTTTAGTACCTTAGTTATTATAAGTATATGTCGTTATAACTAGGAGTTGATGTTTATATTACGATTCAAGGTCGGTATAGCCATATAGTGTAAATATGGGAAACATTGTAGAACGTTTATACCACGAGAAGATTGGTGAGGCAACCTAGGGGATACATTAAGTTACAATTATTAGGGTAGTGGAGTTTAACCTCACGGTATAGTCATGCCTAGTAGATAAGGCTAAATTCAAAACAAGTATAATTCGTTCGATTAATTCGTGTAGAAAGGGATGGGGCATAGGGTGTATGGGCGCCCTAGTTAGTTGAGATTTTGGGTATCTTTCGCGAGGAAAAGAAGTGGAAAATTACGAAATAAACATAGACGCATTTGTAAACTAGAGACAAATAAGACGTGTGAAACGAGGTTATATTAAGGTGTGCCACCAGGAATGAAAGTGTAAATGGATGGGGGTAATAAAAGTGCGGGTAAGTACATCAAAGGTACATTTTAAGATTCTCAAGGGTTATCAAGAACTAATCTATACAAAGGAGTAACATGAAGAGGAGTACGTCAAGATCAATTGAATATGTGAAAGTATGACGTAGGTAGTCGTGAATAATTGTGGATGTCTCCCACGAAGGGAGTGTCAAATTTAAAATGGGGGAGCAGTTGGCACCTAGGGAGGAGGGAAAATTTCCCCAGTATAGTAAATGCTATAGACATTAATATGTAGACCCATCAGAATGGGGAGTGTTGGGCAAACATGGTAAGGCGTAGAGTAGTTGCCAAGGAGTATTAGTAAAAACAAAGATGGAATATTTTGATGTAAAGTAAATTAAAGCGATTTTTATCATGAGGTTACCGTCGGGATAGTGAGACTGCATGAGGTGACAATCGATATTGTGACCGATGGGGACACGATCGATAATTCATTATTGGTAGATTTTTAAGGAGGCCATGAGTACGGAGTTGGGATTGAGTACGGCCTATCAAATGTAGACGGACGAATAAACTAAGAAGACTAATCGGACGTTAGAAGAAATGCTACGAATGTGTATTTTTGAATTTTACGGGAGGTGAGGAGAAGTAACTTCCACTCGTAGAGTCTGCGTACAATAAATCATATTGGTTTACTATTGGTATGACTCCATTCAAGGAATTATACATTAGTCCTTGTCATTCTTCAACGTGTTGGCTAGAGTTGGGGGACAACAAGCTAATTGGGCCAGAGGTAATTCAAGATACCTCGGCCAAGATTGATGATATGGAGTCGTATACGGGCTACTCAGGGTAGATAGAAGAGCTACGCCGATGCCAAAAGGTTCTTCAGGGAGTTCAGAGTAGGGGACCCGGTGTTATTACGAGTATCTCCAAAGAAGGGGATAATGAGGTTTGGGAAGAAAGGGAAGTTGGCGCCGAGGTATATAGGGCCATTCCCTATTATTGAGCGGATTAGTCTAGTGGCTTACAGGCTTGGGTTAACGGGACGTTTGCATATGATTCATGACGTATTACATATTTCTTCACCGAGGAGATATCTTCGGGATGATGATCGAGTCGTAAACCGAGCGTCCATGTAATACGCTAGTCTTTGTTATCGGTTTCCAACCTCAATACAAAAAAACTTAAACTTGTAACTACACTTCTTAAGGAGTATAGTGGCGAGTCTGGGTATCGAATCCACATGGAATTAGGACGTGTGAACGTAACGACAAAGGTAAGGTAGTTTAATCCTAAAGTTGATGTTAAAATAAAATAAAATAAAAAGATTATTTAATTTTGAATTTTACCTATTAATTAACTAAAATCAATTAAATTAACCTAAGCATGCAAAATTAACTAACTAAGAAGGAATTAATATGAAAGAAGAAATGGGTTAAGAATACACTCCCCCGAACCCTAGTGTGTATGCCAATACAAAATTAGTCATAAATTAGATAATTGATCAGACCCAGTCTTTAGTACTCCAAAGCATTATTTTTAGGGTTTTCTCTAAAAATAAGAAATTTGTCTACTACAAACTCTCTAAAATCTAATTCTCTCTCTAAAATTCTATTCTACTCTCTAGAATTCGACTCTACTCTCTAGAATTCGACTCCCTTGAAAGGATGTAGGGCTTGGCCTTTTACACACCTAAAAAATGACTTTTCCCATGCCTCTCCACGTTTTACAACTAATAAAAACGAATTAAACAAGAAACTTCAAGAGTTTTGACTCTTCAGCTTCTCGAATTAATTTCAACTTTTGACTTTCTGTCTCCAACTTTAAATGGGTATAACTTCTTCACCATAGCTCGGATTGGGGTGCCGTTTTTCCCAATGTTCTTGTAATTTAGATCTCTTCAACTCTCTATCTTTCCCCACCACCGGAATATATATGTAAAATTATGAAAATGCCCTTCAACTCCCCATTTCTTGGTTTCTTTCACTGTTTTGAGTTCTCCTTCGCACTAACTTGCATGAAATACCTGTAAAACACATGAGAAATACACAAAACACGAAATACTTGCAAAAAGAGGTTAGTAGCATAAATACGAGACAAATCCAAGCTATTTACACTGCACGGGATCATAAAAATATCGAAATTAAGGGGATAAATGTGAAGAATATGTGCCTAATCACACTCCCTAACTTAGAACTTTGCGCGTCCCGAGCAATGTAAATGAATCTAAACAAAATTCCACTCTTGAAAATTCCTTTATTAAAATAAAATTCCACTTTCTCAGGCAAGCGATTGCATTGATCATATGCAATAAGCCTTTAAACCCCTAGGTTACCCTAGTAGGACGAGTTTTGTCTCGTGAGGGTTTGCAGTGAATATACCCACAAAATTCTTTATTGACTCAAATAAATATCAAAATACTTAAAAATTGTACAATTTAAACTTTTCAAAAAAATAATCACCATAAATTCATATTCAAATGTCTCAAACCATAGTGTGTGTGTGCAAAGCCAGAAATTAAACCTCAAATTTCCACCGATTGAGCATTACGTTACTTACTGAAAATTCATTTTGATTCAAATTCTTACGGATGCACTCACAAACGAATCACTCGGATTGTGATTATTTTCTCTCGGTATGCATGATATAAAGAGTAAATATAATGGACACAAATTCAGGCATACAAAATTGAAAAGAAGGAAATATATGATGAAAAGATCTGATCATCGGAGTACAGTTATTAAGAAAAGGGAAACATCATCTCTTAATCACACCATTTTAATCTCTTTTACTATCTTTTCATATCTTATCTCTCCATGAAGTAATTAATTTTGCCATTCGGACTCGGTTCGGACTTTTTGGGTTAAAAAGTGTAAAGGGTAAAACTGGAAATGGATGGAATGTTCGGAATTGGAAAATGTCCTTATGACGTCCATTAGTGCTTTTTCGGGCATTTGCTCATTTTTCACTTTCTTTTTTCTATTTTCATTTTTTTCTTCTTTTCTTATTTTTTTTAAGAGGATTTTTTCTGTTTTTCTGTTGCCCCTTTTTATTGCACAATTTGGACTTACTTGATGAATATTCATAATTTTCACAATTCCGGGCTATTTGGATTTTTCGGGATATCAAACGAAAGGGAAATATTTTATTAGGCTCAACTTGGGTTGCAAAGGGATAATTTTATTTTTCACAACGTTTTTTATGGCTAATATTTTTAGATTAAACAAAAGAGGGCCTACTTCATTATTCAAATTGCTAATCACATTACCATATGCATCTCGAGATTAATTAAGTTTAGAGATATATTTAGCAAGAATTTTGAGACAACATTTTGAGAAAGAGTATGCGCTTGTTTTCAAATTAAGAAATTATATAATTAAACACAGTTTAAACCAATTAAACCCTAAACATGCAACTAGGTGTGATTGAATAAGATGAAGAACATGCTAGTATGATCAAACACACACAATTGAGGAAAAATCCCCCAAAGGGGAAAAAACCATTTATTTCACTATAATTTTGTAAAGTACAATTTACACAGATTACAATGAAATACAAGGGTGACACAGAATTACCCGCAGGCGTTGGATCTGTAGTCGGCGGCTGGAAGTTTCCCTTTCCAGGAGGGCAGCAATGAAGAAGAAGGATGGTCTTTTCCACAAGGGTATGGACATCAAAAGGATTTGTGTTCTAGGGTTTCAAAAATGATTCACAAATGATTTGGAAATTTGTGTGAATCAAAACATGAGTTTGATAACTCACAAAGATGAAGACTTTGAGTTTTTGGACTCTGAAAATCGTGTGTAGAAGTCTTATCAAACCACTTCCCGTAGTGGGTTTATAAAGGAATAACTTGACCTAAAAAGTCTCTGCACGACTTGTTGATCTTTATCCCAGGTGGACCGGTCCGGGTCTGAGGCGGATCAGTCCGAGGAGGCGGACTGGTTCTTTTTATTTATGGCTTTATCGGTTCGCTAGCTGTCCGGGGTATACTGGCTTTTCAACAAGCGGATCGGTCCGACAGATGGGAGGACCGGTCCGTGGTCGGATCGGTTCTTTTTATCTGGGCGGACCGATCCGGCCTGTCAGAATTTTGATTCCTCCTCTTCTATGATATTTGGATCCGTTGATGACGATATGAATCTTGAATTTCTTCAACGGTATAACGGCGTACGACATAACAATTGATAATGGATAAAAATGTCCTTACAAATCTCCCCCTATGTCTATGCCGGTACATACATAAAAACAAACATCCGAATTATCATCCAACAAAAATGCCTATACAAATCTACCCTTCCATGAACCCAAAATTGGAACGATACAAATGAATAAGACTTCATCGTTTGCTATTCGTATCTTCAGGAATCTCCACGATTTTCTCATCAGGGTGTGCAATCAAGTAATCATCAAGGTAGTACCTACACACATGAGACAAAGCAAAATACCAAGTGACGTATCGAGTTTGAAATGAGAAACATAGATACCAATTTATGATTTACGATAAACGCTCAAAACTGCTCAAAACTCCCCCAAAATAAGATAATTCTTTAATCTCCCCCTTTTTATGATGTCCCCAAATAGACAAATGAGAAGAATAAATCGACCAATCAAAGCAAGGGTTTCAAAAGGAATAAACAACTATTTTTTTGAATTTTTCAAAATTTTTCAAACAAACAAGAAACATACCATGAATGATCACAAAAACAACCAAGTCGACGATGGCGTAATGAATGGGTGTGATCAAATTCGATTGGAAAATCAATGCATACAAACATGACATATGTGCACGATGAATATCGGATACTCCTAACGAATGAACTCAAAGTCTTCCTTTGGTGTAAAAAGGTGGAAATGTAGGACATTGACTCAATCAAATCAATAAATCAAAGCTCAAAGTGATTTCCACACCAATAACGTCCAAAACGATTTCATGCTTTTTCAGGACTTTCAAGGAAGTGCAAACCCGTTTAAATTCTCCAACCAAACTCCCTCATATTTTAATCTTGAATAGAGGCATTCTAAATTCTCAAACTTTGGAGAATTGATAGTGAAACCTAATGGCCCATATGTGGCATGAATTGCTTTTTATAGCCTTTAAATTTTTTTTCGGTCTCTTTTAACCTCTTTGGACCCCGGAAAATAAAATTCCTCCATTTTTTAGGTCCTTTTGAACGGTGGATTTTGCGCAAAGAAGAGATGATTGCCTTTCGCAGCCCCTCCCCGTTCTTAAACAAACACTCAGTCTCACAAAAAATGATTTTTACATGCATTCCAATCTTGTCAAGTTTTATCGCATATTGTTAGTTGTATAGACAGAATTGAGATGAAAACACTCAAGCCAACATATGATAGACAAGTGCAATAATCAAATAAAGCCGTGCATGTGTGCAATAAAGGATATAGGAGTCAAACATCTAGGAAAATATCACTAATTACATCTCAAAGACTCCAAACAATGTAAAGCACATGGATGAAATGATGTAGCATCTCAAATCTCTATCAAACAGTCACATGGATATATGGAATGAATTTGGTGACTTGGCTATCTTAAATGCTCATCCATAAAAGGTGAAAAAAATCTTTTTGGATTTTTCAAAAATTTTAGCAAAATAAAATCTTTTTGAGTTTTTCAAAATTTTTATAAAAGGAAAATAGTTTTGTATTTTTCAAAACAAATAAATAACAAAACTATGATACAATCTAGCAATAGGCATCAGATGGTATGATAAAGACAATGCATACTATGCTAGACACGGACCAACCCCTCAGTCAACTGTGCAAATCCCCAAAGACTCTCAAATCTAAGGGCATCTAAAGGTTTTGTGAAAATATCGGCTAACTGACGGTCGGTAGGAACGAAACTCAGGGATACGACCTTCTCCTCAACTAACTGACGTAGGAAGTGCTCGGGTAACCTGATGTGCTTTGTGCGCGAATGTTGGATGGGATTGCGGGACATGTGTATCGCGCTTGTGTTATCACAAGAAATGATCATGGTGTCCTGTGAAATCCCATAATCCTCCAACATTTGCTTCATCCACAAGAGTGTAACACCCCGCCCGCCCAGGGAGAGCGAACGGAGCGCTACTCATCGATAAAACTAAACTAATCCACAATATAACAAGGTATAGAGCATCTAAAACCCACAATAAAAATAAGAGAATCTACTAATCTGAAATATCTTCAAATTACATACAACCTAAGATCTCTCGAAATAAAATAAATCTCCAATGCTCTATACAACCAAAATAATACAATCTTCTCATCTTGTATTAAAAATCTTCCCAAAATAATCCTCGTAAAAATCAATCTCCGTAGCGCCCCAAAATCTGCGCTAACTTGCCACTAAAAGAAAATAAGGGGAAGTACACAATACGACAGGAAAGATGCTCAACAAATATTAGCGGTGAATAAAATGTCACAATACGAATATTAAAATCAAATGCGAATCTCACAAGCATTTTTATCAATATAATTTCTCAACAACACATTAATCAGAGTCACCAGGCCTCACCATACCGCGCCATACTTTATCAAGTAGCCGGAAAAGGAGTCTTGGCAAGTGCCCAACCTCAGTCCCATATTAAAATCTCATGACAACATGCTCAACACAATAATAATACCACATGAATCAAAATTAGATTCCAACAAAAAATTCTAGATTCGAAAGAATTTATCAATTCGAATATGAGTAAATAATCACATGAAAACAAAGGGAATAACACTCGCAAGAATAAGGAGCACATTGTGTAAAATCCCATACCTCAAAATCATCACATAATTTCGGCCTCAAAATCTAAACACACCATCACGTTCCTCTCGCAAAAATAATCAAATCTCGTTCTAGCCCAAACTCGAGAAAATACCAAATAAGCCTTCTAATCTAAGGTTGAAATCTTGAATAAGTTTGGGGCTATGGTTTGTATATGAAAGGGAGTAATTTTAAAGAGCTCTTCTGGTTGAAAATCTTGAGAAAAATTGATTTGAAAAGACAAGCCACTAATTTGTTGATATATAAAGGATTAAGAGTTTGATTAAGAAAAGAGTTCTAATTAGATACAAACACTAAAATTTTTATTCCGGACGATCGAACCGTTGGAATTGGATGAAATTTTACAGTGAAGTAACTAAAGATAAGAGGAAGCTACAAAAAAATATTCAGCTCGATCGGACCGTTCAATATTTTTAAATATTTTTTTAGAGAGTTTTATGGCCCGAGGTCTCTTAGAGAGTTTTATATTTTGAGGACTCTTCTATATAATAAAAATTCAATTTCCAATTCCGAAACCATTTGAAATTCTCATCTTTAAAAATAATAACCAACATATTTGAGCAATAAAAATGATTTTATCTCAAAATTTATTTTTCCTATTTATTTTGAAAATATCCCAAAAATTACGCGGGTTGTTACACTTCCCCACTAACAATGAAATTTCGCCCTAGAAATTCGCCGAAAGCCTAACTCTCAAAAATCAGGCCGCACCAACAATCTCCAAAAATAAATCTCCTCACCAAAAATAAATTCCTTACATCTAATCTAGATGCCTAACACGAAACGATCATCTAAAAATTCTATCTCCAACAATAAGCGCCACAAAAACGCAACAGACCCAAAACCCAAGACCCGAGGGTGGTCGTATACCTAAGCTCTGATACCATTCTGTAACACCCCGCCCGCCCGGGGAGAGCGAACGGAGCTCTACTCATCGATAAAACTAAACTAATCCACAATATAACAAGGTATAGAGCATCTAAAACCCACAATAAAAATAAGAGAATCTACTAATCTGAAATATCTTCAAATTACATACAACCAAAAATCTCTCGAAATAAAATAAATCTCCAATGCTCTATACAACCAAAATAATACAATCTTCTTATCTTGTATTAAAAATCTTCCCAAAATAATCCTCGCAAAAATCAATCTCCGTAGCGCCCCAAAATCTGCGCTAACCTGCCAGTAAAAGAAAATATGGGGAAGTACACAATACGACAGGAAAGATGCTCAACAAATATTAGCGGTGAATAAAACGTCACAATACGAATACGAATATTCAAATCAAATGAGAATCTCACAAGCATTTTAATCAATATAATTTCTCAACAACACATTAATCAGAGTCACCAGGCCTCACCATACCGCGTCATACTTTATCAAGTAGCCGGAAAAGGAGTCTTGGCGGGTGCCCAACCTCAGTGCCATATTAAAATCTCATGACAACATGCTCAAAACAATAATAATACCACATGAATCAAAATTAGATTCCAACAAAAATTTCCAGATTCCAAAGAATTTATCAATTCGAATATGAGTAAATAATCACATGAAAACAAAGGGAATAACACTCGCAAGAATAAGGAGCATATTGTGTAAAACCCCATACCTCAAAATCATCACATGAATCATCACATAATTTCAGCCTCAAAATCTAAACACACCATCACGTTCCTCTCGCAAAAATTTCAAATCTCGTTCTAGCCCAAACTCGAGAAAACACCAAATAAGCCTTCTAATCTAAGGTTGAAATCTTGAATAAGTTTGGGGCTATGGTTTGTATATGAAAGGGAGTAATTTTAAAGAGCTCTTCTGGTTGAAAAGCTTGAGAAAAATTGATTTGAAAAGCCAAGCCACTAATTTGTTGATATATAAAGGATTAAGAGTTTGATTAAGAAAAGAGTTCTAATTAGATACAAACACTAAAATTTTTATTTCGGACGATCGGACCGTTGGAATTGGATGAAATTTTACAGAGAATTAACTGAGGATAAGAGGAAGCTACAAAAAAATATTCAGCCCGATCGGACCGTTCAATATTTTTGAATATTTTTTTAGGTAGTTTTATGCTCCGAGGTCTCTTAGAGAGTTTTATATTTTAAGGACTCTTCTATATAATAAAAATTCAATTTCCAATTCCGAAACCGTTTGAAATTCTCATCTTTAAAAATAATAACCAACATATTTGAGCAATAAAAATGATTTTATCTCAAAATTTATTTTTCCTCTTTATTTTGAAAATATCCCAAAAATTACGCGGGTTGTTACAAAAAGAGTTGGTGCAACAACTCCCGGCGGTGATGTACTCAGCCTCCGCAGTGGATAAAGAGATGGAGTTTTGCTTCTTGCTCAACCAAGAGACAAGAGCAGAACAAAAATAGAAACACCCACCAGAAGTGCTCCTACATCCATCTGCATCCCCGGCCCAATCGGCATCCGAATAGGCGGACAAATGATTATCGATATCAATGGAATACCAAATACCGTATGAGAGAGTCCCACTCACATATTTAATAATACGTGTTAAAGCAAGTAAATGTGACTCTTTCAGGGACGCCTGATATCGCGCACAGACTCCAACACTAAAGGCTATGTCGGGACGACTGTCAGTCAAGTAGAGAAGACTACCTATCATACTCTGATACAAGATTTGCTCTACGTCCTTTCCTGAAGTGTCCTTACTAAGCTTGATAGAAGTACTCATAGGTGTACGTGCATGCTTAGCGGAGTCTAAACCAAATTTCTTCACTAGGTCTCTAGCATACTTGGATTGGGAGATGAACATCCCATCCTCTAGCTGACGAACCTGGAGACCGAGGAAGAAGGTAAGCTCACCTACCATGCTCATCTCAAACTCACTTTTCATCTCTTCCTCAAAGTGGTGAGCATGATGGGAGCATGTGGATCCAAAGACTATGTCGTCCACATAGACTTGGGCAACCAAAATAGCACCGTCATCTCTCCTGACGAATAACGTCATATCAACTCCCCCTCTCTTGAAGCAACGAGCTAAGAGATAGGAGGTAAGCCTTTCGTACCAAGCACAGGGTGCTTACTTCAAACCATACAAGGATTTTCTCAGATAAAAAATGTGCTCAGGATGCTTAGGGTCTTCAAACCCTTTTGGTTGTTCCACATAAACCTCCTCCTGTAGAATGTCATTCAGGAAGGCACTCTTGACATCCATCCGATATAGCTTAAAGCGTAGATGACATGCGATGGCGAGTAGTAGACAGACAGACTCAAGCCTCACAATAGGAGCAAATGTCTCCCCAAAGTCTACACCCTCTATCTGTGTATAACCTTTGGGCGACCAACCTAGCCTTGTTTCGGATTATGGTACCATTTTCATCCATTTTATTCTTAAAAATCCACCAGGTACCTATAACATTAGTCTCACTAGGTCGGGGGACAAGTTCCCAGACATTATTCTTTTTAAACTGAAGCAACTCATCCTGCATAGCAAATATCCAGTATTCATCCTTGAGTGCTTCTTTATGATTCTTGGGCTCGACTTTGGACGTGTAGCATAGATGGCTAACAACGTTCTCTAGATGAGCACGAGTCTTGACCCCTAGAGTGGGATCGCCAATAATGGCAGACGGGTCATGACTCTTGTGAACCCAAGCGGGTGTGTCCCCTAACACAAGAGTGGGGACCACAGAGTGTGGGTGAGGGACAAGTGGATCACTGTCAGACAAGTCCTCATCTTCACACTGAAGGTTAGGATCAATAACCATCGGAGGTTCATCATCTTGCACGGTGACGTTTATTGATTCCATAACCTTAGAGCTCTTCAGGTTAAAGACCCGATACGCTCTACTATTCGATGAATATTCCAGCAGTATTCCCTCGTCGCTTCGAGAGTCAAACTTTCTTATTTTCTCTCTATCCCGTAGGATGTAGCATTTACTCCCCAAAACACGAAAATATGCCAGGTTAGGTTTCTTGCCAGTCCATAATTCATAAGGCGTCTTAAGTGTGTGTGGACGCAAGTAAACCCTATTCACCATGTGGCATGCAGTAGACACTGCCTTTGCCCAAAATGTCCTAGAAACTTTACGACCAAGAAGCATAGATCTAGCCATTTCCTATATCGTTCTATTCTTTCTCTCAACAATCCCATTTTGCTGAGGAGTCTTCACAGCAGAAAACTCATGTTTGATCCCAAGGCTATCACAATACAAATCTATCTTTGCTTCCTTAAATTCAGTGCCGTTGTCACTACGTATCTTGTTAATAGTGACTCCATGTTGATTTTGCAGGACACGACACTTGGTCGTTAAAAACTCTACAGCATCGGATTTCTCTCTCAGAAAACCTACAATGGAGTACTTGGAGAAATCATCCACCATCACGAGGATATACCTCTTACCACCCAGACTCTCGGTACGAGTGGGACCCATAAGGTCCATGTGTATAAGATCAAGAACACGAGCGGTGGTAATGGAATGCAACTTCCTATGGGGACTACGAATTTATTTTCCCAACTAACAGGGTCCACAAACCGTCGAAGTTGGCCTTCCAAGAGATGGTAAGCCACGTACTAGATCCTTTTTAGCTAAGCGAGTGAGATCTCTAATATTTACGTGACCTAGACGTTGGTGCCACAGATCCATAAGAGTGATCGTGGCGCTGTTGCAGACAAGTGAGGATGTGGGATCAGTCCCATAGCAATTATCCTTTATCCCCACTCCTTGCACTAAAAGTTTACCGGCTTGATTATAGACCTTACAAGCGTCCTGGTCAAACTTTACGGCAAAGTCAGCGTCGCACAGCTGGCTAATGCTGAGAATGTTTGCTTTCAAACCTTTGACGTACAAAACATTTTCTAGCTTAGGAAACCCAGGTTACTCGACAGTACCTCGTCCTATAATGCTAGACTTGCTCCCATCTCCAAAGGTAACTCTGCCATCCTGATAATCCTCAAGAGATGTAAAAAATGAGGCATCACCTGTCATATGTCTGGAGCACCCACTGTCAAAATACCACTGTGAGGTATTATGTGCTTTGAGAGAAACATGAACAACAAAGGCCTTTTTATCTTTCTTAGTCACCCAAGAAGTGGTAACCTTATGTTTTCCCTTGTTATTGTTGGTTTTAGCTGGAATGTGAGAAGCATTTACAGACGGTAGTGACATCCGTCGTAATTCCTCCATCAAACTCTGTGATGTGGTGGCTAAAAACTCAACACGCTCTCTCAGACTAGAAAACTCATCAGTATGACATGGAGGAGAAGTAGTACGTCGTGTCCGACCCATGCTATAGCAAAACTCCCTGAGATGGCCTTTTCTTTTGCAATAAGTACAAAAGAACACAGCCAAAGGCGGACCTTGGTTTGCTTTTCTTGGTCGAACTCTCCTTTGAGGTTTTTGACTATGGCCATAAGGAGTCGTAGTAAACTCAGGAACTAGTCCAGGTGCAATTTGGGAGGTGGAGGCACCATCATAACCAATTCCCTGCCTATCACCAAAACCTAAAGCGGGGCTGAGGAGCATCTTTACCATCTTCCCAGATCTGTCCTCGATTTGTACCTTGACTTCCCGTGCTTTCTCAAGGTCATGAGTCAGCTGGGCAACAAGGGCTTCTAGTTTCTTCCGAGTCACCACGGAGGAATGGAGTTCACTCGTAAGACTAGCCACTTGTTTAGTCAAGTTCCCTCCCTCTTTCTAAAAAATACTCTCTCTCTTTCTAAACAAACTCTCTTTCTAAACAAACTCTCTTTCTCAACACAGGCAGATTCTCTCTCTCTCAGGGCGGTGCAGGTGGAGGACTCTCTCTCTCTCTCGCTTTTCTTAACTCTTCCTCTAAGCCGGTGATCTTAAGAACTAACGCTTTGTTACGCTTTTTAGTTTTAAATGACTCAGAATATAACTCAGCGTAGGCATGTTGAATATCACTCTCGCTCTCACTTGTGTCATCCTCCCCCTCACTCACATCGCTCTCACTGTCGAGGTGTCCCTGTGATGCATCATCCTCATCGTCGTGAGGAGAACTTGAAGCGCTCACATGACTAGCCATGAATGCGGTGAAGTTGCACTCATGCGGTGATTTGACTCCAGAATCCACCGACTCGACCTCACTGTCGTCGCTAAGGGTGACATTAAGGACAACTTTCCCTTTCTCTCTGTTTAGACGTGTGGCAGACTCAAAGGCTCTATGACCCCTACCATCGCACTCAAAGCACCTCTCACTTTCTTTCTTAGGAGGATATTTAAAACCTTTTTCATTTTTCTTTTCAAATTTATTTTTCTCAAATTTCTTTTTATCTTTAAAGTTGCCATTTTTCTTAAATTTGAGAATCCTCTTGAAATTTTTAGCAAAAAGAGCCAAATCATCTAAGTCAAAATCACAATCAAAATCTGACGTGTCAGTCTCTCTCTTTCTAGATGACTCTACCCTCTTTTTAGCCGATCCCTCACTCTTTTTCTCTTTGGCATTAAGTGAAATTCCCTTATCTTTAGACCTAGCAGTTTTAGGGAACATATCAATTTCATATGTTTGCAAATCTCCTACAAGTTCTTCCAATTTTAGCGTATTTAAATTACCCATAGAATTTAGCACAGTGACTTTAGGGATAAAACGCTTAGGCAGAGAACGGAGAATCTTTTTAACAACTCTAGCATTAGGAATATGTTCACCAAGATTAAAGCTAGTATTAACAATGTCAGAAAGTCTAGCATAAAAATCATCAAAACATTCAGTCTCATGCATGGTGATGGTTTCAAATTGAGTTGTCAAATTTTGCAATTTAGACTCTTTCACAGCATTAGTTCCTTCATGGGTGAGTTGTAAAACATCCCATGCCTCTTTTGACGTGGTGCACATCATTATGCGTTTGAACTCATCAGGTGTGACAGACCCAGAAATAGCACTTAGACCCTTAGAATTGAAAGATGACCATTTAAATTCATCTTCAGTCCAAGAAGTGACAGGTTTTAAATTGATCACATTATCAACAGTGACAGAGGGAGGTGTCCACCGTCTTTCAACCAAAATCCAGACACATTCATCAATGGCTTTTAATGCAGATCTCATGCGGGCTTTCCAATATGCATAGTTCGTCCCGTCAAAAGCTGGCATTTTATTATATGATTTCTCCATTGAACACACACTTTTTCAAAAATCAATTTTTCAGAAAATTGATATCTTAGAAAAATTTTGCGGAAAATTAGGAATACGCGATAGATTAGCGTAACCTGTTCTGATACCAATTTGAGAAAGAATATGCCCTTGCGTTCAAATTAAGAAATTATATAATTAAACACAGTTTAACCCAATTAAACCCTAAACATGCAACTAGGTGTGATTGAATAAGATGAAAAACATGCTAGTATGATAAAACACACACAATTGAGGAAAAATCCCCCAAAGGGGAAAAAACCATTTATTTCACTATAATTTTGTAAAGTACAATTTACACGGATTACGATGAAATACAAGGGTGACACAGAATTACCCGCAGGCGTCGGATCTTTAGTCGGCGGCTGGAAGTTTCCCTTTCCAGGAGGGCAGCAATGAAGAAGAAGGACGATTTTCTCCACAAGGGTATGAACAGCAAAAGGATTTGTGTTCTAGGGTTTCAAAAACGATTCACAAATGATTTGAAAATTTGTGTGAATCAAGACATGAGTTTGATAACTCACAAAGATGAAGACTTTGAGTTTTTGGACTCTGAAAATCGTGTGTAGAAGTCTTATCAAACTACTTCCCGTAGTGGGTTTATAAAGGAATAACTTGGCCTAAAAAATCTCTGCACGATCTGTTGATCTTTATCCCAGGCGAACCGGTCTGGGTCTGAGGCGGATCGGTCCCAGGAGGTGGACTGGTTCTTTTTATTTATGGCTTTATCGGTTCACTAGCGGTCCGGGGTGTACTGGATTTTCAGCAAGCGGATCGGTCCGACAGATGGGCGGACCGGTCCGTGGTCGGATTGATTCTTTTTCTCTGGGCGGACCGGTTCGGCCTGTCAGAATTTTGATTCCTCCTCTTCTATGATATTCGGATCCGTTGATGACGATATGAATCTTGAATTTCTTCAACGGTGTAACGGCGTATGACATAACAATTGATAATGGACAAAAATGTCCTTACACATTTCATAAATTTCCCATAACCGATCAAAACAAAGGATTGAGATCATCAACGACTTATTAAAATGATGAAAAGAACTTTGTGTTAGTCATAAACTCATATTGATTTAAAAACTCATAAAAAATTGAAATGCTCAAAATCTCACCAGGTTTGATCAATCTCCACACTTATTCGTTAAGTCGTCAATTTTCTTTCAATTTCCATTTTCGGTCAATTTTGGCTTAGTGCATTTTGATTGTTAACAATTTGAGACTTTAAATAGAATAAAGGTGATATTTTTGAAAAATTTAAATTCCAATTTTTATTTATCTTGATCAAAAATATTTTTGGCTTTTTTCAAATTTTTTTAATTTTTTTGAAATTTTTGAAATTTTCTAAAAAAACACACTTGGAAAGAACATGTGATCGAATCAAAGGATCTAAACAATAAACGGGAAGAATATCCCACACCCCCTAACTTAAATGTTGCATTGTCCTCAATGCGAATCAAGAACACAACATAAAGAGAGGAAAAGAAAGATATTACCCAAATGGAGAGATCCCCGATGAGTGCGAGTCCATTGAATCTACAAAACATGTTAGAACCAAGCATAACAAAAAAAATAACAAAAACTCGACCATCGAAACTAGACTATAATAAAAAAGAAGAAGTAATAATAAAAAAAACTAATTATTTACAACCTAAAATTTGAACGGCTAATAAATCATACACTAGAAGTCGAAAAATTTGAGGGTCCACCCAAAATACAATTTGACTTTGAGGGATTAATGGTGTGACCTCACTAGAAAGCATGCCTCCCGAAGAATAAGAATTCCGTCGGGAAAACGGAAGGCATGTGCAAAGAGGAAGAAATGAACCATCACCAATTAAAAAATTTAGGGGGATAATGAAGGATTTGAGTGCATAGGGGGACAAGTACCTTTGGAATCCAAGAAAAAAAGAATCACCTCCCATAGATTTTTCAATTAGTATGGGAAGCGGAGCACACAACAAGAAAGAGTCCATCTTGGCAAATAATTTAAGCATAGAGTCCTTGTCCTCAAAATCTTCTCCCCCAAAATTTTCAATTGGATCTGATGGAGTGACACGTCTAAGTGTATGTCCCGTAAGATGAAGCATCTCAAAATAACATTCCCATACAAGAATCGGATCAACATCCTCAAGACATTCATCCAGTTCTTGTGATGGATTTAATGGTTCGATAATAGTGGGGACACAAGGAGACAAATGATCTTCAACCTCAGTATATTTTGCAATATTTATAAGAGGTTGATATTCAAAAGAACTTGGATCACTCTCAACGATTTCATCCTCAAAAGTGTTAGGTGAAGCACAAGTCTCGACCTTCTCTAAGTTGTCCAAATAATCATTCAACTCCTTGCATGTTGCTCTAATTTTCAACTCTGTAGTAGCAAGGTCATCAGATTGCTTTTTGATAATAATCAAGAATTCTTCCAAAGTAGGCTTCCTTGGTTCTAGCACCTCGGATTCCTCATTTGGTTGAAAACATTCTTCAACTTCAAAAATATCGGAAGAAAAATCCTCATTGGGTTCAAATAATGCATATAACTCTTGCTCCCAACAATGATTTTTTTCTCGATATTTTTTTTCAAGTCTTTCTTCTTCAAGCAATTCATTTTGATAAATTTGGATGGCCTTAGCAATGGGCTTGTATTTATGAGACTCATTTTTCGTGATATTGATCCAATGTTCATAAATCGTGAGTTCATTCTCATACTCACTATTAGCATAACAATTAAAGCCACCAAAAGAGTTAAAATAAGACATTTCAAAGTGGGCAATTAAAAAACGTGATACACATTTTTCCGATTTTTTAATTTTTTATTTTTGATCAAATTCGGGATTAACTAACCTAACCTAAAGTCTACCTAATTCCCCGGCAACGGCGCCATTTTGATCGAGTCGTAAACCGAGCGTCCGTGTAATACGCTAGTCGTTGTTATAGGCTTCCAACCTCAATACAAAAAAACCTAAACTTGTAACTACACTTAAGGAGTATAGTAGCGAGTCTGAGTATCGAATCCACAGGGAATTAGGACGTGTGAACGTGACGACAAAGGTAAGGTAGTTTAATCCTAAAGTTGATGTTAAAATAAAATAAAAGAAAAAGACTATTGATTTTTGAATTTTACCTATGAATTAACTAAATTCAATTAAATTAACCTAAGCACGCAAAATTAACTAACTAAGAAGGAATTAATATGAATGAAGAAATGGGTTAAGAATACACTCCCCCGAACCCTAGTGTGTATGCCAATACAAAATTAGTCATAAATTAGATAATTGATCAGACCCAGTCTTTAGTACTCCAAAGCATTACATATATGAGGTTCAAGCCCACATCATACATAATCAAAGAATGAGTAAAGCACTGTCGCAATAGTTCACGCGTGTTGCATCCTTAAGCACCCCGGTTACCTAGGGCAAACGAGGTCAAAAGGTCTACAATGGTTGTGAAACAATACAACACGATCTAATCACTTATTTAATTTAGAGGACAAATTTTATATTTATGCATACCACATCTGGTTGGGTTCATGCATCCCCACCCTTAAAAACTTAGCTAGACATGGGTTTATGAGAAAACAAATTCATAACAATGCATGTAATTGTGCATCTAAGAATCATTGTTAACAAATTGCAAAACAATTGAGAATTGAATTGGAAATAAAGTAAAGAATATATAAGAGAATGAAAAATTGATACTTGTATTCAGCAATGGGGAAAAGAGATGAACTTGAATCCAGAAAAATTCTTCTTCTTCAAATTTACAAACTAGGGTTTTCTCTAAAAATAAGAAATTTGTCTATTACAAACTCTCTAAAATCTAATTCTCTCTCTAAAATTCTATTCTACTCTCTAAAATTCGACTCTACTCTCTAGAATTCGACTCCCTTGGAAGGATGTAGGGCTTGACCTTTTATACACCTAAAAAATGACTTTTACCATGCCTCTCCACGTTTTACAACTAATAAAAATGAATTAAACAAGAAATTTCAAGAGTTTTGACTCTTCAGCTTCCAGAATTAATTTCAACTTTTGACTTTCTGTTTCCAACTTTAAATGGGTATAATTTCTTCACCATAGCTCGGATTGGGGTACCGTTTTTCCCAATGTTCTTATAATTTAGATCTCTTCAACTCTCTAGCTTTCCCCACCACCGGAATATATATGTAAAATTACAAAAATGCCCTTCAACTCCCCATTTCTTGGTTTCTTTCACTGTTTTGAGTTCTCCTTCGCACTAACTTGCATGAAATACCTGTAAAACACATGAGAAATACACAAAATATGAAATAATTGCGAAAAGAGGTTAGTATCATAAATACGAGACAAATCCAAGCTATTTACACTGCACGAGATCATAAAAATACCGAAATTAAGGGGATAAATGTGAAGAATATGTGCCTAATCAGATGAGTTGCCCCCCACACTCATATTGCTTGAGAGGAGATTGATCTACAACACGATAATTCCTACAAGGAGGGGTCTGTTGCTATCCTAGACCATAGTGAAAGGAAATTGAGGTAGAAGATAGTACCATTAGTATGTGTCCAATGGCGGCATCACAATGTCGAAATGTCTACTGAGAGAGCGAAAATAAGATGCGTGAAAAATATCCAGAGTTATTCTTACCAAGTATACCTTTATTTTCTGAATTTTGGGACGAAATTTCGTTATTGTGTGTGTGTGGGGGGGGGGGGGGGGGGGGGGGGGAGATTATGTAATACCCGTAAGTTTTAATGATTTTAATTATAGGATTAATTGAATTAAATAATGAGAAATAAATTTATGATTAATTCAAATTTAATTAGATATTTACTAGCATGACGGGTGTTAGTATTATTGATGTGAATAATGTTGAATATTACTTAGTGAGTAAAGTAATATGTGATTATGAATTTATTAAAATTGTCGCAAGTGAATAATACGACAGTTATGGAAATTAAGTCGGGACGCGCGTGTTAGCCGTGTCGTGACTAAATTTAATGGAATAAAGTATGTTATGTATAAGTCACCCATACGGTCATTTATAGTGCGCCAAAATGTTCGAAAGGATCAATATAGTCAGAAAAGTCTACCCGGGAGTTTAGTTTGGGTCCCGGGGCAGTTTAAGGCCAAACCGGCGCACCAGGAGGGTATTTCGATCATTTTAATTTTTAGCATAATAAAAACCTACGAAAATTCAAGGGGTATATCTGAGGGAAGGAGTTGTCTTCTAGGGTTAGAATTCACAAAATCTAAGAAGGACATGAGAGGAGGAAGAAGAAGAGGTTTTCAAGCCTAGAGCGACTACCGGTATACCGTTTGCACCACCGTCACCACCAATGCGTAGATTGAAAGTAGAGGATCGTCCTCAATACCGTCTTCTTGAAAGGATCAGAACTTTCATTAAAGGCAAGTGATTTATCTTGCAATTATTCAATGCATATATTATCCATGGTAGTTTAGAATTGGAGAAAACCTTGAATAATTGACAGTTAATGTATTTGGAGAATTTAATCTTCAATATGGGTAGGTTTTGCAAGTTGAAAGCGTAAGAAATTTCCTTTTTATATAAAACTATGAATGATGCGGAAGCGTTGAATGATGGTTCACAAATAAACAAAGCCAAATTTTAATTTCTTCAAAACAAATTAAAATAAGTTAATCCAAGTCCTAGAATTTGCCTAAGTGATATATATCAATATTAGCAAGTTAGGCGAAACCAATTTTAGCAAAAGACTTGAATAAACCAAATTTACCCAAAATTTAATTTAGTCCCAAATTAAATGAGTGTGATAATTAAACCAAATTTTATCTTGAATTAAACCTAAAGCATGGATTCTAAATTATTGTGCAAGATAAAATAAACAATATCACACTAAGCCGCGATGTACGAGGAAAAACCCAAGACGGGAAAAAAACCTCGGACGGCCCTAGCCACAAGTCCACTAGATATGGAATTACAATTACAAGACAAAAGACTTACATCCTCGACTCAAACCCTCTCAAGCCTTGTTGCTCCTTCTTGTAGAAACCTTTTCCTAGCGGACAACCACGGAGCTCCACTGCGATCTCGGAATCCACCAATAGGACTTTGTATGGTCACCGTCACCCAAGCTTGGAGCCTTTCTCTAAGTGAGTAATACCGCAACAAACTTCTTCTTCTTTGTGATGGGATGTAGAAGGAAACCCGAAACGTCTCTTTTTCAATTCGGTAGAGAAAACCGGTGCCAAAACTCCAAGTAAAGATATGTATATAGAACTTGGATAAACAGCTATTGGATGTAAACACTAGAGTGTGTAGGATTTTTCATTAAAGAATAACACTCAAAACTTGATCTTTTTCCTTAAACAAATTTTCTATCAAAACACTCTCTAGGAGTTTTTATGGTATGAAAAAGATGCGCCTTCAAAAATGATTCCCGTCCTTAATAAAGCCTTAAAAAATCAGTTAAGAAACAAGTGGGGAAATGGGGTGAAAACTGCCAAAAACTGCTCAAAACTGTTCCCGCCTGGCATCTCGTTCGAACGAACTTGACTCTCGTTCGAACGAGACTTCTAACGAGCGACCAGACTGGGCTCGTTAGATATCTCGTTAGAACGACCAAACTCGTTCGAACGACATATCGAACGACTGACCAGTTTAGGTTCGTTGGCAAACTCGTTCGAACGAAACCTGGTTCGAACGAAAAACTCGTTCGAACGAGACTTCGAACGACTTCCAGAAATTTTTGATAAATTCAATTTTTGGCCCAGAAACTTTATGTACTTTATTTTAAATTTCAATTAAATTATTCTGAAAGTAAAACATGGTTTTTTATTAAACCTAACACCCAAATAAAATTTTGTTCCAAGCTCCTATATAAATATAATTACATTCATACCTTGGGAGCATGGAATCTTAGTTGATGACGTAGAAACGAGGCACGCAAACCGGCATTTTGATGAAGCTTTAAATTCTTTGCCGCTACGTCTGCAATACATACTTCATAGGCTTGAGAATATTACAATTAAATACTATCCTATGAATAAATGTTTTAGTCCGGAATTGAGCCAAAACTACATATGGACTCAATTGGAAATTTGTGTCCTTACAAATCTCCCCCTTTGGCTATTCCGGGACAAAAACCAAACAAAAAATCCTAAAGGGCCGTCAAGCTCACTAGACTCAAAACATAACCGGCCCAATCTTGACTCAACCCAAGGATTAAACACTTTGCCTTTTAAAGTTGCCGCTTTAGTAGAATACCTGCACACTTAAGCAAATTCATAAAATGCATAGGGAATATCAAAATATATTAATCGCAATTAATTAATTACTCCCCCTAAAATAATTCTCCCCTTTATCAAACAATGACATTTACTTAGAAAGACGTCTCCCCCTAAGATAAATCTCCCCCAAACTAAGATGCGATAATAATAGGATTAGATACCATTTCTCCCCCTATCATCATTCTCCCCCTTTTTGTTCAGGAATAGGCAAAGGATAAAGAACTAATAAACAGCATGTGGAAGCTTAAAGTGAAAAGACATGAAAGCATATGGGCAATACAATCAAGGCAAAGACAAATAAATATCATATATATAGATACTAAAACTATACCAATAGAGCACTTGCATATATATATATAGATATAAACACACACATAACACAAAATACAATAAGTTTGCACACTCGTATGGCAAAAATGTGTCATATGGAAACGGAAGTGTAGGGGTGTGAACTAGCAACAATTTAAATTTAGACCCAAACACTTAATAAACGTTCACGGAGTTCTCATTTGATTGTAAACTTCATCACATTGAAATATAACCTCATGTCACAATATAGATTGAACTCAATGAACAAACATACACAATGCATACAAGCCTAGCATGATGATGATTCTACAAACCAAATAGAGTCATGACATTAAAGACAACTAGGATAAACGGACATTGTGCAAACCGTTGATATACCATCCAAATATCCCTCAATTAACATATATATTCTTTTATTTTTGAATGAATATATCAAACAAACATAGGCCTTGGCAGTTGTTTTCTTTTTAATGCCAAATATTCTGTTTTTAAGCCTTTGGATCACGTATTTCTTTTAGATCCAATAAACGGTGGCTTACAATCGCAAAGGATTTAATTCATCCTTTCGGAGCCCTTCCCCGTGCACATTTAGATTTATCATGTTTTCATTTTCACACAAATCTTACATGCAACGGATTTTGACATGCACTAGTCCTCCTAGGTCAAAGATATGTAAATGACTAGATTGGTAGGAGAACACCTCAAAAAGCTCAAATATAACATGTGACATTAAGATTTCAAAAGAGCTCGTGCATGTGTGAATAGTGGCATACAGAAATAGAATCCATTAAAACAATACAAAATCCAACTACTCCATATAAAACATGGTAAAGAACATTTTAAGGATTGAAAATCTAAACCAAAAGTTCTAGCCACATGGGAGCGTAAACGATGGGATTCAAACACAAATATATGCCACATAAAGTGTGTCAAACTAAAATACACACAAAATAAAATCTTTTTGAGTTTTTAACATTTTTAATCAAAAATAAATATTTACTCAAAAGTACAAACAAAAATCATTTGTATTTTTCATTAAGCTTAAATGAAATAAATAAAACACAAATGATAAACAAAAATCTTTTTATATTTTTCAATTAGTTCAAACACAAAATATAATACAAAAAGATAAACAAGTCATGGTTTCTAGCATGGGATATGAAATAAGGCTATGACTAGAAAATGACTAAACAAGCATATATTTAGCATGTGAATATAGCATAAATTATAAACGCTAAAGTATGCAAACACTAACACATTCATCCTTTAGATTTTGCAAGGGAGGAAGCATGTGTAAGTAAATGAGAATCAACAACCCTATTTTGTGAGGCAACCAAGTCGGATTTCCTAACCCAAATTAATGAGGAATGACTATCTTGGGGTGTAGGAACGTTAACTACAGTGGTTACTTTACTAGGGGGTTTTCTAGGAATTCGTTTAAGATCTAAACAAAATTTCCTAAGATGACCTTGTCGACCACAATGTGTACAAGTGAGAACATGTCGAAAAGATTTACTTAAGGTGTGATCTTTAAAAGTATTCCTAGTTGATTCTCCTAAAACATTGTTTTGGGCATTATGAGTAAATTCATTACAAGGATTGAAGCCTAAACCACAAGTGTCATTTTTAATTTGGATCGTTCCTAACATTTTATCAAGTTTTTCCGAACGACATTCCAAATCAAATTTGACATTGCTAGAATCTTTTAATTTATTTTCCAATTCTGCAATGTTAGATTCTAGTAAAACATTTCGCTCTTCAAAAGCAAGAAGCTCCTTTTTCAAGGATTCCATTAAACCCCTAAGGCTATCTCTTTCGCCTTCTACAAAATCAAGCTTCTCTTGAAGAGTCCTCACATGTGTCCTAAGGTCTTCTATTAAAACATTTTCATCAATGACCTTGACACTTTCTTTTAAACTAGCTTCTAACTTCAAATTAGCTCTTTTCAATTTAATAGATTCTTTATAAAGTTCTTGAAAAGCATTTTGAAGTTCACTCACATTAACCTCTTCTTCATTTTCACTCTCACTTTCTTCTTCACTCTCACTATCATCAAAAATAAGAGAATCATGTACAATGACCTTAGAAGTGGCATATTCTATCGTTTCATCAATCGATGAGTTGTCACAATCACTCACATGACTAGCCATAAAAGCCACAAAATTTTTCTTAGTGGGGGAATCGGGCTTTTCTTCCTTATCACTATCACTAAGGGTTGCATTATATGCAGTGGGTCGTTTACCCTCTTTCCTTAGTTTAGTGGGGCACTCATAAGCTCGATGGCCATAACCTTCACAACCAAAACACTTTTTAGACTCGTCCATATCTAAATTGTCATTACTAGGTTTAGGGATCCTCTCGGCTTTAGAAATCTTCTCGCTTTTATCATGTTTAGAAGTATCAAATTTCTTAAAATCATTTTTAAATTTATCTTTGTTAAATTTAAGAAATTTTCTAAATTTACGAGCAAACAAAGCCATGTCTTCCGAGTCACTTTCACTATCGCTCTCTACTACTTGTTTGACCTCTTTTCGGGCTTTTAAAGCAACACCCTTTTCAATTTTATTTTCAATTTTAGAGGGAAACATATCTAGTTCATAGGTTTGTAAATCACCTACAAGCTCTTCTAATTTCGTAGAGGCTAAAGTGGGTAAAGAATTTAAAACGGTCACCTTTGGAATAAATCTATCAGGTAGGGACCTTAAAATTTTCTTTACAACACGGTCGTCAGGTATTTTCTCTCCCAAGTTAAAAGATGAATTAACAATATCAGAAAGTCTAGCATAAAATTTATCAAAAGTTTCTAATTCATCCATTTTGATAGTTTCAAATTGAGTGGTGAGGTTTTGGAGTTTTGATGCTTTAACGACACTAGTTCCTTCATGAGTTAATTGTAAAATATTCCAAGCTTCTTTAGCGGTTTCACACGTCATAATACGTCGGAATTCATCCGGTGCGACAGCGCTAAATAAGGCATTTAAACCACGGGAATTAAAATTAGCAAGTTTAAACTCATTTTCAGTCCATCTATCGGTGGGTTTGATAACACGTTCATTTTCAACTAAATAGGTTGGTGGGGAGTACCCGTTAACAACAGACATCCAAACTCTCTCGCCGATAGATTTTAGTGCCGATTTCATTCGCGCTTTCCAATACGCGTAGTTTGAACCATCGAAAATAGGAAATTTTGAAAATGGGGAAAAATCCATTTTAGCCAAAAAATTAAAAGATCTTAACGAAATAATTTATCGTTTTTGGCTCTGATACCAATTTGAAAGCGTAAGAAATTTCCTTTTTATATAAAACTATGAATGATGCGGAAGCGTTGAATGATGGTTCACAAATAAACAAAGCCAAATTTTAATTTCTTCAAAACAAATTAAAATAAGTTAATCTAAGTCCTAGAATTTGCCTAAGTGATATATATCAATATTAGAAAGTTAGGCGAAACCAATTTTAGCAAAAGACTTGAATAAACCAAATTTACCCAAAATTTAATTTAGTCCCAAATTAAATGAGTGTGATAATTAAACCAAATTTTATCTTGAATTAAACCTAAAGCATGGATTCTAAATTATTGTGCAAGATAAAATAAAGAATATCACACTACGCCGCGATGTACGAGGAACAACCCAAGACGGGAAAAAAACCTCGGACGGCCCTAGCCACAATTCCACTAGATATGGAATTACAATTACAAGACAAAAGACTTACATCCTCGACTCAAACCCTCTCAAGCCTTGTTGCTCCTTCTTGTAGAAACCTCTTCCTAGCGGACAACCACGGAGCTCCACCGCGATTTCGGAATCCACCGATAGGACTTTGTATGGTCACCGTCACCCAAGCTTGGAGCCTTTCTCCAAGTGAGTAATACCGCAACAAACTTCTTCTTCTTTGTGATGGGATGTAGAAGGCAACCCGAAACGTCTCTTTTTCAATTCGGTAGAGAAAACCGGTGCCAAAACTCCAAGTAAAGATATGTATATAGAACTTGGATAAACAACTATTGGGTGTAAACACTAGAGTGTGTAGGATTTTTCATTAAATAATAACACTCAAAACTTGATCTTTTTCCTTACACAAATTTTCTATCAAAACACTCTCTAGGAGTTTGTATGGTATGAAAAAGATGCGCCTTAAAAAATGATTCCCTTCCTTAATAAAGCCTTAAAAAATCAGTTAAGAAACAAGTGGGGAAATGGGGTGAAAACTGCCAAAAACTGCTCAAAACTGTTCCCGCCTGGCATCTCGTTCGAACGAACTTGACTCTCGTTCGAACGAGACTTCTAACGAGCGACCAGACTGGGCTCGTTAGAAACTCGTTAGATATCTCGTTAGAACGACCAAACTCGTTCGAACGACATATCGAACGACTGACCATTTTAGGTTCGTTGGCAAACTCGTTTGAACGAAACCTGGTTCGAACGAATAACTCGTTCGAACGACTTCCAGAAATTTTTGATAAATTCAATTTTTGGCCCAAAAACTTTATGTACTTTATTTTAAAGTTTCAATTAAATTATTCTGAAAGTAAAACATGGTTTTTTTATTAAACCTAACACCCAAATAAAATTTTGTTCCAAGCTCCTATATAAATATAATTACATTCATACCTTGGGAGCATATACCTTAGTTGATGACGTAGAAACGAGGCACGCAAACCGGCATTTTGATGAAGCTTTAAATTCTTTGCCGCTACGTCTGCAATACATACTTCATAGGCTTGAGAATATTACAATTAAATACTATCCTATGAATAAATATTTTTGTCCGGAATTGAGCCAAAACTACATATGGACTCAATTGGAAATTTGTGTCCTTACACAAGTAGATAAACTTATGGAAATATAGGAAAAATGAAATCATGATCCGTGTATTAGGAGTTATGAATTAAAGTGGAATTATATGATGTTCTTGAAGAAAAATTGAGGAACTAGGGTTTTTAAGAAATATTCATGATTTAATCCAAGAAAATTATGCCCCCATGAAGAGTTGATGATTCTGATACGTTAAAACTTATGTATTTATGTTGGTGTAACATCTAATATAATTATTTGGGAGTTTGGAACATTGTAATGGATGATTTGAGGTTTAAATTTGAAGAAACCCATAGGCAAAATTATGCAGAAGTCGTAGGCAAATATCTGATGGATTGATCGATCAAAATCGCCCCCTGCAATTTGTGACTTATTTTTCCTTTTAAGTTTTGATTCAACCCCAAATTTTAAGAACCCTTAACATTGATTAATTGAATATAACGGGACTCAGGGAATGTCAGTAGGTTTGTATTTAAGACACGAAAAATATCATTATGTATGGGATCGAATGGGAAAATTTAAGAGTGTTCTTCGAATGCGTTATGATTGGAAATTTGATGGATTGGGGTTTAAGACGGATAAATGATGACTTAGGGTTAATACCAGCAGTAGGGGGACACTATAGTACTTAATTAACCTAAGGAATCATTGGGTGACTTCGTAAATCTTTGGGATTGGGAAAGGTACTTGAATTTATATGACGAGAGTTATGGAGTTAATTCAATTTATGTATGATATGCGGGTTATAAATACAACGTGTGGGACTTGTAATATGGGATGTATGTATACCAATATGGAATATATAAATACTTAGGTTGTGTGAATACCTATTGTATTGATTTTTATGTGTATGACATACGTACCATACTTGCTATCGTCGGGAGGTCTTGAAGGGGATAGTCTTGTCTTGAGGAGACTTTCGGGCGGGGGGGGGGGGGGGGGGGGAGGGGGATATAGATTGGTACCTCAGAGCGTGGGATCAAAGGAGGACTTATCTGTGAGTGGATAAGTTTGGGTTATATGGCTATGTAGGTGTGTGCGTGACCCATTACACCGTGGTCCATGTTTGCCTCCAGTTTGTGAGTGATTTGTTTTATTACGATTCCTGAGAGATTTGGAATTTATAGTCCTTATTATGTACGTGAGGTACCAGGACTTAATAGCAGAGTATATACGCACCGTTAGTTTTGCCTATATAGGGTGAGGTATTTGTATGTATTATAATGGTGAAATATATATACTTGTGTTTATTCTATGGTGTTGCTTAGTAGAACATGATGATAGTGATGTCTAAAATATATTAAGTGCGTGAAAACTCAAGGGATTAATGAGATACTTGAATTCGATTAATTAATAGTGGAAATGCAAGAATGCATTATTCTGGTGATACACGTGGGCACAATGACTTAGGCATCATAGTAAGATACTTGATTCAACTAATAAGTGGGATAGTGTAACTAGGATGGGTTGGGAGAATGCATTAGGCGTGCACAATAGTTGAGAGGTGATAATCTCAAGTGAGAGCACATGAGTAACATGTATATAATATTCATTGTTTAATAAAATTTTAAACACTTGCCATTTTAAAACTATTTTCAACTCGGGTTCTAGCCCGTTTCTTGCAAATCTCTTCCTTTTGTCTCAATATATATATTACAACAGGTGCCCAGCCACAGGGACACCAAGCTTAGAGTTACCATCAGTTGACATGTTGTAGCTGCTGTGGAAGTTACAGAACCTTGGTATTAGACGCCTCCACTCATCCTTGACTCATTCGAAGCACTTTATATCAGTCAAGTCATGTTGCCCATTCTTATTAAAGATTTTTTACTTCAGACTTTTTTTTTCCAGTTATTAAGCTTTATTTCATATCAGACTTTTGTAGTAGGATTTTATTTTGGAAGTGTTTTCTCCAGACTCGGTTAATTCATTTTGTCAATTCCTTTCCTATGAGATTGTATTTGATGATTAATGTTTATTTATTCATTTATTTGGTTGTCTTGTATTCAAGATAAAATTTGACATCAGGCTTTTTAAATATTAGGTGGTTAGTATTTAATAAAAAAAATCGACAGTGATGCAAATGCTGATACAATTGGATATTCTATTTTAAATTGAATAAAGGACTGACCACCCGGTATTTAATTAGGTGGGATGTCACACTTTCAAACTCAACAAATGTCCATCTTTAAAGAAAAATCTACATTCTTTGCAAGAAACTTGAAAACATTACTTCACCAATGTGTTAGCAAAATCAATCATCATTTTTAAACAATTTATTTCCTAAAATGTTCAACATAGATTTTCTGGAAAATACACCATTTTCATAAAAATCCCAATCTTCATTTCTAGAAAATTTGAAATATTTACTTCATTATATATTTTCAACAAAATAATATTTTGCAACATTTTTATTCCATAAAAATGTTTATTATTTACTACACATGATTTTCATCATTTAATTAAATCAACCCTACGCATGTAATCTAACAACAAGACTATAAATACACAAATGGAGTCTTAATACTAAGACTAAGATTTTTTCATCTCTAATGGAGTTTTAACAAATGTAGGCATGAAAGGTCTGAGAAGGTGGAAACCTCCCACCTCTTATGGTGGCCACAAGGAGGTTGCTCGACTCCGAAAATGAGGCTCTACGAAGTTTCCAAGCAAAAACTCCCTTTGAACTCACTAAATCTTCCATTTCCATTTTCAAAACCCCAAACAATAACTCCATAAATTCATAGATCTCCTCATCCATGATGGAAATGGATATAAATGGTTTAAATATGATGGAGTATATAACAAATATGGGGTTATAATGTGGAAGGATGGTGATAGCATGGTGGTTTATGGTGGTGGAAGAGTGTAAGAAAGCCAAAATGGCGGAGGAAGACTACCCCTCCACCATCTCTCACTCTTCTTCCAATTTTCCCCACTAATGAGCCCAAATAACCCATTTGAAAACCCTCTAAGTCCTAAAAGTCCCGTTTTTTACCATCTGGGCACACTAGATTTCGAGAACTCAAAAATCCAAGGGTTAAAATCGTGACAACGCACAAGGGCAAGTCAGATCTAACAATTTTGAGGCATGTCATTCGAACGACATGAGCATCGTTCGAACGATATATCAACCTGGTTCGATACATTACCTTGTGCGATCTGGGACTGTAATGCAGTGACATTTAGCTCGAAGGTCGTTTGAACCCCTGT
The DNA here is from genome assembly GCA_949130495.1 of Sambucus nigra. Classification (NCBI taxonomy): domain Eukaryota; kingdom Viridiplantae; phylum Streptophyta; class Magnoliopsida; order Dipsacales; family Adoxaceae; genus Sambucus; species Sambucus nigra. The sequence continues at coordinate 447,164,284 of OX422214.1, forward strand.
TTCGCGCGACATGGATCTTGCTTCTAACGACCCCTTATGTCGTTCGAACGACCCCCTTTTCCTATTATTTTATTTTCTTCATTTTTGACCCCCAATTTTCTAATAATTCTCCTCATCACTCACTCAATTACAATTTGTACAAAATTTAATTGAATTATTAGGGCGGGATATTACAAAGTTCCTTACTTGGGGAATTTCATCCACGAAATTCTCGATTCGGCAATCCTTAAGATTAAAAGGTTCAACAATTTTATTTTAATCCATAGAAATTCTCCAAGTCAAAAACATGGAATACTAGGGTCACTCTAAGTGCCTCCATACGGGGTTTGTCACTAAATAATCAACATGCGACATGTTCTAATGCTCATCATCTCATTAACAATGAACGTGACATAATCAACTCTGAGTCTCCACTCACTTTATGATCATGTTCAAACAATTTCTAGTACTACCTATGCTAGTCCCAAGGTATTCTTGAGCCTCCACGGGTCACTCTCTCTAGAGATCAACACTCACCCAAGTGAACCGTAATATAACCAATCATCGTATTCATCACCAAAGTCAATTCTATCTCAGGACTGTACATCCTGCATCCCACATCTCTTCAGGCGATACTGACTACACAACTTTTATGAGCTTGTCAATAATCATATTATGCTAATTTCTCAATCCAAGAAGTAATATTCTTACCAAGTCATAACCGTGTGTTTGACTTACACCTTCCTCTGCGTCACTCTGATGACCCTAGTACTACCCTAGGTGTCTCACCTTTAAGCACTCGCTAGATCTTCGCTTTGATCCACTCACCGTGACAAGCACATTGTATGCTAAGTTTTCCTCGATTTCTAACACTATATCACATCCTCAAGTCACCATCTCGCTATTAACAACCAGAGTCACTGAATGCCATAACGACCAGTCAAAATGTCACTATTCCCAAGAGAGCTCAGTACTACGAGCAACCCGTGTAGCTGAAAGTGCAGGCACTCGTACACAAAACTTTATGCAATGGCAGAATACCTCAGATGACGCACACCCAGTTATCGAGCTGCATTGACCATGCCCCATACACCACACTCTACCAGGTCCAACCACACTGTACCATGACATGGCACCTATCCTAGTCACCACATATGTGAGAATATCGATCCCCAATTATCAAAATCGAAAGGGACATACGAGAGTCAGAAGGAACCAACAACCATCCCGAGAAATTTCACCCATAAGTGTCAACTATGATTTAAGAAAGTGGACTTACTCCATATGTATGAAGTCATGTCACTCATTCTCAAAGTTCTCATCGAGTACTAATCCTAGCCACATAGCCTAGATAGGGTCACTAGCCGTGACGAATCGAATCACAACCATTCATTCTCGTAATATGAAAGTAATATACGAATCGGTAGTTAACACCCGACTTCCCTACTTGGGAGTAAGGACCTACCCTTCACATCCTTGGCACAAATGAACCATTATGGTTGGCGGGTGCCTCACACCTTTGTTTACACTGACCTTATCCATTTACTGGTGATGATGTCACAAACCTACTTTACCTAGGTTATTGTTTGCCTTATCATATCATGATCGTAATCCAAAATTCACCTAGTCAATACTCCATTCAAGAGATACAACCACCTTATTATATCCTTCGATTATATGAGGTTGTCACTAAGCTTACTTCCAGGCTCTACCCAAACTAAACTCATAACGACCACACTCACCGCCATTGGCATTCTAAGGGTAGTAAATATCGCACATGGCTACATCTTCTAATCCGTACCGGCTTGGAAAGACTTGCCAAGAACTAGTCCTTACCTTGCTAAGGCTACCCTAGAATATACCGTCGACACACGCCGACATTATAATCATGTGAAGAGTGCGCTTTTGTTCAAATTAAGAATTTATTTAATTAAACATAGTTTTTTAATTAAATCCTAAAAGCATGCATCTAGATGATTTATCAAATAAAATAAAGCATGTGACACAAAATATCAAGAAAAATCCCCGCAGGGAAAAATCATATTATTTCCACTATAATTTGTAAAAATGGTTACACGAATTATAATGAAAATAAGTGTGACATACAAAATATTCGTAGGTGTCGGTTCGATGTCGTCGGTTGGAATCTCCCGCAAGAACTCCAGGTGGGCAACAATGAAGAAGGGGCTGGTTTCTCCATAAAATACTCCAGATGAGTAAAAATAACCAATTGAAGGTTTTTTAAAATCTACACATTCAAAGATGGGAAGCATTTTCTTTTATAAAGAGGCATATAGCCTAAAAAGAATAAAAAGAGAAGTCTAAATAAATGAGCTCCGTTCTCTGCAGAAAGCATGTTGAAAAAAAGTGTTGGAAAAAGTTATTGAAAGTCGTGAAGAAAGTGACCAATAAACGAATGAGGAAGAGGGTAACTAGAAAATGAGATGTTTCCACCAAAAAAGAGAAAAGAGTAGTCAGAGAAGTAAGTGTTACCACCAATAAAGAGAAGGGGAAATTGATAGTTGAAAAAGAAAGTGAGGCAAATGTGGCAACAAACAAAGGGAAGAATATGATATCAGGTGGATATGGTTTTTATATCTCACATAATACTGGAAATAATAACGTGAATGTATAGAATTCATCCTTTAATATGAAATTCACTCGCTGAATAAAAATTTGAGTTACTTTAATTTGAAGCTTTCAGGTCAGAGAAGACAATCAGGGATTCATTCCATAAGGAAGTCGAAGTTCAATCATACAAGACAAACAAGGCTTAATTCCACATACTAAGAATGAGGGAATTACAAAAAAGACTAGTGTAAAGCCTTAATCAACTATGGGTGTGCTTACCAGATAGTGGATCGAGAAACATGGTAGTCTGGAGATAAGGAATAAGAAGTAGCTTCCAAAGTAAATTTAGGTGTTTTTTGTTATGATTTTGGGAAATATTTTGAACGTAATATATGCATTGGGATAAAATGTATGCTTTAAGCAGCGTTTTGAATGATATCATTGTTATGGGATATAAAAGTATATTTTGGACAATGTTTTGAAGGATATCATTGTAAAACTTATTTTGTTTGAATATGAATGGAAATGAAATGTTTAAGTTATTTTGGCTTATGGTTTAATTTCTATACATTGTCCGGATATGAATGGGCTTTAACCTAATTATTATATTTCAAGTTACACATGAATAAAATCATGAATAACTTCCATTGATTAAAATAAGTTACACCATGACACAAACATTACAAAAACTACTATTGATCATTATCACTTAAATCGCATATACACAACAACGATAAAAAAAATAAAAAATAAGACTTTCAATTAAAATTATTCTTTTTCACTTCTAATCTTCAATTAAGAATTTCTATTAAAACACAATATTATTTTAAATGGAGATCTAGGTTTTTTGTTATTTAAACTCATGTGCTGCTCATGTGAGAGCACAATTTTTTTTTCAAGTCGGTAGTCACGTTAATTATTAAGGGTTATGACTAAGTGGATCGTTAATTCAGTTTAAACGGTGTTAGTATCTTGCCAACAAAATGAAGAACAATGTTAAATATGCCATAAAAGTTTCAGTGACCAAAATGGAAAATTAGGTAAAATTTGTTGCATATCAACGTAATTAACCCAAATTGTTAATGATGAAAGTCCTATGGAAAATGAGGAAAACAAATATCATGATTTTAGAGATGAATAATGTCATATTCAGATTAATATTTGTGATCAGAGAAATTAGAATAGTATTGATATTAAATTAAGAGATATATTATTAAAAAGGGGTCCAAAAAATATTATCCATGAAAAAAGTCCCTAAAAAAACTATTCAGAACTTTTTCTTAGCTACATTACAATGGTTTTTTACCTAATGGGGATAATAAGGATATGCCATAGATGGTGTATTCAAAGGATGCATATAATTTTTTTTGTTGTTGTAAGTTGTTTAAGTAAGGGCATAAAAGGGGCAATAAGTTAGAAAATGAAGGATATAATGATTGCGGACATACTTATCTTAGACTTAAATAACATGAATCAAGTAATGAATATCTCAATAACATAATTTCTTGGATTAATTTTCATACTAGATTGGTGAGAAATTAAATGATTAATAAACATTTTCAAGACCATATAAATAAAAATAAAGAACATTGAAAGGGGTTTTTGAAAGAATAATTTATTTTGTTCAATTTCTAGATAAAAATAACCTGGCATTTCATGGAACAAATGAGAGGCTTTAAGATCATAGTAATATAAATGTTTTAGGTCTAAATGATGTGATTGCGAAGTGGGATTTATTAATAAATGATCATGTAAAAACTATTGAAAATAGTGAGATCCATTATCATTATCTTGGAGGATCGATAAGTGATTGAATTTGGATTTGCTCAGTAACTCCTCTAAACCCAGTTTAAACAAGGCGTTTATCTTTTCACTCCCTCTCTTTTCCAACCATTAAATTTATGTGCCTTATACCCTGCCTCTTTTGTTCTCTTTCATTACCCAATTATTAAACCTCAAATGCCACTCTCTCCCTTTTTATTTCTCTTTAAAGCCTATGATGTTACGTTAATTTCTCATCCTCTACAAACTCCCTATCTCATACCAGGTATTATATTATCCTCTCCCCTTCCCTATCTCTCATTTTCCCACTATATTTTGTATTTCTAAGTCCTAGATTTATTTTGTGAATAATTCAGTAAGCATAAAACATGGCATCCATCGAGTGTGTCGTACCCATTTTTAACATTAAAAATCCTCCAATCGGAGCTTTAGCTCCATTATTGTTATGCATATTTTATTTGATTAACATGGCTTTAATATAACAAGGAGTCATATTTACTTCAATATAATAAGGAGTTCTATTTTCAACATGTTGAATTAAATGGGTGTGTTGTAGGCACCGGGGGAGGGGGGGGAGTTTTATAGATGAATATACATATGGATTACTATGGGATCCATTATTATGCAATCACATGATTGGCACAAGAAATGAGATTACTTGCACCTAAAGTTAATGAAGTGTCCAAGTCACAAAACACTCCCATGTGTTCACCACTTGTAATGGCTGAAGTTGATAAAAGATAGGTCCGAACTCTCAGGGATAGCTATTAACAGACTCCCTTACAAATGTGAACTTTCCCCCATTAAGAGGGGCATGTGGAATTTTATCATCGAGAAGTAATACAACTCTGGCAACCAATTATCTAAAGTAATAAAGAGCAAACCCTAAACCCCGTAGATGTAGTCACCTTTTCGAAACACGTACTTGCTTTTGCGATTTCATTGCTCTTTTTTATATTTATTATTATTTGGATTGTGTGCATTGGATACTTTTGCCTATAGGAAATTACCACCTATAATTGGCACTATTTGTGGGAAATATTTGAATTATTTTCCACTAGACAGTTTCCTAAGATGTCTAACTCACCCAACTAAGATTATCAAAATATCAATGACTAAGAGGGTCATCAATAATAAAAAGAAGCACAAGCATGAGCATGGGTCATGAATTCCTAGCCCTTAGTCGATCAGAACTCACAATCGATGAGGGGACACTCTGCGATAAAAGGAATAACCTCCTCGCGAGAGAACTCATGGGAGGATAACATGCTCTAACAAGCGACGTGGAAACAAAAAGATTTGCAGTTTCATTAGAAGAGAAGTCGATAGAAACCTATCCCATCAAGGAGATTGCATGACTAAAGATCCCCTGAGGAGAGCCCTTGTCTGCCAGATAAAGTTACCCTTCAGGTGGGCTATTTAGAAGTTTGAGACTTCTAAGAAGTTTATTCCCCCGTGATTTAAAATCTGGGATAGGAAGATTAACCATATCGATTACATCAGGAAATATCTCTAGGAGACGATATTGCAAAGAACCAAAGAAGGATTTTTGTGCCAAATATAACTCTCTAGTCTTGAAGACATTGCCCAAAAGTGGTTTAATAACTTTCCACATAAATTATTTGCTTCCTTCAAATAGCTAAGGCCTTCATGATAAGATTTATTACTAAAGGACTCTTCTTAAATGGATGGACTTACTTCTAATGATGAATAAGAAGCCTCAGGAAACACTCCGAGAGTACGCTAGAATATACTAGGAGGTATATAATGAGGTGGAGGATTTCACTGAGAAGGTTATGGTGGCATCCTTCAAGATCAGTCTGCTGAGCAGCTCCATGCTTTACCAGTACCTCACCAAGAGAGAATCCATTACTATCAACGAACTTATGGAAAGAATCGAAAAGTACGCCAAGGTTAAAGATATAGGGACTTGAGTTGGTGTAGAAGGAGATCGACAGAAACATACCAAGAATGGGGATAAGGAGGGGACTAATTATAAAGGAAGGAGGAAGAAAAATATAAAGTGAAAGAAAACCTGGAAGAAGGATCCCGAGATCACGGTCATAAGGTAAAAAATTACAAGTCACTTAAGTACCACCTCGAGGAATTGGTTCAGGCTGAGCACCTAAATAATTTTATAGAGAATAATGAAGGCGCAACACCGCTTGTGTGCAACCAAAGATCATATAATGTCTTTGATAATGATAAGGTACACGAGTTCATGATACTCTATGGGTTTCCAAGACTCAATAAAATTTGGGACGAATGTTTGGCTATGAATTCGTAGTGATTCATAAGGCCTCAAACCCAAACCAAATAAAAAGAATGCCTGAAGATGAAAGTCAAGAAACTCATAACAGTTGTGGAAGATTTTTAGATCGACCTGACCAAGCCTATCATGGGAAAATATTGATGACTTAAAGATATTGATTATTCAAAGCACGTTGTTTTCAACGATGATGAATTGGTTGGAGTAAGGACTCCCCATCATGAAGCTTTTACAATCATTCTCAGGGTTTCTAATTAGGATATGGACAAGCTATTGGTGGATTACAAGAGATACTCATAATTTATGTATCTTATAATGTTTAACCAGTGGAACTTGCGCATAGAAGACCTACAAGAAACCAATGTTCCTCTGGTCGGCTTTACAAGAATGATGACATTGCCCCTAAGGAAGGTCGTTCTCCCCATCCAAGAAAGACACATCTATAATATTATTGGGTTCCTTATGGTAGATACTCCCCATATAATTTCATCCTTAAAATAGGATGGTTGCATTACATGATGGTTGTTCCATCTACTTACCACCAGAAGGTAAAGTGCATTACTGACAAGGGAGATATTGAGATTCGAGGGAACCAAGCCATGGCCCAAAACAATTTCATCGCTACCATTCGACCAATGTAAGAGAAGAAGATAGAAAAAGTACGAGAGAAAGAGGATATATCTGTACCCTCCACATAGCAACTAAAGTATGGGCGACTTGGTGTTGAGGAAACTAAGGTCGCCCTTATCGGTCGGGATATGAAACCTCTTTAAGAGGTAGCATTTAATGATAATCACTCCAAGAAGAAGTTCGTAATCGGTAGTTATCTTACTAAAGAGAGAAAGAAGAACTGCTTGTTTTCCCCAAAAGTAATCAGGACGTTTTTGCTTGGTAACCGTACGACATGCCAAGAATAGATCATGAAGTAATGTGTCACAATCTCAACATGGATCCATTACACCCATACGTGACTTAAAGGCACGATAAATTTTTTAAGAGAAGGCCAAATGTATTAAGAAGGAAGTAAAGAAGCTTCTAGAAGTCCAATCCATTGAAAAAATTCAATTCCCCAAGTAGTAGTCAAACCCAGTAGTCGTGAAAAAAAAGGGGAAATGAAAACTATATTTAGAATTCATTGATCTGAATTATTAGTGCCCAATGGAGAGTTTTTCTTTGCCCAAGATAGATCAATTGGTTGATGCCACTGCTAACCACGAACGTATGAGCTTTCTCGATGCCTACTCATGCTAACACCAAATCCCATTATTCACCCCCGACCTGAAAAAGACTTCTTTCATCACCACGATAGGGCTATATTTTTATAGGTAAATGTCATTAGGATTGTAAAATGCTTGGGAAATTTATCAGATATTAGTGATGGATATTTTCAAGTAGTAGATGGGAGATACAATGGAGGTGTACATAGATGACGCGTTTGTGAAAAACAGGAAGAAGGAGCACTACCTAGTAGACTTAGCGAAAACTTTTGAAGTTCCTCGCTATTAAAAGATGAAACTAATGTAATACCCCGTATTTTTATGCTATATTAATTTGGAGATTTATTAAATTTAATGAGTTATTAATTTAATATAAATTCGGAAATAAATCACTTTATAATTATTAACGTGATGTGAGTTAGTAATTATGGGAAACTTGTTGTTGAATATTACTAATGAGTGAAGTAATATAATATTGGTTCTATTAAATGTCAAGAGTGAATAAAATGACAATTTTGGAAATTTGAGTCGGGACGCGCCCGTGTCGCGTCGGGACTAAATACTGATTAATAAAAGTGAAATATTTTTAAGTTATCCGTATGGTCGTTTTCAGTGCACCAATGTGTCCAGAAGGGTCGAGATAGTCAGAAAAGTGTACTCAGGGGTTTAGTTTGGGTCTCGGGACGTTTTTAGGCCTATTTAGCACCCCGGGAGGGCATTTTGGACATTTTACATTTTTGGGTAATTAAACCCACGAAAATTATTAGGCTATATCAGCCATTTAGAAGAGTACTTTAGGGTTATCAGACTCAAAACCTTAGAACGGCCATAGGAGAGGGAAGGAGAAATCTTTCCAAGCAATCCAAGGCCAAAAAGTCACCCGATTGCACCGCCGCCACCACCAACGCGTGGATCGCGCGATGGGGAATGCAACCACACCAAATTCATCATCAAATCAGAACTTTGAAATTTCCAGGCAAGTATTTATCTTGCTTATTTTCGTTAATGCATCGTTCATGTTAGTTTAGGGTGATTAGGATGAGTTTGGTAGAAGAAAATCCATGTTAGAGATAGGAAAATCGCATGTAGTAATGATTTGAATGATAATCTGGAAACCCCTTCACATGTAGAGGCTTAACCACGAATTTATGATGAATTAGGAGTAAAAATTTCTGGAAAAAGACTGATTAGAACCATGTTAAAGAAATTTTAGGGTTCTTGAGATTTCTATGAGTTTTGGCCTATTAATCTATGGTTATTGATGAAAAATTACATGTTTTACGTTGAAGATGTATAATATGGATTCATACCATTTGTAGTACAAATTTTAGGGAGTTTGGGTGTGAAAAATTTGGATTTGATTGAGGTTAGATTGTGAAACCCGTAACTGTTAATCTGCAGAATTCGTATACATGTTTAATCGATCGATCGAACCAGGGGTGTCGATCGATCGACGCATCAATCGATCGAGCTCCTGCCATTGATCGATCGACCCCTTCTGGCAGACTCACATTTCCCCTTTGAAATTGTTAAATTCAAATTAAATGAGTGAAAATCTTTGGGCATCCTTATTTAAATACTTTGGAAGATAAAGGAGACCAGCAGGACTTATTAACAACTATGAGACCTTTAATCTAAGACAAAATTTACATCTTTGGGATGCTTACACATAAGGGACGATGGGGTTGTGTATTAAAGGGAGAGACGCGTAAAATAGCTACGTTGGAAAATAGATGAGTACCTACTGAATTCTACACTTAGGAGGATAGAGTCCATGACTGTTACGAAGTAAGTTGGATTAATCCCTCGAATTAAAGTAAGAGACGAACCATTATAAGAGATGACTAAATAATGAGAAATAAGGATAAATGTTATAATTATGGGTTATAAAGAGATATGGTAAAATTAGTATGTTTATATGACTGTGTTTATGCATATATTATATACGTGTGAAAATCATGCTCGCGCTACTTTCGATCCCTGAGGTTACCGCGATGGGACAGTCTTATCTCGAATGGGCCTTCATGGGGGATATTGACTCGTACCCTAGAAGATAGGAATCCTAGGTACGGGCTATCGGATCGATAATCGAACGATCCTAAGAGACGTGAGGGTATGTACTGACCTCTTGGACTTGGAAACTATGCTTCGCCTCAATATTGTTTGTGTTTTGTTTAATACAGTTCGAGAGTGATTCCGAACTTGTATTTCCCTTAGTACGAGTGATACGGGGATTGGATAGCAGAGTATGCCCGCACCATAATTTTTATGTGGGGTGCTGATAGAATATATATATTATGCGAGTATTTAATATATATATGAATTTATGAAATTTAGAATTTCCTACTGTGTTTATGGTAAGTAAGAGATGAATAATGATTTCAATTGAGAAATGCCTGTTTCGAAAGTATAGTATATTTCTGGAAAAACTTTATTAATAAATAAAGTCAAAGATGAGAGCTTTGTCACTAAATGAAATTTACTTCTTAAACAGTTGAATTGTTCAGTTTAAACCTTACGAGTAACCTAAGATAAGATGAGTAGCACGATAGGTGTGCACATTAGAAGAGATGTGAGAATTTCTCAAGAGAGTGTCGCACTAATATGTTGTTGCATTGGCCTGTAAACATTTTAAATACTTGCTAAATAAATTTTAAATCATTTACACTATCGGGCTCTGACACGTCTCTATTTCTCCTCTCTCTCTTGTATATATATGTATATATTACAGGTGCCCAGCCACAGGGGCGTCTTGCATAGGATCCTTTGGAAGGAACGTGCTGCAGCTTAGGTGGGAGTTGCAGGCCTCTTGCTTAGACGACTTCACTTACTTGATTCCACTCTTATCATATTTATTCAGTTGGGCATGTGTCGCCCATTTTCATTATCCAGTTGTTTTATTGGACATTGTGATTCATTTATTTCCAGTATTTTATTCTTTGGGATTTATTATTGTCAGGATGTTTTCATTTAAGTATTAAATGTTGGATTCATTTAGTTGACTGTTTAATTATTGGATGGTTTGTTCCAGTATAGTTGTTGTGTTATTCTTTAATTATGAATAATGTAAAGATTTAAATGTTGGTTTATATAAAATAAAATTTGGAAAGTAAAGTATAAAATGGTTTTGACACTTAGCTTAATTAATTAGGGTGTTTAAATTGGAAAAGTTATTTTTACGACAGTGATGCTAAGAATGAACCAACTGTTCACCTTGATTTTAATTTAATAAAGGAGTGATAGCCCGATATTTAATTAAGCGGGGTGTAACAACTAAATGAGTCCAAATGATCCTTTGGAGTACAATTAGGAAAATTCTTTGGATACCTAGTCAGTCAAAGAGGCCTCGAGGGAAACCCCAACTATATTAAAGCCAACAGGAAGGTACAGTCCCCTGTACTATGAGCGAGGTGAAAAAGTTAACTGGCATGCTCGCTGCACTCAACTAATTCATAGAAAGATTTTTGGAAACGGGTTTACCTTTCTTCCAATAACTTAGGAAGGAAATAAAGGAAATAAGGAAATACGAATGCACCAAGTCACTTGAAGAAATGAAAAACTATTTAAACCAACCACCATTGTTGACCATTCCGGATGATGAGGGACTTTTGCACTTGTATTTAGAAGTGTCCAGTAATGTAGTTAGCTCGACCCTAATTTGGAAAAATAATGGAGTCAGGATCCTATTTACTATATGAGCAAAACCTTATTCAACACTGAGAAGAGGTATTTCCCGTTGGAAAAACTTGCACCTGCAATGGTGATAAACTCTTGAAAGTTGAAACACTAATTCAAGGTACACACTATCATTGTTCTAACTTCCTTCACTTCAAAGGAGATGCTCAGGAAGGACGATCTATTTGGGAAAATGTCCAAATGGTCGATGGAACTTGGAAGGTTTGATATCGAGTTTTAGCCTATGACCTGAGCTAAGGGGACAGTCCTAGTAGACCTCTAATTTTAAATCCATACGTCTACATGCCTAGGATTGAAATTCAGCTATTTGGTAAAGGAAACCTTTTTCATCTGCACAGAAAAAGTGTCAGCATCAGCACACACACAACCCTAATTAAATGAACACCATCACTTGTGGAGATATTTATATATAAAAAATGCCACTGACCGGGGTGAGACTATTGTTGACCTTGAACATGTCTTGGAGCAGCCCTAACTATTCCTTAGATGGCCTAAGCTATTTTCCCTCACACACCGAATAAAATTTCATAATCTTCCTCATAATCCCCCATTTGTTCCACTGATAAATTCATATCGATATCTTTCATAGGATGTTAAATTCCAAAGATCAAACAAATAAAAGTATAGAGTGAAAGGGTTATATACCAGAAAATGATTGAAATAATGGTTTGAACATACTCCATTTAGACTTCTATACGTGAACCAATTAAATGCATGTATTGACCAAATAAATATGTATATCTCCTTGTCAATCGCCTAATGTGTGAATTTTGTATTCAAATTTACAATTCTTCACTATAAAATTAAATAGTGGTCTAATAATTTCCTTTGCTATATTAAAAAATAATAAAATTAATTAAAAAGAATAGCATCAAAAATTATGTTCCGCCTTTTTATTTTCTAAAAAAAGTTTTTATTTCCATATATAATCTTCCAATTTAAAAGTAGAAATTGGGTGTGGCTCCTCATCTTATGAGCACTTTCACACTCGCATTCTCACTCCTTTATTTAAGGACAAAGCTTTCGCCTAAAACCTCAAGGGTTGCGCTATTGGCACTCCTTTATAATCTCGCGCTCCATTTTCATCGAGCCTAACATGCAAATGACATTAATATCCTCTCTCCCCTCTTGTATTTTAATAATTCAGTGTTGTGGTACTTTTTTTTCTCTCTGAGTCTGATGGTTATAAAATCATTGGCATTTAGAAAGAAAATTTAGTTTGATTGGAATTGGCGATATATGTTATTAAATTAAATAAAAATAGTGGGAGTTCACGATTGAGAGATTCTTCAGGCATTTATATTAATATAAAAATTATTTTTACATAACATGACCATGAGAAAAATAAAATACCCATGATATAAAGTCATGTTTTTTAACCTCACACGGACACGACCTAATTGACACACGACACGACACGACACGACACGACACGACACGACACGACACGACACGACACAAAGTTTAAAAAAAAAATTAGCACGAACAAAATAAAATGTGCCTCAATACGAAATCGTATTTCTTTTACTTAGCAAAAAGACGATCCAATAAAATAAAATACAAAATTATTTTTAAGTAACACGAACATTGTCCAAACAAACTGCGACATAGCATGAAATCATATAATTTTACCTAACATGAATGCGAACCAAATAAAAAATGACATAACTAAAATCATATTATTTTATTTAACATGACATTACCCATTTAAAACACAGAATGTCCCATTTAAAGCAAGATAGAAAACAATTTTCTTTGTCTAACACTAAAACGACTCATGTTAAATAGATCATGTCGTGTTGAAACACAAATCGTGTTAGTGTTAAAACACGAGTCACATTAGTGTTAGTGTTAAAACACGACTTGACCGATTTAACATTAGTCGTGTTAGTGTTAGATAGAAAAATTGTGTTCTATCGTGTTTTAAATGGGTCATTTCGTGTTTAAATGGGTCACGTCGTGTTAGATAAAATAACGTGATTTTATATTATGTCATTTTTTATTTGGTTTACATTCATATTAGGTAAAATTATATGATTTCACGTTGTGTCATATTTTATTTAAATAATGTTCATGTTAGTAAAAACTAACTTGCGCCGTATTTTAATGTTCATGTTAGTAAAAACTAACTTGCGCCGTATTTTAATTGGATTATCTTTTTGTTCAGTAAAAAAATAAGATTTCATGTTGAAATGCATTTTATTTAATTCATGTTATGTAAAATAGTTTAGATTAGGTTGTTTATTTGTTTTATTTACACTTTGGTAGATTTGACGTATCTTGTTGCAAATTGACATGGACCGACACATCAAACCAAACTCAAAAAGGTATAAAGCTTTTTATTCATAATTTATTTGGAATTTTATTTTTATAAAAATCCAAGAGAAATTATTAAAATTAAAAATTATTTTTTTGACGAGATGACCATCTCATTCGAACGAAATTGACTTTTCGTTTGAAGCCTCGCTAGATATTTCATCGTACGAACAACTAACAAAGGTGTTCTATTTGAATTCGTTTAAAGCTTGTTTAAAGCTAGTTCAAACGAGATTGGAGTCTCGTTCGAGCAAACTTTATTGTCGTTCTAACGGGAAGACATTCTCGTTCGAACAACTTCTTTTTTCGTTAGAATGAATTTTGCCGCCTCAAATTTTGTGTCAAGTCTAAAATACCTGTTTTGATTCCAAATTTCATAACACTTTTGATAAAATATTTCCAGCAGATCTGTTGCAAAAGTTTTCAAGTTTTGTATTACAAAAACATGTACTATTCACAACTTTATATCCCCGAATAGTTTTTGTGAATTTTTTGAAACTCTAGAAAGGTTTTTTATCTTGCATATGTGACACCCCAAATAATTAAATACCGGGCGATCACTCCTTTATCAAATTAAAATCAAGGTGAACAGTTGGTTCATTCTTAGCATCACTGTCGTAAAGATAACTTTTTCCAAATTAACACCCTAATTAATTAAGCTAAGTGTCAAAACCATTTTTCAACATTTCTGACCAATTTTATTTTTAAAGGAAAAATTATTTATTTAATTAGTAACAACATTTTCAATAAGTAAGAATCATACAACAATTATCCTGGAACATAATCCAATTACTTTAAACATTCAACATCCAAAATCCCAACATTTAAAACTTAATGTAAAACATACATGCAGAATAAATCCCAAAGTAACAGTACTAGGAATAACGGAAATACAAATGTCCCAACAAAACAGATAAATAGTGGAAAAGGCGACACATGCCCCGATAACTGAGAATCATATAAGTGGAATCAAGTAAATGAAATCGTCTAAGCAAGTGGCCTGCAACTCCCACCTAAGCTGCAGCACGTTCCTTCCAAGGGATCCTAAGCAAGACGCCCCTGTGGCTGGGCACCTGTAGTACATACATATATATACAAGAGAGAGAGAGAGAAAAACGGGTCAGAGCCCGATAGTGTATATGATTTAAAAATTGTTTAGCAAGTATTTAAATTGATACAGGCCAATGCAACAACATATTAGTTCGACACTCTCTTGAGAAATTATCACCTCTCTTCTAATGTGCACACCTATCGCACTAACCTTCCCAGTGGTCTAACTCATCATATATCACGCTATCCTTTCCCAATGGTTTAACTTATCTTAGATTATTCGCAGGATTCAAAATTTAATGATTTAATTGTTTGAAAAGAATATTTCAATTAATAACCCAAGTTCTCATTTTTTTCTTTATTAATCAATAAAGTTTTCCAGTGTCATATTATACTTTCTCAAAACAAGTATTTACAATTTGAGTCATCAACAATGTCCTACATATCAAATCACAGTAGGCAGTTCCAGATTTCAGAATTTCATATATATATTAACTACTCATAAAATATATATATATCATAACAGCACCCCAAATAAAAACTATGGTGCGGGCATACTCTACTATCCAATCCCCGTATCACTCGTACTAAGGGAAATACAAATTCGGAATCACTCTCGAACTGTATTAACACATACTCAAACAATATTGAGACAAAGCATAGATTCCAAGTCTCTAAGAGGATGGCAAATGTCTGCGTCTCTTAGGACCGTCCGAACTATCACTGCGATAGCCTGTACCAAGGATATCTACACACAAACAATATGAGGCGAAGCATAGATTCCAAGTCTCTAAGAGGAAAGCGCATACCCGCATCTGTTAGGACCGTCTGAACTATCATTCTGATAGCCTGTACCAAGGATATCTATCTTCTAGGGTACAAGTTTATATCCCCCATAAAGGTCCCATCGAGATAAGACTGTCCCAGCGCGGAAATCTCAGGGATAACAAGTAGCGTGGGCATGATTTTCACACATAGATAGTATACGCATACACAATCATATAACTATACTAATATTACCATATCAATAATGGGTAAATTCTCAATTCCCATAATTACGACATTTCCATATTATCATATTTTAGTAAACACTTATAACGGTTCGTTTCTAACCTTGATTCGGTATTATTCCAACGTACCACACAACTCTCATGGATTTATTCTCCAAATTATAAAATTCAGTAGGTATACACATTTGTCCCAAAGTAACTCTCTTAAGTGTCTCTCTCTTTAAATCATAAATTCACCGACCCTTATGTAATTATCCCAAAATACAATCTTTTCCCGACATCAAGGGTCCCAAAATTTATTCACATGTCCTACTGGTCCTCCCTATCTCCCAAAATATTTTATTATGGATGCCCAAGAATTATCTCACAATAAATTGAATTTAACTCATTTAAAAAGGAAATAGGAGTCTGCCAGGAGGAGTCGATCGATCGAGGTCTGGGGCTCGATCGATCGAAGCTCTGAGCTCGATCGATCGATCAAGCAGGTATTGCGATTTCTGCAGAATTTCAGTTATGGGTTTCATCTTCTAACCTTCACCAAATCCACATTTTTCAATCCCAAACGTCACAAAAATTATACTATTAACGTTATATCATCCTACTGGGTATTTCTAATGTGAAGCATAAGGATTTCTATCATTATACATGGATTAACATCCCAAAATTTATTATAATTATCAAGAACCCTAGAATTCTCTTAAACATGGTTCTAACAAGTATTTCCAGAAATTTCCTTCTTTAAAACATCATAATTTCATGGGTAATTCCTCTACATGGCAAGGGTTTCCAGAATTTTCATTTAAACCATAACTACATGCAATTTCTATCTCAAATCTTTGGTTTTCTTCCATAAAACTCATTCTAATTACTCCTAAACTAATATGAAAGATGCACCAATGAAATAAGCAAGATAAACACTTGCCTGGGATTTTTGGTGTTCAGATTTGCAGATGTTTATGGTGTGGTTGCGTAGCCTGTTGCGCGATCTACGCGTTGGTAGTGGTGGTGGTGCAAACGGATGGATTTTGGGCCTTGGATTGCCTTGGAAGCTCTCTCCTTCCCTCTCCTATGGCCGTCACTTGTCTTTGGTTGTTCTAACCCTAGAAGACAACCTTAGCCATCTGATATAACCCTAAGAATTTCGTGGGTTTAATTACCCATAATTGCGAAATGTCCAAAACGCCCTCCCGGGGTACTAATTAGGCCGGAAAACACCCCGAGACCCAAACCAAACCCCCGGGTATACTTTTCTGACTATTTCGATCCTTCCGGACGCGTTGACGCACTCAAATCGACCATACGAACGACTTATAAAATATTCACTTTTATTTATCAATATTTAGTCCCGACGCGACACGGGCGCGTCCCGACTCAAATTTCCAAAATTGTCATTTTATTCACTCGTGACATTCAATATAACCAATATTACATATTACTTTGCTCATTAGTAATATTTAACAAATTTACCATAATTACTAACTCTCGTCACGTTAATAATTATCCGGATTTTTATTAAATAATTAACTCACATTAAATTTAATAAATCCCCAAATTAATATAGCATAAAAATACGGGGTATTACAGCATACACCTTGTGGAAAGGATTCTCTATGGCTGACCTTAAGAACCCTAGTGATCGCGACTAAAGAAACAAGAAGGTTGATCGGTGGATACCAAGGGTGGATTGCTCTAGATCTGAGTAGTATTCTTTAGAAGTTATGTGAAGACATTGCATGTTATACTTTTGAGTGTTTCAAGTAGTCTATAATTCGATAGGCTTGTAAAACTTTCCAAAGTATAGAAATATAGGTTTTTCCCTGTAAAGGGATTTTTCCTTATTTGTTGTTTGTCGTGTGTGATTGCATGCTTAGTTTAATTTATGTGATTGGATAATTTAGCTTAAACTAATTTAATTGAAAATTAAAATTCGCTTAAAATTGAATTTGTGTGGTTGAAACTTAAATTGATAAAAATACAACAATAGATTTTTTTTTATTTGTTACCATCCTTGCGAAGCGTGTTCACGCGCTTACATGTTAGTTTTTATAACAAAAATATTCAATGTCGTTTTGTGTTTCAATTAAGTCGTGTTCGTGTGATGTTAAAAAATATAACTTTATATCATGACTTTAGTGTCGGCCTCTATGCCGGTTTATGTTATGTCTTCTTTCCAACTTCCTAAAACCCTATCTCATGAGTTTTCTAATAAAATTAAAAAGTTCTTCTAGAGGGCGAATCCTTTTTCTCTGAAAAAAACTACCATACATTGGCGCTTTATGGCGATTCCAAAATACATGGGAAGCTTAGGAATTAAGAACATGCACACACTTAATAAAGCATTTATGCTCAAATTGGGTTGGAATCTTTTAAGTAATTCTCATACCCAGTAGGCTAAGGTAATAGAAAATAAATACGTCTATAAAGATAATTTTTTAAATTCTAAACTTAAGACTAGAAACTCTTGGGCTTGGAGTAACATTTATAAACATTTGAGACATGTTAAAGAGGAAGTGGAGTGGTCCTTACATAAGGGAAATGTGAGATTTGAAATAATAATTAGTGTTTGAATAAATCTTTGAAATCAATTTTATAACTTAATAATTATGATTGTAACCTTAGGGCCTCATAATTTGGACTGCCTAGGACTAGTGGATAATATAATCCTAAACCCCTACAAGCTATACCTGATCATCTTATTCATACCATTACTGGTATAGCTTGTCATAGTTCGGATACAAAAGATATTGCGTTTTGGAGTCTAAATAAAGCTGGAATTTTCAACATAAAATCAATTTATAATTAGTTAATTGAAAAAAAAAATATTCGTAGACCTTTATTACCTTGGTTTCAATTATGGAAATTAATATGTACCAATAAAGTTATAATGTTTTACTGGTTTTTATCTCACCAAGCTCTACCCAATACTGGCGTTTTATATGCCAAACATATTAATACTAATGATAAATGTACCTTATGCAACCAGGTTGACTCAAATGTTCATTTCCTTATTAAATGTCCCCACTTAAATGATATTGTGAAAATATTTGGGATATTTTCCACCCTCAACATCATCATTTCTTTATAAACAATATTCCTAAACATGATGACAATATGACCAACAACTTTAATTCAACTACAAATATTTTTAGTTGTTGGAGGTTATGGAATATGCATAATTCTTCTATCTTTAATAACTGTCCAGCTCTATTATCTCTTTTAGCACTCCAAGTTAGGGAGGATTGTTATAATTATAATACTTTCGTTAACAATAAACTTGTATTAGGGTAAAACATTTAATAGATATTAGGTGGACTCCATTTAATAATATAAATACAAAACTTAAAACGGATGGTACTACTGCTAATTCTGATAGCGTACGAGGTGTTATTAGGGATAGTAATGGTACCTTTCAATGGGGCTATGCGAGGCATACCGACTTTAATATTAGTGATATAGCTGAAATTTGGATAATTAAAGAGAGATTACAAATTGTTATTAGTAAAGGTATTTGTAATATTCACATAGATACGGATTCTCTGTCGATTTTTCAATTATTTTGTAGGGCGCAATGTTCCAACCACTCTGGGATTTCTATAGGGATCTTCAAAATTTTTAGGTAGTTTGAATCTTATTTTGTTATAGCGAGGCCAAAAGAGTGGAAAATATTTTGCCCAAAACTGAGAATGTTAATAGATACATGAATGTTCTTTTTTCTACGCCACCTTAGTTTATCTAAAATCGCTTTTGAATAATTGAGTAGGTAGTTTGTTTAGTAGGTTTGTGGATAAATCGATAGGATGTAATCCTGTCTTGATATAATAAAGTGTTTCCTTTTGTTAAAAAAATTATTTTGACCGTATTCATATTATATAAAAACAATTTTTAAATTAATATAAATGCCTTGAGAGAGTATCAATCATTCACTCGCACTATTTTTATTTAATTTAATAACATATTTCACTAATTCCTATCAAACTAAAAATGATTTTAAATGCCAATGATTTTATGACCATCAGATTCATAGAGGGGGGGGGGGGGGGGAGAGAGAGAGAGAGAGAGAGAGAGAGAGAGAGAGAGAGAGAGAGAGAGAGAGTATCTCAACACTTAATTATTAAAATTTTAGGGTGAAGAGAAGTTTCTGATGTGAGATTAAAGTTATTTGCATGTAAGATAGGATGAAAATATATGGGCGAGGATATACATGTCATTTGCATGTAAGAAAGGATGAAAATGGAGTGCGAGAGTATAAGGAGGAGCGCCAATAGTTCTACCTAAACCTCAATGCTTAGCGAAGAAACACTAAATCGAACGAGGGTGGACCAGGGATTGTTCTTCAAAATCATAAAGCAGTTTCTTTCCTTTTTTAACTCTAAAGAGTTTTCCAATTTTTATTTATGAAATATAATTTTTACCAATAATGTACTTTTTTTAAATGATTTTTTTAAATCATATTTTCTTCTTTTTAATTCTAAACTATTTTTCAGTCTAATTTCATAATTTTATTTTTTAGTGTAAAATATTTTGAAGTAATAGATTTTTTTCCAAGTTTATTTATAAAAGACTTGTATAAAAAGCTTACAATTTTTACAATTATAATTTTCTATTTAAAAAAGGGAATTCCCAAAAAATCAATCAAATGTGTTTTCTTTTTAATTCTAAGAATTTTTTTCTTTTTTATTTGAAATATTTCTTTGACAAAAAAATCCTAAGAAAATAGTTTTTCTCTATTCTTGCCACTTATTTTTTTCAAAAACCAAAAAAATGAAAAATGCTTGGAATAGCATTTTTATCTATTTTTATTTAAGGAAAGAAAACAAGGGATTAATAAAAGATATTTTTTATAAAATAATTCAAATTTTATTATAAAAATTGAAGATAAAAATAATGTTTTTCAACTATGTTTATTGATAATAATATTCTTATAATATTATTTTTCTTCGAATATTTTTTTAGTTAAGTTTATTAACTAAAGAAAATAGAGAGTGAATTGAAGACTTAATAATGCATAATAAGATTGATTTTGGATTTTATATATAAAAAAATAACAGTTTGACCAATCAAATAATGATTTACATTTGTTTTGGTTAGGAATGTCAATGGAGTGGGTTTAGACTTCGATCCAATCCGGATCCGATCGGTTTACTCGAATCTGGATTGTATTTTAAAATTCGATTACCCAATTACCTGATTAGCTGATTATTCAATTATTAAATTGATTCGATATGAATCTAATCTAATCTAATCTGATTCGTTAGTTTATGTATTTATTAATATATCTATAGCTATATAATGTGTATGTATTATATGTAAAAAAATATATAGATAAAAGTAATATATGTTTTATTTATACGCATCATACATTATTATAAATTATTAAATATTTTAATCTAAGATTAAAAAATAAAGCATTGGAATAAAATAAAAATTAAAAATAAACGTATATATATATGGATGGACCGGGACTCGAATCTGATCCGAATCGATTTTATATGGATCCAATATTCTAAATTTGATTAAGACCCAATCCGAATCCGAATCCGATTAAATTCTTGCTAAACGAATCTGGATCGCCCTAGATTTCGTCCAGATCAGGCCCGTTGACAGGCCTAGTTTTGGTGACAAAGTGTATGATAAATAAAATAGTGAATAAAATCTAATTATCAAAATTATACACACACACACACACACACACACACACACACACACACATACATGCATACATACATACATACATACATACATACATACATACATACATACATACACATCTATGTATATATATAAAATAGAAGCTACAATTCATAGTAGAGCGACACGTGGAACATCAAACTACAATCCTTAATCATACGTAGTTGAAACTGATTGTTTGACATACGAAAGGGTTTGTAGGCACACCAAGAGTTAGTTGCATTTGATACAAGGCATCTGAATGTCCTTTCATTTTATTTAATCGATCATTATCAATTACATCGTAAATACGCTCATGTGTATTCCATTTATCTAGACTCAATTATAAGAGATTTGTATATTGGGTTTCTACAAAGGGTGGCTCTTGCTCTCCCTTATGCTTCATATTCTTCGATTTTGTTATCTCATAGGCTTAGATTTGGGTCTCATGTTGGCACACCATGGGTTTCTATAGACAGTGGCTCTAGCTTTCCCCTCATGCTTCATATTGTGAGGTTTTGTTTTCTCACAAGCTTACAAATATAAATTGACATTTTGGTCTAATATCTCTATCAAATGCATCCATTGTTGCTTGATTTTTTATTTATTTATTATTAGGTGATAATGTTCACAAATTTGATCATATGAATTAATTAGTTCATTTCTAGCTGTTGATATGATCATGTTATTATTCTGTTTTCAAAATGAAATCTTTGTATTATATAAATTTCAATTTCTAAAAGAATGGTAATGAAAATATTAATATCCACAAAATGGGTATGATTTGAATGTGAAGAATTAAAAATCAAATAAGTTTTTCGTGGATTTTTCTAATACGCATGGTGAGCTTTAATATACTTCAATATAATGGAGAATTTTTTTGGAGAAGATATTGTTTATTGTACTAATCCTATACATTCTAACAAGGGATTTCTTTATACATCACGCCCCATCGATTATAGTTCTATTTATACATCTCTCTCCATTTTGTGTTGTCATTAGTCTGTATCATTGTTTTACCTATTTTTTCCAAAAAATAAACAATGATCTTTTTATTTTTGGCATTATTTTATCAACCATTTGTGTAAGAAAATACATCTCTTTTTATTTTTTTTTATCTTTTTAGTCTTAAAATTTTATTTGCCAAAATATTTACATATAAATTTTTGATATATTCAATCTATAGAACACTAAATCTGTAAATATGGGAATATTTTTTTGAAAAATTTAAACATGTGATATGCCATTTATGTAACTCGCTCGTGCATCGCACGTGTTCTATACCTAGTAACTAATATATAAAATCGTGTCTTCTTTTTTGGGTTTACCACATGGCTTATACAATTAATACAATACATCTCTCTTATCTTTAATAAATATCTCCGGCTCTTCCTTTTCCTGTTCAGAGAACAAGACGTCTATTTCCTTCCTCTTCCCATCTTTCTCTATTTCTAAACGAGACTTTTCCCTATCCCTATAAATTGTGTTAAGGGGTTTGAATAATTAGATGGAAGCTCATCCGATATTCCCCTCCCTCTTCTCTTAATCACTCATTTATTTATCTCACCCACTGAATTATCTGTTTCTCTCTTTATATGCCTCTCTCAACCAATTTCTCTTTTACACAAAGGTTTGTGTAAATTATATGGTTTTAGGGCTTGATTGTAGCATCACTTATGTTGCAACTTTAAGGTAAACTCTCTATTTCTATCTCATTTGTCTTTTAGCTTTTCGTTTGAAATCAGTTTTAGGGGTTTTGGATTCAATATTTTGATAAAGGGGAGAAGAAACCGAAAGAAAACTTTGAGAATGCCAATATGTTTTCAAAACAGGTCCTATAGTTCAGTCTTTCAAAGTGATATATAACAGAGTAATCAGAGGGGGTGAAGAAGCTCCCAAGCCCACCAACTTTTCTTCATATGGAAGTACTACTGCTAACGCCATATAAGGCGTTTTTGTGCTATTACTGGTAAAATGATGGAGAAGTGAAAGAAAAATACCTTCACTTGATCATATACAGAGTGTACATAAATAATCTTGGATCGTCCAACTTTCTTGCTTATGAAGTTCTCTAAATTTCTGATTATATCCCTTTATCAAAATTTGCAGCTTTAATACAAGAAATTTTGTGCATCTAATTGAGAGGTGTCTTTTTGGTAATGTCACAGTTTAGTTTGAAAGTTTTGTTCTTTGGTTCACAATAATAGAAAACTGAAAGTTAGTTTCTCTTATTTTATTTTTTAAAATTTTTTAGCAACAATAATTTCGATAATTAAGTTTTAATAAGTTGTATGTTTGACTATTGAAAAAAAAGGTACTAATTTGATGTCTTTTTAATTTGTTTTGGGTTTTTTGGAATTTCAGTGTTCAAGATTTTCTAGGGACTCTCTCTCTCTCTCTCTCTCTCTATATATATATATATATATAATGCTCTTGTGCGGACTATATATATATACTAGCGGAATACCCGTGCTTGAAGGCACGACGAAAATTTTCAAAACATGTAACTGTAAAATGGCAAAAATTTTGTTCCCCGACAAAACCAAGTGTAATTTAAAAAAAAATCAGCTATGATATCCTTTATTTGTAGGAATATCCATCATGTTTAACCAATAATAAATAGTCCACGAACTTATATGTGAAGTTCAATTAACTACCATGGGGCACAGTCAAAATAAGTACAAAATTGACAAAAAAAACTTACCCAAACCAAATCCGGTAATGAAAAAATCGAACTGCCGACTTATAGTCGATTTTGACCCCTTGATTAGTGTCGAAAATAGCTCGAAACAAAGTTAGCTAGGCATGGGAAATACAAATCCAATGGCGCTAGATTCACCTCATTTCAATTTACAGTTAAAAAGTCAGGTCATTTATCCCAAAATATACTATTTTAACTTGAAGTGCCAATGGCACGGTTATAAATCTCTTCAAGTTCACTTGTCTTCAAAACACTGTGATGATATGTGTTCATTACGTGCTCGGTGTGTCAAGTACAAATTATTTTAAAATTTCAAAATTAGTTTCAGTATTTAATCAATTTAAAAGTATTTTCATCATTTAGTGGACGTAAAAACCAACGTCGCTATATTTAGTAGATATTGGGTCGATACTTTTCATAACTTGTCTATCTCATTAACCACTCGTTGAACCAACTTCGAAATGCCCGTGCCTGTAGGAACGGTGATAATTTCCAAAGCCCATAATCGCAAAATGGAAAAAATTTCAAAAGTACGCAATCGCGAAACGACAAAAATTTTCAATGAAGTCACACATAATTTTGTAAAGTATAATATAAATAATAAATGTTTTATATATTATAAGTGTAAATTTTAAAAGTATTGAATTGTCTAAATTTAAGTCATAGAATTTCTTTTACGATACAAATGTGTAAACAATTATCCAATAAAACAAATTATCCATTTTGGACTCGTATAAGCAACATAATCCAAATATACTCGATTACATATAATCAAGGTAAACTTCAAATAATCCAAAATTTAAAGCCTTTAAGTCCAAATATATGTTTTACATCAAGCATCTCATAAATTTTGCAAACGGATGCTCAGCAAAATCCATGGTCCTCGCACCATGTTCTAAAATCCTATATAATTATTAAAAAGTCTTCTACATCAAAAATCCAAAGTCCTTCACGGACAATTTTGAAAAATTACTATATTCGTTGAAATTGGTTCACTTATTTGTGTCTAAAGTCTTACACGGACTTATTAACCCTTCAGCATGAACTTCTTTTTTAGCTACAAAAAAAAAAAAATTAGAAGAACCAAAAAAATTATTTTAGTTACCTTGATATATACATTATAAAGAGTAATAGTAATACATTACCTTGATATATACACCATAAAAATAAAGATGAAATAAAAGCATGAACAACTAAAAAATAAATAGTAATGCATTACTCGAGTTTTGAAGAAGAAACCAAAAACGACATATATATGATCAGCCATTCACGTTCAAATCCCCTACATAATAATGTGTTACTATGTAGTATTGCCAAAAAACTAAACCCAAGCCCAATACCAAAAAAGGATAAAAAAACAACACCCCAAGAGCATGTGGGTGGTCTTGACTAATCTGCTCAGCTACTCTTCTGGTATATACATAGAGCCCACATTTTTAAGTCTGTCCTCTCCTATATACTCCCATTTCCACCGCACCATTGTGTTCCTACTTGATTCTTTCTCAATGATATCTCTCGCTTCATTGCGTTCCAGACTCGTTCATGTCCTGCCACTGCTTATATATGTTCCTTCCACTTCCATATGTGTACCTATAAATAGAACACATACCAAAGATAAACAACTCACATTTTAAAAAAACTTATAGAGATTAGCTATAGAGTTTAGAGCTACAAAAATTAAACTAAGAAAATTTGAACAAATGCAATGATTTAGAGTCTATAGTTGCCAAATGTCATGTTTGACAACTAAATGTGACCAAAAACTATAGCCGAAAAAACAACAAAAAAACTTACACTTATTAAATAGGCAAACCAAAGACCTATTTGAATTCGTCTCTTCGTGATATATTTTCGTCGGTTGCCGTTGATGATTAATAATATTTGTAGAGCCAAACTTAAAAGAACCATCACTCTCATCTCCCACCCCTTACATATTTTCCTTCATGGTTCCAGAAATACCACAACAAACCTCCTTTTCTCTAGTGCAACAGTCAGTCCCCATAAGAGATTACTACGATTACGACTTCATTAGTGCAACTGTATAGTGATTGATCTTCATTATTAATGCATTCTCACAGTAGCATAAAACACCAAGAATGCATCACAGTAATTCTTGCAACATAGGGCCAATCAGAGTCTAGAGTTTTGGATCAATAACCATATTTCAATTGGCTGCACTCACATAGGGTCAGTTCTAAGTGCCTGGTCTAGATCAAAAATCACTATTAAAGTCCAAGTAGTGTATTCTTGGATGGAATACTCATTAATCTCATCTAAGCAAGAACCAAAACAAATTAGAATACGGATTTTATATGTAAATCAAATGAACAGACCAAATTAAAGTCCAAGTAGGTTTCACACAAACAGAACATTAAATCTATGTAATCAAGGTCTCTTTATTTCTCTATAACTCAAAACATGGTCAGAAGACTCCAATATTGAATAATATTAAAAAAAAAATATGAGTCTAAGAAGATGACAAACCAAACTAAACATATTACATAGGATTTTTGACAAATATCTAGAATACAACACGTGAAAAAGTACATTAAAGGCTCCCTGATATCACCACTATGAATCCAATGTTACAGAAGGCTCACAAAGCTGAAAGATCAACATTAGCTAAACTTGGAAATTTTCAATTAAGCTTAAAAATTCCAGTTATATTGGTGTCCAGTTCCATCCATGTCCAAGAAATTTAGACCTTGGGAGAAGTTAAAACTGATATTAATGGCAGTTAAAAGAATTTGAACTGCATTGAACAGTTCTAGTGAGCAGTTAAAAGAATCTGAGCAGTTCATAGCTTGGTTCAGGAGCCGAATTTCATATAAAATTAGTGAGATGATTAAGCAAAATTTTAATCTACAAAGAACCCCAAAGTCACTGTTAAAGTCACTATTAAAGTCACCATTAAAGTCTCAAAGAGTAGCCCTGTTTTCCTCTCTAATAGCACTACTTTGGGACCGACCTAATAGAACTACCTAGCAATTATGTCCTTGATGAATAGTTAAAAAATTGAAGTACATTACAAAAGAAAGAAAAATTGCATTGATGCAAGGGGTGGTTCTTTTTCCCTTCCTTATATCCCTCATCCAAAAATCGTCCAACGCGTTTTCTTTTCTAGAAATACATAAATAATATATAAAGAAAAATGGTTGGGTAAAAAAAGTAATGGCTTGAGTTACTTGTAGCGATTTGCTGAAATATCTCATATGTTAAGTCAAATATCATTTTACCTGTAGTGAAAGCTTTACTGGGCAGATCATAGTCAAGGCGTCCTTGCTCGTCATAAAACTCAATAGCTATATGGGCTGAGAACCGAACCTGCCAATCTTTTGGGACTTTAGCGGTGAAAGCTTCGTTATGTCTATCTTTACGGCATGTGGACCGTACAATGTGGCTACCTTGAACCTCCACTATCTCGCCTCTAGTGGCTCTCAATCCCAATCGACACGAAGTTGTTGGTAATGATGCTAGTGGTTGTTGGTGATGAACTAAACCGTATCATACCTGAAAATTATTTTTAATAAAACATTAATGCCGAAAAACACAAAGAGAAAAAAAGAGATACCTGGACCTAACAGAGTGGGGTGAGCTACTACCAGTGGTTAAGAGAAGTGATAGAAACCCAAATTTTACCAAATAACTAATACAATGTCCATTTAAAAAGAGTATTCTTAATCAAATTTGAAAATACAGAAAAAAAAACATAAATATATAAGAGATATAAAAATCTCTCAAGATCTGACAACTCCGCAAAGTATAATATGGTATAACCATAAATATATAAGAGATTAAAAAGAGTATTCTTAATAAATTAAAAGGGGAAAATATAAAATCAGTTTCATCAAAGCATAATATGGTATAACCTGATCATCTAAGTATAATCCGATCATATATATGTCATGTACCTCATCCAAGCTCACTGCACATTTTGAATTAGCGGCTCTGTAGTTTTCATAAACAAACTATTTACATGGTTATTAAAATTCTTCCAAAAAATATACATAATCTAACTACATGTATATAAGAAGAGATTTACAAATATAAAAAAAAACTGATCAGAACTTTGAAATGGAGACCATTGATGCACAGGGTCATGTCACCGATGTCATCGGTGATTCTAGCTGTGATGCAAATATATCATCTACATCTGTTAGAAACAATTAGCCCATTAAAAGGTCAATACAAATCTATAGGCCACTTTACTTGTTAAGAAATGATAGATTTAGGAGCTCTAAAGTCAAATTTACCCACAAAAAATTAGAAGAGTCAAAACAGTTTTGGTAGTGTTTGGGGTCCTTGAATACATTAAAAAGGGATTATTATGGAAGAAATTTTAATTATAAGAACATAATATCAATGCCATATACATTAACTACACAATGAAAAAGTAACACCTGATAGAGAAAGTTAAAGCAAACACTTCACATACAAAGAGGTGGAATCTAAGTGACATGATTATGCTGAATCAAAATATAGTGAAATTTCATTATTTTCATCTAAATTTATCTATAAAGTGATATACATTCCATACTCACCCCATAAACATGTTCATCATCCACCAATATTGAGTAACTAAATGTCTAAAAAAACATATTTGCTAATAGTACTGCTACAGGTAATATCATGTCTGCTAATAGGACTGCTACAGGTAATATCATTGACCAATGGTCTCCCCCTCCAATGGGCAGATCCAAAATTAATGTGGATGGATCCTTTCAGAGGCACTGTGTCCAAGACTCTATTGCCGAGGTGGTATGCGACCATTTGGGACAGTTTCAGCATGCATTTAGACATAAAGTATGAACCAAATCTCCTCTGGCATGTGAGGCTGCAGCAAAGCTCGAACCTTGCCATGTGACTCAGTCCTTCCAATTCAGAAGTTGTGTCATTGAGAGTGACAACTTAGAGCTGGTTAATATGTGTGTGGGTAAAGTTGATCCTCCTAGTACAATGGAAAGCATCCTATGGGATATCAAAACATTTATTGCGAAGTGGGACATTAAGGTGACATGGGATAGAAGGTCTGCTAACACAGCTACCCACTGACCTGCTTCCTCTTGTAGCTATTCCTGTGGGAAGGAGTTCTTTGAAGCTTTTCAGTCGCAGGAATTAAGGTGTCAATGTCTCGTACACAACAATGCTATAATTTACAGGAAGACTGCATCTTGATAATGGAGGATAGAGATGTTATATAAATTATACCTATAATGGCACTCAACTGTGAATGTGAAGTTGTAACGCACAGTATAGCCAACGAATTTATCAAAAAGGATGTCTAGACAATGTAATGTATTTTATAAGAATTAGGTGATGTCAGACAAAGCATATACAGTAAAATCGATTAAAAAGAAACCAAATAATGGTAAAAAGAAAGGAAACTTAAATGAACTAAATATAGACATCACAATAAGGAATTAAAATTGTTATTCGAACTCTTCCCCAAATTTGCCTGGTGAACCCTGTTTCGTTGGATACAATAAAACCCCAAACAATAATGATAAATTGAAATTCTACTGCTGTACAATACAATTACATGGCTTAATATACAATCACAAAGCAATTGATAGATGAACAACATATAACTCTAGAATAAGTGGGAAAAAAAATACATGTTCATAATCCTACCCACCAACAAAAAGTGTATTCATTCATGTGTCAGCTTTGCATTATGGGAAATAGAAGAAAATTAACCTGAACTTAAACATTTTTATGTAATAGATACAACCTAACAAATTCCTTTGGTATATACGATCTTCTTAATTTTTAGGAATTTACTACCTTATTATCAGTTCAACAGTATTGAATTTCCTCGACTCTTAAATGTACGCAATAACAAATATGTGAATTTATTTTTGGCTCGTACAACTCTTGTGACCTTTTATAACATTTGAGTGTGGACATTTAAGTGTTTAAGGCACATTCAACATAGAATATAACAGGGATAACATACAAATTGCTTATGTTTCTGCCAGTTGCTCCGACTTAAAATCACAACTGTACTTAACTTCTCATGTAACATAATCACGCTACTATACAAAATATGGTCATTTAAAAATAATAAATATGGGAATTTGAAAATACAAAGTGATAAGAAAAACTAATTTTTAATACCTTGCAATACATTCCTCTTATATAACCATGAATCTCTCTTGACCATTTTGCCTAACATCTGCAATGTAACTAATCACTCAAGATGCAAGTAACATTCGGGGTCGGTCTATTGAAATCTCTTTTGCAAGACCTGGACTTTTAATAAAAATAAACAAATAGTTAGGACATGATATATTTAACTTAATGTGACTATTCTCAAGGAAATCAAATAATATGTTCACAATACACACAAAAGGCCTCACTGGACTAACAACCTAACCAAGTGAAGTTCTCGATGTATAACATGTCACAACATACAACAATTTTAAGAACATTATAGACTATTTGCTGACATTTAAACTTTAAATACAAATCAAATTAGTATCGAAAACATGATCCAAAAAGATATTTTCATAAAATCAGATGATGCTTATTACTCAAACCAATAGTAAAAAAATAAACTTTAATCCGCGATCCGAACTCCATCTTACATTTCACAAAATATGAATAGTGCAAACCAAATCCGAACACCAGCTTACAGAACATATAGAGTATACCTTGGTGGTTTAAAGAATTAGATATTCAAAACAACTAAAAATTCCTGTAAAATAAATAGAATGACAAATAAAGCCAAAAATAGATATAAACAACAAAAATAAACACAAAATACCTAAAGATTTGGGTTTAAAAACCTAAAGAGAGAGATCGGTGGTCATAAAAACAAACTAAATACCCACAAAGATCCAATCCGATATAGAAAAAGTAAGATCTTTCGATTTGCCCAGGCCAACAGTGTTGTTCGAAGTTTGGGTATTGCAATCCAAACAAAACCCGTTTCGATTTCAGAAAAGAATATGATACATGTGTATTGCATTCCATAGACTATGAAAAAGAAGATACTTGTGTTTTAGTTTTAGAAACCCTAGATTGGTGGTCTTGCAATCTGTAATACCCCGTATTTTTATGACTTTTAAATTTTGGGGATTTATTAAATTTAATTAGATATATTAAATTAATATTAATCCAGAAAATCATTTAAATACTTACTAGCATGATGAGAGTTAGTAATTATTTTGTTATAAGTTACTTTATGGGTAAATTAAGTGGTGTAATTATGATTAGTAAAAATTATCACGAGAATCTAATTTGGTAATTTTGGAAATTTATCGGGACGCGCTTGTGTCGTGTCGGGATTAATTTTGGACTATTAAAAGTAAATAAATTATAAGTCACCCGTACGGTCAATTTGAGTGCGTCAATGTGTCCGGAAGGGTCGAGATAGTCAAAATAATGTACCCGGGGGTTTAGTTTGGGTCTCAGGGGGTTTTTAGGCAAAATTAACACCCCGGGAGGGCGTTTTGGACATTTTACATTTTTGGGCATGAAAACCCACGAAAATTATAAGGGTATATTAGATGGCAAGAGTCATCTTCTAGGGTTAGAATCACCAAAAACCAAAGACGGCTATATGAGAGGAAAATGAGAGGCTTTCCAAGGAGTTCTAGGCAAAGAACTCCACCGTTTGCACCGCCGTCGTCGCCAAACGATATATCGTGCAACGAGGATCACAACCACACAAATCTCTCCGCAAATCTGAACCAAGAATTCTAAGGCCATTATCTATCTTTCTCTATTTCATTTAATGCTCCAATAATATTAGCTTAGGATTGATTAGGACTAGTTTTTGTGAAAGAAAAACCCATTTTGGAGATTTAAATTCGCACGTTGTATGAGTATTAGATGTATTCTGGAAATCCAATTAATATGTAGAGCTTGAACCACGAAATTACAGTAAATAAAGAGTATGAAATCTGGTAAAAGGATGGGAAGAAACTAAACAAAAGAAATATTAGGGTTCTTGATATTTTTATGGATTATGCCCTTTTAATTCGTTATTCATGGTGAAAATCCTCATGCTTGACGTAGGAAGTCACTTATTTGAGGTTATAATACGTGTAGTATAAATTATTTGGAGTTTGGTAGTCAAAGATATCATTTTGGATGATTTTGGAAGAGGAAACCCGTAACTGGAAATTCTGCAGATTTGCATACCTGCTTGATCGATCGATCGACCCTAGAGCATCGATCGATCAATGATTCGATTGATCGAACACCTGCCATCGATCGATCGACCCCTCCTGTATAACTCATATTCCCTTTTTAATAGGTCATTCCAACCTAAATGATTAGACCTTCTTGGATATTAGTGTTAGAATATTTTGGGGTATAAAGAAGACCAGTAGGACTTTAGAAATATATGGAATCGTTGATGTAAAATGAGATTAACATTTCACGGGGGTGTTTTACATATAAGGGACAATGGGAATATGTGTTAAAGGGTGAGACTCGTAAGGAAGTTACATTGTAAAATAAATGCGTACCTACTGAAATTACACTTGGGGAGATAGGAATCCACGAGTGTTACGTAGTAAGTTGGAATAATCCCATGAATAAGAATAAGAGATAAACTGTTATACGTGATAACTTAATAATGATTAATAAGAATAAATATCATAATTTTGGGTCGTGAGAGTGTACCTAAATTTGATATGGGAATAGTAGCATACATATATGACTGTGTTTATGCATATACTATATACGTGTAAAAATCATGCCCGCGCTACTTGCTATCCCTGAGGTTATCGCGCTGGGACAATCTTATCTCGATGGGACCTTTATGTGGGATATTGACTCGTACCCTAGAAAGATATGAATCCTTGGTATAGGCTATTGGATCGATAGTCAGACGGTCCTAAGAGACGTGAGGATATGTGCTGACCTCTTAGTGACTTGGAACTATGCTTCGCCTCATTTTGTATGTGTTTTGTGTTAATACAGTTCGAGAGTGATTCCGAACTTGTATTTCCCTTAGTACGCGTGATACAGGGACTGGATATCAGAGTATGCCCGCACCATAAATTTTATGTTGGGTATTGTTAGAATATATGTATTATATGAGTAGTTAATATATATATTTAAATCTGGAATTTGGGAACTACCTACTGTGACTATGGTATGTAAGAAAAGAATAATTATTTCAATTTGGGAATAAGTGTTTGAAAAGTATAATGTGTTACTAAGAAACTTTATAATCAAATGAGGCTTATGTGAGAACTTTACTATTTAATAAATTTTTTTAACTTCCTTAACAATTGAAATCGTTGGCATGAAATCTTATGAGTAACTTAAGATAAGATAAGTTAAACTGTTGGGAGTATTAGTGCGATAGGTGTGCATATTAGAAGAAAGGTGAAAATTTCTCAAGGGAGTGCCGCACTAATATGTTGGTTGCATTAACCGGTAAGCATTTTAAATACTTGCTAAACTAATTTTAAACTGTTTTACAATCGGGCTCTGACCCGTTTCCTATTTTCTCTTCTCTCTTGTATATATATGTATATATTACAGGTGCCCAGCCACAGGGGCGTCTTGCATAGGATCCTTTGGAAGGAACGTGCTGCAGCTTAGGTGGGAGTTGCAGGCCTCTTGCTTAGACGACCTCATTGTTGATTCCACTTCTAGCACTATTTATTCAGTTGGGCATGTGTCACCCTTTTCCATTATTCAGTTGCTTTATCAGAGATTGTGATTCGCTTATTTCCAGTATTTATACTTTGGGATTTATTACTGTCAGGATGTTTTCCTTTAAGTTTTAAAGTTGGAATTTATGAGTTGGATGTTTAATTGTTTGGATTATATGTTCCAGTATAGTTGTTGTGTGAATTCTTAAATTATGAATTATGTAAAGTTTAAAATGTTGGTTTTTAAAATGAAATTTGGAAATTGATGTCTAAAAATGGTTTTGACACTTAGCTTAATTATTTAGGGTGTTTAATTGGAAAAGTTATTTTTACGATAGTGATGCTAAGAATGAACCAACCGTTCACCTTGATTATAATTTAATAAATGACTGATCACCCGGTATTTAATTAGGCTGGGTGTCACACAATCCAGATAAAGCCCATTTCTTCCCTTTCTTCAAATCCTCACTTGAGAGCGAGAAGACACCTGTGTCTGTGTGTGTGTGTGTGTGTGTGTGAGAGAGAGAGAGAGAGAGAGAGAGAGAGAGAGAGAGAGAGAGAGAGAGAGGTCATGGGATAAGAGAAGACGAAGAGAGGAGGGGGTGAATGTTCAAGGGTCGGAGGGTTGCGTGTGATAGGAGAGAGAATGGAGAGAGGTAGTGAGGGCAAGAGGTTGAAAAGTCAAATCAAAATGGGTATAATACCTTTTTACCCTTCTTTTTGAATTTTGAAGATAGGAGAAAAGAATTTGGGTGGGTTAAAAGAGGGGGAACTCAAATATTGAAGGGGTATTAATGGTAAGATGGGTATTTTAATCTCAATCCTTTATTTCTTTCATTGGTGGCCAAATCCTAGCCTCTAATTAAATTGTCAACTTATTGAATAGTAAAAACATCCTACTCCTTATTTTATATATATATATATATATATATATATATATATATATATATAAAATTTTTATTTTAACTATTTGTCTTTTTTGGCTTATTAGTCATTATATATTGTTTTTGTTTTGTATTTGAAAAAACTAATGTGGCATTTATATTTTGTTTTGGTCTTCCTTCATATTTTTCCATTTTTATTTAGATCCGCATAATAAATGAATATGACAGAATTGGAACGTAAATTCAATAGGTGGACAAACATTTTTGAAGACACTGGGATGTTTTATTTTTTTATATGCTTCTAATATGGCTTGACATATTATATTGTACATACTAGAACAAAGGTTTATAAGGATTGGGCAAAAGATTATGATTGGTGAAACAGGAGCCTAGCAGTTCCCTTAAAGCATTTAGACATATTATCAACAAAAACATTTCACAACTGTCGTGAAAATAAAAATCAAGTGTTCATAGATTTTTTTTCTTTCCTTTAGTGTACATGACTCCTCCGTTGTTTATATGCACGATGAGGTTTGGTAGTATCTCTCTATTTCATTTTGTATTTGGAAGGAAGGAGTACCAATATACCACATTTTATAGAATTAGTAGTTTACATATATTATAAGATTTGATAATTTTTTATTGTAATTATATAACTATTTTTAACACGCTCGCCCATCACGCGGGGTTTAAAACTAGTATATATATATACACATAGAGAGAGAGAGAGAGAGAGATAGATAGATAGATAGATAGATAGAGAGAGAGAGAGAGAGAGAGAGAGAGAGAGAGAGAGAGAGAGAGAGAGAGAGAGAGACTTTATCATTTATAGTTGAGGCTTGCAAGTTGTAATGTTCTAAAACGATCTCCAGAGCATTCGACATATTTTCAAAATGCTATTTTTGCCGATCCATTTTGTGTTTTTTGCTCTCCAGAGCAGTCAGTATATTTGTAAAAGTTGTCCGAGTTAGAAAAATTTGTTACAAGGCCAACTCGAGAGTGACAAACTAGGCTCCTGAGACAATTCACTTTCTGTACGAGCCTTATTTTTTTGCCATTTAGCATTTTTTGGCATTTTTATTTTTTAAATTATTTTAATATTCTTCTCATGGCACTTCACTTGTCACGAGATCACCCTTTTACTTATTGACTTTTATCAAATCAACTTTTGGAGAAGCAAAAATGCATTTGAGAAAATACATAAATGCCTTAAAGATAGTCTAATAGATTGTGTTACACCAGTGGCGGTTGGAAATAAATAATATGTTTTTATACAAATTAAATTTTGACCAAATTAATTTTTAGTCAACTTTGATCCATTATAAATATGGGACCCACACATCAAGCATAGTGGGATCAATTATGTACGCATTTCTTGTAGCAAGACAAGTCACTTGATGCATTGATTTGTTAAAAATAAATAAATGATGAATGAGAAATTTGATCTTAATGTCCCCAATTTATTTATGAAATTATTGAAAATTTATAGGGCCATTGTATATCAGACCCATTTAAAAGAGTTTTCATCATATTAGTCACATTAACGTAAAGATTGTTAAATAAGTCCTATAAACCTAAATTAAAAATACATATGACGAAAATGCCCCTAACATTTTAAAAGATACTAAACAATAAATTATCTATCAACGTTGTCACTGTCGTGTAACAAGACAATTCTCCGATTGAGTCTTAATATAGTTTTGCCTCAATTTCGGACAAAAACGTTTAAGTCATAGGATAGTTTTAAATTGCATTCATTCAAGCCTGTGATGAGATAGTTGAAGACGCAAGCGACCAAGATATTAAAGCTTCATCAAATGACGTGTGTATTGTGCCTCGTTTCTACATCATCAACATGGTTCCATTGCTCCTAAGGTATGAATGCATGTTAAAGATATATAGGAGCTTGGAACAATATCTATACGCGTGTACTTTGTTTTTAAACTACTTTTTATTTTCAGAAAGTTTCTTTAAAACTTTAAAATAAAGTTTCTGGGCTACAACTGAATTTTTATACTTTCTGGAAGTTCGTTCGAGAATGTCGTTCGAATGAGCTTTTGCCAATGAGTTCCTTGATTGGCCACTGGAATATCGTTCGAATTGTTATTCAAACGAGAAAGATGTTCGAACTAGAATTCCAACGAGTTTACTAACGACTTCATATTTTACACACTGGAACATCATTAGAAGGGTCGTTTGAACGAGACGTTGTTCGAATAAGATTTGGCGGGAACAACTTATTTGACAGTTTTTGAAAGTTTTTCCATGTTTCCCACTTCTTTACCCACTAACTTTTTGACTGAATAATTAAGTGCGGGAACCAACATTTTAGAAGTAACTTTTTCATATCCTTACATCTCCTAGAGAGAGTTTTAGAGAGTTTTAATTCCAAAAAGAAAATGTTCAAGTTTGAGTGTTTGTTTTTTAAGAAAAATTCTTTAAACACTTTTGTTTCACCCATTTGTTTAGTTTATCCAAGTTCCTTTATATATATACATTGCTTGGAGTTTTGGCACCGGTTTATCTCACCATTGGAAGAGAGTTTGGGTTTACTTCTAAATCCCTCAAAGAAGAGGAAGTTTATTTTGGTTGCGGCATTCTCACATGGTGAAAGGCACTATGCGTGGTTGACGGTTATTCCTAGAGCCTCATTGGTGGATTCTGGTGGAGTCCGGGATTGTCAACTAAGCGAAGGTCGGTACAAGAAGGAGCATCGGGGCTTGAAAGGAGTCGAGTCGAGTGTTGTAAGTCTTTTTGCTTGTACTTGTAAAATTCCATACTTAGTGAACTTAAGGCTAGGACCGCCCGAGTTTTTTTCCCGTTGTGAGTTTTTCCTCGTACATCGCGACGTAGTGATTTATTGTTTATTTTATCTTTCGCAAAATTCACCTTAGATGCATGCTTAGGTAAAAAGATAAAGTATGGTTTAAATCACTACTTGTTTAATTTGGCACAAATTAATTTTGGGTAATGTTTAATTAATTTAGTTGAAGTCATTTAATTTAATTTGATAAAATTTGGTTTGGCCTAAGATTGCAAAAATGATTCATTAATATTGTTAGAAAAATTTCTAGGACTTGGATTGAGTTAATTGTGTTTAAGTGAAAATGTATTTCTTGTTTAATTAAATTTTACTTTGTGTTTTGTTTAATTTTAATTTGATAGAAATCAAAATTTGTTTAAGTTGAACCATCTCTCTGTAACACCCCGGATTTTTGTACATTTAATATTTAATTAATTCGGGGATTTTAAATTACTTGGGTGTTGTAATTTTAATTGAATTAATTATGGCAATAAAAATATTTAAATATTAATCGAAGAGTGAATGGTTAATGTTTAGGGAAATTTATTTACTAAGTGAATAGTAATAATTTAATTACGTCGTTTCGGGAATTAATGACGGGGTATGCACTTATCCCAGCCGGGAGTCGGTATAGACTAAATTGGGTGTGAGATAAGAATTTTTATAAATTAATCCGGATGCCAATTCTGAGTGCGCGATTGAGTCCGGATGGGTCGAGATAGTCAGAAAAGAGTACCCGGGGGTAGTAATTGGGTCTCGGGGTAATTTTGGGCATAGTCGGGCCCACACGGGGTGAGTTGGGCCACTTTAATTAAGCTCATTAGGCTAAAAACGGGATGGAGGGTTTTTAACCTAATTGGGAGATTAAGGAATGGCAACCAACATAACTCTAAACCTAGGGTTTGAGAGGGGATTTGGGGAAAAACAAATCAAGATCAAATTGGAGGTTATTGGAGCAAAATTAAGGGACATCAACAACGGATCAGACACTACAAACACGTAGAGGAAAGTGGTTAACTGTTTTGATTCTTAAAGTGTGATAATCAATTCATATCATAGTGATGTGTAAACCAAAATTCGTTTTGGGGATAAATGGGTACAAAAAGGGGGTTTTGTTAATGGAACCATTGAATGAAATTTAAGGTAAGAATTAGTTGTGATATATAATTCAGAGTATGATTATCTGGTTTGAATGAGAAAAATCAAAATATAAAAGGATGGAATTTGAATTTGAAATTTGGATTATACCCTAGAAATTTGTGTTCTTGGGTGGGTCAAGATTCATAGTGTTAATGATGTTAAAAGGTTTAGATGATATTTTTAGTTCATGAGAATTGTTATGAGATGATTAATAGACTGATTTGAGGTTGGTTTTTGAGGAAAGAAACCTTGAAATTTCGTTAACGGTGGAATTCAGCAAGGAAGGAGAGCTCGCATGAAGGGATCGATCGATCGATCGGGGGCCATCGATCGATTGACGATGGGAAATTCTGGGCAGTTCGGCCAGTGGGTGATATAAGGGGGAAATTAATTATAAATTAATTTCCATACATTTATTAGTGATAAATAATTATGAAACAAATATTCCTAGCAATTTTGAGAGAGAATAATTGGGACTAGGATGAATTTATGTGGGATATTTAATGGATGAAGTTGAGAGATTTTATTCCAAAATAGTGAGATACGGATCAAGTGAGCGAATCCGAGTATATTGGTCAAGCGACCCCAAGGTAGTGAATTAAGTTTGGACATAAACTAAGTAATTTAGAGTCGGGATATAGACTCGGAAAATATTTAATTTCGGGCCAAGTGAATCGAGTCCGGGTATGTTAATAATTATAGGCAAATATAATTGGGAAAATTATAGAAATAAAGGTATGACACATTGTAGGAAAAAATGTGGGTATTATATTATGAGATGTAAATTGTACCAAGTGAGCAAGTCCGGGTATGTTGGTTAAGTGACATCAAGGCATTAATTTAATTATAGAGAGAAAGTAATTAGTTTGGAGTCGGAACATTGACTCGAAAAATGTGGAGGTACGGGCCAAGTGAGAGAGTCCGGGGATAATGGTTGGGTGACACCAAGTTATTAAATTAATAAATGTGATAATTAATTTAATTAGAGACGGATTGCAGACTCGGATATGTGTTGATTAATTAATATGTAAATTAATTAAATAAAAGTCGAATTGTAGACTCGGGTAAGTATTAAATTAATGGGTGTAATAATTAATTTAATTAGAGTTGGACGATAGACTCGGGGAGATATTAAATTAATATGTTTGTTAGTTAATTTAATTAGAGTTGGACGATAGACTCGGGGAGATATTAAATTAATATGTGTGTTAGTTAATTTAATTAGAGTTGGACGATAGACTCGGGGAGATGTTAAATTAATATGTGTGTTAGTTAATTTAATTAGAGTTGGGTGATAGATTCGGGGAGATATTAAATTAATAGGTGTGTTAATTAATTTAATTGGAGTCGGACCATAGACTCAGGGAAAGTATTATATACATTGAAGTGTGAGTTAAATATATTAGGGTCGGACCATAGACTCGGGAAGACGGTAAATTATTAAGTGAGAAAATTAATTTCGTTGAGTCGAGCCACAGACCCAGGAAATTTCAGGCAGTATACGGGATATTTTGAGTACACGGTAAAGTCGGGGTTTATATTATATATATATGGTGTAGTGATAGTATATATATACGTGTATATATATTGTGTGTGATATTAAATATCAGTGACTAGATATTTATTCAAATTATATACTCTAATGCTATCAAGGGAGGTTGCGCGATGTGGGTGAATCCCCTAGCTTGAGGAGTAGGGTGAGTATATCCCCAGGTCATAGCGTCCGGTACATGGGTGAGGAGATTATCTCACTTTCAGGAAGGAATATGACCACCTTCAACTCGTTTATGTAGTAGACCAGGTTGGTGAGCGAATCCAACTTGGAAAACTAGGTTTTGTGAGCACACCTAGTAAGATGGCATTTTAGAGTGAATCATCCGGTGAGGGTATACTCGGAAGGATGGATATACGTATGATATATGTGTGGATGTTAGTAAAGGTACGTATAATATGGTAATAAATATTATATGTAGGTGATAATACAGTGTGTGATGTATTTACCTTATATAACTCGAGTTACAGTTATATGCAGTTAATTAATGAGAAATTAATTAAGTTAATCATTGGTGGGAATAATACAGTGTGTGATGTATGTACTGTATATAACTTGTGACACGGTTATATGCTGCTATTTAAGAGGAATTAATTAAGTTAATTGTGAAATAACTTATAATTCAAGAATCATTATACTCGGGTTAGAGTAGTACAACAAGGGAAGGTTATACCAGGACTAGTTGGACGGGGTAGTACAACTAGGTGGGGTTAAGGTAACCGGTAGGTGTGCACAATAGTGGAGGGGTGAGAATGTCCTCAAGGGAGTGAGACACTAACTTAAATATGAAGCGCATTCATGCATTTTAAATTACTGCAGTTAATTCACTTGCTAAATATTTTTAAAATGTTTTGGGTTCTAACCCTTGCTATAAAAACTATTTTCAAAAACCTTTTAGGTGTCCAGCCACAGGGACGCCAGGATTGATATTCTATTTCAGGGACACGGAGCTGCGGGATATGTGGATGCTAGCAGGAGTTTGGATTAGACGCATCATTCATTCACTCCTAGAGTAGGAATCCTGTATCAGTCTCAGTTTTATTTAGGGCTTGTAGCCCAGACTTCTCGGTACAGTTTTCAGGTGTAATTCATTCAGGTGTTGAATATTTGTATTGGATTATTTATTTGGTGGCCGGTGATTTATTTGGCAAGTTGTGTAATTATTATTCTATTTACTTTCATTCAGTTGTGTGAATGGTTTATATTTTAATTCCGCAGGTATTGTTTTGTTTAATTAAAAAGTTAAAATTGGCACCAGTTTTTGGAATGCTAGGTGGTTAGTAAGTTTTAAAAAGTTTTCGACAGTGATGCTAAGGATGATCCAACTGGGATTCCTGTTTTAATTTGGTATAGGACTGATCACCCGGTATTTTATTAGGCAGGGTGTCACAGATGGTATCAGAGCATCAGGTTCTAGTGTCCTTAGGATCTGTGCGGCCTTTCACACTTCGGCTTAGCAATCTTTGATATAGAGCCCTATCATAGGATTGTTGTATTCTCATACGTATGCGCATATACGTTCTTCTACGAATTTATATTGAAAGTGAACTCATACAATTCGATTCTCATTCCGGATGACGCCCAGGAGAAGGAGAGCAGCTAGGGCAGCAGGGGGAGGTGAGACGAGGGAGGCTCGTCAGGAGTAAGAGTTACGACAGCAACTACCAAAGATAATTTTGGCAGCACAAGTAACCAAACTAATGGCGCGGGTGATTGAAACGATGGTAGTCGCAAACGACAAGGTACTTTCCACGGGATCCGCCACAAGTGTTAGTGGCGTCAGATGTTCAGACTCACGCGGGGTCGTTGGGGTGAAAATAAGAAAGAGAAGTTATTTTTAGTGGGAACCCACCAGAGTTGCGAGGAGGTTCAAGTGTAGTACTAGCGTGTCAAGGAAGAGAGGTATCCAGCGTCACCTACGCATGGGAGATTGTGATGGGGTGCGGAAATAAATTCTAACCACTTTTAGTTAGTGGGAGCGGCGCTACAGTGGTTGGGGTCGATCACCACAGTTGAGGAAAGGGACACACTAGCTACTGCAGGGTTTTGGGTGCGGTTCGACAACAAGTATTTTTCCTTCAGCGGTCGAGACCGAAATGAGGAGAAAATTTTGTGAGGAGACTCAAAGGGAGACCGTTCAATGGCCGATTACGAGGAAGATTTCACTCGTTGGCAAATTTTGTACCGGATGAGGTAAGCGAGGAAAAGAGAAAGAAAGAAAAGTTTATAGATGGGTTAGTCTGGAGAATCAGACAACATTTAATTGATAATTCCGTATTAGTAGGTTATACTGATGTCATTAACGCAACACTCCGGCACTGTTGGGAATATCGCTTCCACGCGAAAGGAAGCGGGAAGGGAGTGGGGATTAACCAGTCGGATGAGGCAGAAGGGAATAATACCAGTGGGGTATCCCAGCAGCAGACTGGGGGAGATCAGGGGAAAGATTTTCGACAGGGAAATCATGCCAAACGATTTAGAACTGGAGGCTATCGGCGGGATGGCTAGGAATTCCAACAAGGTTGTCATGGAAGGTATCAGTGGCAGGGTTAACATATTAGAAAGTGTTTTGTTTGTGGGAAAAGAGAGACACATGAGGAGATATTGCCTTAAGCGAGGCAGGGGTCAACTAC
Organism: Sambucus nigra; assembly: GCA_949130495.1. Taxonomy (NCBI): domain Eukaryota; kingdom Viridiplantae; phylum Streptophyta; class Magnoliopsida; order Dipsacales; family Adoxaceae; genus Sambucus; species Sambucus nigra. The sequence goes on from OX422214.1 coordinate 447,207,171, forward strand.
AGGACGAGGTCCTGGATGTACATCCACTAAAGCAAGTCACGGGTGCATTCGGACAGGGAGAAGCTGCTCCGGAAATCGAGAACCAGCCGTTACAGCCAGAGTATAGAGGTAATTATTTTTACCATAGGGGCATGGGGTATTTTTTTGAGTGACAAATAGAATGTCACAATATAAGACTTATTTTTCACTAGAGTTCGCAGGTGAGTTGAACTTAGTGGGTGTGTTGGCTGTAGCAGTCATAGTATGTGGATAAACTTTTCGTAGGGTGGCGGAGTTCCTTGGTGTTCTTCACGGGAGAGTGGAGGTGTACACTAAGTGATTGTTTGAATTATGCGAAGAATTAATACTTTCGAGAATTATGGGAGTAGGGTTGATAATACTTTTTAAACATCGGCTGGATAGCAATGGCATTTAACTATTGTGGATAGTGGTGTAAGATTTTGGTGTTCGCGACAACAGGATATGGTTGGTACTAAGTATCACCGTAGAGGGTGTATAGCCTATATATATGTGGATATATATGTTGTATTGCGTGGTGCGATAGCACATAGTGAGGTTTTGTGTTCTCACATTTTATCCCGGTAAGTAGGGATTTTTACTGAAGCGAATCAGGGTGATTAGATTTATTTTTGAGCGAAGAGAGATAGCTCGGGGTTTATTTTGCGCAAGGACTAGTGATAGTAAGGGCGCGGTAATTGATGTGGTCTTTGGTAACATAAGGGTAAGCATGTATACTTTTGTGTTGAGAGACAAGTATTTATGGGGAGATGTTTGGACGTTAGCACATGGGTTGGGTACCTGGGCAGTAGATATATATATATATATATGTAATATGACTATGGGTTCGAAGTTATATTACGGGTTACGACTAGCATAGTCGGGTAACTTTCGTGCGGTAGAGCGCGGGGATAGGGTGTATGGGCACCCGGGTTAATTAAGGCAAATTTGGTGCGGTTACGCACGTGTATAGGGTGTATGGGCGCCCTGGGTAATCTAAATGCATACTTGTGTAACGTATGGTTAGAAACAGATAGGATAGATATAACGGGCGTGGAGGCACATGACTAGTGAGAAAGATGTTAATGTTGGAACACTAGGTTCATCTTAATTTCAAGGACGGAATTCCTTTGTAAGGGGGGGGGGGGGGGGGAGTATGTAACACCCCGTATTTTTGTACATTTAATATTTAATTAATTCGGGGATTTTAAATTACTTGGGTGTTGTAATTTTAATTGAATTAATTATGGCAATAAAAATATTTAAATATTAATCGGAGAGTGAATGGTTAATGTTTAGGGAAATTTATTTACTAAGTGAATAGTAATAATTTAATTACGTCGTTTCGGGTATTAATGATGGGGTATGCACTTATCCCAGCCGGGAGTCGGTATAGACTAAATTGGGTGTGAGATAAGGATTTTTATAAATTAATTCGGATGCCAATTCTGAGTGCGCGATTGAGTCCGGATGGGTCGAGATAGTCAGAAAAGAGTACCCGGGGGTAGTAATTGGGTCTCGGGGTAATTTTGGGCATAGTCGGGCCCACACGAGATAGTTGGGCCACTTTAATTAAGCCCATTAGTCTAAAAACGGGATGGAGGGTTTTTAACCTAATTGGGAGATTAAGGAATGGCAACCAACATAACTCTAAACCTAGGGTTTGAGAGGGGATTTGGGGAAAAACAAATCAAGAACAAATTGGAGGTTATTGGAGCCAAATTAAGGGACATCAACAACGGATCAGACACTACAAACACTTAGAGGCAAGTGGTTAACTGTTTTGATTCTTAAAGTGTGATAATCAATTCATATCATAGTGATGTGTAAACCAAAATTCGTTTTGGGGATAAATGGGTACAAAAAGGGGGTTTTGTTAATGGAACCATTGAATGAAATTTAAGGTAAGAATTAGTTGTGATATATAATTCTGAGTATGATTATCTGGTTTGAATGAGAAAAATCGAAATATAAAAGGATGGAATTTGAATTTGAAATTTGGATTATACCTTAGAAATTTGTGTTCTTGGGTGGGTCAAGATTCATAGTGTTAATGATGTTAAAAGGTTTAGATGATATTTTTAGTTCATGAGAATTGTTATGAGATGATTAATAAACTGATTTGAGGTTAGTTTTTGAGGAAAGAAACCTTGAAATTTCATTAATGGTGGAATTCAGCAAGGAAGGAGAGCTGGCATGAAGGGATCGATGAATCGATCGGGGGCCATCGATCGATCGACGATGGGAAATTCTGGGCAGTTCGGCCAGTGGGTGATATAAGGGGGAAATTAATTATAAATTAATTTCCATACATTTATTAGTGATAAATAATTATGAAACAAATATTCCTAGCAATTTTGAGAGAGAATAATTGGGACTAGGATGAATTTCTGTGGGATATTTAATGGATGAAGTTGAGAGATTTTATTCCAAAATAGTGAGATACGGATCTGTAGGAGGGTAGTGAGACTAGGGTCTATGAATAACTGGAAAGGGTGAGGCGCGACCCACTCCAATGGACGCTGTCTGCAAGGTTCTCAAGAACTTCTGAAGCAGCTTCTGAAGAGACCTTCTCCTTTTGGTAAAAAATGGAGCTCAAGCTGGAACTCCCTCCCTGCAAGAAAATGAACTTCCACAACAATAATAGTAATTTTCTCAAGAGGAGCTCCTGAGAGTGATGACTGTCAGTGGGGAGTGAAAGAATAAGGCACTCAGAACGAGAGAGAGAGCAGGGAGAGAATACTAGAGAGGTTCTGGTGTGATTTTGACAGAGTGACTTTGCTATTGAGTTTTTCTATCCTCCCTATGACCTTGCCCAGGGGTCCTATTTATACTTGGGCACTAAGGCTGGGTTGGCACTTTTGGCGCCAAAACTTAGAGGGTTGGTGAGGGACAAAGTCTGCAGTGTACTATTTGTCCCTACCTGCAAGCAGGTCTGTCTGTCCCCTCTAGCAGATGCCCCCTGGCGGCGACCAAAGTTCAAAAGCAAATATGTCTTCTAATGGAGACAAAATATATGATTTGCTAAATATCTTTTGAAACGGTAACTTTGATACAAACTTTGTAAACTTGAGGGGGGGGGGGGATCTCGAGGACCACCTCCTCTAAAATATTTGCAAGCTTGAGGGGGGTCTCGAGGACCCCCTTATAAAATCATTTTTCTTGAGAGGGGTTTAGAGGACCCTCTCCTCTAAAATCATTTTATAAACAGTTCTTTTCTTGTGAGCAGCCAGCCCTTTGGCAGCTCACTTCACTTGTGACTAAGTGTGAGGTGTGTGAGGACTGGGTGACCCTAGGGTCACCTACTAGTATTCTCTCAATCCTATAGTTCTAAGTGGTTGAGCTTGCTCAACATACCTTGTCCCTCAGCCGCCAAGCCAAAACTCCCGGGAGGTCCCAACGCGCCTGTTCGAGCCCTGCTTGCTCGACTAGGCAACCTATACAAGAAAGTAAAGTGTTAGTGATGTTGTTCATTTAGAGACTGATGTTTCATGATGAGGAGTTGCTTGTGATAGCTACTCCCTCAATATGAGTTTCTGCCGAAACCCTTCTTCTCGAATAACATTTATGCAGTGACCCTTGCTGTAGTGGCGCTGACGCTTACAGTAGCGCTGACCCTAGTGGCGGTGACCCTTGCAACGGCGTTGACACTTGCAGCGGCGCTGACACTTGTAGCGGCGCCGACACTTGAAGACGGCTCAAACACTTGCAGCGGCGCAGACACTTACAGCGGCGCTGGCGCTTGAAGCGGTGCTGACCCTTGCAGCGGCGCAGACACTTGCAGCGGCACTGGCCCTAGTGGCGCTGACTCTTGTAGCGACGTTGACACTTGCAGCGGCGCTGACACTGGCAGCGGCGCTGGCACTTGAAGCAGCGCTGACACTTGCAGCAGCGCTGACACTTGCAGCGGCGCTGACGCTTGCAGTGGCGCTGGAACTTGAAGCGGCGCTAATCCTTGCAACGGCGCAGACACTTGCAGCGGCGCTGGCCCTTGAAGCGGCGCTGACTCTTGCGGTGGCGCAGACACTTGCAGTGGCGCTGACCCTTGCAGCGGCGCAGACACTTGTGGTGGCGCTGGCACTTGAAGCGGCGTTGACCCTTTCAGCGACGCTGACCCTAGTGACGTTGACTCTTGCAGAGACGTTGACACTTGCAGCGGCGCTGACACTTACAGCGGCGCTGGCACTTGAAGCGGCGCTACCCCTTGAAGCGGCGCTGACCCTTGTAGCGGCGTTGACACTTGCAGCGGCACTGACACTTTCAGCGGTGCTGACCCTTGCAGCGGCGTTGACACTTGCAGCGATGTTGGCCCTTGCAGCGGCGCAGACACTTGCAGCGGCGCTGGCACTTGAAGCGGCGCTGACCCTTGCAGCGGCGTTGATCCTTACAGCTGCGCTGACCCTAGTGACGCTGACTCTTGCAGCGGTGCTGGCACTTGCAGCGGCGCTGACACTTGAAGCGGCGCTGACCCTCGCAGTGGCGCTGACGCTCGCAGCGGCGCTGACACTTTCAGCAGCGTTGAGCCTTGCAGCGGCGCTGGGGGTTCCTGCTGAATATGAGTTTCTGTCGGGACCCTGGGGTGGTTCCTTCTCAATTATGCGTTTCTTCCGAGACCCTAGGTGGGTTCCTTCTTAATACGAGTTTCTGTTGGGACCCTGGGGGGTTCCTGCCCAATATGAGTTTCTGCCGGGACCCCGGGGGGTTCCTGCTCAATATGAGTTTCTGCCGGGACCCTGGGTTTCTTCTCATATTTCTAATAAAATAATATTTTTACTTTTTTATAGGTAGACACCCTTCTACATTAGCCCCTCGTGCAAAAATTTTTTAGGTTGGGTAGAGCAAAAAAGCTTTGTACGCCATAAAGTCGATTTTTATTTATTTTTATTTTGGGGGACCCTAGGGTTCCTTCATCATTCCCCCTTAGGGTCATTAAATGTCCTGTCACTTCATCCCAAGTTTTGTAGATGAGGCCACTTATAGTGTACCTCCTTATTTGGGTATCAACTTGGGCGGAGGGCTACTCGTGGTGAGCCCCTCATTCTTGGCCTGCTTCTGTGGCCTTTTTTCTAGGGCGGAGGGGTTGCGCGCCGTGAGCCCTTCACCCTTGGCCTTCTTCTGTGGCCTTCCATCTTGGGCGGAAGGGTTGCTCGTGGTGAGCCCCTCTCCCTTGGTCTTCTTCTGTGGCCTTCTATCTTGGGCGGAGGGGTTGCTCGCGGTAAGCCCCTCGTCCTTGGCCTTTTTCTGTGGCCTTCTATCTTGGGCGGAGGGGTTGCTTGCGGTGAGCCCCTCACCCTTGGCCTTCTTCTGCGGCCTTCCATCTTGGGCGGAGGGGTTTCTCGCCGTGAGCCTCTCGCCCTTGGCCTTCTTCTGTGGCCTTCCATTTTGGGAGGAGTGGTTGTTCGCGGTGAGCCCCTCCCCCTTGGCCTTATTCTGTGGCCTTCTTTCTTGGGCGGAGTGGTTACTCGCGGTGAGCCCCTCGCCCTTGGCCTTCTTCTGAGGCCTTTCATCTTGGGCGGAGGGGTTGCTCGCGGCGGGCCCCTCGCCCTTGGCCTTCTTCTGCGTCCTTCCATCTTGGGAGGAGGGGTTTCTCGCAGTGAGCCCCTCACCTCTGGCCTTCTTCTGTGGCCTTCCATCTTGAGCGGAGGGGTTGTTCGCGGTGAGCCCCTCGCCCTTGGCCTTATTCTGTGGCCTTCTTTCTTGGGCAGAGGGGTAACTTGCGGTGAGCCCCTCGCCCTTGGCCTTCTTCTGGGGCCTTTCATCTTGGACAGAGGGGTTGCTCGCGGTGAGTCCCTCGCCCTTGGCCTTCTTCTGTGGCCTTTCCTTTTTTTGGGCGGAGGGGTTACTCACGGTGGACCCCTCGCCCTTGGCCTTTTTCTGTGGCCTTTCATTTTGGGCGGAGGGGTTACTCGTGGTGAGCCCCTCGCCCTTGGCCTTATTCTATGGCCTTCTTTCTTGGGCGGAGAGGTTACTCGCGGTGAGCCCCTCGCCCTTGGCCTTCTTTTGTGGCCTTCTATCTTGGGCGGAGGGGTTACTCGCGGTGAGCCCCTTGCCCTTGGCCTTCTTCTGTGGCCTTTCATCTTGGGTAGAGGGGTTGCTCGCGGTGAGCCCCTCGCCCTGGGTTCTTTCTGTAGCATCAAGTTTGGGAAGAGGGGTCACTCAAGGTGGATCCCCTTGCACTAAGCTATTTTCTGTCAAACTTGCAATCTTGGGCAGGTGGAGCCACTCTAAGTGGATCCCCACACTCCAAGATATTTTATTATTTGTTCACTTGCTTGAGGACTTTTCAATATTAGCCCCCTCGTGCAGAAGTGGCTTGTAATGTCGAGAGACTTGTGCACGAAACTGTCATACCTTTTATTTATACTCGGCAGTTGCTCAAGACTGTGGGCGCTCCGGTGTCCTTGGAGCCTTAGGTGCTGAACTGTCGCACCTTATATTTATATTTGACACTTTCTCAAGACTGTGAGCGCTCCAGTGCCCTTGGAGCCTTAGGTGCTCATCTGGAGCACCTTACGTTTATACTTGGCACTTACTCAAGACTGTGAGCGCTCCGATGCCCTTGGAGCCTTAGGTGCTTGACTGGCGCACCTTATATTTATACTTGACACTTGCTCTATACTGTGAGCAATCTGATGCCCTTGGAGCCTTAGGTGCTCACTTGGATCACCTTATGCTTATACTTGGCACTTTCTCAAGACTATAAGCGCTCCGGTGCTCTTGGAGCCTTAGGTACTAAACAGTTGTACCTTATATTTATACTTGGCACTTGCTCAAGATTGTGAGCGCTTTGGTGCCCTTGGAGCCTTAGGTTCTCATATGGAGCACCTTATGTATATACTTGACACTTGCTCAAGACTGTGAGCGCTCCGATGCCCTTGGAGCCTTCGGTTCTCCTTTGGAGCACCTTATGTCTACACTTGGCACTTGCTCAAGACTGTGAGCGCTCCGGTGCCCTTGGAGCCTTAGGTACTAAACATTTATACCTTATATGTATGCTTGGCATTTACTCAATTCTGTGAGCGCTCAGGTGCCCTTGGAGCCTTAGGTACTATATTGTCATACCTTATATTTATACTTGGCACTTGCTCACGACTGTGAGCGCTCCTATTCCCTTGGAGCCCAAAGTACTATGAGTTGCTCTAATTTCTATGAGAATTTCGGGGTTGAACTGCCCCATAGTCTGTGGGGTAAATGCTTATGATCTGAGAAATTTAAAATTTGGAAGATGCCCCTCTAGATGTGGGGTACTTGCATATAACTGAGCATGTTAAAATTTTTAAAGATACCCCTTTAACTACGGGGAGCAAGTTATTATTTATGAAGCGTTCCCTCTAACTGCGAGGTACTTGCATATAACTGAGCATGTCATATTACTGAAGTTGCCCCTCTAACTGTGGGGTATTTATCCTATGCATATTCTTTTAGGACTTTTTTTAGAACATAACTTAGAGGGAGGGGTAAGCCCCCCTCGACATATTTTTTTCAACATTTGAACCAAAACATAACTTAGAAGGGGGGGGGGGGGGTGAGCCCCCTTAACATTTTTTCATATTTTTTATTCAAAGATAACTTAGAGGGAGGGGTGAGCCCCTCTCAACAATTTTTTCAACATTTGAATCAAAACATAACTTAGAGGGGGGGGGGGGGGGGGGATGAGCCCCCTCAACATTTTTCCATTTTTTGATTCAAAGATAACTTAGAGGGAGGGGTGAGTCTCCCTTAACACATTTTTCAATATTTGAACCAAATCATAACTTAGAGGGGGGTGAGCCCCCTTAACATTTTTCATTTTTTGATTCAAAAATAACTTAGAGGGAGGGGTGTGTCTCCATCTGAATTTTTTTCAACATTTGAATCAAAACATAACTTAAAGAGGGGTGTGCCCCTCAACATTTTTCTATTTTTTGATTGAAAAATAACTTAGAGAGATGGGTGAGCCCCTCACTATTTTTTTTCAACATTTTTTTTATAAGGGGAGGGGTCCACTTTAAAAACACGACTTGCCCATGTAGTAAATTTGCCTCGAACGTTATATGACCTATACTTCTTGAGAAGGAGATAAACTTTTTTTTATTCGAGAACTGTGGTGTACAGTTTAATAAATATCAATGGGCTAAAAGAATAAAAAAAAATATGGGATCGTGCCCTATATTACTAGTCCATGCGGGTGGCACTGAGAAATGCGCGTTCCTTATCTTTCTCACTTTTCTTTTTTTTAGCGATCTTTGGACCTCCTCGTCCTTTTGTGTTGAGAGAGGGTTTTTTCTGAAAAACTCCCAACTCCTGCACACGCTGAGGTAGTACGAGAGAAAATTTCTTCCCAAAAAAAATCTTGTTGCGAGGACAGTGGTTTGAAAACTTCCTACTGAGATAACCCCGTCTTATCTCTTTCTGCGAAATAGCGAATAAAACCTGGTCCTCTCGAGTATCGTTCGTCCATGAGGGGCAGATCTCCTTTCGACCTTTGGTATGTTGTGCTTCAAAAGAAAATTTGAATGTCTTGTTTGGGAGCACTCGAAATGGAAACCCTCATATATTAGAGGAACTTGTGGTGCCATCTCGGAATACTATATTTATTTACAGGTGAGTGGGGTTCGTGCAGGAATTGTTCAAATTTTTTTATTTTTTGGAGGATCTGCGTTTGAAAAAACTACTTGAGGGTTTGTTGGGTGATTTTCAAAATAAGTTTTGAGTGATGCCTCCTACTCGTTCACTCGAGAAATTCTCAACAGGTTTGGCACAAGTGAGTTGTAAAACCACTTCGATTTGAGGTAGTGTAGCTTGGTAATATCTATTGGACAGTTTGCTTCGAGAAGGGTGCTGACATTTTGAGTCTAATAGCAAGGTTATTTGTTTACTCTTGTTTTTTTTCTGTACTTTTTTATTTAAGTTCTGATATGCCCTATCTCGTTAATGAACTTGGTGTAGGAACATGTTACTTCATTAGCTTGCACGTTTGTGTATGAAATGCTGGAGTGAGCTGTCTGAAATTTTGACTTGAGCAACAAAGTGCTTTTGGTTCCTCGTGTTTGTAACTATCCAGCAATCAGAGGGTTGAATTTTTTTTAAGTGTTTCATAGAATGCTTGATCGAGAAATAATTGATGAGATGTACATATTTTTTTTTTATGTACCAAGTCAAAGCAGTGGTCTACAATTCTGATTTGAGTAAGTGGTCTACAATTCATTCTGGCAAGGTAATGAAAATAAAAAACATTATTTTCAGGTATTTTTTTTTATCTTGTTGGCGAGGAAGAGCAAATCGTGATCAAATTAATTTCTTGGTTTGTGAAACCAAATCGTGATTTCGAGCAACCAATTTTCGCGAATAATTTTTTTATCTATGTTTACTTTCAGAAATATTTGTAAGACTTTACTGTTTGGTGGTCGAGGAACCCATATAGTGTCTGTAGTGTTGGTGGAGAACAATTTGGGGTTGTTTGGTGGTCGAGGAACAATTTGTAAGGCTTTCCTGTTTGGTGGTCGAGGAACCCATGTAGAAGTTCACCATTTTCTCGACCAATTACCACATATAATAATCTTGATGGCGAGGGAACATACAACTATTAAAAATAGTGTTTTTCAAACACGCGTTAACATTTTTTTTAACCTGGGTATCTCGTCCCAGACCTTGAATGTGGGGGGTTCCTTGTCAAGAGCCTTTGGGACTGCAGGTTTCTCGTCTGAGACACCGATATTGGTTTGTCTTTCTATTTTATATTATTTTATTTTATTCATCATGATATAAATAAAATAATAAATTCTTTGACTTATTTTTTAAGATTCATAATATTTAACAAGAGAACATGTGGTTTTGAAACCACAAACGTTTATGCAGATAAAATTCATAAAATTAGCTATGAATAGTAGTTTTTTTTTTTGAGTGAGCTATACCAATAAATAACTATTATGCATATTTTTACATTTTATCATTGAGCATCCAAAAAAATTATAGCATGTGTGATTTTTTTTTATCAAATAAATCAGCTAGCACATTTATGAAATGCTTCTAGAACACAAATCAATACTTGTGAAATGAACATGTTCGATAAATAATAAAGCAAGCCAAGTTTACTTAACTGATCAGGAGTAAGATATGTCCTATAAGTGAGTAGGGTCTCCTCTAAGGTGTCCTTGAGGATAAGTCCTCCACCGTCACTTTCTTTGCTAGAGAGTTACTTGGTCATCATTTGTTTTGTTGACGCTACTTCTGTCGCCTCGTTCTTTCTCGCGAAAATCGTCACTGATACAACTATTTGTTCTGACGCCGCCTTCCGCGGCGGAGCCACCTCTACGATTATTGATGCTGTTAGCGTTCTTGAGTGTGGTTCCTCACGCTCCAACGAGGGTTCTTTGATCTAATTTGCTTCCCACATAGGCAGTGGTTATTTATCGAGCGCAACTTTGAACCCTTACCGTGTAAGGGGTTCCTTGCGCATTGGTTCGTTGCCCTTGGGTTCCTCGAAATTTAAGACTTCTTTATTTATGGGTTCCTCGTGCGAGGCGCTGACCCAAGGGTTCCTCGCCTGGTGGAGCTTTGTTTGGAGAGGGGGTCTCGTCTGATTTACACGCGTCTTTAGGCCTTACATTTGAGGCAGCCACTGCCAAAGGTTCGTCGCGGGTGGACCCAATATTCGAGGGTATCTCGACCTTGCATTTTGTCAAGGGTTCCTCGACCTTATGTTGCGCCGAGGGTTCCTCACGCTTGGGCTTCACCTCTATGGGTGTATCGACATCTGAGTATCTCGCCGATCGCCAATGCTATCAAGGGTTCCTCATGTACTGACCTTGTGCCCGAGGGTGTCTCGACGACTGTCAAAGCTACTAGGAGTTCCTCGCATATTGACCTTGGGTATGAGGGTATCTCGCGACCCACTACGTTAGTGGGTAGTGGGTTTGCAGTCTTTGGGTTCCTCACGACCCACCTTGTTGGTGGGTTCCTCGTCGATTCTACCGTCAGCAACTTTGAGGGTTCCTCGTGCGCAGATGCTTTGGGACTTGGGGGTTGCTCGCCCCATATAATTTCAACTATGGGACCCACTGCCAAGGGTCCCTCTCCAATAGATGCTTCTGCCATGAATTCCTTGTGCACTGGATCTGTGTCCGTGGCTGGAGGTTTTGCTGCCACAAGTTTTTCGCTGATGAGGGATATCACTTGGGGTTCCTCATGTATTGACCTTGGGTCCGAGGGTATCTCACCAACTTCTCATCAAGTGACACTTCTCATCCAATGGGTTCCTCGCGTGCCAACTTCTCATCCAAGGGTGTCTCGACCTCCTGCCTCATTGAGGATCCCTCACCTGGTGGTACCGCGTTTGGTGAAATGGACCATTTTCAACTTGCTTCAAGTGGAGGTATCTCGACCTCATGCTTCGTCGAGGCTGCTGCCACGACTTCTTTATTGGCGGCGAGGGACACCCAGGGTTCCTTTCCCATGAGTTCCTCATTCCTCGACTTCCCATCTGGGGGTGTCTCGACGTCATGCTTCGTCGAGACTGCTTCCATGACTTCTTTGTTGGCGACGAGGGACACCGAGGGTTCCTCGCGAGTTAGCATTTCTCTAAGGGTTGCTGCTGCCACTTCCCTTTTTTTTTTCCACGAGGGACACCCAGGGTTTCTCATCCATTGGTTCCTCGCGAGTTGGTGTTTCTAAAGGGGATGCTGCAGCTGAGAGTTCCTCACTTGGAATTTCTACCACGACGGGTTCTTTTCTTGAGGGTTCCTCATCGCTATCATGGAGAGAAAGGAGTTCCTCGACCATAACAAATTCATCTCCAAACATTTAGGGTTCCTGGCGTTCCTTCTAGTGAACTTGGCGATTGTCAAAACTTTCTCCCGCGCCGTCCTCTGCAATTGAGCTACTTCTACCAGAATCGTCATCGAAACGGTTGCCCCTCCAGAGGGGGCTGCTGCTAGTGTTACACAACCTTGACCCAAACTTGCCAAGTCTAGTTGTTTTGTTTCAAAAGCTCAGAAAAACATACTCATAAGCCTCTGTCATCGGAGCTGCTACCGGTGAGCTATTCTGCCCTCCCTGAGGAGCAGACGCCTTGGCTCCGATCACCACCACTTCTTCCTGGGTAGTCTAGTCACTTTGAGATCCATTACCAGATGGAGTGTTCTAAAAAACTAGCTTCTTAGAAATGTTGAAACCTTCTTTGTCCATGGAAGTGAGGATACCTCCCCAGCGGAGTCGCTAAATGTAGGAGGGTAGTGAGACTAGGGTCTATGAATAACTGGAAAGGGTGAGGCGCGACCCACTCCAATGGACGCTGTCTGCAAGGTTCTCAAGAACTTCTGAAGCAGCTTCTGAAGAGACCTTCTCCTTTTGGTAAAAAATGGAGCTCAAGCTAGAACTCCCTCCCTGCAAGAAGATGAACTTCCACAATAATAATAGTAATTTTCTCAATAGGAGCTCCTGAGAGTGATGGCTGTCAGTGGGGAGTGAAAGAACAAGGCACTCAGCACTAGAGAGAGAGCAGGGAGAGAATACTAGAGAGGTTCTGGTGTGATTTTGACAGAGTGACTTTGCTATTGAGTTTTTCTATCCTCCCTATGACCTTGCCCAGGGGTCCTATTTATACTTGGGCACTAAGGCTGGGTTGGCACTTTTGGCGCCAAAACTTAGAGGGTTGGTGAGGGACAAAGTCTGCAGTGTACTATTTGTCCCTACCTGCAGGCAGGTCTGTCTGTCCCCTCTGGCAAATGCCCCCTGGCGCCGACCAAAGTTCAAAAGCAAATATGTCTTCTAATGGAGACAAAATATCTGATTTGCTAAATATCTTTTGAAACGGTAACTTTGATACAAACTTTGTAAACTTGAAGGGGGGGGGGGGTCTCGAGGACCCCCTTCTAAAATCATTTTTCTTGAGAGGGGTTTAGAGGACCCTCTCCTCTAAAATCATTTTATAAACAGTTCTTTTCTTGTGAGCAGCCAGCCCTTTGGCTGCTCACTTCACTTGTGACTAAGTGTGAGGTGTGTGAGGACTGGGTGACGCTAGGGTCACCTACTGGTATTCTCTCAATCCTATAGTGCTAAGTGGTTGAGCTTGCTCAACATACCTTGTCCCTCAGCCGCCAAGCCAAAACTCCCGGGAGGTCCCAACGAGCCTGTTCGAGACCTGCTTGCTCGACTAGGCAACCTATACAAGAAAGTAAAGTGTTAGTGATGTTGTTCATTTAGAGACTGATGTTTCAAGATAAGGAGTTGCTTGTGATAGCTACTCACTCAATATGAGTTTCTGCCGAACCCCTTGTAGCGGCACTTCTCGAATAACATTTCTGCAGTGACCCTTGCTGTAGTGGCGCTGACGCTTACAGTAGCACTGACCCTGGTGGCGGTGACCGTTGCAACGGCGTTGACACTTGCAGCGGCGCTGACACTTGCAGCGGCGCCAACACTTGAAGCGGCGCAGACAATTACAGCGGCACTGGTGCTTGAAGCGGTGCTGACCCTTGCAGCGGCGCAGACACTTGCAACGGCGCTGACCCTTGCAGCGGCACTGGCCCTAGTGGCGCTGACTCTTGCAGCAACGTTGACACTGGCAGCGGCGCTGGCACTTGAAGCAGCGCTGACACTTGCAGCGGCGCTGACCCTTAAAGTGGCGTAGACACTTGCAACGGCGCTGGCACTTGAAGCGGCGCTAATCCTTGCAACGACGCAGACACTTGCAGTGGCGCTGGCCCTTATAGCGGCGCTGGCCCTTGCAACGACGCTGACACTTGAAGCGGCACTGACCCTTGCGGTGGCGCAGACACTTGCAGTGGCGCTGGCCCTTGCAGCGGCGCAGACACTTGTGGCGGCGCTGGCACTTGAAGCGGCGCTGACCCTTGCAGCGGCACTGACCCTAGTGACGCTGACTCTTGTAGCGACGTTGACACTTGCAGCGGCGCTGACACTTACAGCGGCGCTGGCACTTGAAGCGGTGCTACCCCTTGAAGCGACGCTGACCCTTGTAGCGGCGTTGACACTTGTAGCGGCACTGACACTTTCAGCGGCGCTGACCCTTGCAGCGGCGCTGACACTTGCAGCGACGCTGGCCCTTGCAGCGGCGCTGGCACTTGAAGCGGCGCTGACCCTTGCAGCGGCGTTGAGCCTTACAGCTGCGCTGACCTTAGTGACGCTGACTCTTGCAGCGGTGCTGGCACTTGCAGCGGCGCTGACACTTGAAGCGGCTCTGACCCTCGCAGCGACGCTGACGCTCGCAGCGGCGCTGACACTTTCAGCGGCGCTGAGCCTTGTAGCGGCGCTGGGGGTTCCTGCTGAATATGAGTTTCTGTCGGGACCATGGGGTGGTTCCTTCTCAATTATGCGTTTCTTCCGGGACCCTAGGTGGGTTCCTTCTTAATACGAGTTTTTGTCGGGACCCTGGGGGGTTCCTGCCCAATATGAGTTTCTGCCGGAACCCCGGGGGGTTCCTGCTCAATATGAGTTTCTGCCGGGACCCTGGGTTTCTTCTCAGTATTTCTAATAAAATAATATTTTTACTTTTTTATAGGTAGACACCCTTCTACAGGATCAAGTGAGCGAATCCGGGTATATTGGTCAAGCGACCCCAAGGTAGTGAATTAAGTTTGGAGATAAACTAAGTAATTTAGAGTCGGGATATAGACTCGGGAAATATTTAATTTCGGGCCAAGTGAATAGAGTCCGGGTATGTTAATAATTATAGGAAAATATAATTGGGAAAATTATAGAAATAAAGGTGTGACACATTGTAGGCAAAAATGTGGGTATTATATTATGAGATGTAAATTGGACCAAGTGAGCGAGTAAGGGTATGTTGGTTAGTGACATCAAGGCATTAAATTAATTATAGAGAGAAAGTAATTAGTTTGGAGTCGGAACATTGACTCGGAAAATGTGGAGGTACGGGCCAAGTGAGAGAGTCCGGGGATAATGGTTGGGTGACACCAAGTTATTAAATTAATAAATGTGATAATTAATTTAATTAGTGACGGATTGCAGACTCGGATATGTGTTGATTAATTAATGTGTAAATTAATTAAATAAAAGTTGGATTGTAGACTCAGGTAAGTATTAAATTAATGGGTGTAATAATTAATTTAATTAGAGTTGGACGATAGACTCGGGGAGATATTAAATTAATATGTGTGTTAGTTAATTTAATTAGAGTTGGATGATAGATTCGGGGAGATATTAAATTAATATGTGTGTTAGTTAATTTAATTAGAGTTGGACGATAGACTCGGGGAGATGTTAAATTAATATGTGTGTTAGTTAATTTAATTAGAGTTGGGTGATAGATTCGAGGAGATATTAAATTAATAGGTGTGTTAATTAATTTAATTGGAATCGGACCATAGACTCAGGGAAAGTATTATATACATTGAAGTGTGAGTTAAATATATTAGGGTCGGACCATAGACTCGGGAAGACGGTAAATTATTAAGTGAGAAAATTAATTTCGTTGAGTCGAGCCACAGACCCAGGAAATTTCAGGCAGTATACGGGATATTTTGAGTACACGGTAAAGTCGGGGTTTATATTATATATATACGGTGTAGTGATAGTATATATATACATGTATATATATTGTGTGTGATATTAAATATCAGTGACTAGATATTTATTCAAATTATATACTCTAATGCTATCAAGGGAGGTTGCGCGATGTGGGTGAATCCCCTAGCTTGACGAGTAGGGTGAGTATATCCCCAGGTCATAGCGTCCGGTACATGGGTGAGGAGATTATCTCACTTTCAGGAAGGAATATGACCTCCTCCAATTCGTTTATGTAGTAGACCAGGTTGGTGAGCGAATCCAACTTGGAAAATTAGGTTTTGTGAGCACACCTAGTAAGATGGCATTTTAGAGTGAATCATCCGGTGAGGGTATACTCGTAAGGATGGATATACGTATGATATATGTGTGAATGTTAGTAAAGGTACGTATAATATGGTAATAAATATTATATGTAGGTGATAATACAGCGTGTGATGTATTTACCTTATATAACTCGAGTTACAGTTATATGCAGTTAATTAATGAGAAATTAATTAAGTTAATCATTGGTGGGAATAATACAGTGTGTGATGTATGTATTTTATATAACTTGTGACACGGTTATATGCTACTATTTAAGAGGAATTAATTAAGTTAATTGTGAAATAACTTATAATTCCAGAATCATTATACTCGGGTTAGAGTAGTACAACAAGGGAAGGTTATACCAGGACTAGTTGGACGGGGTAGTACAACTAGGTGGGGTTAAGGTAACCGGTAGGTGTGCACAATAGTGGAGGGGTGAGAATGTCCTCAAGGGAGTGCGACACTAACTTAAATATGAAGCGCATTCATGCATTTTAAATTACTGCAGTTAATTCACTTGCTAAATATTTTCAAAATGTTCTGGGTTCTAACCCTTGCTATAAAAACTATTTTTAAAAACCTTTTAGGTGTCCAGCCACAAGGACGCCAGGCTTGATATTCTATTCCAGGGACACGGAGCTGCGACATATGTGGATGCTAGCAGGAGTTTGGATTAGACGCATCATTCATTCATTCCTAGAGTAGAAATCCTGTATCATTCTCAGTTTTATTTAGGGCTTGTAGCCCAGACTTCTTGGTATAGTTTTCAGGTGTAATTCATTCAGGTGTTGAATATTTGTATTGGATTATTTATTTGGTGGCCGGTGATTTATTCGGCAAGTTGTGTAATTATTATTCTATTTACTTTCATTCAGTTGTGTGAATGGTTTATATTTTAATTCCGAAGGTATTGTTTTGTTTAATTAAAAAGTTAAAATTGGCACTAGTTTTTGGAATGCTAGGTGGTTAGTAAGTTTTAAAAAGTTTTCGACAGTGATGCTAAGGATGATCCAACTGGGATTCCTGTTTTAATTTGGTATAGGACTGATCACCCGGTATTTTATTAGGCGGGGTGTCACACTCTCTTACGCATCTATATAAAAGGAAATTACTTTTGATAAGACTTTAAAAATTGGGGGTACTCACGTTCTCAAATTGGTATCAAAGCCAAAACGATAAATTACATCATTAAAGATCCTTTAAATACTTTTGGCTAAAATGGAATTTTCCCCATTCTCAAAATTTCCTATTATTTACTAGGTGTAGTAATTAAAGATCCTTTAAACCCTCACGTTTGATAGCATATTTTATATTTATTTACTAGGTGTAGTAATTAATTATAAAATGATGGATGTTGAGTAAATATTAATTTAATATGAAAAAGGTTAATATTTACTGAAATGTTATAGGATTTCCTGATGAGTAGGTAAAAATATCCATGCGGTGATTTATGGTGTCATAAGATATAAAATGACATTTTGGTTTAATGAGAAATCGGAACTAAAAATGAGTTATAAAATTTCCAAATGATAATTTGGAGGGTGCAGTTAGTCCCGGTAGGTGCGAGACAGTCAAAATAAGTGCCATATTGTATTTTGGCATTTCGGGCACTTTTGAGAGGTTATAGCTTAAAAGTGTTATCGCTATTATTTTATCGCGTATTAGTCACTTAAGTGGGCTTTTTAGATTTAAGCCCCGTTTTATTTTCCCCACCCCTATTCCTATTCTTCCATTTTATACAATTGAGAGATAGAGAGAGAGAGAGAGGAAGAAATCCTTGGGAGAAAAAGAGAAATTTGGAGACTCAAGCTTGGATCATTTTCTTCACCAAATCAAATCTGGATTTGCATGATCAAGGCAAGTAACTTACTTGCTATTATATGATTTAAGTGTATTAATTAGCATGATTAGTTGTGGATTGTTATGATTTATTGTAGTTAGGATTTTGTTAGATTATTTGGGTATTAATCCTTAGAAGTTGATTTGGATGATGAATGGTGTTGAAGATGGTAGTTACCTACATTTATGATATATAAGTTGAAGTAATTGAGGTTGGTTTGGTTGGTTTTGGGTTTGGTAGAAATTTGGAGTTTAGAACTCCATAGCCAAAACTTGGCAAATTTGCAGGATCGAATCGATTCGGCCTGGCCGAATCGATTCGCCTTGAGGCAGTTCCCAGGTTCGAGTCGACCGAATCGATTCGGCAATTATGCAGATTCCCCATTTTCCTGGCCGAATCGATTCGGAAACCCTGCATTTTCCTTTTTGTTTTCTTTTCATATTTTGATCTTTTTCCTCAGGATTATGATCTAGGAACCTTCTTGCATGAAATAAACCTAGATTCCAAGAGTATTAGTTATGTTGGTCGCCACCCTAGATTAGAATTGGGTCATGTTGGGTTTATTTTCCGGGGTGTTTCAAGAAATGCTAAGGCATTCCTTCCTTTATAAATTTTTTTTAGAAGTTAGGAACTTAAATGCCCTAACTTGGAGACTTAGGGGCTTATCAAAGTTATATGAACTTTGGGGATTTATAGGATCATAATGATCATTTGGAGATTTAGTTGGGACTTGAAATTGAGGAATATTAATGATAATATTCGATGGGAATTAGGTTCCACTAAAATGAAACCAAATGATTTAAAGATGATAGGTTCCATTAAAATGAACCCAAGCTATGTTAATGATGATTGGTTCAAATAAAATGAACCCGGTTGCTTAATTATGATAGGTTCGAATAAAAAGAACCAAACACATGGATATTGGAAATGGAATTGGTAATGGTAAATTAAAACGTGAATGAGATAAAATATGGTAAATGTTAATTTACTTAAACACACCTATCTAAATGACATCATAAGGGAAGTTCGCGCGCTTAGTGATGCCCCCTGGCTAATGAATGCAGGGAGGATATAGTCCTAGGCCATACGCGGGGTTTTTATATGTTTTTCTGCGCTGGTTAGTGGATTCCGGGTGTGGTCCTGACTTTCCCGCAGGCATATGGCCGCTTCCCGACGTTGTGTTATGATCCCAGGTTGTCTTGTATAGATAGGCCCTGGAAGATGATGGTCATTTAGGGGCGCGCCCAGTGGAGAAAGTCGGAGGGGCGGTCTTAGAATCGTTATATGTAAGAGAATATAACTTTTCTGCATCAAGTGGGACTTAATGGGTATATGCCATAAAGAGCATGGATACGTTCCATAAAGAGCACGGGAAATGAGATTAATGAGATATGTGCCATAAAGAGCACTTGAAACAAATGGTATTCCTATTAAGGAATGGAAAGACAATTTGGAAAGATAATTAACTATGGAAGTTAATAAATGAAAGAAAATTATATCTTCTTGATTTAAACCAAATAAATGGTTTTATTCCTATTAAGGACTGTAAGAAGGATATGGTAATTGGATTAATGAGCAAAAAGGTTTTAAATTTAAGTTATTTACTTTTCTTTCTTTTATGTAAATGACATTTCATTTCATAATTAGTTAAATTGTCTTAAATGGTAATGTAGATAACATGTCATTGTCATATTATCATCCTTATCATTCATGCATAACTGTTCATATCTATCATGCTTTTTATTTCTTCTGGTGATCATATAGAACCCGGCCCTGACCGGTTTACTTTCCTTGTTGTATATATGATTGTATCCGCTCAGGTGCTCCCCCCCAAGGACGCCCGTTTTAACATTTCCATTCCTTTGCTTTCGACGAGCTGTAGGATTTTGCGGGTTATTACATGTTATTGTATTATACGCTTTCATCTTTGTGTTCTAGATATGATCGGGTCTTATACTCGGGCGTGTGGCCCAAACTTTTGTATTTGATTAATGAATGTATTTTGTAAAATATTTAAATTGTTGTACTTCGTTGTATGTTGCTGTGGATCAACAGCTTATGCGGTCCTTTTGTATATATTCGTCTTCGTTGTATTATATATACTCTAGTGGAATTCCACTTGCTTATCACATTTGGGTTGTTTAAATTAAATTTTTGTAACTGCATTTTTTAAAATTTTACACTTTTGGCAACTCGTTTTCTGATTTATTAGGTGGTTTTCCCGTATACTCAGTTTATTTTTGTGATGCTGAGAATGATATCCATCCATGATTCCTGTTACGTTTGAGTATCGGGCTGGCCACCCCTTATCTCGGATCGCGGGTTGTCACAGATGGTATCAGAGCATCAGGTTCTAGAATCTTTAGGATCTATGTGGATTCGTCACGTTCTACCGTAGCGTTCTTTGATATAGAGCCTAAGGTTAGGACTGTGTAGTTGTCTATGTTTACGATCTTCTGCAAGATAGATAGTTTCAAGTAGTATTTTCACTCTATTGTTTCTTCATCTCGAACGCCACCTAGAAAGGTTGCCCAGCGAGACGAAATAGGGTTATAGAAGAGGAGGTGGATTCACCGCCGCCACCACAAGGGACCGTTAATGTTGTGGATGTAGCAAACATAGTAGCTCAAGCGGTTAGCGCCGCCATGACCGCAGTGGTTCAATAATATCCAGGGACTCATGATGTTCAAGTTCCTATGGGAGTCCTTTCTAAAGGGCAATCCCCCTGAATTCGAGGGAGGCATGGATGTTATTAAATTCAATACATGTAAAGAGAACAGACAACGCCACCTTTGAATGATCGAATGTAGCGAGGAGAAGAAACCAGTCCTTGCCACTGTTAAGTTAGTCAGATCTGTGTTATACTGGTGGGGAAAAATAACCACACCAGAGCAGAGAGACACGATGACGATCACTGAGTTTTAGACTTTGTTTGATCGTGAGTACGTTCCTCCCGTAGTTTATAGGGAGATGAGAAAGAAGCTCCAGGATGTTGTGCAAGGAGAGAGATCTATGGTGGAATATGTAGAGGAGTTTATACGGTTGGCGTATTTTGTCCCGGATGAAGTGGATCCGAAAGATCGGAAGATCTCAAAGTTATGCAAGGTCTAAACTGGAGAATCTGGCAACAATTGCTGGGTAATCCAACCTTATAAACTTTTGGTGAGGTTATGAATGCAGCCTCACCTCATTGCCATGAGCATCGGTTATATACATCGGGTAGCAAGAAAGCTACTGTCGTGGGGCAAGAAGGAAATCTTGGAGAACAGGGGATTGGAGGAGGAGCATTTACCTCATCCCGATCCTCTGGTAGTAAGAAAAAAGAGAGGGACCCTCGACAAGGGGTTTCGTCTAAGAGACAACGTTTTAGAGGATTTATTGCGGGTGGCGATAACATTAGGCACGGTAAAGGTGCTTTGCGGTACGTAGGTCGGGGTGGTCGTGGAAGAAAAGACCATCTGGGCCAAGGCACTTCCCAGTTTAGAAATATCAGGGGTCGAGGTCATGAGGGTATTAAGGGATGGTGCTTCCTATATTGGGAGACAGGTCACTAAAAGATGGAGTGTCCTCGGTTGTTTGGGGGTCAGTTTCCTAGGGCTCCGCAGCAGCCACATGTTTAGTTTCCACCTCGGGTACCTGACCCGGTTGTTCCCATGCAGTAGGGATAGCTACTGTATGGGAGAGTTTATTAAATTTGGGAGGTTATACTTCCTCCAACTTCATTAGCATCGCCCGCTATTAAGGGTAAGTTTTATTTCGGAGGTGCTTGAGTTACGTATTATTCGAGGCGGGTGTTACGCACTCAGTTGTTTTATGATCTCTTCTCAGACTACAGATTTGATGAGATCTGTTGAGAGTATTTTTACTAGTGTTGAGTTTTCTACGAGTGATGGTTCGCTCAATTCCTTGTTTGTTTACACATAGGGATTTATTGTGGTATTTTGTGCTTGAGGCCGATTTATTCGTCCTTGACATGGTCGGGTATGATGTGATTGGTATGCCTTATCTCCACGACCGACACAGTTGAGTAGTAGCATATAGGAGGGGTTCCTTGTTTGGATTCGGCTTTTGCGGGACGCTCCACGCGTGAACCTCGATGACGTTGGAAGTGGAGAGATTTTGTTCTTGCTTCTTTTAGTTAATTTTATCTTATTTTATTTTATTTTGCTGGTGGCAAGGTTTAGCCGAGAATCACGTAGAAGAGTGATTAATGTCTATTAAAGTGCGAATAAAAGCACTGTATACAGTTCTCTCCTCTGAATGATGCGAGGGAGACTGGGATGCGAAGTCGAATTAAGACTTCGGGTTATGCCTTGATAAAAAGGCTATTTAAAATGATGTATATATGTTGTGGGGTATATAATTATAAGGCTTTATGAAAAGTGAATGTTTGATTTGTTAAATATTCACTTATTTAATTGGTAATGTATATAAGTAGAATCTTTTCGGTCCCGAACATGTGTCTTAGACCTGTATATCTTGATAACCGACAATGCGAGGTAGTAGTGTAACACGAGGGTTCCTTGTTTGGATTTTGATTCGGCGAGACGTCCCACGCATGAAACCGAGCAAAGGTCGGGAGTTGAGAAAGGTTTTGGGCACTAGGGATATACTTAGTATTATGCGTATACGACGTAGTTAGGGTATAAGTAGGTAGACTTTAAAATTGTGTGGACATAAGGCCTTTAGTTCATGTGACGTTTGTTTAGAAGGGTTGTCTAGAGTTGACCACGAATAAGTTGTGTGTTGACTCTAAGAGGGATTGGATCCCTAATAACGAGAAGTTTGGTTGGTTAGGCCAAAGGAGATGAGGCCTCTCGTAGTTAAAATGTTACGTTGGCAACTCAGCTTTCGGGATGGAAGAGTAAATTAACTTTCACTCCTGAGCCATGTTGTTAAGCTCGAGGGTGGATTCAATTGACAAGCCTCTGCCAGGATTAGGAGTAATAATACTGGAGCATAGACCTAATGTTTATGCGCCTCATAAGCTAAGACTTGTGAGAAGTATTATCCCATGCTTGAATTAAAATTCAGCGTGGGGGTGACCGCTGTGTAGGAAAGGGAAGTGTTACTTCCTGGGCAGAATTTAGTCTTTCGTGCGAGAAACATTTCATTGCAAGATGTCATAGGAGAGACAGGGGTGGTTAAGACCACATATACAAGTTGCTGATTTGAGGAAACAGAACTCTGCTCTTTTGACCTTGAGGGTGGGGTGCATTTCCATAAGAGAATTTTGTCCCGAATGAGAAGGACTTATGAAAGGCAAAAATGGTGGAATCTCGTGGTTCTAAGTTTATGGTGCATCCGAGTAACGACAAAATGTGTCAAGATATGCGCCGCCAGTAGTATTGGCCGAGCATGGAATGGTTGTTGGACTGCATGGGGTGCCCTTGGTTATAGTTTCCGACTGAGATAAGATTTTCATTTCCCACTTGTGGCAAGTTTCCAAGAAGCCATGGGAATCGAATTATGGTTAAGCACTTCTTATCATCCTCAAACAGATGGCCAGACCAAAAGAGTAAACCATATGTTGGGGGATATGCTCCTTATGTGGGTGCTTGACTTCAAGTATAGTCGGGAACAGTGTCTCCCACTAGTTGAATTCGCTTATAATGATTTATATCGATTCACTATCGGGATGGCGTTTTAAAAAGCCTTGTATGGTAGGCCGTGTGGATCTCCCTCTTGTTGGTTAGAGGTGCGAGATGATAAGTCTCTTGGACTTGGAATAATCCGAGGTACTTCTTTGAAAATTGAGCTCATTCGGAATCGCATTCGTATAACCAAGATCGACAAAAGAGCTAAATCGATGCGGGGAGAAGGTATGTGGGGTTTGAGGTCGATAGACCAAGTGTTGGTGCGAGTATCGCCTATGAATAGCATTAAGCATTTGGAGTAGAAGGAAAACTTGCACCGCTTTACGTTGGACCTTTCCTATATATGTTAAGGTAGGTCCGGTAGCCTATTAACTTGCTTTACCAAAACACTTGCAGCAAGTTCATGACGTGTTCCATATCTCTCATGTATAGAAGTACAAGAGATGTGTTAGGTGCCCTTAGGCACATTTCTTTTGAAGTAGGTGCAACTTGACGTTCCCTATGAGGAGTAGTCGGTTTCTATTTTAGAGTGTGGAGAGTGGCGAGTTAAAACCACCGGTAGTACCTTTGGTTATGGTGCAATGTAGCCACCATAATGTCGAGAAGTCGACATGGGATCACGAGGATGGCATGTGGGAAAGGTATCCGCATTCCTTCATGCGAGGTATGCCTGAATTTTGGGGGAAAAATTCCCTCATAAGGGGGGGAGTATGTAACAACCCTCACGTTTGATAGCATATTTTATATTTATTTACTTGGTGTAGTAATTAATTATAAAATGATGGATGTTGAGTAAATATTAATTTAATATGAAAAAGGTTAATATTTACTGAAATGTTGTAGGATTTCCTGATGAGTAGGTAAAAATATCCATGTGGTGATTTATGGTGTCATACGATATAAAATGACATTTTGGTTTAATGAGAAACCAGAACTAAAAATGAATTATAAAATTTCCAAATGATAATTTGGAGGGTGCAGTTAGTTCCGGTAGGTGCGAGACAGTCAAAATAAGTGCCATATTGTATTTTGGCATTTCGGGCACTTTTGACTGGTTATAGCTTAAAAGTGTTATCGCGTATTATTTTATCGCATATTAGTCACTTAAGTGGGCTTTTTAGATTTAAGCCTCATTTTATTTTCCCCACCCCTATTCTTATTCTTCCATTTTATACAATTGAGAGAGAGAGAGAGAGAGAGGAAGAAAGCCTTGGGAGAAAAAGAGAAATTTGGAGACTCAAGCTTGGATCATTTCCTTCACCAAATCAAATCTGCATTTGCATGATCAAGGCAAATAACTTACTTGCTATTATATGATTTAAGTGGATTAATTAGCATGATTAGTTGTGGATTGTTATGATTTATTGTAGTTAGGGTTTTGTTAGATTATTTGGGTATTAACCCTTAGAAGTTGATTTGGATGATGAATGGTGTTGAAGATGGTAGTTACCTACATTTATGATGTATAAGTTGAAGTAATTGAGGTTGGTTTGGTTGGTTTTGGGTTTGGTAGAAATTTGGAGTTAAGAACTCCATAGCCAAAATTTGGCAAATTTGCAGGATCGAATCGATTCGGCCTGGACGAATCGATTCGCCTTGAGGCAGTTCCCAGGTTCGAGTCGACCGAATCGATTCGGCAATTATGCAGATTCCCCATTTTCCTGGCCGAATCGATTCGGAAACCCTACATTTTCCTTTTTGTTTTCTTTTCATATTTTGATCTTTTTCCTCAGGATTAGGATCTAAGAACCTTCTTGCATGAAGTAAACCTAGATTCCAAGAGTATTAGTTAAGTTGGTCGCCACCCTAGATTAGAATTGGGTCATCTGGGGTTTATTTTCCGGGGTGTTTCAAGAAATGCTAAGGCATTCCTTCCTTTATAATTTTTTTTTAGAAGTTAGGAAGTTAAATGCCCTAAATTGGAGACTTAGGGGCTTATCAAAGTTATATGAACTTTGGGGATTTATAGGATCATAATGATCATTTGGAGATTTAGTTGGGACTTGAAATTGAGGAATATTAATGATAATATTCGATGGGAATTAGGTTCCACTAAAATGAAACCAAATGATTTAAAGATGATAGGTTCCATTAAAATGAACCCAAGCTATGTTAATGATGATTGGTTCAAATAAAATGAACCCGGTTGCTTAATTATGATAGGTTCGAATAAAAAGAACCAAACACATGGATATTGGAAATGGAATTGGTAATGGTAAATTGAAATGTGAATGAGATAAAATATGGTAAATGTTAATTTACTTAAACACACCTCTCTAAATGACATAATAAGGGAAGTTCGCGCGCTTGGTGATGCCCCCTGGCTAATGAATGTAGGGAGGATATAGTCCTAGGACATATGCGGGGTTTTTATATGTTTTTCTGCGCTGGTTAGGGGATTCTGGCTGTGGTCCTGACTTTCCCGCAGGCATATGGCCACTTCCCAACGTTGCGTTATGATCCCAGGTTGTCTTGTATAGATAGGCTCTGGGAGATGATGGTCATTTAAGGGCGCGCCCAGTGGGGAAACTCGGAGGGGCGATCTTAGAATCGTTATATGTATGAGAATATAACTTTTCTGCATCAAGTGGGACTTGATGGGTATATGCCATAAAGAGCATGGATACGTGCCATAAAGAGCACGGGAAATGAGATTAATGAGATATGTGCCATAAAGATAACTTGAAACAAATGGTATTCCTATTAAGGAATGGAAAGACAATTTGGAAAGATAATTAACTATGGAAGTTAATAAATGAAAGAAAATTATATCTTCTTGATTTAAACCAAATAAATTGTTTTATTCCTGTGGATGCAATTATTATGCAACACAAATAAATACGAGAGAAGCAATTATCAAGAAAAGAATAAGGAATATAAGATGCCAATCACACAACAAAGGATGTACGTGGTTCAGCAAGGATGTGCCTACGTCCACGGTGGTGCAGTCGATATTATTTCTATATACTCCGGAGTGTGATTACAGAGAATACAAATTGTCCTTTTGCCCCGGACCTAGGGTTTATTATATGCATGTACATGTAGGTAAGTGGAGGTGATGGGTTTCTCCACGTTTTCCATCTCCCGTTTAACTTTCGATTGTGGAAACGTGGAGGAGACCGGATCAATATAAGAGATGAGGGGTCCGGACTTTGGGCCGTCAGGACTGGGCTACTCGTCCGGGCCCATGGTTCTAAATTTTGGGTACCCACAATTGCCCCTAAATTTATTGTGCCATGTTTATGGGTTCAATGGATTTAAATGATCAACCATTATGGCTGATTTGCGATTCTTCGAAAACTGTAAAGTTGATTTGGCGGCACCCGCTTCGCTTATTGTGCGCTATGATTAGAATTGAAGGCTTATTGGGATATCCACTTTTTCTTCCGTCGCTTCAGCCCTTCCAGTACTCTTCTTTCTTCTGAGAACTCTAGTGCCTCGTACCTTCTTCTCTCAATCCCCATTCCCATTGCTTCTTAGTCGTCTTGAGCTCGTTCTTCTTCATCACTTGAACCGATCTTCTATTTTGTAAGTTTCTCGTGCCCTTTCTTTGCACTTTCTCTTTGGTTTGTAGCTTTTCTTGAGTTTTTCAATGGCGAAGGTTGGAAATAGTTCAATCTCTGAATTTAGGAAGTTCTACAACATCCCTGAGTTGGTAGATATTGAGTGTTGTGCCTCCCCTCCTAGGAATGTTAGGGATATAGAGGATGCCCAATTGATCCATGTTCTGTTACTTTCCCAGGGGGACTCACTTTCCCTCCCAATGATTTGTTTCTGCATTTCTTCGGCTATTTCAATATTGGTCCTGCACAATGCTCGCCCAATGTGTGGAAAATAGTAAATGGCGTCCATAGAATAAATCAGTTGTATGGTACTAGGTTAGGACTTGCCGATATTTGTTTCTGTTATTCCTTTTCTCGAACTAGTTCAGGTGTCTTATACCTCAAAGCTAGGAGCCCTGATAGGGTATTGGTAGTAAACCAACCTGATTCCCATAAGGACTACTGGCAAGAGGGTTTCCTCGTTAGGAATTGGCAGTTCTCTCCCCAATTTGAAGGGTCGAGGTCTGAGAGGTTCACTGTTCCTTTTTACGGGGAAGAATATATAGGTAGACATTGTGCTGTTGTTTCAACCTTTGCTGATTTATGACTTTTCTAACCCCTCTTTGCTTTTTCTTTCACAGCAAGGTCAAAGAATTTGGAGCCTGCTCTCAGCGAGGTTCATATCTCGGAGTTGGTGAAAGCTTGGAATATCAGGGAGCCTCTGGTTGATGGTGAGCATCCCATGTCTGCTGCCTTTTTGCTCGAGTATAAGAACGTAGGCTCCAGCTTCATAGCACGTCCTTTGGATAGTGTACCAGAGTTTGATTCCTTCGAAGAGACTACTGCTGAGCCTATCCAGTTGGATGAAGAGGAGAGCAGCTCTGAAAGTGAGCCTGCAGGAGCTGCGAGTAATTTGGGTGAAGGGAGCTTTGACAGTATGAGTTCCTCTGACTATGAGGAGGATTCTGAAGCTCGAGGATCGTCGAGCACTTCCAGCAGTTTAGGTGAAGAGATGCCTCCAAGGAAGAACTTGATTAGAGATGATGATGATGAGGACCACGTGCTTCTTGCACAAAGGTTAAAGAAACAAAAGTCTACTTTTGGGGCCGTGGCTACTGGTTCTCGGTCTTCTACTCAGGAGAAAGAGAGGAAGAGGAGAGAGGAAGAGCAAGTGAGAGAGAGGGAGAGAAAAAAGGAGGAGGAAAGAAAGAAGGTGGAGGAAAAGAAGAGGATGGAGGAGAGGAAGAGAATGGAGAAGGAGAAAGAGGAATAGAGGAGAAAGATGGAGTCAAGGACGAAGGCTGGGCAAGCCTTGGTCCTGGTGTCTGCTTTGCCCGAGGGGGCCTGAGTTGCCATTTCTCCTCAGCTGGCACCTGAGCTGCTCGAGAGGGCAGTTCTTCCTACAGATCTCCAGAGGGCGCTGGGGTCTGATTAATTGGCTCTACAAGCTAGCCAGAGGCTAGCCTTGGTAAGATCCTCTCCATTTTTCAATTCTTTAACAAGTTTTAGTTGTTTCTCCTTCTTGATCTCTTCTTTATTTTTGGCAGTTTGTGACTGACTTCGCCGTGCTCTATCATTCTCGTGACGAGTTGGTGAGAAGGAATGGCAAGATGGAGCAGCAGAAGTCTGCTTTGGAAGTCAGGGGTTCTCAGCTGGAGGCTAATTCAAAGACTGTTGATGCCGCCCGAGCTTCCTCTGATCTGGCCCTCATCAATTCTAATCGAGAGAGGGATGCGGCGGTTAAGGAGCTGAGCGAGCTGAGGCAGGCCTATGACCTAGTCTGCTCGAGCAAACTGGAGGTCGTGGAGGAGAACAAGGTTCTGACCGAGCAGTTAAAGGAGAAAGAGTCCCAGGTAGCCACCATCAAGGAGGATTCATATAACTCCGGGTGGACTGCTACTTACGAGACGCCGAGGTTCAGATAGGCTACATCAGCCGTTTGAACTTCAAGAAGGGCTAGAACAAGTCCCTCTTAGCTGCTGGTGTTGATGCTGAATCTCCTCTGTGCGACGAGCATGACCCGGGTCCGAGGCCAACTGTAGACGAAGAAGCCCCTGCCCCAGCCATCGAGGGTGTTGATCTTGCCTCTCAGACAATTCTTGCCGGTGCTTGTCCTGCCCAGGAGACTGAGGGCATCCCTATAAAGGGGGATACCTCTGCTGCTGCTGACAAGGGGAAGCAGCCAGCCACCTTTGGGCAGCCTGAGGTTGCTAGTTAATCTACTTTTAGGACTATTTTTGTACTTTTTCTTGTAATTTTTCCAATTTCTGCTCGATGTACTTGACTTTTATCAATGAAATGAAAAGGCTTATTTTTCCAGTGCATTGATTGATTTTTCTCTCCATTGCCCTTTTATGTCTTGTAGTTGACTGATGTAGAAGAGTATATTCCTGCCACATCTCAATTGGGCAGGACTCTTGGTCCCAATGCCAGTCCTCAGGTTCGTCAGGCCTTTGTTAGGCTTTGTAAATCTCTTAGGTCAAGGAATCAAAATTATAAGGAGCAGTCCGAGCTAGTGGCTAAGCTGAAGGACAGGCTCCAAGAGATGGAAGGCATTAGTGCCTCAGTGCAAGAGGAAGTCAATGTACTGAGAGCAAGGTTACAAGAGGCCACCGAGATCAACCAAGTTGGGGAGTTCCTGCAGTATGAGAATGAAAACCTGAGGAAGGAAGTCTTACAACTTAGAGAGCATGCGCCGAACACTGTTTCAGCGGTTCTGTAAGGCTCCTCGTCGTCGCGAGCTGGATATACTCCTCCTATGCCGCGAGGTTTCACTCGTCCTCCCCTCCCGCGAGCTGGTAGGAGCACCAGAGGCAGGAACAGGGAAGCAGAAGAACAACGTGATAAGGAGATGGACGAGCTCCATGATGATGTCCGACGAGCATATGTAATTGCTGTTGGGTTTCAAAGGGATGTTACCCGATTGCGGCACTTATTCAAGAAAGGTCCTCGGCAAGCGTGGGCTGACAGTTATGATCAAGGCTGGCTAGATGCTCCAACAAGACTATCTGAGTTCGAGGAACTTTCTTTCATCAGAGGGTGGTTAAGTGCCTTGAAAGAGCTTTAGGTCCCGAGGAACTCGGTGTTATGGTATCGTCACGAGATGTCCTCCTCCACTCTGATGCCCAACCCATTCAGGAGGGATGATCGATGGATCCACATTGATTCTATTCCTCGGTAAATATTGGAGTTAGACACAGATGAGATTGTGGAAGAGCTAGTCCCCGCTCCTAATGACGGACGAAGAGCTAGAGTGGCAGATTATCTTGTTCGGAGGCTTCCACCTTCTTGAGATTTTGCAAGTTGTTATTCTTTTGTCTTTTTTAATAATGTAAATGATTTGGGCGAGCTTCGCCGACTAAACATGTATTATCATTGTTGTAAATATAAGAGATTAATGAAAAGTTCATGTTTTGGGCAATTTTTCCGACTAAACGTGTTCATCCAATCTTTTCATATTCTTGCTGCTTCATAATCCTTTTTGTTTTGTCATGCAAGTGTCCCCCCAGTCCAGTATAATACCAAAATACCATTATGCCCCATTTTACCTTTTAGGTTGTGTCATCACACTCCCTTAGGCCTAAGTAGGGCAATTGGCGAGGACACACCTGGTATTGGATGTCTTCATCCGATCAGGATTTTGCTCAACCAAAGTAGGTTTGATGGCCAGTATAAAATCTGGTCGCATTGCCTAAGAATCCCCTGTAGGGCTTTATATATTGCCAGGGGCAATGCTAAGAGGTCTCTCGTGTTTCATGATGATGACCTGAGGAGGGGTATTCCCCTGCTATATCAACCAAAGTAGGTTTGATGGCCAATATAAAATCTGGTCGCATTGCCTAAGAATCCTCTGTAGGGATTTATATATTGCCAGGGGCAATGCTAAGAAGTCTCTCGTGTTTCATGACGATGACCAGAGGAGGGGTATTCCCCTGCTATATCGACCATCGTGCCTGTGATTTGGAAAAGATGTGTGATAAAATGCAACTGTTACTGATTTCATTAGTAATAAGGGAAATGAACTGTCCTTTCACATAACAAATACAAGAAAAAGATTCAATAATAGAATTCCTTAAGAATCTAAAAATAGAATTTCTTGAGATTAGCTGCATTCCATGCTCGTGGTATCTCTCTGCCCTCCATCGTTTCCAAATGATAGGCACCTTGCAGATCGTCTATAGTTACTTTAAAGGGTCCTTCCCAGTTTGGGCCTAGCTTTCCATCTGATGACTTTACTGTGTTGCCCAGGACTTTTCTTAGAACATAGTCCCCAACTTGGAATCTTCTCGGGTTGACCCTTTTGTGGTAGTGCTTTGCGAGCTGTTGCTGATAGCTTGCAAGCTTCACTAGGGTAAGTTCTCTACGCTCATCGGCGAGGTCGAGTTCAGCGAGCAATGCCTCATCATTCTGGACTTGGTCGACAAGGTCGGATCTCATTATTGGCAAACCCGCTTCTAGTGGGATGACTGCTTCCATGCCATATGTTAGTGAAAATGGGGTTTCTCCTGTTGCTCGCCGAGGAGTTGTTCGGTATGCCCATAGGATATGGGGTAGCTCAGTTGCCCATGCGCCTTTTGGCTCGCTCTAATCGCTTCTTTAATCCATCGATCACAGTTTTGTTGGAAGCTTCTGCTTGCCCATTGCTCTGAGGGTAGGCCACAGAACTAAAGTTTTGCCTGATCTCGTGTTCGTTACAGAAGTCCTGAAAGGGGCCACTCTCGAATTGTGTCCCATTATCAGTGATGATGGTTCTGGGGATTCCAAATCGAGTGATTATATTCCTCCATATGAACTTTATCATATCAGCATCTCGGATGTTTGCCAATGGTTCTGCCTCGATCCATTTGGTGAAGTAGTTAATTGCAACCAACAAGTATTTACGATTGCCGGCAGCGGTGGGCAGTGGTCCCACGATGTCCATTCCCCATTGGGCGAAGGGCTATGGGCTGGTCAGGGATTTTAGGTCGCTGGCGGGTTGGTGGACCATAGGAGCATGAAGTTGACATTTTAGGTATTTGTGGACATATACTACGGAGTCCTTTTGCATATATGGCCACCAATAGCCTTCCTTCATTGCTCGAAAGGTTAGAGACCTTCCTCAGACATGACTTCCACAGATTCCTTCGTGAAGCTCGCGCAGCACTTGCTCGACATCGCCTGGGTGGACGCATCTAAGGTAGGTACCGGAGAAGGACTTCTTATACAAGTCGCCTCCTGTGGATAAGTGAAAGCGAGCAACTTTGACTCTTATCTGGTGGGAAGTTTTCTTATCCTCTGGGAGCGTGCCCTACTTTAAATAGTCTTTTAAGGGGTCCATCCAGCTGGGAGATGATCCCACCTGGAGTATTCGTTCCATGTTTGGCAGCTTGCTGTTGTGGTTAATGCTCGGACAAATGAGGAAATCGACGGGAATGACCCTTTTAAGGCTAGAATCAACTGCCGAACTTAGGGCTGCTAAGGCGTCGGCATGACTGTTTTGCCCTCTGGGAAACTGCTGGATGTTGATCTCCTCAAAGCTCGTCATTAGTTTTCTCACCAGGGTGAGGTAGGCTGCCATTCTTTCATCCTTCGCGTTGTAATCTCCACTTATCTGATTAGAGACTAGTTGAGAATCGCCGAACACCTGTAAACATTTTGCTCCCAGAGTTTGCGCCTTTTGGAGACCGTCTATTAGGGCTTCGTACTCTACTTCATTGTTGGAGGCTGCAAATCCAAGCCTGATTCCTTGCTCAAGTATGGTGTTTTCTGGGGTGATGAGAACAATGCCTACGCCTGCCCCTTTTGAGTTGGAGGATCCATCAACGAATAGTTTCCAGGTTTCCCCTGTTGCTTGGTTCTCCTTTTGCTTTGTTGGTTGAGGTTGGCCGGGGAGTTCTTCGCCTGTGAATTCGGCTATGAAATCAGCAAGGATCTGACCCTTGATAGCTATCCTTGGTTGAAATTGGATGTCAAACCGGCCGAGCTCGACTGACCGAAGAATCCGCTTTCCTTAGGACCGCCTTAAGGGGGTGCGATGTAAGGATGGTGATAGTATGAGCTTCGAAATAATGCTTCAGCTTCCTCGACGCTATTACTACGTCAAAGGAGATCTTCTCCAATGGAAGGTACCTTTGCTCGGCGTCTAATAAGGTCTTGCTCGCGTAATAAACAGGGTGTTGGATCCCTGCAACCTTGCATATTAGCGCGGAGCTGACAGTGTGATTGGATATCGAGAGGTACAGGTACAAAGAATCCGTTTGCTGTGGTATGACCATCAATGGTGGAGTGCTTAGGTAAGATTTGAGCTCGTCCAATGCTCGCGAGCAATCTAGGCTCCATTCTATCGGTTTACTCCCTTTTAAAAGCTGGAAAAAAGGCTTGCACTTCTCGGAGGATTTGGAAATGAAGCGATTTAAGGCAGCGAGCATTCTAGTGAGCTTCTGCACGTCCCAGATTGTTCGAGGGGGTTGTACCTTGTTGATTGCATCGATCTGGTCTGGATTAGCTTCTATGCCTCTCTTACTGACCAAGTATCCAAGAAATTTTCCTGACTGGACACCAAAGGAACACTTGCTCGCATTAAGCTTCATTCGGTACTTCCTGAGGATTTCGAAGGTCTTTGACAGGTCTGAGAGGTGATTTTCCTTCTTCTTGCTCTTAACGAGCATGTCATCGATGTAGACCTCCATTGTGTCTCCCATTTGATCTTTGAACATTTTTATGACCAGCCGCTAATAGGTTGCCCCCGCATTCTTGAGCCCAAATGGCATGACCTTGTAGCAATATAACCCAACTGTCGTGATGAATGCCATTTTGTCCTGGTCTGGGGCATACAAGGGGATCTGGTGATATCCTAAGTATGCGTCTAGGAAACTCATTCGCTCGTGAGCTGCAGTGGCATCTACTAGTTGGTCTATCTTTGGGAGGGGGAAACTATCCTTAGGGCATGCTTTATTGAGGTTAGTGAAGTCGATGCAAACTCTCCACTTCCCATTATTCTTTGAAACTACTACAGGGTTGGACAACCACTTGGGGAATTTCACTTCCCGTATGGATCCTGCATCCAGCAGTTTTTCTACTTCCTTTTCGACCGCTTTAGCCTTATCGGGTGCAGTTCTCCGTGCCTTCTGCGTGACTGGCTTGAATGTGGGGTCGACGTGCGGCTGATGACAGACCATATCAGGATTAATGCCAGGCAGCTCATATGGTTCCCATGCGAAAACATCTACGTTGTGTCTCGGCAAGGTCGTCAACTCCTTTTGTTCTTGGTCGGTGAGAGATGCTCCAATCAAGAAGACTCTGCTACTGTCACCAACTTTGACTATAACTTCTACCAGGTCCTCGATGACACGCTCGGAGGGGAGGAGCCTGGTCTCCTCTACTCCAGGTCTTCCATACTTTAATTGCTATTTAGAAGGTATCACACCCTCTTCAACTTTCTCGCTGGGTTGACCGACCTTCTTCTCTGGCCTTGGTCGGATGGCTGCTATGAAGCACTTCCTCGCCATCGCTTGGTCACCATGGATCTCCATTACTCCTCGCTTGGTTATATACTTGAGCTTCTGGTGGTAGGTCGAGGAGACCGCCTTCATTGCATGAAGCCATCCTCTACCGAGGATGGCCTGGTACGGTGATTCGATGTCAACTACCAAAAACTCAATCATCTTGGAGACGTTCCCAGCACGAACTGGCAGCACTATCTTGCCTAGGGGCATGGTCATTTTCCCAGCGAAGCCGACCAAAGGAACAGTAGCTTCCTTTAGGTCGGCGACACTCAACTTCAGTTTCCTGAATAGGTCAAGGTACATTACTTCGGATGAGCTTCCTTGATCGACGAGCAGCTTGTCGATGTCAAAGTTGGCTATCCTAAGTGTAATGACCAGGGCATCATGATGTGGGGTCCTTACTCCCATCAAATCTTCATCCGTGAAAACAACATGCTTGTTATAGTCGACGTCCTCTACTCGTCGACGCTTTCCCGACTGTGACTTTGCTGGATCGATTTGAAAAGCCTGCATTACCGCTGTAAGTTTTTTCATCTCCATTCGAGCTGAGTTCCCTTGTATCTGCTTGACGTCAGATACTTCGTGGATTACTGCGAACTCATGTCCAGCATCATCCTCCAGCACGTTGTCGGGTCTCACCTCTCTGTTGGCAGTCACTTTCTCTTCCCTTTTTTCCACAAAGTCATTCAAATGCCCGAACTGGGCCAACTCTTCAAGGTGAGACTTAAGAGCTTTGCAGTGCTCGGTCTTGTGTCCTCCCTCTTTATGAAAAGCGCATCTCAATGCATTGTTCCTCTTCGAGGGATCTCCTCCCATCTTCTTGGGCCACTTGATGAATGGCTCATCCTTGATCTTCGCGAGAACCTTATAAATTGGTTATTTGAAGACGGTGTTGACCGCCTGGAATGCTTTTGACGCGTCATGGTTCCCTCCGTTCTTGGAGCCATTTTTGCCTCCGTTCTTTCCTCCTTTCCTCTAGTTCTCAGTTTTCTCGCCTACCTTGGTAGTGAGCTTAGCTCGACCGTTTTCTCCTGTATTAGGGCGGGTGACATCTTCCACCTTTGTGTATTTCTCGATTCGGGCCATTAGGTTGTCAATAGTCATAGCTTCCTTCTTCGTCAGGGACTGGTAGAGGAGGGAAGAACTAGGGAGCCTAATTTTGAAGGAGGCCACTGCCACTTCCTCCGCGCAGTCCTCGATCTCCTTGAATAACTCCCAGTACCTCTTCGCGTATTCTCAGAGGGTCTCCTGAGGCGTTTTCTTCATTGTTAATAGAGCATCCATCCTTTTGGGATGGGAGCTACTGGTAATGAATCGGGCCGTAAAAAGTTCATCTAGGGATTTGAAATTCTTGATCGACCGGTGGGGGAGCCTTTCGAACCACTTCTGTGCTACATCATGAAGGCTCGAGGGAAAAATGCGGCACATCAGGGCATCTCGGTGACTCCAGAGGGTCATGGCCTGTCGGTATTGCCTGACGTGATCGATGGGATCAGTTTTTCCGTCGTAAATCTTGAACCTTGGAATGGCAAATTTCTTGGGAGCTTCCTCCTCTTCGATTTCTCTTGTGAAAAGTGACTACATCTGGGTTTTGAGAGCTCGCCTCGCGTGTTCTCTGGTTGATCTTGTTCCGTGGTGAGTGGGATGCTGGTCCATCTCCTTGCGGACCATGTTTCGTATGTTTTCGTCGCTGCGAGCAGGGCTCTGGTAGCGCCGAGCTCTTCGCAGCTGTTCTCTAAGGACATCGTCTGACTCGCCTCTTTCATCCCTTTGAGATTCTCCCCTAGGGCTCCTTCCTCGGCTGCGAGATTTGCTCGCCTGAGGGATAGGAGTGCGATATGGGCATCTCCTGTTATCAGGACGAAGCTCCCTCTACAGTCTTTCCAGTCTTCTTTTCAAGCGAGCATTCTCAGCCTCATATCTGCGAGAAGACTCCCTCTGCTCGTGGAGCCTTGCCTCGTACGCATCAATCAACCTGGATATCTGCGTGGACCTCGCTGGTCCCTGACTTTCTTCTGAGGCTGGTCTTTCTTGGCGAGCTCTCTGATCTGAACGTCGGACTTCAGACCTAATCCTGCGAGGAGCAGGTGACTCTTGAATATCTCCTGCTTGGGGAACATTGCTGCTGTGGCCAAACATCTTAAACTCCTTTCTTGACGTGGGCTCTTCTCAGGGAAAGATGAACGTTTCCCACAGACGGCGCCAATTGTGGATGCAATTATTATGCAACACAAATAAATACGAGAGAAGCAATTATCAAGAAAATAATAAGGAATATAAGATGACAATCACACAACAAAGGATGTACGTGGTTCAGCAAGGATGTGCCTACGTCCACGGTGGTGCAGTCGATATTATTTCTATATACTCCGGAGAGTGATTACAGAGAATACAACTTGTCCTTTTGCCCTGGACCTAGGGTTTATTATATGCATGTACATGTAGGTAAGTGGAGGTGATGGGTTTCTCCACGTTTTCCATCTCCCGTGTAACTTCCGATTGTGGAAACGTGGGGGAGACCGGATCAATATAAGAGATGAGGGGTCCGGACTTTGGACCGTCAGGACTGGGCTACTCGTCCGGGCCCATGGTTCTAAATTTCGGGTACCCACAATTCCTATTAAGGAATGTAAGAAGGATATGGTAATTGGATTAATGAGCAAAAAGGTTTTAAATGTAAGTTATTTACTTTACTTTCTTTTATGTAAATGACATTTCATTTCATAATTAGTTAAATTGTCTTAAATGGTAATGTAGATAACATGTCATTGTCATATTATCATCCTTATCATTCATGCATTTTATTTCTTCTGGTGATCATATAGAACCCGTCCCTGACCGGTTTACTTTCCTTATTGTATATATGATTGTATCCGCTCAGGTTCTCCCCCGCAAGGACGCCCGTTTTGACATTTCCATTCCTTTGCTTTCGACGAGCTGTAGGATTTTGCGGGTTATTACAGCTAATTGTATTAGACGCTTTCATCTTTGTGTTCTAGATATGATCGGGTCTTATACTCGGGTGTGTGGCCCAAAATTTTGTATTTGATTAATGAATGTATTTTGTAAAATATTTAAATTGTTGTACTTCGTTGTATGTTGCTGTGGATTGACAGCTTATTCTGTCCTTTTGTATACATTCGTCTTAGTTGTATTATATATACTCTAGTGGAATTCCACTTGCTTATCAGATTTGGGTTGTTTAAATTAAATTTTCATAACTGCATTTTTAAAAATTTTACACTTTTGGCAACTCGTTTTCTGATTTATTGGGTGGTTTTCCCGTATACTCAGTTTATTTTTGCGATGCTGAGAATGATATCCATCCATGATTCCTGTTACGTTTGAGTATCGGGCTGGCCACCCCTTATCTCGGATTGCGGGTTGTCACATGATCCATGCTTAATCCCATGCTAGAATTATGATTTTTGTTTATCTCTTGTATTATAATTCATTCATTTTAGTTTGCATTAAATGAAAAATACAAAAATATTTTTGTTTATCATTTGTGTTTTATATTATGAGTTATCTAAGCTTAATGAAAAATACAAATGACTTTGTTTATCTTATGAGTATATATTTTTATTTTTAGTTAAAAATTTCAAAACCTCAAAAAGATTTTTTTTTTATTTTGTGTGTATTTTAGTTTGACATACTTTATGCGGCATATATTTGTGTTAGAATCCCTATTTTTTTCCTCTCCCATGTGGCTAGAACTTTTGGTTAAGATTGTCAATCCTTAAAATGTTCTTTACCATGCTTACATGGAGTAGTTGGATTTTGTGTTGCTTAAATGAATTCTATTTTTATATGCCTGTAATCACACATGCAGGAGCTCATTTGAAATTTAATCGTCACATGTTATATTTGAGCTTTGTGAGGCATTCTCTTTCCAATCTTGTCATCTACATATATGTGACCTAGGAGGACTAGTGCATGTCAAAATCCGTTGCAAGTGAGATTTGTGAGATATAAAAATGTTATACATAAATGTGCATGGGGAAGGATCCGAAAGGATTTATTATCCTTTGCGAATAGTAAGCCACCGTTTGAAATGGACCTAAAAGAAATATGTGGTCCAAAGGCCTAAAAATTGAATAATGGCATTCTAAAGAAAAATAATTGCCTAGGCCTATTTTTATTTGATATATTCATTAAAAAATTATATATGCTTATCGAGGGAGATTGGATGGTATATCAACGGTTTGCACAATGTCTGTTTATCCTATTTGTACTTTCAATGTCATGACTCTATTGGTTTATAGAATCATCAAAATTCTAGGCTTGTATGCATTGTGTATGTTTATTCATTGAGTTCAATTTATATTGTCACGTGAGGTTATATTCAAATGTGATAAAGTTTGCAATCAAGTGAGAACTCCGTGAACATGTTTTAAGTGTTTGGGTCTAAATTTAATTATTACTAGTTCACACCCCTACACTTCCGTTTCCATATGACACATCTTTGCCATACAAGTGTGAAAATCTTATTTCTATTTTGTGTCATGTGTGGTGTTTATATATATATATATATATATATATATATATATATATATATATATATATATATATATATATATATATGTGTGTGTGTGTGTGTGTGTGTGTGTGTGTGTGTGTGTGTGTGTGTGTGTTATTGGTATATTTTGTGTATGTATATATATGATATTTTCTTTTGTCTTTGCCTTTCTTTCTAGTCCATCTATGCTTCTACTTCATTATTGGTATCTATCTTGGTACATTCTTGTTGATATCACATGCTTAATACCTTATGTATCATATTGGTATCATTTTATTGCATCTTAGTTGCTATCCTTTACTCTTTGTATGGATTAGTTATGCTTTTGTTGACCATATGATTTAAATGTTCTTAACACCTTATGCATTATCATGTTTAAATTAGTTATTTGAGAACGTGAGTACCCCCAATTTTTAAAGTCTTATCAAAAGTAATTTCCTTTTATATAGATGCGTAAGAGAGATGGTTCAACATAAACAAATTTTAATTTCTATTAAATTAAAATTAAACAAAACACAAAGTAAAATTTAATTAAACAAGAAATACATTTTCACTTAAACACAATTAACTCAATCCAAGTCCTAGAAATTTTTCTAAGAATATTAATGAATCATTTTTGCAATCTTAGGCCAAACCAAATTTTATCAAATTAAATTAAATGACATGAACTAAATTAATTAAACATTACCCAAAGTTAATTTGCGCCAAATTAAACAAGTAGTGATTTAAACCATACTTTATCTTTTTACCTAAGCATGCATCTAAGGTGAATTTTGCGAAAGATAAAATAAACAATAAATCACTACGTCGCGATGTACGAGGAAAAACTCACAACGGGAAAAAAAATCGGGCGGCCCTAGCCTTAAGTTCACTAAGTATGGAATTTTACAAGTACAAGCAAAAAGACTTACAACACTCGACTTGACTCCTTTCAAGCCCCGATGCTCCTTCTTGTACCGACCTTCTCTTAGTTGACAATCCCGGACTCCACCGGAATCCACCAATGAGGCTCTAGGAATAACCGTCAACCACGCATAGTGCCTTTCACCATGTGATAATGCCGCAACAAAAACAAACTTCTTCTTCTTTGAGGGATTTAGAAGTAAACCCAAACTCTTTTCCAATGGTAGAGATAAACCGGTGCCAAACCTCCAAGCAACGTATATATATAAAGGAACCTGGATAAACTAAACAAATGGGTGAAACAAAAGTGTTTAAATATTTTTTCTTAAAAAATAAACACTCAAACTTGAACTTGAACTTTTTGGAATTGAAACTCTCTCTAGGAGATGTAAGGATATGAAAAAGTTACTTCTAAAATTTTGGTTCCCGCACTTAATTATTCTGTCAAAAAGTTAGTGGGTAAAGAAGTGGGAAACATGAAAAACTGTAAAAAACTGTCAAATAAATAGTTCCCGTCAAATCTCGTTCGAACGAAGTCTCGTTCGAATGACCCTTCTAACGATGTTCCAGTGTATAAAATATGAAGTCGTTAGTAAACTCATTGGACTTCTCGTTCGAACAACATTCTTGTTCGAATGACAATTCGAACGATATTCCAGTGGCCAATCAGAGAACTCGTTGGCAAAACCTCATTCGAACGAAAAACTCGTTCGAACGAACTTCCTGAAAATATAAAAAATTAGTTTTAGCCAAGAAACTTTATTTTAAAGTTTTAAAGAAACTTTTCTGAAAATAAGCAGCAGTTTAAAAACAAAGTACATCCATATAAATATTGTTCCAAGCTCCTATATATATTTAACACGCATTCATACCTTAGGAGCAATGGAACCATGTTGATGACGTAGAAACGAAGCACAATACACACGACATTTGATGAAGCTTTAATATCTTGGCCGCTTACGTCTTCAACTATCTCGTCATAGACTTGAATGGATATAATTTAAAACTATCCTATGACTCAAACGTTTTTGTGCGGAATTGAGCCAAAACTACATTAAGACTCAATCGGAGAATTGTGTCCTTACAAATCTCCCCCTTTGGCTATTCCGGGACAAAAACCAACAAAAAAATCCTAAAGGGCCATCTAGCTCTACTAGACATGAAACATCCCACTGAATACTTGACTCAAGACCCAAGGATCAATAGCTTTGCCGATGGAGGTTGCCACTTAGAAGAATTCCTACACACTTAAGGAAACTATCAAATGCATAGGGAATATCAAAATATGAACTGCAATATGAAGTAAATACTCCCCCTAAATTAATTCTCCTATTGGTCAACTATGATCAATCTAAGAAGGTATCCACCGCCACCACCACCACCACTTAATGCAACCGTCATCGCCACCACCTGCCCCTGCTACCACCACCACTTACTGTCGCCATCACCACATGTTGTCCCCGTTACCACCATCACCACCTTCCCCTGCCACCACCACCAGATCCGCCACCACAACCACAATTATATCCACCTCTGTAGTACAACAACCATCATAGTTCTTACAACCTACCCACCGACTCTCCCACTATCTCCACCACAGTTATATTGACTAAAAGAAGAAGAAGAAGAAGAAGAAGAAGAAGAAGAAGAAATGAAGAAGACTTACTCAAAATAATGACTCTGATTGTAAAATCTGGACATTTTTCTCCTTATTGATCTTCTTTTCTCCACTTTCTTCTCATTCTTTGTAAATATTTACTTTAGAGTGTATATACTTACTCTCTTAGAGTGATGTAAATATATAACTCTAAAGTAAATATTTACTCATAATGCTTCTATATGCACAATACAATACCAAACCCAACATAACACATACATTCTTCAGTATGTCTCTCTCTTATCAGAACACACACGCATATATATACACCGAACAGATATTATACACACTGAACATACATAATAAATATTTAGTGTAAGTGTACATATTTACTAAAATAAGAAAATCAAGTTATTGTGGATATATACTATCACAACAAACTAATACTAATTATATTATTGAAAATATTCTTATTCTCCGCTTTGTTCTTAATCTTCTCCCCTTATTTGTAAATATGTCTGGCTTTGAAGCCGACTCCTTTATAGTGAAGTTCGCCATCAAGTTAGAAAGAAAAGGTAGTCAGTCAAGCCTCTGTTTTCTCCTTTGTTTGCTACTAGTGTACTAAGGCTTTCCTTTCTACTTTACGGTGATCATAACCATCAGCGACAAGGATTACGGAATAGGCCAAACAAACCCAGGTACATCATAAGTAGATATGGTTGGAGTAGTAAATATTCAATTTTTAAGTTCAAAAGTAAATATTTACTTAGAATACATATAAATTACATAACACACAAAAATACTCAATAGCAAAAAAAACATCAGTAACACTCTGTGCATGTTTCTCTCTCTTTTATTAAAACACACACACACACACACACACACATATATATACACACGCACACACACACACACACACACACACACGCACAGAGATATATACACTCACTCGTACAAATATATTGACATATACACACATTCACACAAATATATAGACATACACACATGCATACAGATATACACATACACACACTCACACACAACTATAGACGGACTCACACACACACACACACACACACACACACACACACATACACACACACACACACACACACACACATACACACACACACACACACAACTACACACATATATACGCACTCACACACACACAACTACAGACACATTTACAACAAATCGGAGATCTATTTTGTGATCCGAGAGAAAGAGAAGAGATAAAGAGTGAGCAGGAGATGGAAAATTAGAAAGCGATGATGTATTGTTCAAGTGGGTTAGATGTGTAAGCTAGGGTTTAATGGGTACAATAGACAATTTAGTTTAAAAATACGACCAATATAGTTAAATAAAAGTCAATATGACTTAAATAATATTTGACTAAGCAAATAGGACTAAAATAAAACTAACTAGCAATTTATTTTCTATCCTCACGAGACGTTTTTTAACTGTCGCTAAAGGTTGTTCATGTTTGCTAAATTTAGAGATCATTTTTTGAAATCGTCACTAAAGGTCGCAACTGTTCAATATTAGTTATGAATGTTCTTGAAAAATCCTTTAAAATGACTGTTAATAAAAAACACATATTTTCATGAAAGAACCCATTGTTGTCTATATATACAAGACTTATCTTCATCTTATTTAAGAGAGAAATATTTTATCCTGATCGAGTCGGAGTAAGTATAAAATATAATTGGTTAATGGAACACGCACATTGAAGTGCTTCTTACACATGTCGAATATCATTTTATTCTGAGAGGCAAACGCCCATTGATTTCATCCCTATGCACCATTAGGGGGGGCAAATTTTGTCTTATACAGAGAGTGTCTTCTTCATTTGTAAGTTTTCTATTAATCTAATTTTCCATTACAACAATAATTTTGTTTCACGTTTTAATTTAACAATACACAAAATCACATTAATTTCTAGATAATTTTTTTTTATTAGGGATGAACATATTGGAAACGAGACGACACGATACGAAATTTACACAACTTGTCGTGTTTGTGTCTGTGTTTTTTTGCACGAAGTCAAGTCGGGTCGTGTTTGTGTTTAAAATTAGATACTAAATTAACCTAAATTAACATGATTTAGGACACGATTAGACACGACTATTATAATGTATATCAACATAATATATACTAATAAATAATATTAACAATATAAAAATATATTTTTAATATATAATTATGATTTTTTATTATATTTTTAGTAAGCAATGTCAAATATTTAGTTTGACTTTGATGAGTTTATAATAACATGTAAAGTCAATGTGTATTAATGAACTCGGGTATATTTTTCATACATAAATAATAAATTCAACTTTTTGTTGAAGTATAAAATGAAGGGGTAACACAATTATACTTTGAGTTGAAGTGCAAATTACTCTTAAAAAAAGGGGTACCACAATTAAATTTTATATTTTGAGGTGAAAATCTACCTAATATATATATATATATAATAAAGTAGAAACTTATGTATGTCATAAGTTGGAAGTATGACGTCATCTTTTGAGTTTTGTTTACATTTCCTATTTTACCCTTGAAAATTTTGAAATCCCCCTCTTTTAACACACTCTAATTCATTTGCCCCCTTCTTCAAAATTCAAAAACATGGGTAAGAATGTAAATTGATTGGACTCTCCAAAACTTCTCTCATTTTGTCAATAACGATTACACACATTCTAAAAACCCAACTCTCCGCCCACCTCTATATTCTACCGCCCACCTCTGCTAACTGCTCCTCCTCATCCATCAGGTACTCATCTTCATTGCCTGGTTCTCTCTGAAAAATAGTCATCCTAGGGCTTTGTGTTTTAACATATTTGTTTACGTGTATTTCTTCATTTTGATTTTTCTTAAGATCTATTTCGATTTATGTTTTGTGTTGGGATCTAAT
Organism: Sambucus nigra; assembly: GCA_949130495.1. NCBI lineage: Eukaryota > Viridiplantae > Streptophyta > Magnoliopsida > Dipsacales > Adoxaceae > Sambucus > Sambucus nigra. The sequence continues at coordinate 447,251,395 of OX422214.1, forward strand.
TAGTTTTTGTGTTTTATTGTTTATTTTTTCTTTTTCAGGCCTATCTATGGAGCTTCCATGAATCATGCATATGTATGTATGCCATTTTCACGATTTTACTGCTTAAGCTTTTAGTTCGTGGTTTAATTTATAATTTTACCCTATTATATGTTAGTTTAGAGTTGTTACTTGAGGTTTTGGGCCAATGTTTACATTTGTTTGTTTAAAGATTTTATCTAATGTATCTACAATTTTGAGTTTGATGTTTTTTAACCATTTAACTTCTGAATATGCATATTTTCAAAATAGCCAATTTTCTCTTTTAAGTTTTAGGTTAAGGAGGGACTTTCTAAAGTTTGTATAATTTTTCAATTTGATTTCATGTTTTAGGTTTATATTGATATTGATATTTAACTTCTGAATATGTATGTATGTACGCTTTAATTAATGAATTTACATTGTTTGTTTGTTGGAAGCCATAAATTTAGAAATCTTGGTAAATTTTAAAGTCTTGAGTTGTTTTATCACCCTATTTACATTGTTTTTTCACTCTCTTTACATTGCTTTAATTAATGAATTTACATTGTTTGTTTGTGGTCTAACCAAATCTTTCATTTGATAAAGTAGAGGGAAGTGTGATCATCAAAACCAAGTGAATGAAATGTCCCACGAATCGATTATGTCGTGTGGTCCAGTTTGTGTAGAAGACGAAGAGCTGCTGCTATTACTCTCATCAAAGTTTGTTCTTTTTCCTTTTTATATCTCGATATATATAGATATATAGTTGAAATACTATATTGCTATTAGTATAAAACTAAGGTCTAACCTTATCGGACAACTTCCATATGTAAGTGCGCATATTTTGTCTATTAATATGGATGCATATTTAGTATGTTAATATGGATGCGGTGCCGGTGCATGTAGTATGTTAATAGTTGTATTTCAATGTAGACACAATTCTTTTATTTACTGTTGTTCATCGCTGCCTCTCTCTGGGTTCGCCTCCGTCGCTTTCTCCGGGTTCGAAGTTGGGTCTAATAGATCTAAAACGTACATTCTTAATTTTTTGATTTTGGATATCCACTCTTATTGTTGGTTGATGGATGTTTTTTGTTGGTATTCTATATAACAGATCTAACATGAGTTTGTGAAATATAATCAACATCAGTTTTTTTTGTTGTGTAATCACTTGGAATAATCAATTTATGGCAAGCATATTCTTAGTCAAGATTTCATTTATCAATACATGTTGTATGCCATGTGTTTGATAAAATAATCATGTGAGATTTTCATTATTATGATGATTTTTACTCTTTATTCAGTAGATGTTTGTGAAATAGTTGAACTAATATATTATTCACGGGTCAAATTATTTTTTTTATTAGTGTTTTTGCAGATTTCATTCTTGGTTACACCACACCAGTGTTCAAATTTTGGTTCGAAGAAAGTACTCTCAAACTTGTAGATTTTACTTGGAGGGTTAATGTAGCATAGGTTATTAAGTATTAATGGTAATATGTTCAAACCAATCTTAAGTATCTCCACTTCTCTCTCTCATACGTCTTCCTCCGCCTCTAACACACAGACTCTCACATGTCACTCTCTTACACACACTCACACGCAGATAAACACACACTCAGTTCGATTTTGGCTCAAATCTGTTGATTTTGATTACAGATTTCATCTAAGATCTATTGTGTATGTTTTTTATTTGTTTTTTGTTGTTTATTTTGTCTTTTGCAGGTAACATGATTGTAATATGGATCTTTTGAAGATGTCTCACACAATCGTCATAGATCTCACAATTTTATTTGTTTTTGCCATGTTTTATTTTCTTTAAAACAGGGTTGGGTTCTCAAATATTCATATTCATTACCGGTGATGTTTTATTTCTTTACAACTCACACCAATCAAACCAAACCATTTGTATTCCCAAGACACTACTCCTCACCTTATATAAGATTCTACCCTCATGGAAAATTTTCAGAATTATCTGAAAGAGAGAAATATGGAGTTGGGTTGTTTAATATTTTATTGTAGTTGAACAAAAGGAAGCACAAATAGCAATTTTACATCTGATTCTTTTTTTCGTTGAATAAAAGGAAGCACAAACAGGGACCATTACATAAACAATGGTCAGACTTTTCTTGGGATTAAACGATTTTTGTATCACTGGATGTTAAAGTCATATTGAACATTGGTTGATTTGGTAGAAATGAATGAATAGCCTTTGCATCCGGTTCAGAAGTAAATCTTAAAGGAGACAAAGAAAGAAAGAAAGAAAGAAAGAAAGAGACGGAGATAGAGATTGAGAGTACGCGGGGATAGATTTGATAGTTAGGAGCTTAACGTGTATTTACTATTTTCTTCCCTTTTAGTTTTTTTATAGATATTTGAGATTTTTTGAAGAATGATTTGACATAAAGTTAACATGGAAAATTAGATATTTGCACAATAGTATATAAGATCATAAAGGCTCTTCATTCATTATCAATTGAATTTTGATTAGATGATTTGATAAGACATAATATGAGAGAAAATTATTCATGACACAATGATCCAATTACTACACGTCACCCAATAAAAATAGAGTGCTGCTAGATTTACCGGCCTTTAGCACACACTTAGTACACATTGGTAGGTGCCACTATTTTATTGGATGCTTATTTTTCTTTGTGAGAAAATATGGTATAGTTTTAATAAGGTTTTTTGTTTTTGTGTTTTATTTTAGAAAAAAATATTTTAATAGAGTTTTTTTTTTCACAAATTAGAAAAAATATATTGTTAAAAAACACTATTTTAATATAACAAATATTTTTTTTTGAGAAAAACTGTTATAAACAATAAAAGTTAGTTTAGTATAAATAAAAAAAACTTTTTTTTTTACATTTTTAAACAGTTTTAAGAAATAATAAACTTGTTTTAAATATTGTAAAATTCAAATAAAAATTAAGTTTAAAAATAAAGGGTGCCGCTGGCGCGGACCTTTAAAAATAACGGAATATTGGTTCATGGATGTTTGAGGGATTAACTGATTTAAAAATAATTAAAAAAAACAAGTTTAAAAATAAGGGGTGCCGCTGGCGCGGACCTTTAAAAATAGTATAATGTTGGGTAAATGGTTTTGAAGGACAAAATGAGTTAAAAATTAAGTTTAAAAATAAGGTGTGTCGCTGGCGCAGACTTTTAAAAATAAGAGAACATTGGATAAATGGGTGTTTGAGGGACTACATATGTTAAATATAAATTTAAAAAATTAAGTTTAAAAATAAGAGGTGCCGCTGACGCGAACCTTTGAAACAAGAGAATATTGAGTAAACGGGTGTTTGAGGAACTACATCAGTTAAAAATATTTTTTTTTAAAAGCAAAAGAATAATACTAGACAACCCGAGAGATAGTGTCAGGCTAATTAAATAAAATAATTTTAAAAATAATGGGTGTCGCTAGTGCGGCCTGTAAAATAAGAGAATATTCGCTAAATGGGTGTTTAAGGGACTAAATGAGTTAAAACTATTTTTTTAAACAAAAATTATAATTAAAAAAACAAAATTATTATTATAATAATTTTTTTAATTATTTTTATCTCATTTCACATCATCTTAGCATTTTTTTCTTTTTTTAAGCAAAAGCTGTATTTTTTTGCTTTGTTAGTGATGTCTACCTAGGCACCCTGTACTAAGTATGTACGTGGGGTCGGGTAGAGAACCATTAATCATAAAAATATGTCCACGTGTTAGGCTGAAGTAACTCCACACGTGATGGGGCATGTTGAGGCATAAAGTCTCACATGGAAAAATTAGACACATTCACCCCTCCACCCATTCGCAATTGGTTTTTGGTTGGATGATCCACTATTTATAAGTCAAAGTCAATTTATCGAGCCTATGTCATTGCTACTACATTTCAATTCAACCTGAAGTTGAAATATTCGAATGTATTTACATTTCGAAGTTTGTTTTGCTATTATTCTCACGTAACAAAATATATGTGTTCCTTTTCATATATAAAGTATATCATAGATATGCAAAAAGCTCGCGCATCGCGCAGGACTATAACCTAATTTATATATATATTCATCGACTCAACAACGACTCAACATGCTGCCAGGGAGGACAAATCCTACATCGATTGAGAACTAAAAAAAGTTGTCTAGACGAGCTATAAAATCTATGTGATGCTTGGAAAACTTCAATTAGTTTAGGTTGTCCCACATGGGTTTGTGAGTGAAGATGTGATCCGACCTATAACCTATAAATATGTGGCTTTTGTTAGCCAATTTTTGTAATTACATTAACGACTGATGATGTTTTGGCATATATAACCAATTTAAGTTTTGGATACTTCAAATTTTAGAATTGTTGTAGGATGAACTTGACTTTCTTGGCGTCTTCCTCTTAGCCATCTCCCTTTTTCACAAGCCACTACCACTACAACTATCCCATCCGATAAAAGGGTGGTTCGAATATAGTTACAGAGCCGTGCTTGAGGACGGGGCCGTGTTAATTATTTGGAGGATGGAAGACGGTGGTGTGGAGACGTTAAATGAGTTTGAGAACAGGGTGAAGGCTGTTGCTAAGTTGAGCACGAACTTAGCCACTGCTGTCTTTAATGGAAGTTTAGCCACTTCTGGTCACCGTAAGTTTTATTCTCTATTTATCCCGACAAAGTTATCATAGTTCTGTTTATTATATAGCCAAACATTGAGTCATTGCAACTGGTAAGAACAAATATAAACTTCATGCTAAAGATTAACTTCGGAACACAAAATTCTGTTTTATTACTTAATTATATAATTTTCGTACCTGTGAAATTTTTATCCAAATTTTTGGACAAATTTGTTAAAAAGACTATGAAAGCTATGCATATTAGCGTCTAGAGCAATATCTAATTTAAAGAGAACTAATACTACTTTCATAATAGCATTTCCCCTTGTTCTTTGAATCCCCCTACAAACGTCTCAGTTTTTGTTACAATTTTATAATACCGACTTAGTTTTTATTCATGGCCAAAGTTGGCATTTCGCAAAATTCCAAACATTTGGGAACGAATTTTGCAACCAGGAGTAGTACCATATGTTCGTTTACTAAAATAGAATATATTTTATGCATAGTTTAGTAATTTTTGAGTTCAATGAATGTCATCTTTGACAACTTTATTGAATCTGTTTCTGGGTTTTTTTAACAGAATTTGTAATGCTATATTAGAGATAAATCACATATTTGGTTTGTATTGACATTGGATAAACTTTTTTTATTTGTTAAGAATTGGAGTTCAAAAGAGGTTTACTAAAAAGTGGGTATATCAACTTTTTACGAATTACAATTTGTGTAGGTCAATAAAAACATTAAGATATATGTAGAAGATTTAATTCATTATTCAGAGAATAATGGCATGGTCTTCTAGCATTTACACCATAATTCAATTGCTTATTATCTATTGTATTGTGCAGTTTATCGTAGTATTTGAATAAGGCGGAGTAAAGTGGAGAGAAAACAGTGGTGAAAGATTATTTTTTAACCGTTATTCAAGGACGATATTGAGTTGTAATAATTGAAATGATAATTTTTTTCAAATAATATGTATATTTTTAACCACATGTACAAAATTGTTTCATTCGCGCATTGCGCGGGTTTACAACTAGTATCTATTATATACCTAAAACAATAGATTAGAGGTGTTAATACTTACCCATTCCAATTAATACTATTATTCTCTCTCCTCTCATTATACCACAAAACCGTCCGTTCCTTTTCAAAAAGCATTTTTCTTTGCATTCCATTTCTTCCATCTTTTTGTCAACTATCCATTCTTCTTCCCAACCCATTCCACTTCTAACCTTTTGCCTTCTCTCTCTTTTATATAAACCGATCCTCTTCTAACCTTTTGCCTTCTCTCTCTTTTATATAAACCGATCCTCTTCTAACCTTTTGCCTTCTCACTCTTTTATATAAGCGAAACTCATTAGAGAGATATATGCATTGTCCATTTCATCTCTTTGTTGGAGAAGGTTGTGTCATCTGAGGTAACCCTTAACTTTCTTCTCTTTTGTTTATGTTTTCTTTTTGTTACCTGTACCTCTCTTTAATCATTGTGCTGAACAAGTTCTTTGTTAGAGCAGTTCTTTGTAAAACCACCCAAAACCATAAGCAAACCCATCTCTTAGAGAGCACCATCTTCACTAATGTCGTTCGGGAATTTGGGTTTTCAATTTTAATTAGTTGTTTCTTTAAAACAGGGTTGGGGTTTCTAAGTATAAAATATGCGTTTTTGCCATACCGGTTGGGTTTCAATTTTATTTGTTTTTGCCATGTTTTATTTTATTTAAAACAGGGAAAATTAGAGATTTGCACAACAGTATATAAGATTATAGAGCTCTTCACTCATTGTCAATTGATTTTTGGTTAGATAATTTGATATAACATTATATGAGAGCAAATTATTCATGATACAATGATCCAATTACTACACGTCACCCAATAAAAATAGAGTGCTGCTAGATTTACCGGCCTTTAGCACACACTTAGTACACATTGGTAGGTGGCACTATTTTATTGGATGCTTGTTTTTCTCTGTGAGAAAATATGGAATAGTTTTAATAAGGTTTTTGTTTTTGTTTTTTATTTCAGAAAAAATTATTTTAATGGAAAAAAATATTTTTCACAAATTAGAAAAAATATATTGTTAAAAAACACTATTTTAATATAACAAATATTTTGTTTTTGAGAAAAATTGTTATAAACAATAAAAGTTAGTTTAGTATAAATAAAAAAAAGTTTTTTTTACATTTTAAACAGTTTTAAGAAATAATAATTTTTTTTTAAATATTGTAAAATTCAAATAAAAATTAAGTTTAAAAATAAAGGGTGCCGCTAGCGCGGACCTTCAAAAATAACGGAATATTGGTTAATGGACGTTTGAGGGATTAAATGATTTAAAAATAATTAAAAAAAACAAGTTTAAAAATAAGGGGTGTCGCTGGCACGGACCTTTAAAAATAGTAGAATGTTGGGTAAATGGTTTTGAAGGACTAAATGAGTTAAAAATAATTTTAAAAAATTAAGTTTAAAAATAAGGTGTGTCACTGGCGCGGACTTTTAAAAATAAGAGAATATTAGATAAATGGGTGTTTGAGGGACTACATATGTTAAATATAAATTTAAAAAAATAAGTTTAAAAATAAGAGGTGTCGCTGACACGAACCTTTAAAACAAGAGAATATTGAGTAAACGGGTGTTTGAGGAACTAAATCAGTTAAAAATAAATTTTTTTAAAAATCAAAAGAATAATACTAGACAAAATAAGTTTAAAATAAGTTTAAATAAGAGAATATTCGCTAATTAAATAAAATAAGTTTAAAAATAATGGGTGTCGCTGGTGCGGCCTGTAAAATAAGAGAATATTCGCTAAATGGGTGTTTAAGGGACTAAATGAGTTAAAACTATTTTTTTAAAACAAAAATAATAATTAAAAAAACAAAATTATTATTATAATAAATTATTATTATTATTTTTATCTCATTTCACATCATCTTAGCATTTTTTCTTTTTTTTAAGCAAAAGATGTATTTTTTTGCTTTGTTAGTGCTGCCTACCTAGGCACCTTGTACTAAGTATGTACGTGGTGTCGGGTAGAGAACCATTATTCATAAAAATATGTCCACGTGTTAGGTTGAAGTAATTCCACACGTGATGGGGCATGTTGAGGCATAAAGTCTCACATGGAAAAATTAGACACATTCACCCCTCCACCCATTCGCAATTGGTTTTTGGTTGGATGATCCATTATTTATAAGTCAAAGTCAATTTATCGAGCCTATCTCATTGCTACTACATTTCAATTCAACCTGAAGTTGAAATATTCGAATGTATTTACATTTCAAAGTTTGTTTTGCTATTATTCTCACGTAACGAAATATATGTGTTTCTTTTCATATATAAAGTATATCATAGATCTGCAAAAAGCTCGCGCATCGCGCAGGACTAAAACCTAATTTATATATATATTCATCGACTCAACAACGACTCAACATGCTGCCAGGGAGGACAAATCGTACATCGATTAAGAAATAAAAAAAGTTGTCTAGACGAGCTATAAAATCTATGTGATGCTTGGAAAACTTCGATTAGTTTAGGTTGTCCCACATGGGTTTGTGAGTGAAGATGTGATCCGACCTATAACCTATAAATAGCTGGCTTTTGTTAGTCAATTTTTGTAATTGCGTTAACGACTGATGATGTCTTGGCAAATATAACCAATTTAAGTTTTGAATACTTCAAATTTTAGAATTGTTGTAGGACGAACTTGACTTTCAAGATCCCCCTCAGAAATTAAAAGTTAATAAGGGTTGATGTTTTGTATTTTTTTGTCTATAAATTAATTTGTGTTAAAAAATTAAGCCATTGCGCGTCGTATCAAATCACAACATAGTTCAAAATAAGATATGTCACCCCTACTTTTTATAAATAAAAATGGTCTTGGAAGACATTGACTTACAAAAAACAATGAAGGATAACTAGATTTAATAAAGTAATTAGACAATGGTTGTTGTCAGCTATCAAAACAGTCTTTGATTTATTAAAAGAAGAGGATTGTGAAAAATTATAAAGTTGTCATTTACTTCCTTACCAACCACTATTACTTTGAACTTTAGAAGATTATCCCGACTTAAACAAATCAACCATCTTTTGATAACGTAATTTTGAAGGATCTACCTCCACGTAGTACAGTATATGTACTATTTATTGACTAACAGGGAAGTTAATAGTTATTCCTCATACAAACCACAACCACCGAACAAATATGTTATATACTATTCAAATAAATTCTCGGATTGTCCCACGAGTTGGGTGGGAATTATTAAGAGAGGGTGAGTACCAAACTTATGAAAGTTTAGAAATATAATTAAGTTATTCAGCAAAAGCCACCAAATACGAAACAGAATTAAAAGTCACCAAATACGAAATAGAATTAATCGAATTAATGCCAATGCACAACTGGCATGGACGACTATTGGACTTAAGCCTTAATGGAGTAAGGGATTCAAAGAGTTTGTTTGTTACGTTTTATTTGTTAGAGTAAGGGATTCAAAGAGTTTTAAGTTCTAAAAACCTCTCCATCTACCACACTAACTCCTTGTCTCAATCCAATCCCGTCTCTAAACCTGCCCTATATATAATAGGACTCTTTTATTTCACCCCATCTATATTTCATATCCAAATGCTATTCACATACTTACAAGGTAAAGTCCCAACCCAGAAACCAAATTTCATTCTTATATATACACGTAGATTAAAATTCTTGATACACTCATATATTGAACTTTATTTCAGATCTATATATATATAGAGAGAAAAGATGGGTTGTGGGCGAAGAACTTGGATGACAATCACATGTTTGCTGGTGGTGGTTATAGCCATCGGGCAAATGCTCGGATTTGGAGTTTTAGAGTATGGGCTTAAGCTGCTGGGGAAAATTTTGCAATCTTCTAACGCTGATGAGAACGAACATAAGGAGGAGGAGGAGGAGGAGGAATCTTCTTATTGGAGTTGGCTCTGGCCTTTTGGTAATTGAACTTTTTAGGCCTCTTGTTTAACTTTTATGGGGAACTTATGCGAAGGTTTGAGATTATCAAAGAAATAAAAAGTGCATGCGATTTTTATCATGCACTCAACTATGTCATATTGGTTTTTGTTTCCTTTCAAAGCTTCAATAAAAAAATATTTTTACTTTAATAGATTCTCTTTCTCTCTCACTCTCTCTCTCTCTCTCTCTCTCTATATATATATATATATATATATATATATATATATATATATATATATATATATATATGACGTAGTTGATACATGCTTCGATATTTAATACTTGTGTAATAAGACTTTTTGAGAAGAAATTATTTTGAAATGACCGATGATGACATGTTTTATGTAAATAAGACTTATCGTGTTAGTTTCAAATTAATTTTGTGTTATTTCGTATCTTGTCTAGAATTGACACCCGTAATACTCAATTTATCCCGAATTATGACTAGTTCATTTTTTAAACATAATTAACAAATCAAATCTTACTGTATAGAAAAAGTGTATGTGATTTTTTAGTTCACCTTTCTTGATGAATCGAAAGTAGGCAAAGCAACTGCTCTAAGTTGATTCACTTTAAAAATGTAAGTCTCTTGGAGCATTTGGTAACCAAATGGATAATGACTACTTATGATCCATTTATTTGGAAGAAATGAAAATTGAAAGTTGATAACTTTCTTTACATGATCCCTTTAATGGGAAGCAAGGAAAATTGAATTAACTTTCTATACAAAAAAGGAACCAAACCATCTTCATCTTATTTTGATTTGGTTGGAAGGAGGAAAGGTGATTGTTTTTTAAAGTCGTCTTTTGTGTTTCGTAGGAATCAAGAAAAACTAAAATATACATTTTTTTGGATATATATATTCTTAAAATTCAATATTTGGATGTATTAATGTATTACTACAAGGTCAGATGACTATTTAATGCTCATATTTTCTTATTTTCTTATATTTTCTGTCTACTGAACGATACACAATTTAGTGTGCTAGAAAGGAAAAATAATCTTTCCACTTTCAATTATATTTTTTCACCTTTTATCTTCCTTTCACCAAACACGGGTGTTTTAGAAATTCAATCACATGCATATTAGTGTCATGTTAATCGATATACTTAACGTGACAATTCATATTTTTTAGTCGTGTTTTGGAAAACACAACACGACAAAGGTTTTTGAAACACGACACAATATGAATTCATGTGATAGTAAATGGCATGAACACAACCCGTTTAAAACATGAAATGACACGACTAACACGATTCTTAAATTTTACACTTAGTTGAACATAAATAAATGCATATATAAGAACGATAACACAAGTAAAAACACGATTATCACAACAAGACAAAGTTGACATGACTTCACGACTTATAATTTTGACAAAAACATGGCATAATTTTGTATAAAAAAGGACCGACATACTCAACATATTGTGTGAATTTTGGATCAATTTTGTGTCATGTCTTTGGATGTTCTCACCCGTATTTAAATTATAGTGGCACGATATAATGTCATACTTTGGGAAACACAGATATATACATCTTTTATTTATTAGGCGATGTTTTGAGTGGAACCTCTTAATCTCCACAAATGCTCTGATAAAGAAACAACTCTAAGGGTATAAGCAAAAAACTATTTTACAAGTTAAAACTCAATCTAAGGATACTAGTAAAAAGATAAAAGTCATTTTGAAACCCCAAAATCAAGTCATATTGCCAGTCGTGCATTGGCATTAAGGCTTCAGTTTTGGCATTAAGGCTTAATGCCAATGCACGACCCTTGGAATGGATGACTATTGGACAACTCTAAGGGAATGGACGACTATTGGTCCTCTTTCTCTTCCAAGCTACTTCAGTTTTCTTCAAATCGTTAATAGGTCGCTTCGTCCTTGTCATAACAATTTTTGTTTTGTCTTCGTTGTCTATCTCTAAGTCTACGTCCTTATAAAATGCATTGCACATTTTATCGAGACGCTCATTCTCGGGATTCAAAGTCCAATCCGAGTACAAAATTTTTACCTTAGTGTGAGATCTCTTCATATCTTTCCTCCAACACCGAAGGATATATTTTTCGAGGATAATGTGAATGTTATTGTTAATGAACAACAATAGCATGCCTGCAAATTATTCCTCTAAATTCAAACAACTGACAAGTACACTGAATATCACGATCAAACTCATTGAAAAAATAGTAAAAGGGGTCTGTCGGCCCGCCCCCAACCATGTCCTCTGAAACGACATTTAATAACATTGAATGCAATAGAGATTTGAAACAACATTTAATAAAAAACTACTAAAATTAAAGAATGCATACAATAGTCTAGGGATAAATTATCTATAATGAACATATTAAAGAGGACAAATTAATGAAAATGAGGAATACATACCAGTTACCAATTTTATTTGCTGCCAGAAATGAGGGTATACATACCACTTACCAATTCTTGTTACTTAAGGAAATTAGGGTTTAAATCATAAAGGGTATGTCATTTGTTGTTTGGGGTATGTTGGTAATTTTGGTTAGAGATGTTTTGTCCACTATTAACTCCAACTGGACTGATTTGCTATATTACTTATTGTGCCATGTAATACCCGTACTTTTTATTACGTACTTGTATTTCGACCTATTTATATGTCAACGTGCCATTAACAAAAATCTAAATTTACATGTCTTATTTATTTGTGTTTATATGGATTATTTAAGCACCTTGGTAAAGTTTTATGCAATTTGGACAAAAAATAAACGATGCACGGACACGAGTACTAGAATGCAACACTTTTCGACGGTATGCGAAACTGCAAAAACATAACTATGTATGAATTGTTTAAGACATTTGGTAAGTAAAAACATAATTTGGGTTTTCAATTTTTATTAGTTGCTGCTTTAAAACAGGGTTGGAGTTTCTAAGTATAAAATATGCGTTTTTGCCATACAGGTGGGCTTTCAATTTTATTTGTTTTTGCCATGTTTTATTTGCTTTAAAACAGGGTTGGGTTCTCAAATATTCATATTCATTACCGGTGATGTTTTATTTCTTTACAACTCACACCAATCAAACCAAACCATTTGTATTCCCAAGACACTACTCCTCACCTTATATAAGATTCTACCCTCATGGAAAATTTTCAGAATTATCTGAAAGAGAGAAATATGGAGTTGGGTTGTTAAATATTTTATTGTAGTTGAACAAAAGGAAGCACAAATAGCGGTTTTACAACTGATTCTCTTTTTCGTTGAATAAAAGGAAGCACAAACAGGGACCATTACATAAACAATGGTCAGACTTTTCTTGGGATTAAACGATTTTTGTATCACTGGATGTTAAATTCATATTGAACATTGGTTGATTTGGTAGAAATGAATGAATAGCCTTTGCATCCGGTTCAGAAGTAAATCTTACAGGAGACAAAGAAAGAAAGAAAGAAAGAAAGAAAGAAAGAAAGAAAGAAAAAAGAAAGAGACGGAGATAGAGATTGAGAGTACGCGGGGATAGATTTGATAGTTAGGAGCTTAAGGTGTATTTACTATTTTCTTTCCTTTTAGTTTTTTATAGATATTTGAGAGTTTTTGAAGAATGATTTGACATAAAGTTAACAGGGAAAATTAGAGATTTGCACAATAGTATATAAGATCATAAAGGCTCTTCACTCATTATCAATTGATTTTTGATTAGATGATTTGATATGACATAATATGAGAGAAAATTATTCATGACACTATGATCCAATTACTACACGTCACCCAATAAAAATAGAGTGCTGCTAGATTTACCGGCCTTTAGCACACACTTAGTACACATTGGTAGGTGGCACTATTTTATTGGATGCTTATTTTTCTTTGTGAGAAAATATGGTATAGTTTTAATAAGGTTTTTTGTTTTTGTTTTTTATTTTAGAAAAAAATATTTTAATAGAATTTTTTTTTCACAAATTAGAAAAAATATATTGTTAAAAAACACTATTTTAATATAACAAATTTTTTTTTTGAGAAAAACTGTTTTAAACAATAAAAGTTAGTTTAGTATAAATAAAAAAAACATTTTTTTTACATTTTTAAACTGTTTTAAGAAATAATAAAATTGATTTAAATATTTTAAAATTCAAATAAAAATTAAGTTTAAAAATAAAGGGTGCCGCTGGCGCGGACCTTTACAAATAATGGAATATTGGTTCATGGACGTTTGAGGGATTAACTGATTTAAAAATAATTAAAAAACAAGTTTAAAAATAAGGGGTGCCGCTGGCGCGGACCTTTAAAAATAGTATAATGTTGGGTAAATGGTTTTCAAGGACTGAGTTAAAAATTAAGTTTAAAAATAAGGTGTGTCGCTGGCGCAGACTTTTAAAAATAAGAGAACATTGGATAAATGGGTGTTTGAGGGACTACATATGTTAAATATAAATTTAAAAAATTAAGTTTAAAAATAAGAGGTGCCGCTGACGCGAACCTTTGAAACAAGAGAATATTGAGTAAACGGGTGTTTGAGGAACTACATCAGTTAAAAATATTTTTTTTTAAAAGCAAAAGAATAATACTAGACAACCCGAGAGATAGTGTCAGGCTAATTAAATAAAATAATTTTAAAAATAATGGGTGTCGCTGGTGCGGCCTGTAAAATAAGAGAATATTCGCTAAATGGGTGTTTAAGGGACTAAATGAGTTAAAACTATTTTTTTTAAACAAAAATTATAATTAAAAAAACAAAATTATTATTATAATAATTTTTTTAATTATTTTTATCTCATTTCACATCATCTTAGCATTTTTTTCTTTTTTTAAGCAAAAGCTGTAGTTTTTTGCTTTGTTAGTGATGTCTACCTAGGCACCCTGTACTAAGTATGTACGTGGGGTCGGGTAGAGAACCATTAATCATAAAAATATGTTCACGTGTTAGGCTGAAGTAACTCCACACGTGATGGGGCATGTTGAGGCATAAAGTCTCACATGGAAAAATTAGACACATTCACCCCTCCACCCATTCGCAATTGGTTTTTGGTTGGATGATCCACTATATATAAGTCAAAGTCAATTTATCGAGCTTATCTCATTGCTAATACATTTCAATTCAACCTGAAGTTGAAATATTCGAATGTATTTACATTTCGAAGTTTGTTTTGCTATTATTCTCACGTAACAAAATATATGTGTTCCTTTTCATATATAAAGTATATCATTGATCTGCAAAAAGCTCGTGCATCGCGCAGTTCTATAACCTAATATATATATATATTCATCGACTCAACAACGACTCAACATGCTGCCAGGGAGGACAAATCCTACATCGATTGAGAACTAAAAAAAGTTGTCTAGACGAGCTATAAAATCTATGTGATGCTTGGAAAACTTCAATTAGTTTAGGTTGTCCCACATGGGTTTGTGAGTGAAGATGTGATCCGACCTATAACCTATAAATAGGTGGCTTTTGTTAGCCAATTTTTGTAATTACATTAACGACTGATGATGTCTTGGCATATATAACCAATTTAAGTTTTGAATACTTCAAATTTTAGAATTGTTGTAGGATGAACATGACTTTCTTGGCGTCTTCCTCTTAACCATCTCCCTTTTTCACAACCCACTATCACTACAACTATCCCATCCGATAAAAGGGTGGTTCGAGTATAGTTATATAGTCGTGCTTGAGAACGGGGCCGTGTTAATTGTTTGGAGGATGGAAGACGGTGGTGTGGAGACGTTAAATGAGTTTGAGAACAGGGTGAAGGCTGTTGCTAAGTTGAGCACGAACTTAGCCACTGCTGTCTTTAATGGAAGTTTAGCCACTTCTGGTCAGAGTAAGTTTTATTCTCTATTTATCCCTGCAAAGTTATCATAGTTCTGTTTATTATATAGCCAAACATTGAGTCATTGCAACTGGTAAGAACAAATATAAACTTCATGCTAAAGATTAACTTCGGAACACAAAATTCTGTTTTATTACTTAATTATATAATTTCTGTACCTGTGAAATTTTTATCCAAATTTGTTAAAATGACTATGAAAGCTATGCATATTAGCGTCTAGAGCAATATCTAATTTAAAGAGAACTAATACTACTTTCATAATAACATTTCCCCTTGTTCTTTGAATCCCCCTACAAACGTCTCAGTTTTTGTTACAATTTTATAATACCGACTTAGTTTTTATTCATGGCCAAAGTTGGCATTTCATAAAATTCCAAACATTTGGGAACGAATTTTGCAACCAGGAGTAGTACCATATCTTCGTTTACTAAAATAGAATATATTTTATGCATAGTTTAGCAATTTTTGAGTTCAATGAATGTCATCTTTGACAACTTTATTGAATCTGGTTCTGGGTTTTTTTAACAGAATTTGTAATGCTATATTAGAGATAAATCACATATTTGGTTTGTATTGACATTGGATAAACGTTTTTTATTTGTTAAGAATTGGATTTCAAAAGAGGTTTACTAAAAAATGGGTATATAAACTTTTTACCAATTACAATTTGTGTAGGTCAATAAAAACATTAAGATATATGTAGAAGATTAAATTCATTACTCAGAGAACAGTGTCATGGCCTTCTAGCATTTACACTATAATTCAATTGCTTATTATCTATTATATTGTGCAGTTTATCGTAGTATTTGAATAAGGCGGAGTAAAGTGGAGAGAAAACAGTGGTGAAAGATTATTTTTTAACCGTTATTCAAGGACGATATTGAGTTGTAATAATTGAAATGATAATTTTTTTCAAATAATATGTATATTTTTAACCACATGTACACAATTGTTTCATCCGCGCATTGCGCGGGTTTACAACTAGTATCTATTATATACCTAAAACAATATATTAGAGGTGTTAATACTTACCCATTCCAATTAATACTATTATTCTCTCTCCTCTCATTATACCACAAAACCGTCCGTTCCTTTTCAAAAAGCATTTTTCTTTGCATTCCATTTCTTCCATCTTTTTGTCAACTATCCATTCTTCTTCCCAACCCATTCCACTTCTAACCTTTTGACTTCTCTCTCTTTTATATAAACCGATCCTCTTCTAACCTTTTGCCTTCTCTCTCTTTTATATAAACCGATCCTCTTCTAACCTTTTGCCTTCTCTCTCTTTTATATAAGCGAAACTCATTAGAGAGATATATGCATTGTCCATTTCATCTCTTTGTTGGAGAAGGTTGTGTCATCTGAGGTAACCCTTAACTTTATACTCTTTTGTTTATGTTTTCTTTTTGTTACCTGTACCTCTCTTTAATCATTGTGCTGAACAAGTTCTTTGTTAGAGCAGTTCTTTGTAAAACCACCCAAAACCATAAGCAAACCCATCTCTTAGAGAGCACCATCTTCACTAATGTCGTTCGGGAATTTGGGTTTTCAATTTTAATTAGTTGTTGCTTTAAAACAGGGTTGGGGTTTCTAAGTATAAAATATGCGTTTTTGCCATACCGGTGGGGTTTCAATTTTATTTGTTTTTGCCATGTTTTATTTTATTTAAAACAGGGAAAATTAGAGATTTGCACAACAGTATATAAGATTATAGAGCTCTTCACTCATTGTCAATTGATTTTTGGTTAGATAATTTGATATAACATTATATGAGAGCAAATTATTCATGACACAATGATCCAATTACTACACGTCACCCAATAAAAATAGAGTGCTGCTAGATTTACCGACCTTTAGCACACACTTAGTACACATTGGTAGGTGGCACTATTTTATTGGATGCTTGTTTTTCTTTGTGAGAAAATATGGAATAGTTTTAATAAGGTTTTTGTTTTTTATTTTAGAAAAAAATATTTTAATAGAAAAAAATATTTTTCACAAATTAGAAAAAATATATTGTTAAAAAAACACTATTTTAATATAACAAATTTTTTTTTTTGAGAAAAATTGTTATAAACAATAAAAGTTAGTTTAGTATAAATAAAAAAACTTTTTTTTTACATTTTAAACAGTTTTAAGAAATAATAAAATTGTTTTAAATATTGTAAAATTCAAATAAAAATTAAGTTTAAAAATAAAGGGTGCCGCTGGCGCGGACCTTTAAAAATAACGGAATATTGGTTAATGGACGTTTGAGGGATTAAATGATTTAAAAATAATTAAAAAAAACAAGTTTAAAAATAAGGGGTGCCACTGGCACGGACCTTTAAAAATAGTAGACTGTTGGGTAA
Source organism: Sambucus nigra (assembly GCA_949130495.1). Lineage (NCBI taxonomy): Eukaryota > Viridiplantae > Streptophyta > Magnoliopsida > Dipsacales > Adoxaceae > Sambucus > Sambucus nigra. The sequence goes on from OX422214.1 coordinate 447,269,106, forward strand.
ATGGTTTTGAAGGACTAAATGAGTTAAAAATAATTTTAAAAAATTAAGTTTAAAAATAAGGTGTGTCACTGGTGCGGACTTTTAAAAATAAGAGAACATTGGTTAAATGGGTGTTTGAGGGACTACATATGTTAAATATAAATTTAAAAAATTAAGTTTAAAAATAAGAGGTGTCGCTGACACGAGCCTTTAAAACAAGAGAATATTGAGTAAACGGGTGTTTGAGGAACTAAATCAGTTAAAAATAATTTTTTTTAAAAAGAAAAAGAATAATACTAGACAAAATAAGTTTAAAATAAGTTTAAATAAGAGAATATTCGTTAATTAAATAAAATAAGTTTAAAAATAATGGGTGTCGCTGGTGCGGCCTGTAAAATAAGAGAATATTCGCTAAATGGGTGTTTAAGGGACTAAATGAGTTAAAACAATTTTTTTTAAAACAAAAATAATAATTAAAAAAACAAAATTATTATTATAATAAATTATTATTATTATTTTATCTCATTTCACATCATCTTAGCATTTTTTCTTTTTTTTAAGCAAAAGATGTATTTTTTTGCTTTGTTAGTGCTGCCTACCTAGGCACCTTGTACTAAGTATGTACGTGGTGTCGGGTAGAGAACCATTATTCATAAAAATATGTCCACGTGTTAGGTTGAAGTAACTCCACACATGATGGGGCATGTTGAGGCATAAAGTCTCACATGGAAAAATTAGACACATTCACCCCTCCACCCATTCGCAATTGGTTTTTGGTTGGATGATCCATTATTTATAAGTCAAAGTCAATTTATCGAGCCTATCTCATTGCTACTACATTTCAATTCAACCTGAAGTTGAAATATTCAAATGTATTTACATTTCAAAGTTTGTTTTGCTATTATTCTCACGTAACGAAATATATGTGTTCCTTTTCATATATAAAGTATATCATAGATCTGCAAAAAGCTCGCGCATCGCGCAGGACTAAAACCTAATTTATATATATATTCATCGACTCAACAACGACTCAACATGCTGCCAGGGAGGACAAATCCTACATCGATTAAGAACTAAAAAAAGTGGTCTAGACGAGCTATAAAATCTATGTGATGCTTGGAAAACTTCTATTAGTTTAGGTTGTCCCACATGGGTTTGTGAGTGAAGATGTGATCCGACCTATAACATATAAATAGCTGGCTTTTGTTAGCCAATTTTTGTAATTGCGTTAACGACTGATGATGTCTTGGCAAATATAACCAATTTAAGTTTTGAATACTTCAAATTTTAGAATTGTTGTAGGACGAACTTGACTTTCAAGATCCCCCTCAGAAATTAAAAGTTAATAAGGGTTGATGTTTTGTATTTTTTGTCTATAAATTAATTTGTGTTAAAAAATTAAGCCATTGCATGTCGTATCAAATCACAACATAGTTAAAAATAAGATATGTCACCCCTACTTTTTATAAATAAAAATGGTCTTGGAAGACATTGACTTGCAAAAAACAATGAAGGATAACTAGATTTAATAAAGTAATTAGACAATGGTTGTTGTCAGCTATCAAAACAGTCTTTGATTTATTAAAAGAAGAGGATTGTGAAAAATTATAAAGTTGTCATTTACTTCCTTACCAACCACTATTACTTTGAACTTTAGAAGATTATCCCGACTTAAACAAATTCTCAAAAAGTCCCAACCCAGAAACCAAATTTCATTCTTATATATACACGTAGATTAAAATTCTTGATACACTCATATATTGAACTTTATTTCAGATCTATATATATATATAGAGAAAAGATGGGTTGTGGCCGAAGAACTTGCATGACAATCACATGTTTGCTGGTGGTGGTTATAGCCATCGGGCAAATGCTCGGATTTGGAGTTTTAGAGTATGGGCTTAAGCTGCTGGGGAAAATTTTGCAATCTTCTAACGCTGATGAGAACGAACATAAGGAGGAGGAGGAAGAGGAGGAGGAATCTTCTTATTGGAGTTGGCTCTGGCCTTTTGGTAATTGAACTTTTTAGGCCTCTTGTTTAACTTTTATGGGGAACTTATGCGAAGGTTTGAGATTATCAAAGAAATAAAAAGTGCATGCGATTTTTATCATGCACTCAACTATGTCATATTGGTTATTGTTTCCTTTCACAGCTTCAATAAAAAAATATTTTTACTTTAATAGATTCTCTCTCTCTCTCACTCTCTCTCTCTCTCTCTCTCTCTCTCTCTATATATATATATATATATATATATATATATATATATATATATATATATATATATATATGACATAGTTGATACATGCTTTGATATTTAATACGTGTAATAAGACTTTTTGAGAAAAAAATATTTTGAAATGACCGATGATGACATGTTTTATGTAAATAAGACTTATCGTGCTAGTTTCAAATTAATTTTGTGTTATTTCGTATCTTGTCTAGAATTGACACCCGTAATACTCAATTTATCCCGAATTATGACTAGTTCATTTTTTTAAACATAATTAACAAATCAAATCTTACTGTATAGAAAAAGTGTATGTGATTTTTTAGTTCACCTTTCTTGATGAATCGAAAGTAGGCAAAGCAACTGCCCTAAGTTGATTCACTTTAAAAATGTAAGTCTCTCAATTAGTTGGAGCATTTGGTAACCAAATGGATAATGACTACTTATGATCCATTTATTTGGAAGAAATGAAAATTGAAAGTTGATAACTTTCTTTACATGATCCCTTTAATGGGAAGCAAGGAAAATTGAATTAACTTTCTATACAAAAAAGGAACCAAACCATCTTCATCTTATTTTGATTTGGTTGGAAGGAGGAAAGGTGATTATTTTTTAAAGTCGTCTTTTGTGTTTCGTAGGAATCAAGAAAAACTAAAATATACATTTTTTTGGATATATATATTCTTAAATTCAATATTTGGATGTATTTATGTATTACTACAAGGTCAGATGACTATTTAATGCTCATATTTTCTTATTTTCTTATATTTTCTGTCTACTGAGCGATACACAATTTAGTGTGCTAGAAAGGAAAAATAATCTTTCCACTTTCAATTATATTTTTTCATCTTTTATCTTCCTTTCACCAAACACGGGTGTTTTAGAAATTCATTCACATGCATATTAGTGTCATGTTAATCGATATACTTAACGTGACAATTCATATTTTTAGTCGTGTTTTGGAAAACACAACACGACAAAGGTTTTTGAAACACGACACAATATGAATTCATGTTATAGTAAATGACATGAACACAACCCGTTTAAAACATGAAATGACACGACTAACACGATTCTTAAATTTTACACTTAGTTGAACATAAATAAATGCATATATAAGAACGATAACACGAGTAAAAACACGATTATCACAACAAGACAAAGTTGACATGACTTCACGACTTATAATTTTGACAAAAACATGACATAATTTTGTATAAAAAAGGACCGACATACTCAACATATTGTGTCAATTTTGGATCAATTTTGTGTCATGTCTTTGGATGTTCTCACCCGTATTTAAATTATAGTGACACGATATAATGTTATACTTTGGGAAACACAGATATATACATCTTTTATTTATTAGGCGATGTTTTGAGTGGAACCTCTTAATCTCCACAAATGCTCTGATAAAGAAACAACTCTAAGGGTATAAACAAAAAACTATTTTACAAGTTAAAACTCAATCTAAGGATACTAGTAAAATAGATAAAAGTCATTTTGAAACCCCAAAATCAAGTCATATTGCCAGTCGTGCATTGGCATTAAGGCTTCAGTTTTGGCATTAAGCCTTAATGCCAATGCACGACCCTTGGAATGGATGACTATTGGACAACTCTAAGGGAATGGACGACTATTGGTCCTCTTTCTCTTCCAAGCTACTTCAGTTTTCTTCAAATCGTTAATAAGTCGCTTCGTCCTTGTCATAACAATTTTTGTTTTGTCTTTGTTGTCTATCTCTAACTCTACGGCCTTATAAAATGCATTGCACATTTTATCGAAACGCTCATTCTCGGGATTCAAAGTCCAATCCGAGTATAAAATTTTTACCTTAGTGTGAGATCTCTTCATATCTTTCTGTTATGTCTACTATTTATAAATAACAATTGTACAGAATTATGGACGATGACAGAATAGAAACAGAATTATAGAAATGAAATACTTACTAGAATTTGCAGAAATAATAATAATTAGAAAGAAATTCGAGCCCTGTTGAACAGTCTCCTAAAGACAAAATTATTCCTCCAACGTGCTTGAGTTTAATGAATAATTTCCTCCCATGATAGAACGGATTTTCGAATTTAATCAAGCAGCACAACAATGACTAATCCCAGCGAACACAATTTCTGTGTTTTGTACTCAACACAACCAAGAACATGCAATGCAGAAAATGAAGAAAAGAATTATCTGGGTAGAGGAAATAATGCAGTAGCAATATCGGAATTTTTTCAGTAGTTAAAACTGAGGGGGAAACATTTTATTTATAGTAAATGTCTTGACTGTTGGGAACAGTCAAAATCAAAATTAACTGTCAAAGCAGTTAATTTGGTTAACTGCTGACTCTTGGAATTAACTGATTATCAGTTAATTAAATATTAATTAATTCCGTAATTAATTAATTAAAGCCCAGAAAGTTAATTAGATTCGGCCTAAAAATTTAAGAATTTTTATAAGCCCAAGCCCGAACCGAACCGAACCGAACCGAGCCGGCCGGACGGACGCGCGCGCGCGCGCGTGTGGACTTTTGACCGAAAGTTAACCCGAGCATAGCTTAGGTCATCTCCCCTTCAAAGAGTTGGGATATCCCCAAGGCATCCAAGCCTTAGTCCATACTTGGGGTGTTATTAACTCATCAAAATTCCACTACTCTTCCAATGTGGGACAAGAGTTAAAACACACCCAATTCATTAACTTTCATTGCTTTGTGAGTCACTTTGGGGACATAATTATCATTCATAACTTATTGAAATTGGACATATGAATATACTACGTTAATCTCCTTGCGGAAAACTGAAGACTTATTGCATCGGGAGAAGTAGCCTAGTGGCCTTGAACTTTCCTTAGTGATATACTATCGGATTTACTTGGTTAATCAGTAGACTTCACGTCCTTGAACCGTCAACCGTTTTTGTAAACCTAGACAACAGTATTCACACAACAATTCTTCAACACAGTTGGTTCTCACGTTTGTGTTCATTTTGGCCGTGAGCACCACTTGGTTCCGCAAGTATTTTAGAGAATATGCCTTTCATTATTCTCATAGAAGTGGCCCCCTTCTTACTTATGTAGGTGACTTCCATAAAGAGTATTCTGCAATACCCCACTTAGACGTACTAAGATATAGATGTCATTAAAAGCATAACTTATCCTAATTTCGCGGCAGATATGCACTGTCTCATCTTTGGAATGGATAGGATTAAATATCCTCCAGTGCTTACTGAATGCAACGTAGTTCGGTTTGCCCATTGAACCTAGATCTTGGGATCTCCAGTCAGCTAGGTTGGGTTGCCACTATATTGATTCTTATTTATTTATAGGCTTTAGACCCATTCCTCTCGATGATCTTTAGACTTGCTCTCGGTTTAAACCTTTCGTTAGTGGATCCGATATATTATCTTTTGACTTTACATAGTCAATTGAGATAATTTCGTTTGAGAGAAGTTGTCTAACGGTATTGTGTCGACGACGAATATGTCGTGACTTTCCGTTATACATGTGATTTTGTGCCCTTCCAATCGCTGATTGGCTATCGCAATGTATACATATTGCGGGCACAGGTTTAGACCAATTTGGAACATCCTCTAAGAAATTTCGAAGCCATTCGTATTCTTCTCCAGCTTTGTCTAGTGCAATGAATTCAGATTCCATTGTCGATCTAGCAATGCACGTTTGTTTTGAGGATTTCCAAGATACGGCTGCACCTCCGAGGGTAAACACATACCCACTCGTAGACTTAGAGTCTTTTGTATCAGATATCCAATTTGCATCGCAATGTCCTTCAAGAACAGCTGGATATTTTGAGTAATGCAATCCATAGTTTTGAGTATATTTTAAATAACCCAAAACTCTCAATACTGCTTTCCAGTGATCTCTTCCTGGATTACTCGTAAATCGACTTAGCTTACTTATTGAGTATGCTATGTCCGGTCGCGTACATTTCATGATATACATTAAACTGCCGATAATACGAGAATATTCTAGTTGAGATATGCTTTCACCATTATTTCTTGCTAGATGTAAATTTACATCTACAGGTGTCTTGGTAGGACTAATATCATACTTCTTGAATTTTTCAAGTACTTTCTCAATGTAATGAGATTGAGATAATATAAGTCCATCCGATGTTCTAGAAATTTTAATTCCTAATATAACATCGGCGATTCCCATATCTTTCATGTCAAATCTACTACTCAACATTTGTTTTGTAGTTTTGACAATTTCCATGTTACTACCCATGATAAGCATATCATCAACATAGAGGCATACAATGACATATCCATTTTGAATGTGTTTAAAGTAAACACATTTATCGCATTCATTGATTTTGAAACCATTTGATAACATTGCATTATCAAATTTTTCATGCCATTGTTTAGGTGCTTGTTTTAATCCATATAGTGATTTAACAAGCTTACATACTTTTCCTTCTTGTCCGGGAGCTTTGAACCCTTCAGGTTGCTCCATATAAATTTCCTCGTCTAGTTCACCGTTTAAGAATGCAGTTTTTACATCCATTTGATGTATTTCAAGTCCATTAATAGCAGCTATTGCTATTAACATCCGAATGGACGTTATTCTTGTTACCGGTGAATATGTGTCGAAGTAATCCAACCCTTCCTTTTGCCTATAACCTTTAGCTACAAGTCTAGCTTTATATTTGTCAATTGATCCATCGGCCTTCAATTTCTTTTTGAAGATCCATTTATAACCTAACGGTTTTGAACCTGGTGGAAGATCCACTAGTTCCCATGTATGATTTTGTAATATGGATTCAATTTCACTATTAATTGCTTCTTTCCAATTGGAAGCATCGGGTAAGGATATAGCTTCTTTATACGATTGAGGTTCATTTTCTAACAAATATGTTAGAAAATCCGGACCGAAAGAAGTCGAGGTTTTTGCTCTTTTACTACGTCTTGGTTCATCCTCTATTGATTCAATAGGTTGATGAGTACCACTTGTAGTAGCTTGATTTGTCCTTTTAGAAGGACCAGATTCTCGGGTCATGTTATACGGGAATTCATTTTCAAAAAATGAAGCATCCCTCGATTCAATAACCGTATTTACATGAATGTCCAAAATCTCAGATTTACAAACTAGAAATCGATATGCACTGCTATTAGTAGCATAACCGATGAATACACAATCCACGGTTTTTGACCCTATTCTTACCTTTTTAGGTTTAGGAACCATCACTTTGGCTAAGCACCCCCACACTCGTAAATATTTATAAGAAGGTCTCCGACCTTTCCATAATTCATAAGGTGTATTGTGAGTCTTTTTGTGAGGTACTTTATTGAGAATGTAATTAGCAGAAAGTAAGGCTTCCCCCCACAAATTTTGTGGAGCTCCTGAACTTAATAACATTGAGTTCATCATTTCTTTCAAAGTACGGTTTTTGCGTTCAGCAACACCATTCGATTGAGGAGAATAAGGAGCGGTTGTTTGATGAATAATCCCATTTTCAGAACAAAATTCCTCAAATGGATATTCATATTCACCTCCTCTATCACTTCTAATAGCCTTTATCGTTTTGCTTAATTGATTCTCAACTTCATTTTTATATTGTTTAAATGCATTAATAGCCTCATCTTTACTATGTAACAAATATACATAGCAATATTTTGTGCAATCGTCAATAAAAGTAATAAAATACTTTTTCCCACCTCTAGTTTGAACAAATTTTAAATCACAAATATCGGTGTGAATTAAATCTAAAGGTTCAGTTATCCTTTCAATAGAATGGAAAGGTAATCTAGCTAATTTAGATTCCACACAAATTTCACATTTATGATTTTTATCAATATTGAATTTTGGCAAAAATTCCAAGTTAATTAATCTACGCAATGTATCAAAATTAACATGTCCCAATCTAGCATGCCAAATATTAGATGACTCAATCAAATAAGAAGAACTAGCAACTTCATTTATTGAAACAGATGTTTTAGGGGTTACAGTAAGAACATTCAGTTTAAAGAGCCCCTCATTTAGGTAGCCCTTTCCTACATACATGTCATTTTTAGACAACACAAAGCGATCAGACACAAACACAAGCTTGAAACCATTCTTAGTAATAAGATATCCAGAAATCAGATTCTTTCGGATATCAGGCACGTGAAGAACATTGTTGAGAGTAAGTTCCTTTCCAGAAGTCATTTTCAAAGCAATCTTTCCTTGTCCCACCACTTTAGAAGTGGAAGAATTTCCCATAAAAAGGTTCTCCTCATTTTCCAAAGGCTTATAGGTGGAGAACATCCATTTGTTTGCACAAATGTGTCGTGTGGCTCCAGTGTCCACCCACCATTCCTTGGTATTTCCAACCAAGTTACATTAAGAGACAACGGCAGAAAGATTCATATCCGCCAAATCATTGGTGATATTCTCACCCTCAGTCACATTTGCTTGAGAGTTATTTTTATTTTGCTTCTTAGGCTTACGACACTCACTTGAGCGGTGTCCCGGTTTACCACAATTGTAGCATTTGCCTTTGAACTTTTTCTTGTTATGTTTGGAAGTGCCTTCCCCATCATACTTTCGTTTGTTCTTTTTAGGACCTTCAACGACATTGACCTTTGTTTCCATCGGATTCTTCCCACTTTTCTTTTGAGACTCACGGTTGTCTTCTTCGATTCTTAGCCGGACCACCAACTCCTCCACATTCATCTCCTTACGCTTGTGCTTGAGATAGTTTTTGAACAAAGTCCAAGAAGGTGGCAACTTTTCAACAATTGCAGCAACTTGGAAAGTTTCACTAATTGACATTCCTTCAGCATGAATGTCGTGGAGGATCACTTGGAATTCTTGCACTTGCGAGATTACAGATTTAGAATCAACCATTTTGAAGTCCAGAAAACGCCCAACGATAAATTTCTTCATCCCAGCATCTTCAGTTTTATACTTCTTTTCCAAAGAATTCCATAATTCCTTGGAAGTTTTGATAGTGCAATAGACATGGTACAAAGTCTTGTCCAAGTAGGCCAAAATATAATTTCGGCATAGGTAGTCCGAATGCTTCCAAGCATCGACAGCAGTAACCTTTTCAACGTTATCTCCCTCTTGAATAGAGGGGCAATCTTCATATACAAACCTGCCCAGTTGGCAGGTAGTGAGATAGAAGTACATTTGTCCTTGCCAACATTTGAAGTCAGCCCCAATGAACTTTTCCGGTTTCTCCCCGTGTGGCATAGATACGGGTGCAGTCACATTTGTGTATGTGACAATCAGTTTTGTAGGAGTAGTGTTCGTACTTTGTGATTCCATTTCTGTTACAAAAACAGAATTTTTATCAATGATAAAATTCATATATAATGAATTAATCAAAACAGAATACAAAATTCTGTGCACCAATTTCCTTCAAAGATAATTCACAATAAATGAATTCCAAAAGAATTCAAATAATAATTCAGAATAAAAGTGAAATATAAACAGAATTCCGTACAAAACAGAATTAAATTATAAAATCTGTGTCACACTAATTTTTAATAATAAAAAGAATCCCGTACAAAACAGAATTATAATTTAAGATTAAAAAAAATTTAGATAAACAGATTTTAACAAGAATACACAAATAAAATTTTATTTTCTAAAACAGAATATAAAAACTGTATAGAAATTAATTTCTATATCAAAATTGTTTTACTAATTTCTACAATAAAGCAGTAAATTAATTCATTTTTTATTTCTGTCAAAACAGATTTATTTCCAACAAATAAATTTCTGTAATAAAAAAAATTCTGTACACAAAAAACAGTAGAACTAAATAATTTTGTCTTAAGATTGTTATGTCTACTATTTATAAATAACAATTGTACAGAATTATGAACGATGACAGAATAGAAACATAATTATAGAAATGAAATACTTACTAGAATTTGCAGAAATAATAATAATTAGAAAGAAATCCGAGCCCTGTTGAACAGTCTCCTTAAGACAAAATTATTCCTCCAACGTGCTTGAGTTTAATGAATAATTGCCTCCCAAGATAGAACGGATTTTTGGATTTAATCAAGCAGCACAGCAATGACTAATCCCAGCGAACACAATTTCTGTGTTTTGTACTCAACACAACCAAGAACATGCAATGCAGAAAATGAAGAAAAGATTTTTCTGGGCAGAGGAAATAATGCAGTAGCAATATCGGAATTTTTTCAGTAGTTAAAACTGAGGGGGAAACATTTTATTTATAGTAAATGTCTTGACTGTTGGGAACAGTCAAAACCGAAATTAACTGTCAAAGCAGTTAATTTGGTTAACTGCTGACTCTTGGAATTAACTGATTATTAGTTAATTAAATATTAATTAATTTCGTAATTAATTAATTAAAGCCCAGAAAGTTAATTAGATTCGGCCCAAAAATTTAAGAATTTTTATAAGCCCAAGCCCAAGCCCGAACCGAGCCGGCCGGCCGAACGGACGGACGCGCGCGCGTGTGGACTTTTGGCCGAAAGTCAACCCGAGCATAGCTTAGGTCATCTCCCCTTCAAAGAGTTGGGATACCCCCAAGGCATCCAAGCCTTAGTCCATACTTGGGGTGTTATTAACTCATCAAAATTCCACTACTCTTCCAATGTGGGACAAGAGTTAAAACACACCCAATTCATTAACTTTCATTGCTTTGTGAGTCACTTTGGGGACATAATTATCATTCATAACTTATTGAAATTGGACATATGAATATACTACGTTAATCTCCTTGCGGAGGTGAACGCGTTCGTATATGGTCCCACAATTTCCGTAGTGTGGGTCCCACCTAAATTTGAGCTCAAAGTTGCTCAAAAATCTGTCCAGAAAAATCTGGACAGCTAAAAATACCCATTTAAGTTCCAATTTTCCAACAATCCCCCACATGAATGATATATCGCTATAAATAAAACAAAACAGATTTAGACACAGGTTGAGTAAAACTGAAGACTTATTGCATCGGGAGAAGTAGCCTAGTGGCCTTGAACTTTCCTTAGTGATATACTATCGGATTTACTTGGTTAATCAGTAGACTTCACGTCCTTGAACCGTCAACCGTTTTTGTAAACCTAGACAACAGTATTCACACAACAATTCTTCAACACAGTTGGTTCTCACGTTTGTGTTCATTTTGGCCGTGAGCACCACTTGGTTCCGCAAGTATTTTAGAGAATATGCCTTTCATTATTCTCATAGAAGTGGCCCCCTTCTTACTTATGTAGGTGACTTCCATAAAGAGTATTCTGCAATACCCCACTTAGACGTACTAAGATATAGATGTCATTAAAAGCATAACTTATCCTAATTTCGCGGCAGATATGCACTGTCTCATCTTTGGAATGGATAGGATTAAATATCCTCCAGTGCTTACTGAATGCAACGTAGTTCGGTTTGCCCATTGAACCTAGATCTTGGGATCTCCAGTCAGCTAGGTTGGGTTGCCACTATATTGATTCTTATTTATTTATAGGCTTTAGACCCATTCCTCTCGATGATCTTTAGACTTGCTCTCGGTTTAAACCTTTCGTTAGTGGATCCGATATATTATCTTTTGACTTTACATAGTCAATTGAGATAATTCCGTTTGAGAGAAGTTGTCTAACGGTATTGTGTCGACGACGAATATGTCGTGACTTTCCGTTATACATGTGATTTTGTGCCCTTCCAATCGCTGATTGGCTATCGCAATGTATACATATTGCGGGCACAGGTTTAGACCAATTTGGAACATCCTCTAAGAAATTTCGAAGCCATTCGTATTCTTCTCCAGCTTTGTCTAGTGCAATGAATTCAGATTCCATTGTCGATCTAGCAATGCACGTTTGTTTTGAGGATTTCCAAGATACGGCTGCACCTCCGAGGGTAAACACATACCCACTCGTAGACTTAGAGTCTTTTGTATCAGATATCCAATTTGCATCGCAATGTCCTTCAAGAACAGCTGGATATTTTGAGTAATGCAATCCATAGTTTTGAGTATATTTTAAATAACCCAAAACTCTCAATACTGCTTTCCAGTGATCTCTTCCTGGATTACTCGTAAATCGACTTAGCTTACTTATTGAGTATGCTATGTCCGGTCGCGTACAGTTCATGATATACATTAAACTGCCGATAATACGAGAATATTCTAGTTGAGATATGCTTTCACCATTATTTCTTGCTAGATGTAAATTTACATCTACAGGTGTCTTGGTAGGACTAATATCATACTTCTTGAATTTTTCAAGTACTTTCTCAATGTAATGAGATTGAGATAATATAAGTCCATCCGATGTTCTAGAAATTTTAATTCCTAATATAACATCGGCGATTCCCATATCTTTCATGTCAAATCTACTACTCAACATTTGTTTTGTAGTTTTGACAATTTCCATGTTACTACCCATGATAAGCATATCATCAACATAGAGGCATACAATGACATATCCATTTTGAATGTGTTTAAAGTAAACACATTTATCGCATTCATTGATTTTGAAACCATTTGATAACATTGCATTATCAAATTTTTCATGCCATTGTTTAGGTGCTTGTTTTAATCCATATAGTGATTTAACAAGCTTACATACTTTTCCTTCTTGTCCGGGAGCTTTGAACCCTTCAGGTTGCTCCATATAAATTTCCTCGTCTAGTTCACCGTTTAAGAATGCAGTTTTTACATCCATTTGATGTATTTCAAGTCCATTAATAGCAGCTATTGCTATTAACATCCGAATGGACGTTATTCTTGTTACCGGTGAATATGTGTCGAAGTAATCCAACCCTTCCTTTTGCCTATAACCTTTAGCTACAAGTCTAGCTTTATATTTGTCAATTGATCCATCGGCCTTCAATTTCTTTTTGAAGATCCATTTATAACCTAACGGTTTTGAACCTGGTGGAAGATCCACTAGTTCCCATGTATGATTTTGTAATATGGATTCAATTTCACTATTAATTGCTTCTTTCCAATTGGAAGCATCGGGTAAGGATATAGCTTCTTTATACGATTGAGGTTCATTTTCTAACAAATATGTTAGAAAATCCGGACCGAAAGAAGTCGAGGTTTTTGCTCTTTTACTACGTCTTGGTTCATCCTCTATTGATTCAATAGGTTGATGAGTACCACTTGTAGTAGCTTGATTTGTCCTTTTAGAAGGACCAGATTCTCGGGTCATGTTATACGGGAATTCATTTTCAAAAAATGAAGCATCCCTCGATTCAATAACCGTATTTACATGAATGTCCAAAATCTCAGATTTACAAACTAGAAATCGATATGCACTGCTATTAGTAGCATAACCGATGAATACACAATCCACGGTTTTTGACCCTATTCTTACCTTTTTAGGTTTAGGAACCATCACTTTGGCTAAGCACCCCCACACTCGTAAATATTTATAAGAAGGTCTCCGACCTTTCCATAATTCATAAGGTGTATTGTGAGTCTTTTTGTGAGGTACTTTATTGAGAATGTAATTAGCAGAAAGTAAGGCTTCCCCCCACAAATTTTGTGGAGCTCCTGAACTTAATAACATTGAGTTCATCATTTCTTTCAAAGTACGGTTTTTGCGTTCAGCAACACCATTCGATTGAGGAGAATAAGGAGCGGTTGTTTGATGAATAATCCCATTTTCAGAACAAAATTCCTCAAATGGATATTCATATTCACCTCCTCTATCACTTCTAATAGCCTTTATCGTTTTGCTTAATTGATTCTCAACTTCATTTTTATATTGTTTAAATGCATTAATAGCCTCATCTTTACTATGTAACAAATATACATAGCAATATTTTGTGCAATCGTCAATAAAAGTAATAAAATACTTTTTCCCACCTCTAGTTTGAACAAATTTTAAATCACAAATATCGGTGTGAATTAAATCTAAAGGTTCAGTTATCCTTTCAATAGAATGGAAAGGTAATCTAGCTAATTTAGATTCCACACAAATTTCACATTTATGATTTTTATCAATATTGAATTTTGGCAAAAATTCCAAGTTAATTAATCTACGCAATGTATCAAAATTAACATGTCCCAATCTAGCATGCCAAATATTAGATGACTCAATCAAATAAGAAGAACTAGCAACTTCATTTATTGAAACAGATGTTTTAGGGGTTACAGTAAGAACATTCAGTTTAAAGAGCCCCTCATTTAGGTAGCCCTTTCCTACATACATGTCATTTTTAGACAACACAAAGCGATCAGACACAAACACAAGCTTGAAACCATTCTTAGTAATAAGATATCCAGAAATCAGATTCTTTCGGATATCAGGCACGTGAAGAACATTGTTGAGAGTAAGTTCCTTTCCAGAAGTCATTTTCAAAGCAATCTTTCCTTGTCCCACCACTTTAGAAGTGGAAGAATTTCCCATAAAAAGGTTCTCCTCATTTTCCAAAGGCTTATAGGTGGAGAACATCCATTTGTTTGCACAAATGTGTCGTGTGGCTCCAGTGTCCACCCACCATTCCTTGGTATTTCCAACCAAGTTACATTAAGAGACAACGGCAGAAAGATTCATATCCGCCAAATCATTGGTGATATTCTCACCCTCAGTCACATTTGCTTGAGAGTTATTTTTATTTTGCTTCTTAGGCTTACGACACTCACTTGAGCGGTGTCCCGGTTTACCACAATTGTAGCATTTGCCTTTGAACTTTTTCTTGTTATGTTTGGAAGTGCCTTCCCCATCATACTTTCGTTTGTTCTTTTTAGGACCTTCAACGACATTGACCTTTGTTTCCATCGGATTCTTCCCACTTTTCTTTTGAGACTCACGGTTGTCTTCTTCGATTCTTAGCCGGACCACCAACTCCTCCACATTCATCTCCTTACGCTTGTGCTTGAGATAGTTTTTGAACAAAGTCCAAGAAGGTGGCAACTTTTCAACAATTGCAGCAACTTGGAAAGTTTCACTAATTGACATTCCTTCAGCATGAATGTCGTGGAGGATCACTTGGAATTCTTGCACTTGCGAGATTACAGATTTAGAATCAACCATTTTGAAGTCCAGAAAACGCCCAACGATAAATTTCTTCATCCCAGCATCTTCAGTTTTATACTTCTTTTCCAAAGAATTCCATAATTCCTTGGAAGTTTTGATAGTGCAATAGACATGGTACAAAGTCTTGTCCAAGTAGGCCAAAATATAATTTCGGCATAGGTAGTCCGAATGCTTCCAAGCATCGACAGCAGTAACCTTTTCAACGTTATCTCCCTCTTGAATAGAGGGGCAATCTTCATATACAAACCTGCCCAGTTGGCAGGTAGTGAGATAGAAGTACATTTGTCCTTGCCAACATTTGAAGTCAGCCCCAATGAACTTTTCCGGTTTCTCCCCGTGTGGCATAGATACGGGTGCAGTCACATTTGTGTATGTGACAATCAGTTTTGTAGGAGTAGTGTTCGTACTTTGTGATTCCATTTCTGTTACAAAAACAGAATTTTTATCAATGATAAAATTCATATATAATGAATTAATCAAAACAGAATACAAAATTCTGTGCACCAATTTCCTTCAAAGATAATTCACAATAAATGAATTCCAAAAGAATTCAAATAATAATTCAGAATAAAAGTGAAATATAAACAGAATTCCGTACAAAACAGAATTAAATTATAAAATCTGTGTCACACTAATTTTTAATAATAAAAAGAATCCCGTACAAAACAGAATTATAATTTAAGATTAAAAAAAATTTAGATAAACAGATTTTAACAAGAATACACAAATAAAATTTTATTTTCTAAAACAGAATATAAAAACTGTATAGAAATTAATTTCTATATCAAAATTGTTTTACTAATTTCTACAATAAAGCAGTAAATTAATTCATTTTTTATTTCTGTCAAAACAGATTTATTTCCAACAAATAAATTTCTGTAATAAAAAAAATTCTGTACACAAAAAACAGTAGAACTAAATAATTTTGTCTTAAGATTGTTATGTCTACTATTTATAAATAACAATTGTACAGAATTATGAACGATGACAGAATAGAAACATAATTATAGAAATGAAATACTTACTAGAATTTGCAGAAATAATAATAATTAGAAAGAAATCCGAGCCCTGTTGAACAGTCTCCTTAAGACAAAATTATTCCTCCAACGTGCTTGAGTTTAATGAATAATTGCCTCCCAAGATAGAACGGATTTTTGGATTTAATCAAGCAGCACAGCAATGACTAATCCCAGCGAACACAATTTCTGTGTTTTGTACTCAACACAACCAAGAACATGCAATGCAGAAAATGAAGAAAAGATTTTTCTGGGCAGAGGAAATAATGCAGTAGCAATATCGGAATTTTTTCAGTAGTTAAAACTGAGGGGGAAACATTTTATTTATAGTAAATGTCTTGACTGTTGGGAACAGTCAAAACCGAAATTAACTGTCAAAGCAGTTAATTTGGTTAACTGCTGACTCTTGGAATTAACTGATTATTAGTTAATTAAATATTAATTAATTTCGTAATTAATTAATTAAAGCCCAGAAAGTTAATTAGATTCGGCCCAAAAATTTAAGAATTTTTATAAGCCCAAGCCCAAGCCCGAACCGAGCCGGCCGGCCGAACGGACGGACGCGCGCGCGTGTGGACTTTTGGCCGAAAGTCAACCCGAGCATAGCTTAGGTCATCTCCCCTTCAAAGAGTTGGGATACCCCCAAGGCATCCAAGCCTTAGTCCATACTTGGGGTGTTATTAACTCATCAAAATTCCACTACTCTTCCAATGTGGGACAAGAGTTAAAACACACCCAATTCATTAACTTTCATTGCTTTGTGAGTCACTTTGGGGACATAATTATCATTCATAACTTATTGAAATTGGACATATGAATATACTACGTTAATCTCCTTGCGGAGGTGAACGCGTTCGTATATGGTCCCACAATTTCCGTAGTGTGGGTCCCACCTAAATTTGAGCTCAAAGTTGCTCAAAAATCTGTCCAGAAAAATCTGGACAGCTAAAAATACCCATTTAAGTTCCAATTTTCCAACAATCCCCCACATGAATGATATATCGCTATAAATAAAACAAAACAGATGTAGACACAGGTTGAGTAAAACTGAAGACTTATTGCATCGGGAGAAGTAGCCTAGTGGCCTTGAACTTTCCTTAGTGATATACTATCGGATTTACTTGGTTAATCAGTAGACTTCACGTCCTTGAACCGTCAACCGTTTTTGTAAACCTAGACAACAGTATTCACACAACAATTCTTCAACACAGTTGGTTCTCACGTTTGTGTTCATTTTGGCCGTGAGCACCACTTGGTTCCGCAAGTATTTTAGAGAATATGCCTTTCATTATTCTCATAGAAGTGGCCCCCTTCTTACTTATGTAGGTGACTTCCATAAAGAGTATTCTGCAATACCCCACTTAGACGTACTAAGATATAGATGTCATTAAAAGCATAACTTATCCTAATTTCGCGGCAGATATGCACTGTCTCATATTTGGAATGGATAGGATTAAATATCCTCCAGTGCTTACTGAATGCAACGTAGTTCGGTTTGCCCATTGAACCTAGATCTTGGGATCTCCAGTCAGCTAGGTTGGGTTGCCACTATATTGATTCTTATTTATTTATAGGCTTTAGACCCATTCCTCTCGATGATCTTTAGACTTGCTCTCGGTTTAAACCTTTCGTTAGTGGATCCGATATATTATCTTTTGACTTTACATAGTCAATTGAGATAATTCCGTTTGAGAGAAGTTGTCTAACGGTATTGTGTCGACGACGAATATGTCGTGACTTTCCGTTATACATGTGATTTTGTGCCCTTCCAATCGCTGATTGGCTATCGCAATGTATACATATTGCGGGCACAGGTTTAGACCAATTTGGAACATCCTCTAAGAAATTTCGAAGCCATTCGTATTCTTCTCCAGCTTTGTCTAGTGCAATGAATTCAGATTCCATTGTCGATCTAGCAATGCACGTTTGTTTTGAGGATTTCCAAGATACGGCTGCACCTCCGAGGGTAAACACATACCCACTCGTAGACTTAGAGTCTTTTGTATCAGATATCCAATTTGCATCGCAATGTCCTTCAAGAACAGCTGGATATTTTGAGTAATGCAATCCATAGTTTTGAGTATATTTTAAATAACCCAAAACTCTCAATACTGCTTTCCAGTGATCTCTTCCTGGATTACTCGTAAATCGACTTAGCTTACTTATTGAGTATGCTATGTCCGGTCGCGTACAGTTCATGATATACATTAAACTGCCGATAATACGAGAATATTCTAGTTGAGATATGCTTTCACCATTATTTCTTGCTAGATGTAAATTTACATCTACAGGTGTCTTGGTAGGACTAATATCATACTTCTTGAATTTTTCAAGTACTTTCTCAATGTAATGAGATTGAGATAATATAAGTCCATCCGATGTTCTAGATATTTTAATTCCTAATATAACATCGGCGATTCCCATATCTTTCATGTCAAATCTACTACTCAACATTTGTTTTGTAGTTTTGACAATTTCCATGTTACTACCCATGATAAGCATATCATCAACATAGAGGCATACAATGACATATCCATTTTGAATGTATTTAAAGTAAACACATTTATCGCATTCATTGATTTTGAAACCATTTATCATTCATAACTTATTGAAATTGGACTTATGAATATACTACGTTAATCTCCTTGCGGAGGTGAACGCGTTCGTATATGGTCCCACAATTTCCGTAGTGTGGGTCCCACCTAAATTTGAGCTCAAAGTTGCTCAAAAATCTGTCCAGAAAAATCTGGACAGCTTTAAATACCCATTTAAGTTCCAATTTTCCAACCCTTTCCTCCAACACCGAAGGATATATTTTTCGAGGATAATGTGAATGTTATTGTTAATGAACAACAATAGCATGCCTGCAAATTATTCCTCTAAATTCAAACAACTGACAAGTACACTGAATATCACGATCAAACTCATTGAAAAATAGTAAAAGGGGTCTGTCGGCCCGCCCTCAACCATGTCCTCTGAAATGACATTTAATAACATTGAATGAAATAGAGATTTGAAACCACATTTAATAAAAAACTACTGAAATTAAAGAATGCATACAATAGTCTAGGGATAAATTATCTATAATGAACATATTAAAGAGGACAAATTAATGAAAATGAGGAATACATACCAGTTACCAATTTTATTTTCTGCCAGAAATGAGGGTATACATACCACTTACCAATTCTTGTTACTTAAGGAAATGAGGGTTTAAATCATAAAGGGTATGTCATTTGTTGTTTGGGGTATGTTGTTAATTTTGGTTAGAGATGTTTTGTCCACTATTAACTCCAACTGGACTGATTTGCTATATTACTTATTGTGCCATGTAATACCCGCACTTTTTACTACGTACTTGTATTTCGACCTATTTATATGTCAACGTGCCACTAACAAAAATCTAAATTTACATGTCTTATTTATTTGTGTATATATGGCTTATTTAAGCACCTTGGTAAAGTTTTATGCAATTTGGACAAAAAATAAATGATGCACGGACACGAGTACTAGAATGCAACACTTTTCGACGGTATGTGAAACTGCGAAAACATAACTATGTATGAATTGTTTAAGACATTTGGTAAGTAAAAACATAATTTGGGTTTTCAATTTTTATTAGTTGTTGCTTTAAAACAGGGATGGAGTTTCTAAGTATAAAATATGCGTTTTTGCCATACAGGTGGGCTTTCAATTTTATTTGTTTTTGCCATGTTTTATTTGCTTTAAAACAGGGTTGGGTTCTCAAATATTCATATTCATTACCGGTGATGTTTTATTTCTTTACAACTCACACCAATCAAACCAAACCATTTGTATTCCCAAGACACTACTCCTCACCTTATATAAGATTCTACCCTCATGGAAAATTTTCAGAATTATCTGAAAGAGAGAAATAAGGAGTTGGGTTGTTTAATATTTTATTGTAGTTGAACAAAAGGAAGAACAAATAGCGGTTTTACAACTGATTCTTTTTTTCGTTGAATAAAAGGAAGCACAAACAGGGACCATTACATAAACAATGGTCAGACTTTTCTTGGGATTAAACGATTTTTGTATCACTGGATGTTAAAGTCATATTGAACATTGGTTGATTTGGTAGAAATGAATGAATAGCCTTTGCATCCGGTTCAGAAGTAAATCTTAAAGGAGACAAAGAAAGAAAGAAAGAAAGAAAGAAAGAAAGAAAGAAAGAAAGAAAGAAAGAGACGGAGATAGAGATAGAGATTGAGAGTACGCGGGGATAGATTTGATAGTTAGGAGCTTAAGGTGTATTTACTATTTTCTTTCCTTTTAGTTTTTTTTATAGATATTTGAGAGTTTTTGAAGAATGATTTGACATAAAGTTAACAGGGAAAATTAGATATTTGCACAATAGTATATAAGATCATAAAGGCTATCACTCATTATCAATTGATTTTTGATTAGATGATTTGATATGACATAATATGAGAGAAAATTATTCATGACACAATGATCAAATTACTACACGTCACCCAATAAAAATAGAGTGTTGCTAGATTTACCGGCCTTTAGCACACACTTAGTACACATTGGTAGGTGGCACTATTTTATTGGATGCTTATTTTTCTTTGTGAGAAAATATGGTATAGTTTTAATAAGGTTTTTTGTTTTTGTGTTTTATTTTAGAAAAAATTATTTTAATAGAATTTTTTTTTCACAAATTAGAAAAAATATATTGTTAAAAAACCCTATTTTAATATAGCAAATATTTTTTTTTGAGAAAAACTGTTATAAACAATAAAAGTTAGTTTAGTATAAATAAAAAAACTTTTTTTTTACATTTTTAAACAGTTTTAAGAAATAATAAAATTGTTTTAAATATTATAAAATTCAAATAAAAATTAAGTTTAAAAATAAAGGGTGCCGCTGGCGCGGACCTTTAAAAATAACGGAATATTGTTTCATGGACGTTTGAGGGATTAACTGATTTAAAAATAATTGAAAAAACAAGTTTAAAAATAAGGGGTGCCGCTGGCGCGGACCTTTAAAAATAGTATAATGTTGGGTAAATGGTTTTGAAGGACTAAATGAGTTAAAAATTAAGTTTAAAAATAAGGTGTGTCGCTGGCGCAGACTTTTAAAAATAAGAGAACATTGGATAAATGGGTGTTTGAGGGACTACATATGTTAAATATAAATTTAAAAAATTAAGTTTAAAAATAAGAGGTGCCGCTGACGCGAACCTTTGAAACAAGAGAATATTGAGTAAACGGGTGTTTGAGGAACTACATCAGTTAAAAATAATTTTTTTTAAAAGCAAAAGAATAATACTAGACAACCCGAGAGATAGTGTCAGGCTAATGAAATAAAATAATTTTAAAAATAATGGGTGTCGCTAGTGCGGCCTGTAAAATAAGAGAATATTCGCTAAATGGGTGTTTAAGGGACTAAATCAGTTAAAAGTATTTTTTTTAAACAAAAATTATAATTAAAAAAAATAATTATTATTATAATAATTTTTTTAATTATTTTTATCCCATTTCACATCATCTTAGCATTTTTTTCTTTTTTTAAGCAAAAGATGTATTTTTTGCTTTGTTAGTGATGTCTACCTAGGCACCCTGTACTAAGTATGTACGTGGAGTCGGGTAGAGAACGATTAATCATAAAAATATGTCCACATGTTAGGCTGAAGTAACTCCACACGTGATGGGGCATGTTGAGGCATAAAGTCTCACATGGAAAAATTAGACACATTCACCCCTCCACCCATTCGCAATTGGTTTTTGGTTGGATGATCCACTATTTATAAGTCAAAGTCAATTTATCGTGCCTATCTCATTGCTACTACATTTTAATTCAACCTGAAGTTGAAATATTCGAATGTATTTACATTTCGAAGTTTGTTTTGCTATTATTCTCACGTAACAAAATATATGTGTTCCTTTTCATATATAAAGTATATCATAGATCTGCAAAAAGCTCGCGCATCGCGCAGGACTATAACCTAATTTATATATATATTCATCAACTCAACAACGACTCAACATGCTGCCAGGGAGGACAAATCCTACATCGATTGAGAACTAAAAAAAGTTGTCTAGACGAGCTATAAAATCTATGTGATGTTTGGAAAACTTCAATTAGTTTAGGTTGTCCCACATGGGTTTGTGAGTGAAGATGTGATCCGACCTATAACCTATAAATAGGTGGCTTTTGTTATCCAATTTTTGTAATTACATTAACGACTGATGATGTCTTGGCATATATAACCAATTTAAGTTTTCGATACTTCAAATTTTAGAATTGTTGTAGGACGAACTTGACTTTCTTGGCGTCTTCCTCTTAACCCTCTCCCTTTTTCACAACCCACTACCACTACAACTATCCCATCCGATAAAAGGGTGGTTCGAGTATAGTAACAGAGCCGTGCTTGAGGATGGGGTCGTGTTAGTTGTTTGGAGGACGGAAGGCGGTGGTGTGGAGACGTTAAATGAGTTTGAGAACAGGGTGAAGGCTGTTGCTAAGTTGAGCACGAACTTAGCCACTGCTGTCTTTAATGGAAGTTTAGCCACTTCTGGTCACCGTAAGTTTTATTCTCTATTTATCCCTACAAAGTTATCATAGTTCTTTTTATTATATAGCCAAACATTGAGTCATTGGAACTGGAAAGAACAAATATAAACTTCATGCTAAAGATTAACTTCGAAACACAAAATTCTGTTTTATTACTTAATTATATAATTTTTGTACCTGTGAAATTTTTATCCAAATTTTTGGACAAATTTGTTAAAAAGACTATGAAAGCTATGCATATTAGCGTCTAGAGCAATATCTAATTTAAAGAGAACTAATACTAC
Organism: Sambucus nigra; assembly: GCA_949130495.1. NCBI lineage: Eukaryota > Viridiplantae > Streptophyta > Magnoliopsida > Dipsacales > Adoxaceae > Sambucus > Sambucus nigra. The sequence continues at coordinate 447,292,109 of OX422214.1, forward strand.
TTTCATAATAGCATTTCCCCTTGTTCTTTGAATCCCCCTACAAACGTCTCAGTTTTTGTTACAATTTTATAATACCGACTTAGTTTTTATTCATGGCCAAAGTTGGCATTTCGCAAAATTCCAAACATTTGGGAACGAATTTTGCAACCAGGAGTAGTACCATATGTTCGTTTACTAAAATAGAATATATTTTATGCATAGTTTAGCAATTTTTGAGTTCAATGAATGTCATCTTTGACAACTTTATTGAATCTGTTTTTGGGTTTTTTTAACATAATTTGTAATGCTATATTAGAGATAAATCACATATTTGGTTTGTATTGACATTGGATAAACTTTTTTTATTTGTTAAGAATTGGAGTTCAAAAGAGGTTTACTAAAAAATGGGTATATCAACTTTTTACCAATTATAATTTGTGTAGGTCAATAAAAACATTAAGATATATGTAGAAGATTGAATTCATTATTCAGAGAACAATGGCATGGTCTTCTAGCATTTACACTATAATTCAATTGCTTATTATCTAATATATTGTGCAGTTTATCGTAGTATTTGAATAAGGCGGAGTAAAGTGGAGAGAAAACAGTGGTGAAAGATTATTTTTTAACCGTTATTCAAGGACGATATTGAGTTGTAATAATTGAAATGGTAATTTTTTTCAAATAATATGTATATTTTTAACCACATGTACACAATTGTTTCATCCGCGCATCGCGCGGGTTTACAACTAGTATCTATTATATACCTAAAACAATAGATTAGAGGTGTTAATACTTACCCATTCCAATTAATACTATTATTCTCTCTCCTCTCATTATACCACAAAACCGTCCGTTCCTTTTCAAAAAGCATTTTTCTTTGCATTCCATTTCTTCCATCTTTTTGTCAACTATCCATTCTTCTTCCCAACCCATTCCTCTTCTAACCTTTTGCCTTCTCTCTCTTTTATATAAACCGATCCTCTTCTAACCTTTTGCCTTCTCTCTCTTTTATATAAGCGAAACTCATTAGAGAGATATATGCATTGTCCATTTCATCTCTTTGTTGGAGAAGGTTGTGTCATCTGAGGTAACCCTTAACTTTCTTCTCTTTTGTTTATGTTTTCTTTTTGTTACCTGTACCTCTCTTTAATCATTGTGCTGAACAAGTTCTTTGTTAGAGCAGTTCTTTGTAAAACCACCCAAAACCATAAGCAAACCCATCTCTTAGAGAGCACCATCTTCACTAATGTCGTTCGGGAATTTGGGTTTTCAATTTTAATTAGTTGTTGCTTTAAAACATGGTTGGGGTTTCTAAGTATAAAATATGCGTTTTTGCCATACCGGTGGGGTTTCAATTTTATTTGTTTTTGCCATGTTTTATTTTATTTAAAACAGGGAAAATTAGAGATTTGCACAACAGTATATAAGATTATAGAGCTCTTCACTCATTGTCAATTGATTTTTGGTTAGATAATTTGATATAACATTATATGAGAGCAAATTATTCATGACACAATGATCCAATTACTACACGTCACCCAATAGAAATAGAGTGCTGCTAGATTTACCGGCCTTTAGCACACACTTAGTACACATTGGTAGGTGGCACTATTTTATTGGATGCTTGTTTTTCTTTGTGAGAAAATATGGAATAGTTTTAATAAGGTTTTTGTTTTTTATTTTAGAAAAAAATATTTTAATAGAAAAAAATATTTTTCACAAATTAGAAAAAATATATTGTTAAAAAACACTATTTTAATATAACAAATATTTTTTTTTTGAGAAAAATTGTTATAAACAATAAAAGTTAGTTTAGTATAAATAAAAAAAACTTTTTTTTACATTTTAAACAGTTTTAAGAAATAATAAAACTGTTTTAAATATTGTAAAATTCAAATAAAAATTAAGTTTAAAAATAAAAGGTGCCGCTGGCGCGGACCTTTAAAAATAACGGAATATTGGTTAATGGACGTTTGAGGGATTAAATGATTTAAAAATAATTAAAAAAAACAAGTTTAAAAATAAGGGGTGCCCCTGGCACGGACCTTTAAAAATAGTAGACTGTTGGGTAAATGGTTTTGAAGGACTAAATGAGTTAAAAATAATTTTAAAAAATTAAGTTTAAAAATAAGGTGTGTCACTGGCGCGGACTTTTAAAAATAAGAGAACATTGGATAAATGGGTGTTTGAGGGACTACATATGTTAAATATAAATTTAAAAAATTAAGTTTAAAAATAAGAGGTGCCGCTGACACGAACCTTTAAAACAAGAGAATATTGAGTAAACGGGTGTTTGAGAACCTAAATCAGTTAAAAATAATTTTTTTTAAAAAGCAAAAGAATAATACTAGACAAAAAAAGTTTAAAATAAGTTTAAATAAAATAAGTTTAAATAAGAGAATATTCGCTAATTAAATAAAATAAGTTTAAAATTAGTTTAAAAATAATGGGTGTCACTGGTGCGGCCTGTAAAATAAGAGAATATTCGCTAAATGGGTGTTTAAGGGACTAAATGAGTTAAAACTATTTTTTTTAAAACAAAAATAATAATTAAATAAACAAAATTATTATTATAATAAATTATTATTATTATTTTATCTCATTTCACATCATCTTAGCATTTTTTCTTTTTTTTAAGCAAAAGATGTATTTTTTTGCTTTGTTAGTGCTTCCTACCTAGGCACCTTGTACTAAGTATGTACGTGGTGTCAGGTAGAGAACCATTATTCATAAAAATATGTCCACGTGTTAGGTTGAAGTAACTCCACACATGATGGGGCATGTTGAGGCATAAAGTCTCACATGGAAAAATTAGACACATTCACCCCTCCACCCATTCGCAATTGGCTTTTGGTTGGATGATCCATTATTTATGAGTCAAAGTCAATTTATCGAGCCTATCTCATTGCTACTACATTTCAATTCAACCTGAAGTTGAAATATTCGAATGTATTTACATTTCAAAGTTTGTTTTGCTATTATTCTCACGTAACGAAATATATGTGTTCCTTTTCATATATAAAGTATGTCATAGATATGCAAAAAGCTCGCACATCGCGCAGGACTAAAACCTAATTTATATATATATTCATCGACTCAACAACGACTCAACATGCTGCCAGGGAGGACAAATCCTACATCGATTAAGAACTAAAAAAAGTTGTCTAGACGAGCTATAAAATCTATGTGATGTTTGGAAAACTTCGATTAGTTTAGGTTGTCCCACATGGGTTTGTGAGTGAAGATGTGATCCGACCTATAACCTATAAATAGCTGGCTTTTGTTAGCCAATTTTTGTAATTGCGTTAACGACTGATGATGTCTTGGCAAATATAACCAATTTAAGTTTTGAATACTTCAAATTTTAGAATTGTTGTAGGACGAACTTGACTTTCAAGATCCCCCTCAGAAATTAAAAGTTAATAAGGGTTGATGTTTTGTATTTTTTTGTCTATAAATTAATTTGTGTTAAAAAATTAAGCCATTGCGTGTCGTATCAAATCACAACATAGCTCAAAATAAGATATGTCACCCCTACTTCTTATAAATAAAAATGGTCTTGGAAGATATTGACTTACATAAAACAATGAAGGATAACTGGATTTAATAAAGTAATTAGACAATGGTTGTTGTAAGCTATCAAAACAGTCTTTGATTTATTAAAAGAAGAGGATTGTGAAAAATTATAAAAGTTGTCATTTACTTCCTTACCAACCACTATTACTTTGAACTTTAGAAGATTATCCCGACTTAAACAAATCAACCATCTTTTGATAACGTAATTTTGAAGGAGCTACCTCCACGTAGTACAGTATATGTACTATTTATTGACTAACATGGAAGTTAATAGTTATTCCTCATACAAACCACAACCACCGAACAAATATGTTATATACTATTCAAATAAAATTCTCGGATTGTCCCACGAGTTGGGTGGGAATTATTAAGAGAGGGTGAGTACCAAACTTATGAAAGTTTAGAAATATAATTAAGTTATTCAGCAAAAGCCACCAAATACGAAACAGAATTAAAAGTCACCAAATACGAAATAGAAGTAATCGAATTAATGCCAATGCACGACTGGCATGGACGACTATTGGACTTAAGCCTTAATGGAGTAAGGGATTCAAAGAGTTTGTTTGTTACATTTTATTTGTTAGAGTAAGGGATTCAAAGAGTTTTAAGTTCTAAAAACCTCTCCATCTACCACACTAACTCCTTGTCTCAATCCAATCCCGTCTCTAAACCTGCCCTATATATAATAGGACTCTTATATTTCACCCCATCTATATTTCATATCCAAATGCTATTCACATACTTACAAGGTAAAGTCCCAACCCACAAACCAAATTTCATTCTTATATATACACGTAGATTAAAATTCTTGATACACTCATATATTGAACTTTATTTCAGATATATATATATATATATAGAGAAAAGATGGGTTGTGGGCGAAGAACTTGCATGACAATCACATGTTTGCTGGTGGTGGTTATAGCCATCGCGCAAATGCTCGGATTTGGAGTTTTAGAGTATGGGCTTAAGCTGTTGGGGAAAATTTTGCAGTCTTCTAACGCTGATGAGAACGAACATAAGGAGGAGGAGGAGGAGGAGGAATCTTCTTATTGGAGTTGGCTCTGGCCTTTTGGTAATTGAACTTTTTAGGCCTCTTGTTTAACTTTTATGGGGAACTTATGCGAAGGTTTGAGATTATCAAAGAAATAAAAAGTGCATGCGATTTTTATCATGCACTCAACTATGTCATATTGGTTTTTGTTTCCTTTCATAGCTTCAATAAAAAAATATTTTTACTTTAATAGATTCTCTTTCTCTCTCACTCTCTCTCTCTCTCTCTCTCTATATATATATATATATATATATATATATATATATATGACGTAGTTGATACATGCTTTGATATTTAATACTTGTGTAATAAGACTTTTTGAGAAGAAATTATTTTGAAATGAGCGATGATGACATGCTTTATGTAAATAAGACTTATCGTGCTAGTTTCAAATTAATTTTGTGTTATTTCGTATCTTGTCTAGAATTGACACCCGTAATACTCAATTTATCCCGAATTATGACTAGATCATTTTTTTAAACATAATTAACAAATCAAATCTTACTGTATAGAAAAAGTGTATGTGATTTTTTAGTTCACCTTTCTTGATGAATCGAAAGTAGGCAAAGCAACTGCCCTAAGTTGATTCACTTTAAAAATGTAAGTCTCTCAATTAGTTGGAGCATTTGGTAACCAAATGGATAATGACTACTTATGATCCATTTATTTGGAAGAAATGAAAATTGAAAGTTGATAACTTTCTTTACATGATCCCTTTAATGGGAAGCAAGGAAAATTGAATTAACTTTCTATACAAAAAAGGAACCAAACCATCTTCATCTTATTTTGATTTGGTTGGAAGGAGGAAAGGTGATTGTTTTTTAAAGTCGTCTTTTGTGTTTCGTAGGAATCAAGAAAAACTAAAATATACATTTTTTTGGATATATATATTCTTAAATTCAATATTTGGATGTATTAATGTATTACTACAAGGTCAGATGACTATTTAATGCTCATATTTTCTTATTTTCTTATATTTTCTGTCTACTGAGCAATACACAATTTAGTGTGCTAGAAAGGAAAAATAATCTTTCCACTTTCAATTATATTTTTTCATCTTTTATCTTCCTTTCACCAAACACGGGTGTCTTAGAAATTCAATCACATGCATATTAGTGTCATGTTAATCGATATACTTAACGTGACAATTCATATTTTTTAGTCGTGTTTTGGAAAACACAACACGACAAAGGTTTTTGAAACACGACACAATATGAATTCATGTTATAGTAAATGACATGAACACAACCCGTTTAAAACATGAAATGACACGACTAACACGATTCTTAAATTTTACACTTAGTTGAACATAAATAAATGCATATATAAGAATGATAACACGAGTAAAAACACGATTATCACAAGAAGACAAAGTTGACATGACTTCACGACTTATAATTTTGACAAAAACATGACATAATTTTGTATAAAAAAGGACCGACATACTCAACATATTGTGTCAATTGTGGATCAATTTTGTGTCATGTCTTTGGATGTTCTCACCCGTATATAAATTATAGTGACACGATATAATGTCATACTTTGGGAAACACAGATATATACATCTTTTATTTATTAGGCGATGTTTTGAGTGGAACCTCTTAATCTCCACAAATGCTCTGATAAAGAAACAACTCTAAGGGTATAAAAAAAAACTATTTTACAAGTTAAAACTCAATCTAAGGATAATAGTAAAATAGATAAAAGTCATTTTGAAACCCCAAAATAAAGACATATTGCCAGTCTTGCATTGACATTAAGGCTTCAGTTTTGGCATTAAGCCTTAATGCCAATGCACGACCCTTGGAATGGATGACTATTGGACAACTCTAAGGGAATGGACGACGATTGGTCCTCTTTCTCTTCCAAGCTACTTCAGTTTTCTTCAAATCATTAATAAGTCGCTTCGTCCTTGTCATAACAATTTTTGTTTTGTCTTCGTTGTCTATCTCTAAGTCTACGGCCTTATAAAATGCATTGCACATTTTATCGAGACGCTCATTCTCGGGATTCAAAGTCCAATCCGAGTACAAAATTTTTACCTTAGTGTGAGATATCTTCATATCTTTCCTCCAACACCGAAGGATATATTTTTTGAGGATAATGTGAATGTTATTGTTAATGAACAACAATAGCATGCCTGCAAATTATTCCTCTAAATTCAAACAACTGACAAGTACACTGAATATCACGATCAAACTCATTGAAAAATAGTAAAAGGGGTCTGTCGGCCCGCCCTCAACCATGTCCTCTGAAACGACATTTAATAACATTGAATGAAATAGAGATTTGAAACCACATTTAATAAAAAACTACTGAAATTAAAGAATGCATACAATAGTCTAGGGATAAATTATCTATAATGAACATATTAAAGAGGACAAATTAATGAAAATGAGGAATACATACCAGTTACCAATTTTATTTGCTGCCAGAAATGAGGGTATACATACCACTTACCAATTCTTGTTACTTAAGGAAATGAGGGTGTAAATCATAAAGGCTATGTCATTTGTTGTTTGGGGTATGTTGGTAATTTTTGTTAGAGATGTTTTGTCCACTATTAACTCCAACTGGACTGATTTGCTATATTACTTATTGTGCCATTTAATACCCGCACTTTTTATTACGTACTTGTATTTTGACCTATTTATATGTCAACGTGCCATTAACAAAAATCTAAATTTACATGTCTTATTTATTTGTGTTTATATGGCTTATTTAAGCACCTTGGTAAAGTTTTATGCAATTTGGACAAAAAATAAATGATGCACGGACACGAGTACTAGAATGCAACACTTTTCGACGGTATGTGAAACTGCGAAAACATAACTATGTATGAATTGTTTAAGACATTTGGTAAGTAAAAACATAATTTGGGTTTTTAATTTTTATTAGTTGTTGCTTTAAAACAGGGTTGGAGTTTCTAAGTATAAAATATGCGTTTTTGCCATACAGGTGGGCTTTCAATTTTATTTGTTTTTGCCATGTTTTATTTGCTTTAAAACAGGGTTGGGTTCTCAAATATTCATATTCATTACCGGTGATGTTTTATTTCTTTACAACTCACACCAATCAAACCAAACCATTTGTATTCCCAAGACACTACTCCTCACCTTATATAAGACTCTACCCCCATGGAAAATTTTCAGAATTATCTGAAAGAGAGAAATATGGAGTTGGGTTGTTTAATATTTTATTGTCGTTGAACAAAAGGAAGCACAAATAGCGGTTTTACAACTGATTCTTTTTTTCGTTGAATAAAAGGAAGCACAAACAGGGACCATTACATAAACAATGGTCAGACTTTTCTTGGGATTAAACGATTTTTGTATCACTGGATGTTAAAGTCATATTGAACATTGGTTGATTTGGTAGAAATGAATGAATAGCCTTTGCATCCGGTTCATAAGTAAATCTTAAAGGAGACAAAGAAAGAAAGAAAGAAAGAAAGAAAGAAAGAAAGAGACGGAGATAGAGATTGAGAGTACGCGAGGATAGATTTGATAGTTAGGAGCTTAAGGTGTATTTACTATTTTCTTTCCTTTTAGTTTTTTTTATAGATATTTGAGAGTTTTTGAAGAATGATTTGACATATAGTTAACAGGGAAAATTAGAGATTTGCACAATAGTATATAAGATCATAAAGGCTCTTCACTCATTATCAATTGATTTTTGATTAGATGATTTGATATGACATAATATGAGAGAAAATTATTCATGACACAATGATCCAATTACTACACGTCACCCAATAAAAATAGAGTGCTCCTAGATTTTCCGGCCTTTAGCACACACTTAGTACACAATGGTAGGTGGCACTATTTTATTGGATGCTTATTTTTCTTTGTGAGAAAATACGGTATAGTTTTAATAAGGTTTTTTGTTTTTGTTTTTTATTTTAGAAAAAATAATTTTAATAGAATTTTTTTTTCACAAATTAGAAAAATATATTGTTAAAAAACACTATTTTAATATAACAAATATTTTTTTTTGAGAAAAACTGTTATAAACAATAAAAGTTAGTTTAGTATAAATAAAAAAACATTTTTTTTTTACATTTTTAAACAGTTTTAAGAAATAATAAAATTGTTTTAAATATTGTAAAATTCAAATAAAAATTAAGTTTAAAAATAAAGGGTGCCGCTGGCGCGGACCTTTAAAAATAATGGAATATTGGTTCATGGACGTTTGAGGGATTAAATGATTTAAAAATAATTAAAAAAAACAAGTTTAAAAATAAGGGGTGCCGCTGGCGTGGACCTTTAAAAATAGTATAATGTTGGGTAAATGATTTTGAAGGACTGAGTTATAAATTAAGTTTAAAAATAAGGTGCGTCGCTGGCGCAGACTTTTAAAAATAAGAGAACATTGGATAAATGGGTGTTTGAGGGACTACATATGTTAAATATAAATTTAAAAAATTAAGTTTAAAAATAAGAGGTGCCGCTGACATGAACCTTTGAAACAAGAGAATATTGAGTAAACGGGTGTTTGAGGAACTACATCAGTTAAAAATAATTTTTTTTAAAAGCAAAAGAATAATACTAGACAACCCGAGAGATAGTGTCAGGCTAATTAAATAAAATAATTTTAAAAATAATGGGTGTCGCTGGTGCGGCCTGTAAAATAAGAAAATATTAGCTAAATGGGTGTTTAAGGGACTAAATCAGTTAAAAGCATTTTTTTTAAACAAAAATTATAATTAAAAAAACAAAATTATTATTATAATAATTTTTTTAATTATTTTTATCTCATTTCACATCATCTTAGCATTTTTTTCTTTTTTTAAGCAAAAGATGTATTTTTTGCTTTGTTAGTGATGTCTACCTAGGCACTCTGTAGTAAGTATGTACGTGGGGTCGGGTAGAGAACCCTTAATCATAAAAATATGTCCACGTGTTAGGCTGAAGTAACTCCACACGTGATGGGGCATGTTGAGACATAAAGTCTCACATGGAAAAATTAGACACATTCACCCCTCCACCCATTCGCAATTGGTTTTTGGTTGGATGATCCACTATTTATAAGTCAAAGTCAATTTATCGAGCCTATCTCATTGCTACTACATTTCAATTCAACCTGAAGTTGAAATATTCGAATGTATTTACATTTCGAAGTTTGTTTTCCTATTATTCTCACGTAACAAAATATATGTGTTCCTTTTCATATATAAAGTATATCATAGATCTGCAAAAAGCTCGCGCATCGCGCAGGACTATAACCTAATTTATATATATATTCATCGACTCAACAACGACTCAACATGCTGCAAGGGAGGACAAATCCTACATCGATTGAGAACTAAAAAAAGTTGTCTAGACGAGCTATAAAATCTATGTGATGCTTGGAAAACTTCAATTAGTTTAGGTTGTCCCACATGGGTTTGTGAGCGAAGATGTGATCCGACCTATAACCTATAAATTGGTGGCTTTTGTTATCCAATTTTTGTAATTACATTAACGACTGATGATGTCTTGGAATATATAACCAATTTAAGTTTTGAATACTTCAAATTTTAGAATTGTTGTAGGACGAACTTGACTTTCTTGGCGTCTTCCTCTTAACCATCTCCCTTTTTCACAACCCACTACCACTACAACTATCCCATCCGATAAAAGGGTGGTTCGAGTATAGTAACAGAGACGTGCTTGAGGACGGGGCCGTGTTAGTTGTTTGGAGAATGGAAGACGGTGGTGTGGAGACGTTAAATGAGTTTGAGAACAGGGTGAAGGCTGTTGCTAAGTTGAGCACGAACTTAGCCACTGCTGTCTTTAATGGAAGTTTAGCCACTTCTGGTCACCGTAAGTTTTATTCTCTATTTATCCCTGCAAAGTTATCATAGTTCTTTTTATTATATAGCCAAACATTGAGTCATTGCAACTGGTAAGAACAAATATAAACTTCATGCTAAAGATTAACTTCGGAACACAAAATTCTGTTTTATTACTTAATTATATAATTTTTGTACCTGTGAAATTTTTATCCAAATTTTTGGACAAATTTGTTAAAAAGACTATGAAAGCTATGCATATTAGCGTCTAGAGCAATATCTAATTTAAAGAGAACTAATACTACTTTCATAATAGCATTTCCCCTTGTTCTTTGAATCCCCCTACAAACGTCTCAGTTTTTGTTACAATTTTATAATACCGACTTAGTTTTTATTCATGGCCAAAGTTGGCATTTCGCAAAATTCCAAACATTTGGGAATGAATTTTGCAACCAGGAGTAGTACCATATGTTCGTTTACTAAAATAGAATATATTTTATGCATAGTTTAGCAATTTTTGAGTTCAATGAATGTCATCTTTGACAACTTTATTGAATCTGTTTCTGGGTTTTTTTAACAGAATTTGTAATGCTATATTAGAGATAAATCATATATTTGGTTTGTATTGACATTGGATAAACTTTTTTTATTTGTTAAGAATTGGATTTCAAAAGAGGTTTACTAAAACATGGGTATATAAACTTTTTACCAATTACAGTTTGTGTAGGTCAATAAAAACATAAAGATATATGTAGAAGATTAAATTCATTATTCAGAGAACAATGGCATGGTCTTCTAGCATTTACACTATAATTCAATTGCTTATTATCTATTATATTGTGCAGTTTATCGTAGTATTTGAATAAGGCGGAGTAAAGTGGAGAGAAAACAGTGGTGAAAGATTATTTTTTAACCGTTATTCAAGGACGATATTGAGTTGTAATAATTGAAATGGTAATTTTTTTCAAATAATATGTATATTTTTAACCACATGTACACAATTGTTTCATCCGCGCATCGCGCGGGTTTACAACTAGTATCTATTATATACCTAAAACAATAGATTAGAGGTGTTAATACTTACCCATTCCAATTAATACTATTATTCTCTCTCCTCTCATTATACCACAAAACCGTCCGTTCCTTTTCAAAAAGCATTTTTCTTTGCATTCCATTTCTTCCATCTTTTTGTCAACTATCCATTCTTCTTCCCAACCCATTCCTCTTCTAACCTTTTGCCTTCTCTCTCTTTTATATAAACTGATCCTAACCTTTTGCCTTCTCTCTCTTTTATATAAGGGAAACTCATTAGAGAGATATATGCATTGTCCATTTCATCTCTTTGTTGGAGAAGGTTGTGTCATCTGAGGTAACCCTTAACTTTCTTCTCTTTTGTTTATGTTTTCTTTTTGTTACATGTACCTCTCTTTAATCATTGTGCTGAACAAGTTCTTTGTTAGAGCTGTTCTTTGTAAAACCACCCAAAACCATAAGCAAACCCATCTCTTAGAGAGAACCATCTTCACTAATGTCGTTCGGGAATTTGGGTTTTCAATTTTAATTAGTTGTTGCTTTAAAACAGGGTTGGGGTTTCTAAGTATAAAATATGCATTTTTGCCATACCGGTGGGGTTTCAATTTTATTTGTTTTTGCCATGTTTTATTTTATTTAAAACAGGGAAAATTAGAGATTTGCACAACAATATATAAGATTATAGAACTCTTCACTCATTGTCAATTGATTTTTGGTTAGATAATTTGATATAACATTATATGAGAGCAAATTATTCATGACACAATGATCCAATTACTACACGTCACCCAATAAAAATAGAGTGCTGCTAGATTTGCCGGCCTTTAGCACACACTTAGTACACATTGGTAGGTGGCGCTATTTTATTCGATGCTTTCTTTTCTTTGTGAGAAAATATGGAATAGTTTTAATAAGGTTTTTGTTTTTAATTTTAGAAAAAAATATTTTAATAGAAAAAAATATTTTTCACAAATTAGAAAAAATATATTGTTAAAAAACACTATTTTAATATAACAAATATTTTTTTTTGAGAAAAATTGTTATAAACAGTAAAAGTTAGTTTAGTATAAATAAAAAAAACTTTTTTTTTACATTTTAAACAGTTTTAAGAAATAATAAAATTGTTTTAAATATTGTAAAATTCAAATAAAAATTAAGTGTTAAAATAAAGGGTGCCGCTGGCGCGGACCTTTAAAAATAACGGAATATTGGTTAATGGACGTTTGAGGGATTAAATGATTTAAAAATAATTAAAAAAAAAAGTTTAAAAATAAGGGGTGCCGCTGGCACGGACCTTTAAAAATAGTAGACTGTTGGGTAAATGGTTTTGAAGGACTAAATGAGTTAAAAATAATTTTAAAAAATTGAGTTTAAAAATAAGGTGTGTCACTGGCGCGGACTTTTAAAAATAAGAGAACATTGGATAAATGGGTGTTTGAGGGACTACATATGTTAAATATAAATTTAAAAAATTAAGTTTAAAAATAAGAGGTGCCGCTGACACGAACCTTTAAAACAAGAGAATATTGAGTAAACGGGTGTTTGAGGAACTAAATCAGTTAAAAATAATTTTTTTTAAAAAGCAAAAGAATAATACTAGACAAAATAAGTTTAAAATAAGTTTAAATAAGAGAATATTCGCTAATTAAATAAAATAAGTTTAAAAATAATGGGTGTCGCTGGTGCGGCCTGTAAAATAAGAGAATATTCGCTAAATGGGTGTTTAAGGGACTAAATGAGTTAAAACTATTTTTTTTAAAACAAAAATAATAATTAAAAAAACAAAATTATTATCATAATAAATTATTATTATTATTTTTATCTCATTTCACATCATCTTAGCATTTTTCCTTTTTTTTAAGCAAAAGATGTATTTTTTTGCTTTGTTAGTGCTGCCTACCTAGGCACTTTGTACTAAGTATGTACGTGGTGTCGGGTAGAGAACCATTATTCATAAAAATATGTCCATGTGTTAGGTTGAAGTAACTCCACACGTGATGGGGCATGTTGAGGCATAAAGTCTCACATGGAAAAATTAGACACATTCACCCCTCCACCCATTCACAATTGGTTTTTGGTTGGATGATCCATTATTTATAAGTCAAAGTCAATTTATCGAGCCTATCTCATTGCTACTACATTTCAATTCAACCTGAAGTTGAAATATTCGAATGTATTTACATTTCAAAGTTTGTTTTGCTATTATTCTCACGTAACGAAATATATGTGTTCCTTTTCATATATAAAGTATATCATAGATCTGAAAGAGCTCGCGCATCGCGCAGGACTAAAACCTAATTTATATATATATTCATCGACTCAACAACGACTCAACATGCTGCCAGGGAGGACAAATCCTACATCGATTAAGAACTAAAAAAAGTTGTCTAGACGAGCTATAAAATCTACGTGATGCTTGGAAAACTTCGATTAGTTTAGGTTGTCCCACATGGGTTTGTGAGTGAAGATGTGATCCGACCTATAACCTATAAATAGCTGGCTTTTGTTAGCCAATTTTTGTAATTGCGTTAACGACTGATGATGTCTTGGCAAATATAACCAATTTAAGTTTTGAATACTTCAAATTTTAGAATTGTTGTAGGACGAACTTGACTTTCATGATCCCCCTCAGAAATTAAAAGTTAATAAGGGTTGATGTTTTGTATTTTTTTGTCTATAAATTAATTTGTGTTAAAAAATTAAGCCATTGCGTGTCGTATCAAATCACAACATAGTTCAAAATAAGATATGTCACCCCTACTTTTTATAAATAAAAATGGTCTTGGAAGACATTGACTTACAAAAAACAATGAAGGATAACTGGATTTAATAAAGTAATTAGACAATGGTTGTTGTCAGCTATCAAAACAGTCTTTGATTTATTAAAAGAAGAGGATTGTGAAAAATTATAAAGTTGTCATTTACTTCCTTACCAACCACTATTACTTTAGACTTTAGAAGATTATCCCGACTTAAACAAATCAACCATCTTTTGATAACGTAATTTTGAAGGATCTACCTCCACGTAGTACAGTATATGTACTATTTATTGACTAACAGGGAAGTTAATAGTTATTCCTCATACAAACCACAACCACCGAACAAATATGTTATATACTATTCAAATAAAATTCTCGGATTGTCCCACGAGTTGGGTGGGAATTATTAAGAGAGGGTGAATACCAAACTTATGAAAGTTTAGAAATATAATTAAGTTATTCAGCAAAAGCCACCAAATACGAAACAGAATTAAAAGTCACCAAATACGAAATAGAATTAATCGAATTAATGCCAATGCACGACTGGCATGGATGACTATTGGACTTAAGCCTTAATGGAGTAAGGGATTCAAAGAGTTTGTTTGTTACGTTTTATTTGTTAGAGTAAGGGATTCAAAGAGTTTTAAGTTCTAAAAACCTCTCCATCTACCACACTAACTCCTTGTCTCATCCAATCCCGTCTCTAAACCTGCCCTATATATAATAGGACTCTTATATTTCACCCCATCTATATTTCATATCCAAATGCTATTCACATACTTACAAGGTAAAGTCCCAACCCACAAACCAATTTCATTCTTATATATACACGTAGATTAAAATTCTTGATACACTCATATATTGAACTTTATTTCAGATCTATATATATAGAGAGAGAAAAGATGGGTTGTGGGCGAAGAACTTGCATGACAATCACATGTTTGCTGGTGGTGGTTATAGCCATCGGGCAAATGCTCGGATTTGGAGTTTTAGAGTATGGGCTTAAGCTGCTGGGGAAAATTTTGCAATCTTCTAACGCTGATGAGAACGAACATAAGGAGGTGGAGGAGGAGGAGGAGGAATCTTCTTATTGGAGTTGGCTCTGGCCTTTTGGTAATTGAACTTTTTACGCCTCTTGTTTAACTTTTATGGGGAACTTATGCGAAAGTTTGAGATTATCAAAGAAATAAAAAGTGCATGCGATTTTTATCATGCACTCAACTATGTCATATTGGTTTTTGTTTCCTTTCACAGCTTCAATAAAAAAATATTTTTACTTTAATAGATTCTCTCTCTCTCTCTCTCTCTCTCACTCTCACTCTCTCTCTCTCTCTCTCTCTCTCTCTCTCTCTCTCTCTATATATATATATATATATATATATATATATATATATATATGTATATATGACGTAGTTGATACATGCTTCGATACTAATACATGTGTAATTAGACTTTTTGAGAAAAAAATATTTTGAAATGACCGATGATGACATGTTTTATGTAAATAAGACTTATCGTGTTAGTTTCAAATTAATTTTGTGTTATTTCGTATCTTGTCTAGAATTGACACCCGTAATACTCAATTTATCCCGAATTATGACTAGTTCATTTTTTAAAACATAATTAACAAATCAAATCTTACTGTATAGAAAAAGTGTATGTGATTTTTTAGTTCACCTTTCTTGATGAATCGAAAGTAGGCAAAGCAACTGCCCTAAGTTGATTCACTTTAAAAATGTAAGTCTCTCAATTAGTTGGAGCATTTGGTAATCAAATGGATAATGACTACTTATGATCCATTTATTTAGAAGAAATGAAAATTGAAAGTTGATAACTTTCTTTACACGATCCCTTTAATGGGAAGCAAGGAAAATTGAATTAACTTTCTATACAAAAAAGGAACCAAACCATCTTCATCTTATTTTGATTTGGTTGGAAGGAGGAAAGGTGATTGTTTTTTAAAGTCGTCTTTTGTGTTTCGTAGGAATCAAGAAAAACTAAAATATACATTTTTTTGGATATATATATTCTTAAATTCAATATTTGGATGTATTAATGTATTACTACAAGGTCAGATGACTATTTAATGCTCATATTTTCTTATTTTCTTATATTTTCTGTCTACTGAGCAATACACAATTTAGTGTGCTAGAAAGGAAAAATAATCTTTCCACTTTCAATTATATTTTTTCATCTTTTATCTTCCTTTCACCAAACACGGGTGTCTTAGAAATTCAATAACATGCATATTAGTGTCATGTTAATCGATATACTTAACGTGACAATTCATATTTTTTAGTCATGTTTTGGAAAACACAACACGACAAAGGTTTTTGAAACACGACACAATATGAATTCATGTTATAGTAAATGACATGAACACAACCCGTTTAAAACATGAAATGACACGACTAACACGATTCTTAAATTTTACACTTAGTTGAACATAAATAAATGCATATATAAGAACGATAACACGAGTAAAAACACGATTATCACAAGAAGACAAAGTTGACATGACTTCACGACTTATAATTTTGACAAAAACATGACATAATTTTGTATAAAAAAGGACCGACATACTCAACATATTGTGTCAATTGTGGATCAATTTTGTGTCATGTCTTTGGATGTTCTCACCCGTATTTAAATTATAGTGACACGATATAATGTCATACTTTGGGAAACACAGATATATACATCTTTTATTTATTAGGCGATGTTTTGAGTGGAACCTCTTAATCTCCACAAATGCTCTGATAAAGAAACAACTCTAAGGGTATAAGCAAAAAACTATTTTACAAGTTAAAACTCAATCTAAGGATACTAGTAAAATAGATAAAAGTCATTTTGAAACCCCAAAATCAAGTCATATTGCCAGTCGTGCATTGGCATTAAGGCTTCAGTTTTGGCATTAAGCCTTAATGCCAATGCACGACCCTTGGAATGGATGACTATTGGATAACTCTAAGGGAATGGACGACTATTGGTCCTCTTTCTCTTCCAAGCTACTTCAGTTTTCTTCAAATCGTTAATAAGTCGCTTCGTCCTTGTCATAACAATTTTTGTTTTGTCTTTGTTGTCAATCTCTAAGTCTACGGCCTTATAAAATGCATTGCACATTTTATCGAAACGCTCATTCTCGGGATTCAAAGTCCAATCCGAGTACAAAATTTTTACCTTAGTGTGAGATCTCTTCATATCTTTCCTCCAACACCGAAGGATATATTTTTCGAGGATAATGTGAATGTTATTGTTAATGAACAACAATAGCATGCCTGCAAATTATTCATCTAAATTCAAACAACTGACAAGTACACTGAATATCACGATCAAACTCATTGAAAAAATAGTAAAAGGGGTCTGTCGGCCCGCCCCCAACCATGTCCTCTGAAACGACATTTAATAAAATTGAATGAAATAGAGATTTGAAACAACATTTAATAAAAAAAAACTACTAAAATTAAAGAATGCATACAATAGTCTAGGGATAAATTATCTATAATGAACATATTAAAGAGGACAAATTAATGAAAATGAGGAATACATACCAGTTACCAATTTTATTTGCTGCCAGAAATGAGGGTATACATACCACTTACCAATTCTTTTTACTTAAGGAAATGAGGGTTTAAATCATAAAGGCTATGTCATTTGTTGTTTGGGGTATGTTGGTAATTTTGGTTAGAGATGTTTTGTCCACTATTAACTCCAACTGGACTGATTTGCTATATTACTTATTGTGCCATGTAATACCCGCACTTTTTATTACGTACTTGTATTTCGACCTATTTATATGTCAACGTGCCATTAACAAAAATCTAAATTTACATGTCTTATTTATTTGTGTTTATATGGCTTATTTAAGCACCTTGGTAAAATTTTATGCAATTTGGACAAAAAATAAATGATGCACGGACACGAGTACTAGAATGCAACACTTTTCGATGGTATGCGAAACTGCGAAAACATAACTATGTATGAATTGTTTAAGACATTTGGTAAGTAAAAACATAATTTGGGTTTTCAATTTTTATTAGTTGTTGCGTTAAAACAGGGTTGGAGTTTCTAAGTATAAAATATGCGTTTTTGCCATTCAGGTGGGCTTTCAATTTAATTAGTTTTTGCCATGTTTTATTTGCTTTAAAACAGGGTTGGGTTCTCAAATATTCATATTCATTACCGGTGATGTTTTATTTTTTTACAACTCACACCAGTCAAACCAAACCATTTGTATTCCCAAGACACTACTCCTCACCTTATATAAGATTCTACCCTCATGGAAAATTTTCAAGATTATCTGAAAGAGAGAAATATGGAGTTGGGTTGTTTAATATTTTATTGTAGTTGAACAAAAGGAAGCACAAATAGCGGTTTTACAACTGATTCTTTTTTTCGTTGAATAAAAGGAAGCACAAACAGGGACCATTACATAAACAATGGTCAGACTTTTCTTGGGATTAAACGATTTTTGTATCACTGGATGTTAAAGTCATATTGAACATTGGTTGATTTGGTAGAAATGAATGAATAGCCTTTGCATCCGGTTCAGAAGTAAATCTTAAAGGAGACAAAGAAAGAAAGAAAGAAAGAAAGAAAGAAAGAAAGAAAGAGACGGAGATAGAGATCGAGAGTATGCGGGGATAGATTTGATAGTTAGGAGCTTAAGGTGTATTTACAATTTTCTTTCCTTTTAGTTTTTTTTATAGATATTTGAGAGTTTTTGAAGAATGATTTGACATAAAGTTAACAGGGAAAATTAGATATTTGCACAATAGTATATAAGATCATAAAGGCTCTTCACTCATTATCAATTGATTTTTGATTAGATGATTTGATATGACATAATATGAGAGAAAATTATTCATGACACAATGATCCAATTACTACACGTAACCCAATAAAAACAGAGTGCTGCTAGATTTACCGGCCTTTAGCACACACTTAGTACACATTGGTAGGTGGCACTATTTTATTGGATGGTTATTTTTCTTTGTGAGAAAATATGGTATAGTTTTAATAAGGTTTTTTGTTTTTGTGTTTTATTTTAGAAAAAATTATTTTAATAGATTTTTTTTTTTCACAAATTAGAAAAAATATATTGTTAAAAAACACTATTTTAATATAACAAATAATTTTTTTTGAGAAAAACTGTTATAAACAATAAAAGTTAGTTTAGTATAAATAAGAAAAACTTTTTTTTACATTTTTAAACAGTTTTAAGAAATAATAAAATTGTTTTAAATATTGTAAAATTCAAATAAAAATTAAGTTTAAAAATAATGGGTGCCGCTGGCGCGGACCTTTAAAAATAACGGAATATTGGTTCATGGACGTTTGAGGGATTAACTGATTTAAAAATAATTAAAAAAAACAAGTTTAAAAATAAGCGGTGCCGCTGGCGCGGACCTTTAAAAATAGTATAATGTTGGGTAAATGGTTTTGAAGAACTAAATGAGTTAAAAATTAAGTTTAAAAATAAGGTGTGTCGCTGGCGCAGACTTTTAAAAATAAGAGAACATTGGATAAATGGGTGTTTGAGGGACTACATATGTTAAATATAAATTTAAAAAATTAAGTTTAAAAATAAGAGGTGCCGCTGACGCGAACCTTTGAAACAAGAGAATATTGAGTAAACGGGTGTTTGAGGAACTACATCAGTTAAAAATAATTTTTTTTAAAAGCAAAAGAATAATACTAGACAATCCGAGAGATAGTGTCAGGCTAATTAAATAAAATAATTTTAAAATAATGGGTGTCGCTGGTGCGGCCTGTAAAATAACAGAATATTAGCTAAATGGGTGTTTAAGGGACTAAATGAGTTAAAACTATTTTTTTTAAACAAAAATTATAATTAAAAAAATAAAATTATTAATATTATAATTTTTTTAATTATTTTTATCTCATTTCACATCATCTTAGCATTTTTTTCTTTTTTTAAGCAAAAGATGTATTTTTTTGCTTTGTTAGTGATGTCTACCTAGCCACCCTGTACTAAGTATGTACGTGGGGTCGGGTAGAGAACCATTAATCATAAAAATATGTCCACGTGTTAGGCTGAAGTAACTCCACACGTGATGGGGCATGTTGAGGCATAAAGTCTCACATGGAAAAATTAGACACATTCACCCCAAGTTGCCATTCGCAATTGGTTTTTGGTTGGATGATCCACTACATTTAAATTCAACCTGACGTTCAAATATTCGAATGTATTTACATTTCGAAGTTTGTTTTGCTATTATTCTCACGTAACAAAATATATGTGTTCCTTTTCATATATAAAGTATATCATAGATCTGCAAAAAGCTCGCGCATCGCGCAGGACTATAACCTAATTTATATATATATTCATCGACTCAACAACGACTCAACATGCTGCCAGGGAGGACTAATCCTACATCGATTGAGAACTAAAAAAAGTTGTCTAGACGAGCTATAAAATCTATGTGATGCTTGGAAAACTTCAATTAGTTTAGGTTGTCCCACCTGGGTTTGTGAGTGAAGATGTGATCCGGCCTATAACCTATAAATAGGTCGCTTTTGTTAGCCAATTTTTGTAATTACATTAACGACTGATGATGTCTTGGCATATATAATGAATTTAAGTTTTGGATACTTCAAATTTTAGAATTGTTGTAGGACGAACTTGACTTTCTTGGCGTCTTCCTCTTAACCATCTCCCTTTTTCAGAACCCACTACCACTACAACTATCCCATCCGATAAAAGGGTGGTTCGAGTATAGTTCAGAGCCGTGCTTGAGGACGGGGCCGTGTTAGTTGTTTGGAGGATGGAAGACGGTGGTGTGGAGACGTTAAATGAGTTTGAGAACAGGGTGAAGGTTGTTGCTAAGTTGAGCACGAACTTAGCCACTGCTCTCTTTAATGGAAGTTTAGCCACTTCTGGTCACCGTAAGTTTTATTCTCTATTTATCCCAACAAAGTTATCATAGTTCTATTTATTATATAGCCAAACATTGAGTCATTGCAACTGGTAAGAACAAATATAAACTTCATGCTAAAGATTAACTTCGGAACACAAAATTCTGTTTTATTACTTAATTATATAATTTTTGTACCTGTGAAATTTTTATCCAAATTTTTGGACAAATTTGTTAAAAAGACTATGAAAGCTATGCATATTAGCGTCTAGAGCAATATCTAATTTAAAGAGAACTAATACTACTTTCATAATAGCATTTCCCCTTGTTCTTTGAATCCCCCTACAAACGTCTCAGTTTTTGTTACAATTTTATAATACCGACTTAGTTTTTATTCATGGCCAAAGTTGGCATTTTGCAAAATTCCAAACATTTGGGAACGAATTTTGCAACCAGGAGTAGTACCATATGTTCGTTTACTAAAATATAATATATTTTATGCATAGTTTAGCAATTTTTGAGTTCAATGAATGTCATCTTTGACAACTTTATTGAGTTTCTGGGTTTTTTTAACAGAATTTGTAATGCTATATTAGAGATAAATCACATATTTGGTTTGTATTGACATTGGATAAAAATTTTTTATTTGTTAAGAATTGGAGTTCAAAAGAGGTTTACTAAAAAATGGGTATATCAACTTTTTACCAATTACAATTTGTGTTGGTCAATAAAAACATTAAGATATATGTAGAAGATTGAATTCATTATTCAGAGAACAATGGCATGGTCTTCTAGCATTTACACTATAATTCAATTGCTTATTATCTATTATATTGTGCAGTTTATCGTAGTATTTGAATAAGGCGGAGTAAAGTGGAGAGAAAACAGTGGTTAAAGATTATTTTTTAACCGTTATTCAAGGACGATATTGAGTTGTAATAATTGAAATGGTAATTTTTTTCAAATAATATGTATATTTTTAACCACATGTACACAATTGTTTCATCCGCGCATCGCGCGGGTTTACAACTAGTATCTATTATATACCTAAAACAATAGATTAGAGGTGTTAATACTTACCCATTCCAATTAATACTATTATTCTCTCTCCTCTCATTATACCACAAAACCGTCCGTTCCTTTTCAAAAAGCATTTTTCTTTGCATTCCATTTCTTCCATCTTTTTGTCAACTATCCATTCTTCTTCCCAACCCATTCCTCTTCTAACCTTTTGCCTTCTCTCTCTTTTATATAAACCGATCCTCTTCTAACCTTTTGCCTTCTCTCTCTTTTATATAAGCGAAACTCATTAGAGAGATATATGCATTGTCCATTTCATCTCTTTGTTGGAGAAGGTTGTGTCATCTGAGGTAACCCTTACCTTTCTTCTCTTTTGTTTATGTTTTCGTTTTGTTACCTGTACCTCTCTTTAATCATTGTGTTGGACAAGTTCTTTGTTAGAGCAGTTCTTTGTAAAACCACCCAAAACCATAAGCAAACCCATCTCTTAGAGAGCACCATCTTCACTAATGTCGTTCGGGAATTTGGGTTTTCAATTTTAATTAGTTGTTGCTTTAAAACAGGGTTGGGGTTTCTAAGTATAAAATATGCGTTTTTGCCATACCGGTGGTGTTTCAATTTTATTTGTTTTTGCCATGTTTTATTTTCTTTAAAACAGGGAAAATTAGAGATTTGCACAACAGTATATAAGATTATAGAGCTCTTCACTCATTGTCAATTGATTTTTGGTTAGATAATTTGATATAACATTATATGAGAGCAAATTATTCATGACACAATGTTCCAATTACTACACGTCACCCAATAAAAATAGAGTGCTGCTAGATTTACCGGCCTTTAGCACACACTTAGTACACATTGGTAGGTGGTACTATTTTATTGGATGCTTGTTTTTCTTTGTGAGAAAATATGGAATAGTTTTAATAAGGTTTTTGTTTTTGTTTTTTATTTTAGAAAAAAATATTTTAATAGAAAAAAATATTTTTCACAAATTAGAAAAAATATATTGTTAAAAAACACTATTTTAATATAACAAATATTTTTTTTTTGAGAAAAATTGTTATAAACAATAAAAGTTAGTTTAGTATAAATAAAAAAAACTTTTTTTTACATTTTAAACAGTTTTAAGAAATAATAAAATTGTTTTAAATATTGTAAAATTCAAATAAAAATTAAGTTTAAAAATAAAGGGTGCCGCTGGCGCGGGCCTTTAAAAATAACGGAATATTGGTTAATGGACGTTTGAGGGATTAAATGATTTAAAAATAATTAAAAAAAACAAGTTTAAAAATAAGGGGTGCCACTGGCACGGACCTTTAAAAATAGTAGACTGTTGGGTAAATGGTTTTGAAGGACTAAATGAGTTAAAAATAATTTTAAAAAATTAAGTTTAAAAATAAGGTGTGTCACTGGCGCAGACTTTTAAAAATAAGAGAAGATTGGATAAATGGGTGTTTGAGGGACTACATATGTTAAATATAAATTTAAAAAATTAAGTTTAAAAATAAGAGGTGTCGCTGACATGAACCTTTAAAACAAGAGAATGTTGAGTAAACGGGTGTTTGAGGAACTAAATCAGTTAAAAATAAATTTTTTTAAAAAGCAAAAGAATAATACTAGACAAAATAAGTTTAAAATATGTTTAAATAAAATAAGTTTAAATAAGAGAATATTCGCTAATTAAATAAAATAAGTTTAAAATAAGTTTAAAAATAATGGGTGTCGCTGGTGCGCTTGTAAAATAAGAGAATATTCGCTAAATGGGTGTTTAAGGGACTAAATGAGTTAAAACTATTTTTTTTTAAACAAAGATAATAATTAAAAAAACAAAATTATTATTATAATAAATTATTATTATTATTTTTATCTCATTTCACATCATCTTAGCATTTTTTCTTTTTTTTAAGCAAAAGATGTATTTTTTGCTTTGTTAGTGCTGCCTACCTAGGCACCTTGTACTAAGTATGTACGTGGTGTCGGGTAGAGAACCATTATTCATAAAAATATGTCCACGTGTTAGGTTGAAGTAACTCCACACGTGATGGGGCATGTTGAGGCATAAAGTCTCACATGGAAAAATTAGACACATTCACCCCTCCACCCATTCGCAATTGGTTTTTGGTTGGATGATCCATTATTTATAAGTCAAAGTCAATTTATCGAGCCTATCTCATTGCTACTACATTTCAATTCAACCTGAAGTTGAAATATTCGAATGTATTTACATTTCAAAGTTTGTTTTGCTATTATTCTCACGTAACGAAATATATGTGTTCCTTTTCATATATAAAGTATATCATAGATCTGCAAAAAGCTCGCGCATCGCGCATGACTAAAACCTAATTTATATATATATTCATCGACTCAACAACGACTCAACATGCTGCCAAGGAGGACAAATCCTACATCGATTAAGAACAACAAAAAGTTGTCTAGACGAGCTATAAAATCTATGTGATGCTTGGAAAACTTCGATTAGTTTAGGTTGTCCCACATGGGTTTGTGAGTGAAGATGTGATCCGACCTATAACCTATAAATAGCTGGCTTTTGTTAGCCAATTTTTGTAATTGCGTTAACGACTGATGATGTCTTGGCAAATATAACCAATTTAAGTTTTGAATACTTCAAATTTTAGAATTGTTGTAGGACGAACTTGACTTTCAAGATCCCCCTCAGAAATTAAAAGTTAATAAGGGTTGATGTTTTGTATTTTTTTGTCTATAAATTAATTTGTGTTAAAAAATTAAGCCATTGCGTGTCGTATCAAATCACAACATAGTTGTGACAACCCGCCTAATAAGATACCGGGCGATCACTCCAATATAAATTAAAACAGGAGTCTCATATGGATCATTCTTAGCATCACTGTCGAAAAATCCATTTAATTACTAAGAACCTATTAGGCCGGTGTCAAAATTTTAACTTTACTACTCTTTTTAACGATA
The DNA here is from genome assembly GCA_949130495.1 of Sambucus nigra. Classification (NCBI taxonomy): domain Eukaryota; kingdom Viridiplantae; phylum Streptophyta; class Magnoliopsida; order Dipsacales; family Adoxaceae; genus Sambucus; species Sambucus nigra. The sequence goes on from OX422214.1 coordinate 447,317,129, forward strand.
ATAAATCAAACATCTACAATTTAATGCGTAAATGAAACTGAAAGGAAGTAAAATAACCGAACACTCGGTCAAAATAAACAACCATATCGAATGCTATACCGAAAGAAATATATAAATGCAGTTGAGCCATTGGCTCGAATGTTTATACAGTACCTCCTATCTCGAGTACAACGATGGAAGCGGCTATCAAAAACCTGCACGCATCCTCAGCTGCTGCAGCTGACGTCTGACTCGAAAGAATTTCCATCCAGGCGTCCCTGTGTCTGGACACCTATATATATATATATATATATATATATATATATATATATATATAATATAGAAAGAAAGGAGAGTAGATAGACGGGTCAGAGCCCGAATTTTGAAAATATTTTGCAAGTGCATAAATGCTTTATTTTTTTAGAAAAATAGTTTTATCTCATATTTAAATCGGTATCGCACTCCCATGAGATACCCCTCACCTCTCCACTAACAGTGCACTCCTAGCGCATCCCTCTAGACATCATAGTCAAGATATCATGCTAAACTAGTCTATCCCAAACCCACTATCAATCCTAGATAGTCCAAGCAATGTACTAAGGGCTAAACTTCACCCCAGTCTCAACGCTATGCAATGTTCGTGCGTGGGGTGTCTCGCAAAGCGAAATCCAAACAGGGAACCCCCCCGATACACAACTACGCGGCACGGTCGATCGTCGAGATCCGTCAGTCCCTCAGTACAGAAAGATATATACATAAATATATATATACCATAAACATTTATAATATAAGAGCACTAAGGATTAAACTTCTCCCCAGTCTCAACACACTGCCATATTCGTGCGTGGGGTGTCTCGCAAAGCGAAATCCAAACAAGGAACACCCCCCGATACACTACTATGCGGCAAGGTCGATCGTCGGGATCCATTAGACCCTCGGCACTCGATTTATCCAATTATATACATATACACATTTTACCATAACCATCTAGATCTATCTCCCGGACTGAGGATTAATATACAAAGTATTTATCAATACTCATAATTTCTCAAAACTTCCCATTTCCCTTTTTATACTTAGGAAATGTAAATATAAAAGCCAATTCATTATCATGAATTGCTTTAACAAATCATATACTTTTAAAAGCCAGTTTTATTATCATAAAAATGCTTTTCCTTTATGTCATCCCATTTCCCTTTTTATACTCAGGAAATGTACCCAAAGCCATTTTCATTATCATGAAAATGCTTTGATCAAACCATGCTTCCACATCCCTTCTTCCATCCGGGAGTGTTACCGAAGCCAAACTTTTATCCTATTTCCCTTTTTATACTCAGGAAATGTAAATTGAAGCCAATCCATTATCATGAATTGCTTCAATAAATCTAAGATCGTCCCTCCGGGTTTCCCCACTGGACGCGCCCCTAAATGGCTATCATCTTCCAGGGCCTATCTATACAAGACAACCTGGGAACCTACCAACGTCGGGAAGCGGCCATATTGCCTGCGGGAAAGTCAGGACCACACCCGGAATCCCCTAACCAGCGCAGTAATACAAATGCCCATATGGCCTAGGGACTATATCCAACCTGCTCAACAGCCAGGAAGGCTTCACCACAACGCGCGCAACTTCCCTTATGATAGCAATTTAGGGAGGTGTGTATAATCCATAATTTATTAATTATGAAAAACATTTCTCATTCCATTTTGAAAATATTCATTTTTATATTTTCAAAAACCTTTCCATCATAACATATATATATATATACCTAAATTACACAGTATATACATATCCTATATATTCTTCCTAGAATATATATAAACGGCCATAATGGCCTATATCATCTAGCGATGACCATAATCCCAAAGATTCCCTCCAGGAATCACAATCATGCATTCATATAAGCATGATACTAAGCCCAAACTATTTTCTTACTTTGATGACTAATAATTACCTTAATCAACTCTTAAAGATTTATTGGATATCTCCAAATATAATAATTCACTCTAAGTGAATATATACATGTATATATTCCCAATTCCTCAAGTCCTTTAGGACATAACCCTCAAATATACTTTAATTTAGAAGTCCCTTAAACTTTAATCTCAAAGGGGAGAAATAATAATAATCTCCAAAATCTTGGGCTGAAAACAGGGCACTGGTCGACCGGTCCTAGACCCCCGGTCGACCGAGGGTTGTAAATAAGCCTACAAAACAAAGCAGTAAGCCCTTTCTCCTTGACGCGGTCGACAGGCCATAGGGGCGCGGTGGACCGGTCACACCAGGTCCTCAAAACTTTAATTCCTCAAATCCTTAATCCAGCAACCCAAATTCATTTTTGGGGTTTCTAAACTACCCCAAAAATTATCCCGAACATCTACGACATTAATTCTAGCCGTAATTTTTCAAATTCCCGATTTGATTTCCGAGTTGATGATTTCAACCCGGAGCTGTCATCTTGTAAAAATCATATCAAATCGTAAAAATCATATCAGATCTACAACTTTCGTGTTTTGACCGAAAGCTAGATCATTTATCTTCTTGGCCTAAAATGACCCCAGAGGCTACGGGTTAGTATTCATTATCTCTTCCAAAATCCGAAACTCCATTTTTCTCCATTTTTGTTGTTTCTAGCCTCACCCAACAACTCAATAAACATCTAATCTACGTTTTACAACTAACACATCAATTATTTTGGGGTATTACATTATTTCTCTTAGTTTTAAACCCTAAAACCATAAAAACCCCAACTTAACCTTTAAACCCATTTTATACTCCATTAACATGGTTTTGACACTAAAAATCATTAAGAGTTTACACTACATCAATGTGTAAACTCATAATCAACTTTACCCAATTTATTTTAAGGGTTCTAACCCCAAAATCATATTTTTACCAACTATGATATGAGATTAATGCACAAAAGTAAATAAAGCAAGTAAACACTTGCCTCGTGGATAAAATCCGACGACCTCGAGTCGAATCCGGCGGAGTTTGGCCCGAATCTCCCTTTTCTCCCCTCTTTTCTCCTTCCTCTCTCTCTTCTCTCTTTTCTTTCTCTTTTCTCTTCTTTCTTCTCCCCCTCTCCCTCCTTTTATAAGGAGAAAGGGTTAAATCCCTTTAAAACCCAAAAACGACTCGTTTATCCAATTACGAGCCTATTTAACTCCAAAATTACCCGGAACTCAATTTCGACAATCGGACACTCTTTTTCGACTATCTCGGACATTCCGAGACTCGTGGCGCAGTCGAAATTTCCATCCGAGGTACTTGACCGCAAATCACTATTCTAACCCAAAATAATTAAATGCGGGTTTTCAACACCAAATCTTACATCTTTTGTCGCTATACTCCACGGCGACATATAAATAAAACATTTCGACCTATATGGTCCCAAAATAATTTACAGCACCCACCGAAAATCATTCAATCCTCGAAAATCCCAAAAATTACTATTTAAGAAAATTCCCCAAATTCCAATTTATATCCAATTATGGAATTTAATGGTCTCCAAAAGGGCGGGTTGTTACATACTCCCCCCCTTACAACGAAATTTCGTCCTCGAAATTCAGATACGACCTATACCACCAATCTTAGGATCACTCCAAATCCTAATACCTCAAGGAAAACGATACTAACCTAATGGTTCCCAACCATGCATTATGCGGCTACCGCCTCATAAAGTGACTCTAATACGTCACATAATACCCATCATCTATAATGCCTATCGGCACGAATTTCAACCTTATATACTATGCCCATTATATTTCAGGCGGTATATAAACCAAATTACCAAGGTGCCCATACACCTTTCTAACTTGTGCATATCTGCACATCCGTAGTGAATGTATGACACGTAACACTCTCTCCCAATAAGGATCTCCTTTCCTCGGTGTAATACTCACCTATGGGTTCCTCCAACCCGCGAAATTCCAAAATCCTAACCTCGGTATCTCTAACTCTATCGAGCCTACATCCTATAATGTTACTATCTATGCGTTACTCTACCTACGCGAAACTAATATAATCCTAAGTATGTCCCTAGTGCCCAAGGCCTCTCTCAACTCCCGACAATTGCTTGGTTTCATGCGTGGGACGTCTCGCCAAGGCGAAATCCAAACAAGGAACCCTCCCGTTACACTACTCCCTCGCGTAGTCGGCCATCGAGATATAGCGACCTAAGGCACACCAGCGGGACGTCCTAAATACTGCCTACGCTAAACTACGAACGCATTCTTACTATCTTATCCTTCCGCCCATACAGAAGGAAACCTAACCAATCGAAGTGCCCACTTTCTGTAGAAAGTGTCACGAACATAATACCCAAAATTTATCTTCTCAAAATCTGCCTTTTCATTAAGGCTGGTTATTATCCTTAAACCAATTTCTCCAAGTCCAAACTCACCCACCCACTTGTGCCGAGGGGACCACTTTAGTGTTTTTCCATAGCACAATAATTTCCATAAGCGTACCATCATCACAGGGCTCGTAGTCTATAGTGGTTCATCCACACTATAAGACTAACCCACATCCTTGCATCTCATAACAGCTCTCCACGCCCGGCGCCGTTAAGAGTCATGTGTGGAGTGTCTCGCAAAGAGAAATCCAAACAAGGAACCCCTCCACACATTAACACTTGACTTCGTCGGTCACGGAGTCCCGTTATTTCAGACATGCAACCGGGATAATCCTAACCCTTATCATCGAAAGGTGGTCTGAACTCCTATCTCTAACTAAGAGTCACACCACCCAGCGCTCGAACTATTTCTAAGTCCTTGCGCAAACCATAATGAGCTTTATCTTACAGCTCAACACAAATCCTGCGGCCTTAAATCATATATATAAGGTCGCCATATACCCAAATCACGATAATGAAACCTCTACTCATCGAAGTTTCGTATCCCCCAATAAATAAGGTGAACTCAACCTATATCTAGGTGAGACACCGTAACAATAATCTGTTCCCTCCAGGAACCATGGACACGATAGGCTTGCCATTCTTAGCCTGTTATCGCTCCGAAAATACACCATAATGTATTATACTCATCATACCACCATGCTCGTATAGACATATAAAACGAGCATCACTAACAAGATATATATATATATATATATATATATATATATATATAATATATCAACACCCGCCTCTATGGAGAAGGAGGGAAAATAAAATTCCACTATCGCGGAAAACACATAAACATACATGATATTATGTTATCGTGACCGCCACCAAGCTCAAATTACACACACGAGTCTAGGGCTAACGAACACCGTGATTTTTATCTAGCCACACCATTTATACCTCTCCCTTGAGTTAAAACTCATAACAATAACTTCGCCCTGCTCCTTACTATCATCTTACTAGTCCTCTTAACTTCTTCGTTAAAAGGAAACTCCACTACGAGCTTCAAACTTAAAGCTCCAACTAAGCCCCCACCTCCTGCCGCCATCCAAGCTCAGCACACGATTCTCAAACGAGCGCGCAAAAGAATTCTATAATCTTCTAATATGGTAGGAGAATGAAATCTCACAAGAGAAATCAACAATCCTAATCCTGGGGCTCTATAACAAATCGAGAGCAACGCTGAAAGCGTAGTACGTCCGCACAGATCCCTAAGGACACTAGAACCTGATGCTTTGATACCATCTGTGACAACCCACCTAATAAGATACCGGGCGATCACTCCAATATAAATTAAAACAGGGGTCTCATATGGATCATTCTTAGCATCACTGTCGAAAAATCCATTTAATTACTAATAACCTATTAGGCCGGTGTCAAAATTTTAACTTTACTACTCTTTTTAACGATAATAAATAAAACATCTACAATTTAATGCGTAAATGAAACTGAAATGAAGTAAAATAACCGAACACTCGGTCAAAATATACAACCATATCGAATGCTGTACCGAAAGAAATATATAAATGCAGTTGAGCCATTGGCTCGAATGTTTATACAGTACCTCCTATCTAGAGTACAACGATGGAAGCGGCTATCAAAAACCTACACGCATCCACAGCTGCTGCAACTGACGTCTGACTCGAAAGAATTTCCATCCAGGCGTCCCTGTGTCTGGACACCTATATATATATATATATATATAATATAGAGAAATAAAGGAGAGTAGATAGACGGGTCAGAGACCGAATTTTAAAAATATTTTGCAAGTGCATAAATGCTTTATTTTTTTTAGAAAAATAGTTTTATCTCATATTTAAATTGGTATCGCACTCCCATGAGATACCCCTCACCTCTCCACTAACAGTGCACTCCTAGCGCATCCCTCTAGACATCATAGTCAAGATATCCTGCTAAACTAGTCTATCCCAAACCCACTATCAATCCTAGATAGTCTAAGCAATGTACTAAGGGCTAAACTTCACCCCAGTCTCAACGCTATGCCATGTTCGTGCGTGGGGTGTCTCGCAAAGTGAAATCGAAACAAGGAACCCCCCGATACACTACTACGCGGCACGGTCGATCGTCGAGATCCGTGTGTCCCTCAGTACAGAAAGATATATACATAAATATATATATACCATAAACATTTATAATATAAGAGCACTAAGGATTAAACTTCTCCCCAGTCTCAACACACTGCCATATTCGTGCGTGCGGTGTCTCGCAAAGCGAAATCCAAACAAGGAACCCCCCCGATACACTACTATGCGGCAAGGTCGATCGTCGGGATCCATTAGACCCTCCGCACTCGATTTATCCAATTATATACATATACATATTTTACCATAACCATCCGGATCTATCTCCCGGACTGAGGATTAATATACAAAGTATTTATCAATACTCATAATTTCTCAAAACTTCCCATTTCCCTTTTTATACTCAGGAAATGTAAATATAAAAGCCAATTCATTATCATGAATTTCTTTAACAAATCATATACTTTTAAAAGCCAGTTTTATTATCATAAAAATGCTTTTCCTTTATGTCATCCCATTTCCCTTTTTATACTCAGGAAATGTACCCAAAGCCATTTTCATTATCATGAAAATGCTTTGATCAAACCATGCTTCCACATCCCTTCTTCCATCCGGGAGTGTTACCGAAGCCAAAATTTTATCCTATTTCCCTTTTTATACTCAGGAAATGTAAATTGAAGCCAATCCATTATCATGAATTGCTTCAATAAATCTAAGATCGTCCCTCCGGGTTTCCCCACTGGACGCGCCCCTAAATGGCTATCATCTTCCAGGGCCTATCTATACAAGACAACCTGGGAACCTACCAACGTCGGGAAGCGGCCATATTGCCTGCGGGAAAGTCAGGACCACACCCGGAATCCCCTAACCAGCGCAGTAATACAAATGCCCATATGGCCTAGGGACTATATCCAACCTGCTCAACAGCCAGGAAGGCTTCACCACAACGCGCGCAACTTCCCTTATGATAGCAATTTAGGGAGGTGTGTATAATCCATAATTTATTAATTATGAAAAACATTTCTCATTCCATTTTGAAAATATTCATTTTTATATTTTCAAAAACCTTTCCATCATAACATATATATATACCTAAATTACACAGTATATACATATCCTATATATTCTTCCTAGAATATATATAAACGGCCATAATGGCCTATATCATCTAGCGATGACCATAATCCCAAAGATTCCCTCCAGTTATCACAATCATGCATTCATATAAGCATGATACTAAGCCCAAACTATTTTCTTACTTTGATGACTAATAATTACCTTAATCAACTCTTAAAGGTTTATTGGATATCTCCAAATATAATAATTCACTCTAAGTGAATATATACATATATATATTCCCAATTCCTCAAGTCCTTTAGGACATAACCCTCTAATATACTTTAATTTAGAAGGCCCTTAAACTTTAATCTCAAAGGGGAGAAATAATAATAATCTCCAAAATCTTGGGCTGAAAACAGGGCACCGGTCGACCGGTCCTAGACCCCCGGTCGACCGCGGGTTGTAAATAAGCCTACGAAACAAAGCAGTAGGCCCTTTCTCCTTGACGCGGTCGACAGGCCATAGGGGCGCGGTCGACCGGTCACACCAGGTCCTCAAAACTTTAATTCCTCAAATCCTTAATCCAGCAACCCAAATTCATTTTCGGGGTTTCTAAACTACCACAAAAATTATCCCGAACATCTACGACATTAATTCTATCCGTAATTTTTCCAATTTCCGATTTGATTTCCGAGTTGATGATTTCAACCCGGAGCTGTCATCTTGTAAAAATCATATCAAATCGTAGAAAAATAAAAAAAATACGCGGTTGGCGCCCACACGACCGTATCGAAAAGATCTACAAGTTTCGTGTTTTGGCCGAAGCTAAATCATTTATCTTCTTGGCCTAAAATGACCCCAAAGGCTACGGATTACTATTCATTATCTCTTCCAAAATCCCAAACTCCATTTTTCTCCATTTTTGTTGTTTCTAGCCCCACCCAACAACTCAATAAACATCTAATCTATGTTTTACAACTAACACATCAATTATTTTGGGGTATTAAATTATTTCTCTTAGTTTTAAACCCTAAAACCATAAAAACCCCAACTTAACCTTTAAACCCATTTTATACTCCATTAACATGGTTTTGACACTAAAAATCATTAAGAGTTTACACTACATCAATGTGTAAACTCATAATCAACTTTACCCAATTTATTTTAAGGGTTCTAACCCCAAAATCATATTTTTACCAACTATGATATAAGATTAATGCACAAAAGTAAATAAAGCAAGTAAACACTTGCCTCGTGGATAAAATCCGACGACCTCGAGTCGAATCCGACGGAGTTTGGCCCGAATCTCCCTTTTCTCCCCTCTTTTCTCCTTCCTCTCTCTCTTCTCTCTTTTCTTTCTCTTTTCTCTTCTTTCTTCTCCCCCTCTCCCTCCTTTTATAAGGAGAAAAGGGTTAAATCCCTTTAAAACCCAAAAACGACTCGTTTATCCAATTACGAGCCTATTTAACTCCAAAATTACCCGGAACTCAATTTCGACAATCGGACACTCTTTTTCGACTATCTCGGACATTCCGAGACTCGTGGCGCAGTCAAAATTTCCATCCGAGGTACTTGACCGCAAATCACTATTCTAACCCAAAATAATTAAATGCGGGTTTTCAACACCAAATCTTACATCTTTTGTCGCTATACTCCACGACGACATATAAATAAAATATTTCGACCTATATGGTCCCAAAATAATTTACAGCACCCATCGAAAATCATTCAATCCTCAAAAATCCCAAAAATTACTATTTAGGAAAATTCCCCAAATTTCAATTTATATTCAATTATGGAATTTAATGGTCTCCAAAAGGGCGGGTTGTTACAATAGTTCAAAATAAGATATGTCACCCCTACTTTTTATAAATAAAAATGGTCTTGGAAGACATTGACTTACAAAACACAATGAATGATAACTGGATTTAATAAAGTAATTAGACAATGGTTGTTGTCAGCTATCAAAACAGTCTTTGATTTATTAAAAGAAGAGGATTGTGAAAAATTATAAAGTTGTCATTTACTTCCTTACCAACCACTATTACTTTGAACTTTAGAAGATTATCCCGACTTAAACAAATCAACCATCTTTTGATAACGTAATTTTGAAGGATCTACCTCCACGTAGTACATTATATGTACTATTTATTGACTAACAGGGAAGTTAATAGTTATTCCTCATACAAACCACAACCACCGAACAAATATGTTATATACTATTCAAATAAAATTCTCGGGTTGTCCCACGAGTTGGGTGGGAATTATTAAGAGAGGGTGAGTACCAAACTTATGAAAGTTTAGAAATATAATTAAGTTATTCAGCAAAAGCCACCAAATACGAAACATAATTAAAAGTCACCAAATACGAAATAGAATTAATCGAATTAATGCCAATGCACGATTGGTTTGTATTGACATTGGATACACTTTTTTTATTTATTAAGAATTGGAGTTCAAAAGAGGTTTACTAAAAAATGGGTATATCAACTTTTTACCAATTACAATTTGTGTAGGTCAATAAAAACATTAAGATATATGTAGAAGATTGAAATCATTATTCAGAAAACAATGGCATGGTCTTCTAGCATTTACACTATAATTCAATTGCTTATTATCTATTATATTGTGCAGTTTATCGTAGTATTTGAATAAGGCGGAGTAAAGTGGAGAGAAAATGTGGTGAAAGATTATTTTTTAACCGTTATTCAAGGACGATTTTGAGTTGTAATAATTGAAATGGTAATTTTTTTCAAATAATATGTATATTTTTTACCACATGTACACAATTGTTTCATGCGCGCATCGCGCGGGTTTACAACTAGTATCTATTATATACCTAAAACAATAGATTAGAGGTGTTAATACTTACCCATTCCAATTAATACTATTATTCTCTCTCCTCTCATTATACCACAAAACCGTTCGCTCCTTTTCAAAAAGCATTTTTCTTTGCATTCCATTTCTTCCATCTTTTTGTCAACTATCCATTCTTCTTCCCAACCCATTCCTCTTCTAACCTTTTGCCTTCTCTCTCTTTTATATAAACCGATCCTCTTCTAACCTTTTGCCTTCTCTCTCTTTTATATAAGCGAAACTCATTAGAGAGATATATGCATTGTCCATTTCATCTCTTTGTTGGAGAAGGTTGTGTCATCTGAGGTAACCCTTACCTTTCTTCTCTTTTGTTTATGTTTTCTTTTTGTTACCTGTACCTCTCTTTAATCATTGTGCTGAACAAGTTCTTTGTTAGAGCAGTTCTTTGTAAAACCACCCAAAACCATAAGCAAACCCATCTCTTAGAGAGCACCATCTTCACTAATGTCGTTCGGGAATTTGGGTTTTCAATTTAAATTAGTTGTTGCTTTAAAACAGGGTTGGGGTTTCTAAGTATAAAATATGTGTTTTTTCCATACCGGTGGGGTTTCAATTTTATTTGTTTTTGCCATGTTTTATTTTCTTTAAAATAGGGAAATTAGAGATTTGCACAACAGTATATAAGATTATAGAGCTCTTCACTCATTGTCAATTGATTTTTGGTTAGATAATTTGATATAACATTATATGAGAGCAAATTATTCATGACACAATGATCCAATTACTACACGTCACCCAATAAAAATAGAGTGCTGCTAGATTTACCGGCCTTTAGCACACACTTAGTACACATTGGTAGGTGGCACTATTTTATTGGATGCTTGTTTTTCTTTGTGAGAAAATATGGAATAGTTTTAATAAGGTTTTAGTTTTTGTTTTTTATTTTTGAAAAAATTATTTTAATAGAAAAAAATATTTTTCACAAATTAGAAAAAATATATTGTTAAAAAACACTATTTTAATATAACAAATATTTTTTTTTGAGAAAAATTGTTATAAACAATAAAAGTTAGTTTAGTATAAATAAAAAAAACTTTTTTTTACATTTTAAATAGTTTTAAGAAATTATAAAATTGTTTTAAATATTGTAAAATTCAAATAAAAATTAAGTTTAAAAATAAAGGGTGCCGTTGGCGCGGACCTTTAAAAATAACGGAATATTGGTTAATGGACGTTTGAGGGATTAAATGATTTAAAAATAATTAAAAAAAACACGTTTAAAAATAAGGGGTGCCGCTGGCACGGAACTTTAAAAATAGTAGAATGTTTGGTAAATGGTTTTGAAGGACTAAATGAGTTAAAAATAATTTTAAAAAAATAAGTTTAAAAATAAGGTGTGTCACTGGCGCGGACTTTTAAAAATAAGAGAACATTGGATAAATGGGTGTTTGAGGGACTACATATGTTAAATATAAATTTAAAAAATTAAGTTTAAAAATAAGAGGTGCCGCTGACACGAACCTTTAAAACAAGAGAATATTGAGTAAACGGGTGTTTGAGGAACTAAATCAGTTAAAAATAAATTTTTTTAAAAAGCAAAAGAATAATACTAGACAAAATAAGTTTAAATAAAATAAGTTTAAATAAGTGAATATTCGCTAATTAAATAAAATAAGTTTAAAAATAATGGGTGTCGCTGGTGCGGCCTGTAAAATAAGAGAATATTCGCTAAATGGGTGTTTAAGGGACTAAATAAGTTAAAACTATTTTTTTTAAAACAAAAATAATAATTAAAAAAACAAAATTATTATTATAATAAATTATTATTATTATTTTTATCTCATTTCACATCATCTTAGCATTTTTTCTTTTTTTTAAGCAAAAGATGTATTTTTTTGCTTTGTTAGTGCTGCCTACCTAGGCACCTTGTACTAAGTATGTACGTGGTGTCGGGTAGAGAACCATTATTCATAAAAATATGTCCACGTGTTAGGTTGAAGTAACTCCACACGTGATGGGGCATGTTGAGGCATAAAGTCTCACATGGAAAAATTAGACACATTCACCCCTCCACCCATTCGCAATTGGTTTTTGGTTGGATGATCCATTATTTATAAGTCAAAGTCAATTTATCGAGCCTATCTCGTTGCTACTACATTTCAATTCAACCTGAAGTTGAAATATTCGAATGTATTTACATTTCAAAGTTTGTTTTGCTATTATCCTCACGTAACGAAATATATGTGTTCCTTTTCATATATAAAGTATATCATAGATCTGCAAAAAGCCCGCGCATCGCGCAGGACTAAAACCTAATTTATATATATATTCATCGACTCAACAACGACTCAACATGCTGCCAGGGAGGACAAATCCTACATCGATTAAGAACTAAAAAACGTTGTCTAGACGAGCTATAAAATCTATGTGATGCTTGGAAAACTTCGATTAGTTTAGGTTGTCCCACATGGTTTTGTGAGTGAAGATGTGATCCGACCTATAACCTATAAATAGCTGGCTTTTGTTAGCCAATTTTTGTAATTGCGTTAACGACTGATGATGTCTTGGAAAATTTAACCAATTTAAGTTTTGAATACTTCAAATTTTAGAATTGTTGTAGGACGAACTTGACTTTCAAGATCCCCCTCAGAAATTAAAAGTTAATAAGGGTTGATGTTTTGTATTTTTTTGTCTATAAATTAATTTGTGTTAAAAAATTAAGCCATTGCGTGTCGTATCAAATCACAACATAGTTCAAAATAAGATATGTCACCCCTACTTTTTATAAATAAAAATGGTCTTGGAAGACATTGACTTACAAAAAACAATGAAGGATAACTGGATTTAATAAAGTAATTAGACAATGGTTGTTGTCAGCTATCAAAACAGTCTTTGATTTATTAAAAGAAGAGGATTGTGAAAAATTATAAAGTTGTCATTTACTTCCTTACCAACCACTATTACTTTGAACTTTAGAAGATTATCCCGACTTAAACAAATCAACCATCTTTTGATAACGTAATTTTGAAGGATCTACCTCCACGTAGTACAGTATATGTACTATTTATTGACTAGCAGGGAAGTTATTAGTTATTCCTCATACAAACCACAACCACCGAACAAATATGTTATATACTATTGAAATAAAATTCTCGGATTGTCCCACGAGTTGGGTGGGAATTATTAAGAGAGGGTGAGTACCAAACTTATGAAAGTTTAGAAATATAATTAAGTTATTCAGCAAAAGCCACCAAATACGAAACATAATTAAAAGTCACCAAATACGAAATAGAATTAATCGAATTAATGCCAATGCACGACTGGCATGGACGACTATTGGACTTAAGGCTTAATGGAGTAAGGGATTCAAAGAGTTTGTTTGTTACGTTTTATTTGTTAGAGTAAGGGATTCAAAGAGTTTTAAGTTCTAAAAACCTCTCCATCTACCACACTAACTCCTTGTCTCAATCCAATCCCGTCTCTAAACCTGCCCTATATATAATACGACTCTAATATTTCACCCCATCTATATTTCGTATCCAAATTCTATTCACATACTTACAAGGTAAAGTCCCAACCCACAAACCAAATTTCATTCTTATATATACACGTAGATTAAAATTCTTGATACACACATATATTGAACTTTATTTCAGATCTATATATATAGAGAGAGAAAAGATGGGTTGTGGGCGAAGAACTTGCATGACAATCACATGTTTGCTGGTGGTGGTTATAGCCATCGGGCAAATGCTCGGATTTGGAGTTTTAGAGTATGGGCTTAAGCTGCTGGGGAAAATTTTGCAATCTTCTAACGCTGATGAGAACGAACATAAGGAGGTGGAGGAGGAGGAATCTTCTTATTGGAGTTGGCTCTGGCCTTTTGGTAATTGAACTTTTTAGGCCTCTTGTTTAACTTTTATGGGGAACTTATGCGAAGGTTTGAGATTATCAAAGAAATAAAAAGTGCATGCGATTTTTATCATGCACTCAACTATGTCATATTGTTTTTGTTTCCTTTCACAGCTTCAATAAAAAAATATTTTTACTTTAATAGATTCTCTCTCTCTCTCTCTCTCTCTCTCTCTCTCTCTCTCTCTCTCTCTCTATATATATATATATATATATATATATATATATATATATATATATATATATATATATATATATATATATGACGTAGTTGATACATGCTTCGATACTAATACATGTGTAATAAGAATTTTTGAGAAAAAATTATTTTGAAATGACCGATGATGACATGTTTTATGTAAATAAGACTTATCGTGTTAGTTTCAAATTAATTTTGTGTTATTTCGTATCTTGTCTAGAATTGACACCCGTAATACTCAATTTATCCCGAATTATGACTAGTTCATTTTTTAAACATAATTAACAAATCAAATCTTACTGTATAGAAAAAGTGTATGTGATTTTTTAGTTCACCTTTCTTGATGAATTGAAAGTAGGCAAAGCAACTGCCCTAAGTTGATTCACTTTAAAAATGTAAGTCTCTCAATTAGTTGGAGCATTTGGTAATCAAATGGATAATGACTACTTATAATCCATTTATTTAGAAGAAATGAAAATTGAAAGTTGATAACTTTCTTTACATGATCCCTTTAATGGGAAGCAAGGAAAATTGAATTAACTTTCTATACAAAAAAGGAACCAACCCATCTTCATCTTATTCTGATTTGGTTGGAAGGAGGAAAGGTGATTGTTTTTTAAAGTCGTCTTTTGTGTTTCGTAGGAATCAAGAAAAACTAAAATATACATTTTTTTGGATATATATATTCTTAAATTCAATATTTGGATGTATTAATATATTACTAGAAGGTCAGATGACTATTTAATGCTCATATTTTCTTATTTTCTTATATTTTCTGTCTACTGAGCGATACACAATTTAGTGTGCTAGAAAGGAAAAATAATCTTTCCACTTTCAGTTATATTTTTTCATCTTTTATCTTCCTTTCACCAAACACGGGTGTTTTAGAAATTCAATCACATGCATATTAGTGTCATGTTAATCGATATACTTAACGTGACAATTCATATTTTTTAGTCGTGTTTTGGAAAACACAACACGACAAAGGTTTTTGAAACACGACACAATATGAATTCATGTTATAGTAAATGACATGAACACAACCCGTTTAAAACATGAAATGACACGACTAACACGATTCTTAAATTTTACACTTAGTTGAACATAAATAAATGCATATATAAGAACGATAACACGAGTAAAAACACGATTATCACAACAAGACAAAGTTGACATGACTTCACGACTTATAATTTTGACAAAAACATGACAAAATTTTGTATAAAAAAGGACCGACATACTCAACATATTGTGTCAATTTTGGATCAATTTTGTGTCATGTCTTTGGATGTTCTCAACCGTATTTAAATTATAGTGACACGATATAATGTCATACTTTGGGAAACACAGATATATACATCTTTTATTTATTAGGCGATGTTTTGAGTGGAACCTCTTAATATCCACAAATGCTCTGATAAAGAAACAACTCTAAGGGTATAAACAAAAAACTATTTTACAAGTTAAAACTCAATCTAAGGATACTAGTAAAATAGATAAAAGTCATTTTGAAACCCCAAAATCAAGTCATATTGCCAGTCGTGCATTGGCATTAAGGCTTCAGTTTTGGCATTAAGCCATAATGCCAATGCACGACCCTTGGAATGGATGACTATTGGACAACTCTAAGGGAATGGACGACTATTGGTCCTCTTTCTCTTCCAAGCTACTTCAGTTTTCTTCAAATCGTTAATAAGTCGCTTCTTACTTGTCATAACAATTTTTGTTTTGTCTTCGTTGTCTATCTCTAAGTCTACGGCCTTATAAAATGCATTGCACATTTTATCGAAACGCTCATTCTCGGGATTCAAAGTCCAATCCGAGTACAAAATTTTTACCTTAGTGTGAGATCTCTTCATATCTTTCCTCTAACACCGAAGGATATATTTTTTGAGGATAATGTGAATGTTATTTTTAATGAACAACAATAGAATGCCTGCAAATTATTCCTCTAAATTCAAACAACTGACAAGTACACTGAATATCACGATCAAACTCATTGAAAAAATAGTAAAAGGGGTATGTCGGCCCGCCCCCAACCATGTCCTCTGAAACGACATTTAATAACATTGAATGAAATAGAGATTTGAAACAACATTTAATAAAAATCTTCTAAAATTAAAGAATGCGTACAATAGTCTAGGGATAAATTATCTATAATGAACATATTAAAGAGGACAAATTAATGAAAATGAGGAATACATACCAGTTACCAATTTTATTTGCTTCCAGAAATGAGGGTATACATACCACTTACCAATTCTTGTTACTTAAGCAAATGAGGGTTTAAATCATAAAGGGTATGTCATTTGTTGTTTGGGGTATGTTGGTAATTTTGGTTAGAGATGTTTTGTCCACTATTAACTCCAACTGGACTGATTTTCTATATTACTTATTGTGCAATGTAATACCCGTACTTTTTATTACGTACTTGTATTTCGACCTATTTATATGTCAACGTGCCATTAAAAAAAATCTAAATTTACATGTCTTATTTATTTGTGTTTATATGGCTTATTTAAGCACCTTGGTAAAGTTTTATGCAATTTGGACAAAAAATAAATGATGCACGGACACGACTAGAATGCAACAGTTTTCGACGGTATGCGAAACTGCGAAAACATAACTATGTATGAATTGTTTAAGACATTTGGTAAGTAAAAACATAATTTGGGTTTTCAATTTTTATTAGTTGTTGCTTTAAAACGGGGTTGAAGTTTCTAAGTATAAAATATGCATTTTTTCCATACAGGTGGGCTTTCAATTTTATTTGTTTTTGCCATGTTTTATTTGCTTTAAAACAGGGTTGGGTTCTCAAATATTCATATTCATTATCGGTGATGTTTTATTTCTTTACAACTCACACCAATCAAACCAAACCATTTGTATTCCCAAGACACTACTCCTCACCTTATATAAGATTCTACCCTCATGGAAAATTTTCAGAATTATCTGAAAGAGAGAAATATGGAGTTGGGTTGTTTAATATTTTATTGTAGTTGAACAAAAGGAAGCACAAATAGCGGTTTTACAACTGATTCTTTTTTTCTTTGAATAAAAGGAAGCACAAACAGGGACCATTACATAAATAATGGTCAGACTTTTCTTGGGATTAAACGATTTTTGTATCACTGGATGTTAAAGTCATATTGAACATTGGTTCATTTGGTAGAAATGAATGCATAGCCTTTGCATCCGGTTCAGAAGTAAATCTTAAAGGAGACAAAGAAAGAAAGAAAGAAAGAAAGAAAGAGACGGAGATAGAGATTGAGAGTACGCGGGGATAGATTTGATAGTTAGGAGCTTAAGGTGTATTTACTATTTTCTTTCCTTTTATTTTTTTTATAGATATTTGAGAGTTTTTGAAGAATGATTTGACATAAAGTTAACAGGGAAAATTAGAGATTTGCACAATAGTATATAAGATCATAAAGGCTCTTCACTCATTATCAATTGATTTTTGATTAGATGATTTAATATGACATAATATGAGAGAAAATTATTCATGACACAATGATCCAATTACTACACGTAACCCAATAAAAACAGAGTGCTGCTAGATTTACCGGCCTTTAGCACACACTTAGTACACATTGGTAGGTGGCACTATTTTATTGGATGCTTATTTTTCTTTGTGAGAAAATATGGTATAGTTTTAATAAGGTTTTTTGTTTTTGTGTTTTATTTTAGAAAAAATTATTTTAATCGATTTTTTTTTTTTCACAAATTAGAAAAAATATATTGTTAAAAAACACTATTTTAATATAACAAATATTTTTTTTTGAGAAAAACTGTTATAAACAATAAAAGTTAGTTTAGTATAAATAAGAAAAACTTTTTTTTACATTTTTAAACAGTTTTAAGAAATAATAAAATTGTTTTAAATATTGTAAAATTCAAATAAAAATTAAGTTTAAAAATAATGGGTGCCGCTGGCGCGGACCTTTAAAAATAACGGAATATTGGTTCATGGACGTTTGAGGGATTAACTGATTTAAAAATAATTAAAAAAAACAAGTTTAAAAATAAGCGGTGCCGCTGGCGCGGACCATTAAAAATAGTATAATGTTGGGTAAATGGTTTTGAAGAACTAAATGAGTTAAAAATTAAGTTTAAAAATAAGGTGTGTCGCTGGCGCAGACTTTTAAAAATAAGAGAACATTGGATAAATGGGTGTTTGAGGAACTACATATGTTAAATATAAATTTAAAAAATTAAGTTTAAAAATAAGAGGTGCCGCTGACGCGAACCTTTGAAACAAGAGAATATTGAGTAAACGGGTGTTTGAGGAACTACATCAGTTAAAAATAATTTTTTTTAAAAGCAAAAGAATAATACTAGACAATCCGAGAGATAGTGTCAGGCTAATTAAATAAAATAATTTTAAAATAATGGGTGTCGCTGGTGCGGCCTGTAAAATAAGAGAATATTCGCTAAATGGGTGTTTAAGGGACTAAATGAGTTAAAACTATTTTTTTTAAACAAAAATTATAATTAAAAAAATAAAATTATTAATATTATAATTTTTTAAATTATTTTTATCTCATTTCACATCATCTTAGCATTTTTTTCTTTTTTTAAGCAAAAGATGTATTTTTTTGCTTTGTTAGTGATGTCTACCTAGCCACCCTGTACTAAGTATGTACGTGGGGTCGGGTAGAGAACCATTAATCATAAAAATATGTCCACGTGTTAGGATGAAGTAACTCCACACGTGATGGGGCATGTTGAGGCATAAAGTCTCACATGGAAAAATTAGACACATTCACCCCTCGTTGCCATTCGCAATTGGTTTTTGGTTGGATGATCCACTACATTTAAATTCAACCTGACGTTCAAATATTCGAATGTATTTACATTTCGAAGTTTGTTTTGCTATTATTCTCACGTAACAAAATATATGTGTTCCTTTTCATATATAAAGTATATCATAGATCTGCAAAAAGCTCGCGCATCGCGCAGGACTATAACCTAATTTATATATATATTCATCGACTCAACAACGACTCAACATGCTGCCAGGGAGGACAAATCCTACATCGATTGAGAACTAAAAAAAGTTGTCTAGACGAGCTATAAAATCTGTGTGATGCTTGGAAAACTTCAATTAGTTTAGGTTGTCCCACATGGGTTTGTGAGTGAAGATGTGATCCGACCTATAACCTATAAATAGGTGGCTTTTGTTAGCCAATTTTTGTAATTACATTAACGACTGATGATGTCTTGGCATATATAACCAATTTAAGTTTTGAATACTTCAAATTTTAGAATTGTTGTAGGACGAACTTGACTTTCTTGGCGTCTTCCTCTTATCCATCTCCCTTTTTCACAACCCACTACCACTACAACTATCCCATCCGATAAAAGGGTGGCTCGAGTATAGTTATAGAGCCGTGCTTGAGGACGGGGCCGTGTTAGTTGTTTGGAGGATGGAAGACGGTGGTGTGGAGACGTTAAATGAGTTTGAGAACAGGGTGAAGGCTGTTGCTAAGTTGAGCACGAACTTAGCCACTGCTGTCTTTAATGGAAGTTTAGCCACTTCTGGTCACCGTAAGTTTTATTCTCTATTAATCCCTGCAAAGTTATCATAGTTCTGTTTATTATATAGCCAAACATTGAGTCATTGCAACTGGTAAGAACAAATATAAACTTCATGCTAAAGATTAACTTCGGCACACAAAATTCTATTTTATTACTTAATTATATAATTTTTGTACCTTTGAAATTTTTATCCAAATCTTTGGACAAATTTGTTAAAAAGACTATGAAAGCTATGCATATTAGCGTCTAGAGCAATATCTAATTTAAAGAGAACTAATACTACTTTCATAATAGCATTTCCCCTTGTTCTTTGAATCCCCCTACAAACGTCTCAGTTTTTGTTACAATTTTATAATACCGACTTAGTTTTTATTCATGGCCAAAGTTGGCAGTTCGTAAGATTCCAAACATTTGGGAACGAATTTTGCAACCAGGAGTAGTACCATATGTTCGTTTACTAAAATAGAATATATTTTATGCATAGTTTAGCAATTTTTGAGTTCAATGAATGTCATCTTTAACAACTTTATTGAATCTGTTGCTGGGTTTTTTTAACAGAATTTGTAATGCTATATTAGAGATAAATCACATATTTGGTTTGTATTGACATTGGATAAACATTTTTTATTTGTTAAGAATTGGAGTTCAAAAGAGGTTTACTAAAAAATGGGTATATCAACTTTTTACCAATTACAATTTGTGTAGGTCAATAAACACATTAAGATATATGTAGAAGATTGAATTCATTATTCAGAGAACATGGCATGGTCTTCTAGCATTTACACTATAATTCAATTGCTTATTATCTATTATATTGTGCAGTTTATCGTAGTATTTGAATAAGGCGGAGTAAAGTGGAGAGAAAACGTGGTGAAAGATTATTTTTTAACCGTTATTCAAGGACGATATTCAGTTGTAATAATTGAAATGGTAATTTTTTTCAAATAATATGTATATTTTTAACCACATGTACACAATTGTTTCATCCACGCATCGCGCGGGTTTACAACTATTATCTATTATATACCTAAAACAATAGATTAGAGGTGTTAATACTTACCCATTCCAATTAATACTATTATTCTCTCTCCTCTCATTATACCACAAAACCGTCCGTTCCTTTTCAAAAAGCAATTTTCTTTGCATTTTATTTCTTCCATCTTTTTGTCAACTATCCATTCTTCTTCCCAACCCATTCCTCTTCTAACCTTTTGCCTTCTCTCTCTTTTATATAAACCGATCCTAACCTTTGGCCTTCTCTCTCTTTTATATAAGCGAAACTCATTAGAGAGATATATGCATTGTCCATTTCGTCTCTTTGTTGGAGAAGGTTGTGTCATCTGAGGTAACCCTTACCTTTCTTCTCTTTTGTTTATGTTTTCTTTTTGTTACCTGTACCTCTCTTTAATCATTGTGCTGAACAAGTTCTTTGTTAGAGCTGTTCTTTGTAAAAGCACCCAAAACCATAAGCAAACCCATCTCTTAGAGAGCACCATCTTCACTAATGTCGTTCGGGAATTTGGGTTTTCAATTTAAATTAGTTGTTGCTTTAAAACGGGGTTGGGGCTTCTAAGTATAAAATATGCGTTTTTTCCATACCGGTGGGGTTTCAATTTTATTTGTTTTTGCCATGTTTTATTTTCTTTAAAATAGGGAAAATTAGAGATTTGCACAACAGTATATAAGATTATAGAGCTCTTCACTCATTGTCAATTGATTTTTGGTTAGATAATTTGATATAACATTATATGAGAGCAAATTATTCATGACACAATGATCCAATTACTACACGTCACCCAATAAAAATAGAGTGCTGCTAGATTTACCGGCCTTTAGCACACACTTAGTACACATTGGTAGGTGGCACTATTTTATTGGATGCCTGTTTTTCTTTGTGAGAAAATATGGAATAATTTTAATAAGGTTTTAGTTTTTGTTTTTTATTTTAGAAAAAATTATTTTAATAGAAAAAAATATTTTTCACAAATTAGAAAAAATATATTGTTAAAAAACACTATTTTAATATAACAAATATTTTTTTTTTGAGGAAAATTGATATAAACAATAAAAGTTAGTTTAGTATAAATATTTTTTTTTTTTTTAACATTTTAAACAGTTTTAAGAAATAATAAAATTGTTTTAAATATTGTAAAATTCAAATAAAAATTAAGTTTAAAAATAAAGGGTGCCGCTGGCGCGGACCTTTAAAAATAACGGAATATTGGTTCATGGACGTTTGAGGGATTAACTGATTTAAAAATAATTAAAAAAAACAAGTTTAAAAATAAGGGGTGCCGCTGGTGCGGACCTTTAAAAATAGTGTAATGTTGGGTAAATGGTTTTGAAGGACTAAATGAGTTAAAAATAATTTTAAAAAATTAAGTTTAAAAATAAGGTGTGTCGCTGGCGCAGACTTTTAAAAATAAGAAAACATTGGATAAATGGGTGTTTGAGGGACTACATATGTTAAATATAAATTTAAAAAATTAAGTTTAAAAATAAGAGGTGCCGCTGAGGCGAACCTTTGAAACAAGAGAATATGGAGTAAACGGGTGTTTGAGGAACTATATCAGTTAAAAACAATTTTTTTTAAAAGCAAAAGAATAATACTCGACAACCCGAGAGATAGTGTCAGGCTAATTAAATAAAATAATTTTAAAAATAATGGGTGTCGCTAGCGGGGCCTGTAAAATAAGAGAATATTCGTTAAATGGGTGTTTAAGGGACTAAATGTGTTAAAACTATATTTTTTAAACAAAAATTATAATTAAAAAAACAAAATTATTAATATAATAAATTTTTTAATTATTTGTATCTCATTTCACATCATCTTAGCATTTTTTTCTTTTTTTTAAGCAAAAGATGTATTTTTTTGCTTTGTTAGTGATGTCTACCTAGGCACCCTGTACTAAGTATGTACATGGGGTTGGGTAGAGAACAATTAATCATAAAAATATGTCCACGTGTTAGGCTGAAGTAACTCCACACGTGATGGGGCATGTTGAGGCATAAAGTCTCACATGGAAAAATTAGACACATTCACCCCTCCACCCATTCGCAATTGGTTTTTGGTTGGATGATCCACTATTTATAAGTCAAAGTCAATTTATCGAGCCTATCGCAATTGGTTTTTGGTTGGATGATCCACTATATATATATACGACGTAGTTGATACATGCTTCGGTATTTAATACATGTGTAATAAGACTTTTTGAGAAAAAATTATTTTGAAATGACCGATGATCACATGTTTTATGTAAATAAGACTCATCGTGTTAGTTTCAAATTAATTTTGTGTTATTTCGTATCTTGTCTAGAATTGACACCCGTAATACTCAATTTATCCCGAATTATGACTAGTTCATTTTTTTAAACATAATTAACAAATCAAATATTACTGTATAGAAAAAGTGTATGTGATTTTTTAGTTCACCTTTCTTGATGAATCGAAAGTAGGTAAAGCAACTGCCCTAAGTTGATTCACTTTAAAAATGTAAGTCTCTCAATTAGTTGGAGCATTTGGTAACTAAATGGATAATGACTACTTATGATCCATTTATTTGGAAGAAATGAAAATTGAAAGTTGATAACTTTCTTTACATGATCCCTTTAATGGGAAGCAAGGAAAATTGAATTAACTTTCTATACAAAAAAGGAACCAAACCATCTTCATCTTATTTTGATTTGGTTGGAAGGAGGAAAGGTGATTGTTTTTTAAAGTCGTCTTTTGTGTTTCGTAGGAATCAAGAAAAACTAAAATATACATTTTTTTGGATATATATATATTCTTAAATTCAATATTTGGATGTATTAATGTATTACTACAAGGTCAGATGACTATTTAATGCTCATATTTTCTTATTTTCTTATATTTTCTGTCTACTGAGCGATACACAATTTAGTGTGCTAGAAAGGAAAAATAATCTTTCCACTTTCAATTATATTTTTTCATCTTTTATCTTCCTTTCACCAAACACGGGTGTTTTAGAAATTCAATCACATGCATATTAGTGTCATGTTAATCGATATACTTAACGTGACAATTCATATTTTTTAGTCGTGTTTTGGAAAACACAACACGACAGAGGTTTTTGAAACACGACACAATATGAATTCATGTGATAGTAAATGACATGAACACAACCCGTTTAAAACATGAAATGACACGACTAACACGATTCTTAAATTTTACACTTAGTTGAACATAAATAAATGCATATATAAGAACGATAACATAAGTAAAAACACGATTATCACAACAAGACAAAGTTGACATGACTTCACGACTTATAATTTTGACAAAAACATGGCATAATTTTGTATAAAAAAGGACCGACATACTCAACATATTGTGTCAATTTTGGATCAATTTTGTGTCATGTCTTTGGATGTTCTCACCCGTATTTAAATTATAGTGGCACGATATAATGTCATACTTTGGGAAACACAGATATATACATCTTTTATTTATTAGGCGATGTTTTGAGTGGAACCTCTTAATCTCCACAAATGCTCTGATAAAGAAACAACTCTAAGGGTATAAGCAAAAAACTATTTTACAAGTTAAAACTCAATCTAAGGATACTAGTAAAAAGATAAAAGTCATTTTGAAACCACAAAATCAAGTCATATTGCCAGTCGTGCATTGGCATTAAGGCTTCAGTTTTGGCATTAAGCCTTAATGCCAATGCACGACCCTTGGAATGGATGACTATTGGACAACTCTAAGGGAATGGACGACTATTGGTCCTCTTTCTCTTTCAAGCTACTTCAGTTTTCTTCAAATCGTTAATAAGTCGCTTCGTCCTTGTCATAACAATTTTTGTTTTGTCTTCGTTGTCTATCTCTAAGTCTACGGCGTTATAAAATGCATTGCTCAGGGAAAATTAGAGATTTGCACAATAGTATATAAGATCATAAAGGCTCTTCACTCATTATCAATTGATTTTTGATTAGATGATTTGATATGACATAATATGAGAGAAAATTATTCATGATACAATGATCCAATTACTACACATCACCCAATAAAAATAGAGTGCTGCTAGATTTACCGGCCTTTAGCACACACATAGTACACATTGGTAGGTGGCACTATTTTATTGGATGCTTATTTTTCTTTGTGAGAAAATATGGTATAGTTTTAATAAGGTTTTTTGTTTTTGTTTTTTATTTTAGAAAAAATAATTTTAATAGAATTTTTTTTTCACAAATTAGAAAAAATATATTGTTAAAAAACACTATTTTAATATAACAAATATTTTTTTTTTGAGAAAAACTATTATAAACAATAAAAGTTAGTTTTGTATAAATAAAAAAAACTTTTTTTTTTACATTTTTAAACAGTTTTAAGAAATAATAAAATTGTTTTAAATATTGTAAAATTCAAATAAAAATTAAGTTTAAAAATAAAGGGTGCCGCTGGCGCGGACCTTTAAAAATAACGGAATATTGGTTCATGGACGTTTGAGGGATTAACTGATTTAAAAATAATTAAAAAAAACAAGTTTAAAAATAAGGGGTGCCGCTGGTGCGGACCTTTAAAAATAGTATAATGTTGGGTAAATGGTTTTGAAGGACTAAATGAGTTAAAAATAATTTTAAAAAATTAAGTTTAAAAATAAGGTGTGTCGCTGGCGCAGACTTTTAAAAATAAGAAAACATTGGATAAATGGGTGTTTGAGAGACTACATATGTTAAATATGAATTTAAAAAATTAAGTTTAAAAATAAGAGGTGCCGCTGAGGCGAACCTTTGAAACAAGAGAATATGGAGTAAACGGGTGTTTGAGGAACTATATCAGTTAAAAACAATTTTTTTTAAAAAGCAAAAGAATAATACTCGACAATCCGAGAGATAGTGTCAGGCTAATTAAATAAAATAATTTTAAAAATAATGGGTGTCGCTGGCGGGGCCTGTAAAATAAGAGAATATTCGTTAAATGGGTGTTTAAGGGACTAAATGTGTTAAAGCTATTTTTTTTAAACAAAAATTATAATTAAAAAAACAAAATTATTAATATAATAAATTTTTTAATTATTTTTATCTCATTTCACATCATCTTAGCATTTTTTTCTTTTTTTAAGCAAAAGATGTATTTTTTTGCTTTGTTAGTGATGTCTACCTAGGCACCCTGTACTACGTATGTACATGGGGTTGGGTAGAGAACAATTAATCATAAAAATATGTCCACGTGTTAGTTTGAAGTGACTCCACACGTGATGGGGCATGTTGAGGCATAAAGTCTCACATGGAAAAATTAGACACATTCACCCCTCCACCCATTCGCAATTCGTTTTTGGTTGGATGATCCACTATTTATAAGTCAAAGTCAATTTATCGAGCCTATCTCATTGCTACTACATTTCAATTCAACCTGAAGTTGAAATATTCGAATGTATTTACATTTCGAAGTTTGTTTTTCTATTATTCTCACGTAACAAAATATAAGTTTCCTTTTCATATATAAAGTATATCATAGATCTGCAAAAAGCTCGCGCATCGCGCAGGACTATAACCTAATTTATATATATATTCATCGACTCAACAACGACTCAACATGCTGCCAGGGAGGACAAATCCTACATCGATTGAGAACTAAAAAAAGTTGTCTAGACGAGCAATAAAATCTATATGATGCTTGGAAAACTTCAATTAGTTTAGGTTGTCCCACATGGGTTTGTGAGTGAAGATGTGATCCGACCTATAACATATAAATAGGTGGCTTTTGTTAGCCAATTTTTGTAATTACATTAACGACTGATGATGTCTTGGCATATATAACCAATTTAAGTTTTGAATACTTCAAATTTTAGAATTGTTGTAGGACGAACTTGACTTTCTTGGCGTCTTCCACTTAACCATCTCCCTTTTTCACAACCCACTACCACTACAACTATCCCATCCGATAAAAGGGTGGTTCGAGTATAGTTACAGAGCCGTGCTTGAGGATGTGGCCGTGTTAGTTGTTTGGAGGATGGAAGACGGTGGCGTGGAGACATTAAATGAGTTTGAGAACAGGGTGAAGGCTGTTGCTAAGTTGAGCACGAACTTAGCCACTGCTGTCTTTAATGGAAGTTTAGCCACTTCTGGTCACCGTAAGTTTTATTCTCTATTTATCCCTGCAAAGTTATCATAGTTCTGTTTATTATATAGCCAAACATTGAGTCATTTCAACTGGTAAGAACAAATATAAACTTCATGCTAAAGATTAACTTCGGAACACAAAATTCTGTTTTATTACTTAATTATATAATTTTTGTACCTGTGAAATTTTTATCCAAATTTTTGGACAAATTTGTTAAAAAGACTATGAAAGCTATGCATATTAGCGTCTAGAGCAATATCTAATTTAAAGAGAACTAATACTACTTTCATAATAGCATTTCCCCTTGTTCTTTGAATCCCCCTACAAACGTCTCAGTTTTTGTTACAATTTTATAATACCGACTTAGTTTTTATTCATGGCCAAAGTTGGCCTTTCGCAAAATTCCAAACATTTGGGAACGAATTTTGCAACCAGGAGTAGTACCATATGTTCGTTTACTAAAATAGAATATATTTTATGCATAGTTTAGCAATTTTTGAGTTCAATGAATGTCATCTTTGACAACTTTATTGAATCTGTTTCTGGGTTTTTTTAACAGAATTTGTAATGCTATATTAGAGATAAATCACATATTTGGTTTGTATTGACATTGGATAAACTTTTTTTATTTGTTAAGAATTGGAGTTCAAAAGAGGTTTACTAAAAAATGGGTATATCGACTTTTTACCAATTACAATTTGTGTAGGTCAATAAAAACATTAAGATATATGTAGAAGATTGAATTCATTATTCAGAGAACAATGGCATGGTCTTCTAGCATTTACACTATAATTCAATTGCTTATTATCTATTATATTGTGCAGTTTATCGTAGTATTTGAATAAGGCGGAGTAAAGTGGAGAGAAAACAGTGGTGAAAGATTATTTTTTAACCGTTATTCAAGGACGATATTGAGTTGTAATAATTGAAATGGTAATTTTTTTCAAATAATATGTATATTTTTAACCACATGTACACAATTGTTTCATCCGCGCATCGCGCGAGTTTACAACTAGTATCTATTATATACCTAAAACAATAGATTAGAGGTTTTAATACTTACCCATTCCAATTAATACTATTATTCTCTCTCCTCTCATTATACCACAAAACCGTCCGTTCCTTTTTAAAAAGCATTTTTCTTTGCATTCCATTTCTTCCATCTTTTTGTCAACTATCCATTCTTCTTCCCAACCCATTCCTCTTCTAACCTTTTGCCTTCTCTCTCTTTTATATAAACCGATCCTCTTCTAACCTTTTGCCTTCTCTCTCTTTTATATAAGCGAAACTCATTAGAGAGATATATGCATTGTCCATTTCGTCTCTTTGTTGGAGAAGGTTGTGTCATCTGAGGTAACCCTTACCTTTCTTCTCTTTTGTTTATGTTTTCTTTTTGTTACCTTTACCTCTCTTTAATCATTATGCTGAACAAGTTCTTTGTTAGAACAGTTCTTTGTAAAACCACCCAAAACCATAAGCAAACCCATCTCTTAGAGAGCACCATCTTCACTAATGTCGTTCGGGAATTTGGGTTTTCAATTTTAATTAGTTGTTTCTTTAAAACAGGGTTCGGGTTTCTAAGTATAAAATATGCGTTTTTGCCATACCGGTGGGGTTTCAATTTTATTTGTTTTTGCCATGTTTTATTTTCTTTAAAACAGGGAAAATTAAAGATTTGCACAACAGTGTATAAGATTATAGAGCTCTTCACTCATTGTCAATTGATTTTTGGTTAGACAATTTGATATAACATTATATGAGAGCAAATTATTCATGACACAATGATCCAATTACTACACGTCACCCAATAAAAATAGAGTGCTGCTAGATTTACCGGCCTTTAGCACACACTTAGTACACATTGGTAGGTGGCACTATTTTATTGGATGCTTGTTTTTGTTTGTGAGAAAATATGGAATAGTTTTAATAAGGTTTTTGTTTTTGTTTTTTATTTTAGAAAAAAATAATTTAATAGAAAAAAATATTTTTCACAAATTAGAAAAAATATATTGTTAAAAAACACTATTTTAATATAACAAATATTTTTTTTTTGAGAAAAATTGTTATAAACAATAAAAGTTAGTTTAGTATAAATAAAAAAACTTTTTTTTTACATATTAAATAGTTTTAACAAATAATAAAATTGTTTTAAATATTGTAAAATTCAAATAAAAATTAAGTTTAAAAATAAAGGGTGCCGCTGGCGCGGACCTTGAAAAATAACGGAATATTGGTTAATGGACGTTTGAGGGATTAAATGATTTAAAAATAATTAAAAAAACAAGTTTAAAAATAAGGGGTGCCACTGGCACGGACCTTTAAAAATAGTAGAATGTTGGGTAAATGGTTTTGAAGGACTAAATGAGTTAAAAATAATTTTAAAAAATTAAGTTTAAAAATAAGGTGTGTCACTGGCGCGGACTTTTAAAAATAAAAGAACATTAGATAAATGGGTGTTTGAGGGACTACATATGTTAAATATAAATTTAAAAAATTAAGTTTAAAAATAAGAGGTGCCGCTGACACGAACCTTTAAAACAAGAGAATATTGAGTAAACGGGTGTTTGAGGAAGTAAATCAGTTAAAAATAAATTTTTTTAAAAAGCAAAAGAATAATACTAGACAAAATAAGTTTAAAATAAGTTTAAATAAGAGAATATTCACTAATTAAATAAAATAAGTTTAAAATAAGTTTAAAAATAATGGGTGTCGCTGGTGCGGCCTGTAAAATAAGAGAATATTCGCTAAATGGGTGTTTAAGGGACTAAATGAGTTAAAACTATTTTTTTTAAAACAAAAATAATAATTAAAACAACAAAATTATTATTATAATAAATTATTATTATTATTTTTATCTCATTTCACATCATCTTAGCATTTTTCCTTTTTTTTAAGCAAAAGATGTATTTTTTTGCTTTGTTAGTGCTGCCTACCTAGGCACCTTGTACTAAGTATGTACGTGGTGTCGGGTAGAGAACCATTATTCATAAAAATATGTCCACGTGTTAGGTTGAAGTAACTCCACACGTGTTGGGGCATGTTGAGGCATAAAGTTGTAACACCCCGCTTAAAGTAATAACGGGTGGCCAGCCCTATACTATATTAAATCAGGAATTCCAGATGGTCCAGTCTCAACATCAACTGTCGGTACTATATAATATAGGACTAACTACCCGATATCATATAAGCGAGATGTTAAATAAATTAAAACATGCAACATAACACAACCCAACACTACAAAATTTCTAATAAATAAGAGAGATGCAAGAAAGAACTATAAGAAATGAAAGGAATCACTATACATGAATATGCCATAAATAAATAAACCCGAATAAGCTGTCGGGTCACAGCAAATACAATAACTGAAATGGAATAAATATAAACATGTCTATAAATAACCCTATGATACAAACCCGATATACAACATGAATCCTACCTAGAATTTTAAAGAAGTAGGAAGCGGCTACATGAAACATCCCGCAACAGTCCGCACCTGTCACAGCTCCCAAGACTCTGGATAGAAAGTCATCCGGCATCCATGCGGTAGGATACCTGTGGAAATATATATGTATATACAAGAAGGAGGGAGAAGAAAACGGGTCAGAGCCCCGAATGTGAAAATATTTAGCAAGTGTGTTAACCGTGCATAATAAATATCGGTGTACTTAATTTCATAAATAAGTGAGACCGCACTCTCGTGGAACCCCAACTCACCTCTCTTCTAAAGGCGCGCACCTATTCGCGTCCTCAAATTTTAGTTAAATTACCCCCATTGATTTTTTTTTTAGGACAACCTAACTTATCAGGCCTAGCCTATATCCACGAGAGCTACCTTCCCGTCATAATCTAAGGATCCACCCATTTCTAATCCTATTAGATTATGATTACAACAATTATGCCATAAAAGGCTTAATGAATTCCGATTAATAATCTCATGAATTATAATTATCATAATTCCTAAAACATTACCCCTATACGTATACATATATATATACACCTATAGGCTAAAACGTAAGAATTAATATACTTAATAATATGCACATGGAATATTGGCAAGACTTCTCTCTAATCCCAAAATTGTACTATGTTTCGTGCGTGGGGAGTCTCGCAAAGCGAAATCCAAACAAGGAACCGCCCCGTTACACTACTCTTGACAAGGTCAAGACCAGAGATCCGTGATACCACCTATGGAATTACTTCTCTCAAATCTCGACATGGCACTGCGTTTCGTGCGTGAGGTGTCTCGCAAAGCGAAATCCAAACAAGGAACCACCTCGTTACACTACTCCTGGGCAATGTCGATCCTAGAGATCCATACTCCTCAACATACAAGTTAATACTACCATTACTACTAACTATAACTCCTAAAGAAAGAAAGAAAGAAAGAAAGAAAGAAAGAAAGAAAACAAATAAGATAAAATAAAAGAACCTCCAATAATATCCTTGGGATGATGTAACCGAAATAATACCTTATGTGCGATACATCAACCCCCATCAATCTAGTACACCATAATCATCTAAGATGTACTTCATAAAAGTCCATATCCTTTCATCTATAGGATATATATATAAATATATATATATATAGGTATTTATTTCTAACCGTATATATATCATCATCAATCCAATAGCCAAGTGTACATACTACATATGATGTACAAGGCCATGCACATAATATACCCGGCTATATATATCGCCGATAAACTGCATCAATGCTATCATCTTCCCAGTGCCCGGCTCACGTAGCAATACTGGGGCCACCATGGTGGGACTAAATGACGCCCATCTCGTGGTAAACTCACGCACACGACGTCCCGGGAAGCGGTCATAGCTCCAAACCGACAATGAGACGAAACATACCCATCACGTCTCATCCCAAAATAAATATATATATATATATCATATGGTAACACACGGGACGACTATGACCTGGGGAATATCCACACCCTGCTTTTCTAGCCAGGATGCTCACCCACTACGCGCGCAACTTCCCAATGATAGCATGAGCGGGGTATGCTTAACCAATTAGGTATATATATCATTTACATGCATAATATATATAATCCATATGATCCAATCATATGATCAAGTAATAAACCATCATATACGGTTTAAAACTCCATACCATGTATGTCCATAACATAAAGATATCCATATATCTATATACATACAGATGTATATATATATCAACACATATTCACATATCCTTATCTATATATATATAAACTAATTCTCGTTCATATGTATAAGATATATATATAGCTGGCTATAAGTATACATAGTCCTCAATATACAAGCCGTCACCACAATTCCTTTAATTTACCTTGATACGTGAATATAATCCCATGCTTGAAACATATTCGATCATTTTCCTATGATGAATAGTCTCCCAAAACCATATGTATATATCTATACCTATATATATTCAACATTAGGGCTATCACCCAAGAGTTTGTGTAGGGATCTTTCACTACACATAACATCTATATCTCCGAGTACATTAAAAAATCTAGTAATCATTTTGACTATCGGTATACATATAACTAATAGTCTATCGGCCTCAAGCTCATTCTTTCAATCATCAAATAATCTCATTTCCCTCGGTTTCGACTATGGTTCGATCACTTTTGTGAATACCCTAATCTAAGATCCCTCTAAGAGTTCTTAGCCTCCCATCACATCTACACTTACTTTTAATCTACAATTAGGATTCCCAATCCCAAAGGTTTTCCCCCAAAATCTCTATACATAACTCCAAATACATACATGGATACATTTCTCCCAAATGACCCTAAGGAGTCCCCAAAACTCTAATGTGTGAGAAACTCCTTATGTGTCTCCAAGAACATATCTCTTACATCATAAGAGAAGGCCCCGAATCAATAAACCCAACCAAAAAGGGTTTGAATTCACTATGGAGAAAAATCTCAAAATGCCCTGTTTCCGAATCGATTCGGCCTCCCAGGCGAATCGATTCGGGTCCAAAGACCTGGGCTTCTGCAATAGGCCGAATCGATTCGGCTTGGGGTCCGAATCGATTCGGTCAATGCAGACCTGTTAATTTTACCAAACCGAATCGATTCGCTTGAGGGGGCGAATCGATTCGGACCTGCAATTTTTTGAAGGTTTCATCTGTTTCTTCAAAACCTACGAATTCTAAACCCTAAATTTCTCATTCCAATCCCCAATCCTTCATCAAATCATGATTTTAAGCCCATTAACCAACCCAAAGTTGATCCCAATCATCTCTATGTCATTAATTCTCAATTTAATCATTGATTTCAAGATTAAACCTAAAAATCTAGGTTTTGATATTAATACCCAAAAAACCATTTCTTTACCCCACTATTTATGAAATGAAATACACAAATAGCTATTTAGCAAGATTAAACACTTGCCTCAGGTTTGTAGAGGTTGGATCGTCCTCGATGTCGCGGTTGGGCCGGGAATCTCCAAGATTTCTTCCACTCTCTCTACCTTTCTTCTTCTTCCTCTTCTTCTTCTCTCTCTAGGGCTCTTCTCTCTTTCTCTCAAATGAGAAATGGCTTCATCCGTAAGCCTCCAACCTTTTAAAACAAAATCCCAGTTTTAAATGTTGATACACACTTTAAATGACTCGTTGACTCCAACTCAAGTCAAAACAACTTAAAAACATTCCGGAGCCGAAATAAGACCCAATGACAGTCATTTTGACTATCTCGACCCTTCCGGGATCGATGGTACCCTCAAAAATATCATCCGAAATACTTTGAAACGTCCTCTATTTTTGGATTTAAATTCCCAAATTTTAAAATTCTCCAATTTAATTAAATTTAATTTTCCCAAAATTAAATTTCTCAGTCTCAAAAGTCTTGGGGTGTTACAATCTTCCCCCCTTACAAAAATTTCGTCCGCGAAATTTAAGATATGCCTAGGACCTCAATATCATCTAGTCCTTATATCAATCCTCAAGATCACTATGCCGATCCTACTTTTTATAAATAAAAATGGTCTTGGAAGACATTGACTTACAAAAAACAATGAAGGATAACTGGATTTAATAAAGTAATTAGACAATGGTTGTTGTCAGCTATCAAAACAGTCTTTGATTTATTAAAAGAAGAGGATTGTGAAAAATTATAAAGTTGTCATTTACTTCCTTACCAACCACTATTACTTTGAACTTTAGAAGATTATCCGGACTTAAACAAATCAACCATCTTTTGATAACGTAATTTTGAAGGATCTACCTCCACGTAGTACAGTATATGTACTATTTATTGACTAACAGGGAAGTTAATAGTTATTCCACATACAAACCACAACCACCGAACAAATATGTTATATACTATTGAAATAAAATTCTCGGATTGTCCCACGAGTTGGGTGGGAATTATTAAGAGAGGGTGAGTACCAAACTTATGAAAGTTTAGAAATATAATTAAGTTATTCAGCAAAAGCCACCAAATACGAAACATAATTAAAAGTCACCAAATACGAAATAGAATTAATCGAATTAATGCCAATGCACGACTGGCATGGACGACTATTGGACTTAAGGCTTAATGGAGTAAGGGATTCAAAGAGTTTGTTTGTTACGTTTTATTTGTTAGAGTAAGGGATTCAAAGAGTTTTAAGTTCTAAAAACCTCTCCATCTACCACACTAACTCCTTGTCTCAATCCAATCCCGTCTCTAAACCTGCCCTATATATAATACGACTCTAATATTTCACCCCATCTATATTTCGTATCCAAATGCTATTCACATACTTACAAGGTAAAGTCCCAACCCACAAACCAAATTTCATTCTTATATATACACGTAGATTAAAATTCTTGATACACTCATATATTGAACTTTATTTCAGATCTATATATATAGAGAGATAAAAGATGGGTTGTGGGCGAAGAACTTGCATGACAATCACATGTTTGCTGGTGGTGGTTATAGCCATCGGGCAAATGCTCGGATTTGGAGTTTTAGAGTATGGGCTTAAGCTGCTGGGGAAATTTTTGCAATCTTCTAACGCTGATGAGAACGAACATAAGGAGGTGGAGGAGGAGGAGGAGGAATCTTCTTATTGGAGTTGGCTCTGGCCATTTGGTAATTGAACTTTTTAGGCCTCTTGTTTAACTTTTATAGGGAACTTATGCGAAGGTTTGAGATTATCAAAGAAATAAAAAGTGCATGCGATTTTTATCATGCACTCAACTATGTCATATTGGTTTTTGTTTCCTTTCACAGCTTCAATAAAAAAATATTTTTACTTTAATAGATTCTCTCTCTCTCTCTCTCTCTCTCTCTATATATATATATATATATATATATATATATATATATATATATATATATATATATATATATGACGTAGTTGATACATGCTTCGATATTTAATACATGTGTAATAAGACTTTTTGAGAAAAAATTATTTTGAAATGACCGCTGATGACATGTTTTATGTAAATAAGACTTATCGTGTTAGTTTCAAATTAATTTTGTGTTATTTCGTATCTTGTCTAGAACTGACACCCGTAATACTCAATTTATCCCAAATTATGACTAGTTCATTTTTTTAAACATAATTAACAAATCAAATCTTACTGTATAGAAAAAGTGTATGTGATTTTTTAGTTCACCTTTCTTGATGAATCGAAAGTAGGCAAGGCAACTGCCCTAAGTTGATTCACTTTAAAAATGTAAGTCTCTCAATTAGTTGGAGCATTTGGTAACCAAATGGATAATGACTACTTATGATCCATTTATTTGGAAGAAATCAAAAATTGAAAGTTGATAACTTTCTTTACATGATCCCTTTAATGGGAAGCAAGGAAAATTGAATTAACTTTCTATACGAAAAAGGAACCAAACCATGTTCATCTTATTTTGATTTGGTTGGAGGGAGGAAAGGTGATTGTTTTTTAAAGTCGTCTTTTGTGTTTCGTACGAATCAAGAAAAACTAAAATATACATTTTTTGGATATATATATTCTTAAGTTCAATATTTGGATGTTGTAATAACCCGCCCTTTTGGAGACGATTAAATCCCATAATTAAGTATAATTTGGAATTTAGAGAATTTCTCGAAATAGTGATTTCTGGGATTTTCGAGGATTTAATGATTTTCGAAGGGTGTTATAAATTATTTTGGAACCATATCGGTCGAGATATTTTATTTATATGTCGCCACGGAGTATAGCGACAAAAGAAGTGAGATTTTGAGTAGAACACCGCATTTAATTATTTTGGGTTGGAATAGTGATTTGCGGTCAAGTACCTCGGATGGGAATTTCGACTGCGCCATAATTCTCGGAATGGCCGAGATAGTCGGAAAAGAGTGTCCGATTGTCGAAAATGAGTTTCGGGTAATTTTAGAGGTAAAAGTAACTCGTAATTGGGTAAACGAGTCGTTTTTGGGTTTTAAAGGGTTAAAACCCTTTTCTCTATATATAAAGAGGAAGAGAGGGAGAAAAAGAGAAAGAAAAGAAGAGAAAGAGAGAGAAGAGAGAGAGGAGGAAGAAAAGAGGAAAAAATGGGGAGATTCCGGCCACCCTCCGCGGGATTCGGCTCGAGGTCGTCGGATTTTATCCACGAGGCAAGTGTTTACTTGATTTATTTGTTTTTATGCATAAATATCTCATATCATTGTTGGTATAACAAACCCTAATGATTTTGGGTTGGGTATTCGTGGATAAAACGCGTTTTTGGGAGTTAAAACGAATAAACCCCTAAAAATGGTAAATTGGAGAAACTTAGGTTTTAATTGAAATTTATTGGTGATTCCGGGTTCTAGGATGTTTAGAACCCTTAATATAGGTGTATTTGTAGTTGGTTGAGGTTGTAGGGCGTTGGGTGACGCGTCAAAAGCTTGGGAGAAGCTTTAATGGCTGAAACCTTCTCGAAGAAGGTGATGAATAGTAACCCGCAGCCTTTAGGGTCATTTTTGACTAGGAAAAGAATTGATTTAGCTTTCGGTCAAAACACGAAAGTTGTATATCTCTTCGATACGGTCGCGTGGGTGCTGACCGCGTATTTTTCTGATTTTTGTACGATTTTATATGATTTTTACAAGATGACAGCTCCGGGTTGAAAGTACCAACTCGGAAATCAAATCGGAAATTGGAAAAAAATAAAGGCTAGAAACTATTGTGTAGATGTTTGGGATGATTTTTGGTGTAGAGTAGAAACCATGAAAATGAATTTGGATTGATTTTTGGGTATTTTGGAGTTTGAGAAATCGCCCAAACTGTGACCCTCGAACAGGCCGAATCGATTCGGGTACAGGCCGAATCGATTCGCCTAAGGGGAATTGGGTTTCTGCAATGGGCCAAATCGATTCGGGTACAGACCGAATCTATTCGCCATTTACAGACCTGTTTGCAGAATACTTTCCGAATCGATTCGGATTGGGAACCGAATCGATTCGCCCACCCGAATCGATTCGCTAAAGGGGTGAATCGATTCGCTTAGGTCAAAATTTCTAGTTTTCTCCCTTAAAGAGTATGGGGAGTTGAATTACCAATTGGGATAGTTTGGGGGTATATATATATAATATATACTTCACTTAGAGAAGAATAGTATCATTGGAGATATCCAATAAATCCTTAGAATAGGATCGAGGTATATAGTGATTATTAAAGTAAGAAATACTTTGGATTTAGAATCATGCAACTATGAATGCATGATTACGATTCCTGGAGGGAATCTTTGGGATATTTGGTCATCGCTAGATGCTATAGGCCACTATGGCCGTTTATATATATATTCTACGAAGAATATGTAGGATATATATATACTGTGTGTTTGGGGTATATATATATATGATGATGATGGAAATGATTTTGAAAATACATAAATGAATATTTTCAAAATGGAAAAATAAATGATTTTCATAATTAATAAAATTGAGGATACACACCTCTCTAAATCGCTATCATAAGGGAAGTTGCGTTCGTATGGTGAAGCCCCCTGGCTAATGATGCAGGGTGGATATAGTCCTAGGCCATGGGAGCGCTTATGGTTGTATATTTTCTGCGGGGGTAGGGAGATTCCGGGTGTGGTCTTGGCTACCACGTAGGCTCATGGCCGCTTCCCGACGTGTTTCGATATAGGATCCCAGGTTGTCTTGGAGGCCCTGGAAGATGATAGCCATTTAGGGGTGCGCACAGTGGAGAAATCCGGACGTGCGGTCTTAGAACGCGTTTATTAAAGCAGTTCATAATAATGGATTTGCTTTAATTACATTTCCTGGATATAGGAAGGGAAATGGGTTATATATAAATTGGCTTCGGTAACACTTCCCGGATGGAAGAAGGGATGTGGAAGCATATGTTATGATCAAAGCATTTTTATGATAATGAAATTGTCTTTGAATACATTTCCTGAGTATAAAAAGGGAAATGGGATATTTTGATAAGGAAAAGCATTTTTATGTTAATAAAATTGGCTTTCAAAAAAGTATATGATTTGTTAAAGCAATTCATGATAATGAATTGCCTTCTATAAATTACATTTCCTGGATATGAGAAGGGAAATGGAAGTTTTTGAAATGAAAAGGATAAGTATTTATAAATACTTTATGTATCAAGTAATCCTCAGTCCGGGAGATATTTATATTATCCGGAAGTATATTGTAGATGTATGTACATGTATAAATTGGGTGCCGAGGGTCTAATGAATCCCGACGATCGACCGTGCCGCATAGTAGTGTATCGGGGGGGTTCCTTGTTTGGATTTCGCTTTGCGAGACACCCCACGCACGAATATGGCACTGTGTTGAGACTGGGGAGAAGTTTAATCCTTAGTGCTCTTATATTATTATATGTTATGATATATATATATTATATATCTTTCTGTATTGAGGGACTGGCGGATCTCAAAGATCGACCTTGCTGCATAGTAATGTATCGGGGGGGGTCCTTGTTTGGATTTCGCTTCGCGAGACACCTCACGCACGAACATGGCATAGCGTCGAGATTAAAGTGAAGTTAGCCTTTAGTACATCTGTTTGACTCTCTAGGTTAGATAGTGGTTGGGTATTAGATTAGTTTAGCAGGGTAGCTTGACTAGAAAGTTTAAGGGATGCGCTAGGTGTGCACTGTTAGAGGAGAGGTGAGGGGTATCTCACGAGAGTGCCATATGAGATAAAACAATTTTTCTAAAAATAAAGCATTTATGCACTTGCAAAATATTTTCTAAACCTTCGGGCTCTGACCCGTTTGTCTACTCTCCTTTCTTTCTCTATACTGTATATATATAGGTGTCCAGACACAGGGACGCCTGGATGGAAACTCTTTCGAGTCAGACGTCTGCTGCAGCAGCTGTGGATGCTTGCAGGTTATCGGTAGACGTTTCTTTCCTTGTACTCTAGATAGGAGATATTGTATAAACACTCGAGCCAAAGGCTCAATTGCATTTATTTATTCTTTCAGTACAACATTCGATATGGTTGTATTATTTGGACCGAGTGTTCGGTTATTTTAGTTCCTTTCTTTTCCATTTCAGTTCATTACGCATTTAATTGTGAATGTTTTAATTTGTGCGCTAAAAAGAGTAGTTAGATAAAAGTTTTTAACGGCCACCTAATAGGATATTAGTAATTAATTGGATTTTCGGCAGTGATGCTAAGAATGATCCATATGAAACTCCTGTTTTAATTTAATATTGGAGTGATCGCCCGGTATCTTATTAGGCAGGTTGTTACAGATGGTATCAGAGCATCATGTTCTAGTGTCTTTAGGAATCTGTGCGGACGTACTACGCTTTCAGCGTTGCTCTCGATTTGTATAGAGCCCCAGGATTAGGATTGTTGATATCTCTTGTGAGATTTCGTTCTCCTGCCATATTATGAGATTATAGAAATCTTTTGCGCGCTCGTTTGAGAATCGTGTGCGGAGCTTGGATGGCAGCAGGAGGTGAGGCTTAGCTGGTACAGCTGGCAGAAGGTTGGGATGAGTACCTTAGTAGAGGTCACTCTCTCTATGGTAATTGTTAAGAATTATGTCAATGACTACTAAAGCATAGTAGTTACGAGTACCATAGTGCCGCCGTAATAGAGTGTGGTACTAAAGTTAGATTACCCCGTGGAGATAAGGATTCCAAAGGGATCTTACAGATAGTTCTAACCGTGAGTCCCCATGAATCAGCAGGATGAGAAGAATGCAGCTTTGGGAATTATTCGCCTAAGGTTCAGCAGAGGTATATGGTGTGAGTATTTGGCGTGACTAGATATAGTCGCGGTATTAGTTAGCCCTAGACTCGTGTATGTATTTTGAGTTGTGGCGGTCTCGATAACATTTTAATGTATGACTATGTGTTTTCCGCAATAGCGGAATATTATTTCCCTTCATTCGCCATAGAGGCGGGTGCTTATATTTTGTATATATACGTATACGGTATATGGTGTAACGGAGCGATAGAAGGCTAATAATGGCAAGTCTATCGTGTCCGCAGTTCTTGGAGGGAACAAGTTGTTATTCTGGTGTCTCACCTTGATACAGGTTGAGTACACCTTTGCTATTATGGATTTATGGAACCTCGATGAGCAGAGGCTTCCTTATTTCGGGTGGTATATGTGGCAACCTTATAGATATAATTTGAGGCCCACAGAATCGTTGTTGAGCGATAAGATTTAGCTCAGTATTAGTTTGCGCAAGGACTTAGGAACGAGTGCGAGCGCAGGGTGGTATGACTCTTAGTTAGAGATAGGAGTTCAGATCACCTTTTGTTGGATTAGGGGATAGGGTTATCCCGATTGCATGTTGAAATGACTGAACTCCACAACCAACGAAGTCAAGGGTTAATGTGTGGAGGGGTTCCTTGTTTGGATTTCGCTTTGCGAGACACTCCACACATGACTCTTAACGGCGTCGGGAGTGGGGAGCTGTTATGGGATGCAAGGATGTTGATCTTGTGGAAAGGTCTTATAGTGTGGATGAACCACTATAGGCTATGAACCACATAATGTTAATATACTTATGGAAATATTGTGCTATGGAGAAGCACTAAAGTGGTCCCTTCGCCACAAATGGGTGGGTGAGGTTGGACTTAGAGAATTGATTTGAGGACAATAGTCGGGCCTTAATGAAAAGGCAAGTTTTGAGGAGCTATATTTTGGGTATTATGTTCGTGACACTTTCCACAGAAAGTGGGCACTTGATTAGTTAGGTTTCCTTCTGTATGGGCGGAAGGATAAGATAGTAAGAATGCGTTCATAGGCTAGCCTAGTAGGATTTAGGACGTCCCGCTTCTGTGCCTTGGGTCGTTATATCTCGATGACCGACTACGCGAGGGAGTAGTGTAACGGGAGGGTTCCTTGTTTGGATTTCGCCTTGGCGAGACGTCCCACGCATGAAACCAAGCACTTGTCGGGAGTTGGGAGAGGCCTTGGGCACTAGGGACATACTTAGGACTATATTAGTTTCGAATAGGTAGTGTAACGCATAGATCGTAGCATTTTTAGGATATAGGTTCACTAGTATTAGCAGCGCCGAGGTTAGGAATATTGAAATGCGCGGGTTCGGAGGACCCATAGATGAGTATTACACCGAGGAAAGGAGATCCTTATTGGGAGAGAGTGATGCGTGTTAGACGTTCGTAATGTATGTGCTGATATGCACAAGTTAGAAAGGTGTATGGGCACCTTGGTAAGGTGGTTTGATATACCGCCTAGTTAAGATAAGAGTAGTACACGAGATTGAAATCCATGCCAAGAGGCATTTTAGAGGATGGGTATTAAGTGACGTATTAGAGTCACTTTATGATTGCGGTAGCCGCATAGTGTATGGTTAGGAACCATTAGGTTAGTATCTTTTTCCTTGAGGTTTTAGGATTTGTAGTAATCCTAGTTAGAGGGTGCAAGTTACATCTGAATTTCGAGGACGAAATTCTGTTGTAAGGGGGGGAGTATGTAATAACCCGCCCTTTTGGAGACGATTAAATCCCATAATTAAGTATAATTTGGAATTTGGAGAATTTCTCGAAATAGTGATTTATGGGATTTTCGAGGATTTAATGATTTTCGAAGGGTGTTATAAATTATTTTGGAACCATATAGGTCGAGATATTTTATTTATATGTCGCCACGGAGTATAGCGACAAAAGAAGTGAGATTTTGAGTAGAACACCGCATTTAATTATTTTGGGTTGGAATAGTGATTTGCGGTCAAGTACCTCGGATGGGAATTTCGACTGCGCCATAATTCTTGGAATGGCCGAGATAGTCGGAAAAGAGTGTCCGATTGTCGAAAATGAGTTTCGGGTAATTTTAGAGGTAAAAGTAACTCGTAATTGGGTAAACGAGTCGTTTTTGGGTTTTAAAGGGTTAAAACCCTTTTCTCTATATATAAAGAGGAAGAGAGGGAGAAAAAGAGAAAGAAAAGAAGAGAAAGAGAGAGAAGAGAGAGAGGAGGAAGAAAAGAGGAAAAAATGGGGAGATTCCGGCCACCCACCGCGGGATTCGGCTCGAGGTCGTCGGATTTTATCCACGAGGCAAGTGTTTACTTGATTTATTTGT
Source organism: Sambucus nigra (assembly GCA_949130495.1). NCBI lineage: Eukaryota > Viridiplantae > Streptophyta > Magnoliopsida > Dipsacales > Adoxaceae > Sambucus > Sambucus nigra. The sequence goes on from OX422214.1 coordinate 447,359,663, forward strand.
TTTTATGCATAAATATCTCATATCATTGTTGGTATAACAAACCCTAATGATTTTGGGTTGGGTATTCGTGGATAAAACGCGTTTTTGGGAGTTAAAACGAATAAACCCCTAAAAATGGTAAATTGGAGAAACTTAGGTTTTAATTGAAATTTATTGGTGATTCCGGGTTCTAGGATGTTTAGAACCCTTAATATAGGTGTATTTGTAGTTGGTTGAGGTTGTAGGGCGTTGGGTGACGCGTCAAAAGATTGGGAGAAGCTTTAATGGCTGAAACCTTCTCGAAGAAGGTGATGAATAGTAACCCGCAGCCTTTAGGGTCATTTTTGACTAGGAAAAGAATTGATTTAGCTTTCGGTCAAAACACGAAAGTTGTATATCTCTTCGATACGGTCGCGTGGGTGCTGACCGCGTATTTTTCTGATTTTTGTACGATTTTATATGATTTTTACAAGATGACAGCTCCGGGTTGAAAGTACCAACTCGGAAATCAAATCGGAAATTGGAAAAAAATAAAGGCTAGAAACTATTGTGTAGATGTTTGGGATGATTTTTGGTGTAGAGTAGAAACCATGAAAATGAATTTGGATTGATTTTTGGGTATTTTGGAGTTTGAGAAATCGCCCAAACTGTGACCCTCGAACAGGCCGAATCGATTCGGGTACAGGCCGAATCGATTCGCCTAAGGGGAATTGGGTTTCTGCAATGGGCCAAATCGATTCGGGTACAGACCGAATCTATTTGCCATTTACAGACCTGTTTGCAGAATACTTTCCGAATCGATTCGGATTGGGAACCGAATCGATTCGCCCACCCGAATCGATTCGCTAAAGGGGTGAATCGATTCGCTTAGGTCAGAATTTCTAGTTTTCTCCCTTAAAGAGTATGGGGAGTTGAATTACCAATTGGGATAGTTTGGGGGTATATATATATAATATATACTTCACTTAGAGAAGAATAGTATCATTGGAGATATCCAATAAATCCTTAGAATAGGATCGAGGTATATAGTGATTATTAAAGTAAGAAATACTTTGGATTTAGAATCATGCAACTATGAATGCATGATTACGATTCCTGGAGGGAATCTTTGGGATATTTGGTCATCGCTAGATGCTATAGGCCACTATGGCCGTTTATATATATATTCTACGAAGAATATGTAGGATATATATATACTGTGTGTTTGGGGTATATATATATATGATGATGATGGAAATGATTTTGAAAATACATAAATGAATATTTTCAAAATGGAAAAATAAATGATTTTCATAATTAATAAAATTGAGGATACACACCTCTCTAAATCGCTATCATAAGGGAAGTTGCGTTCGTATGGTGAAGCCCCCTGGCTAATGATGCAGGGTGGATATAGTCCTAGGCCATGGGAGCGCTTATGGTTGTATATTTTCTGCGGGGGTAGGGAGATTCCGGGTGTGGTCTTGGCTACCACATAGGCTCATGGCCGCTTCCCGACGTGTTTCGATATAGGATCCCAGGTTGTCTTGGAGGCCCTGGAAGATGATAGCCATTTAGGGGTGCGCACAGTGGAGAAATCCGGACGTGCGGTCTTAGAACGCGTTTATTAACGCAGTTCATAATAATGGATTTGCTTTAATTACATTTCCTGGATATAGGAAGGGAAATGGGTTATATATAAATTGGCTTCGGTAACACTTCCCGGATGGAAGAAGGGATGTGGAAGCATATGTTATGATCAAAGCATTTTTATGATAATGAAATTGTCTTTGAATACATTTCCTGAGTATAAAAAGGGAAATGGGATATTTTGATAAGGAAAAGCATTTTTATGTTAATAAAATTGGCTTTCAAAAAAGTATATGATTTGTTAAAGCAATTCATGATAATGAATTGCCTTCTATAAATTACATTTCCTGGATATGAGAAGGGAAATGGAAGTTTTTGAAATGAAAAGGATAAGTATTTATAAATACTTTATGTATCAAGTAATCCTCAGTCCGGGAGATATTTATATTATCCGGAAGTATATTGTAGATGTATGTACATGTATAAATTGGGTGCCGAGGGTCTAATGAATCCCGACAATCGACCGTGCCGCATAGTAGTGTATCGGGGGGGTTCCTTGTTTGGATTTCGCTTTGCGAGACACCCCACGCACGAATATGGCACTGTGTTGAGACTGGGGAGAAGTTTAATCCTTAGTGCTCTTATATTATTATATGTTATGATATATATATTATATATCTTTCTGTACTGAGGGACTGGCGGATCTCAAAGATCGACCTTGCTGCATAGTAATGTATCGGGGGGGTTCCTTGTTTGGATTTCGCTTCGCGAGACACCCCACGCACGAACATGGCATAGCGTCGAGATTAAAGTGAAGTTAGCCTTTAGTACATCTGTTTGACTATCTAGGTTAGATAGTGGTTGGGTATTAGATTAGTTTAGCAGGGTAGCTTGACTAGAAAGTTTAAGGGATGCGCTAGGTGTGCACTGTTAGAGGAGAGGTGAGGGGTATCTCACGAGAGTGCCATATGAGATAAAACAATTTTTCTAAAAATAAAGCATTTATGCACTTGCAAAATATTTTCTAAACCTTCGGGCTCTGACCCGTTTGTCTACTCTCCTTTCTTTCTCTATACTGTATATATATAGGTGTCCAGACACAGGGACGCCTGGATGGAAACTCTTTCGAGTCAGACGTCTGCTGCAGCAGCTGTGGATGCTTGCAGGTTATCGGTAGACGTTTTTTTCCTTGTACTCTAGATAGGAGATATTGTATAAACACTCGAGCCAAAGGCTCAATTGCATTTATTTATTCTTTCAGTACAGCATTCGATATGGTTGTATTATTTGGACCGAGTGTTCGGTTATTTTAGTTCCTTTCTTTTCCATTTCAGTTCATTACGCATTTAATTGTGAATGTTTTAATTTGTGCGCTAAAAAGAGTAGTTAGATAAAAGTTTTTAACGGCCACCTAATAGGATATTAGTAATTAATTGGATTTTCGACAGTGATGCTAAGAATGATCCATATGAAACTCCTGTTTTAATTTAATATTGGAGTGATCGCCCGGTATCTTATTAGGCAGGTTGTTACAGATGTATTAATGTATTACTACAAGGTCAGATGACTATTTAATGCTCATATTTTCTTATTTTCTTATATTTTCTGTCTACTGAGCGATACACAATTTAGTGTGCTAGAAAGGAAAAATAATCTTTCCACTTTCAATTATATTTTTTCATCTTTTATCTTCCTTTCACCAAACACGGGTGTTTTAGAAATTCAATCACATGCATATTAGTGTCATGTTAATCGATATACTTAACGTGACAATTCATATATTTTAGTCGTGTTTTGGAAAACACAACACGACAAAGGTTTTTGAAACACGACGCAATATGAATTCATGTTATAGTAAATGACATGAACACAACCCGTTTAAAACATGAAATGACACGACTAACACGATTCTTAAATTTTACACTTAGTTGAACATAAATAAATGCATATATAAGAACGATAACACGAGTAAAAACACGATTATCACAACAAGACAAAGTTGACATGACTTCACGACTTATAAATTTGACAAAAACATGAAATAATTTTGTATAAAAAAGGACCGACATACTCAACATATTGTGTCAATTTTGGATCAATTTTGTGTCATGTCTTTGGATGTTCTCACCCGTATTTAAATTATAGTGACACGATATAATGTCATACTTTGGGAAACACAGATATATACATCTTTTATTTATTAGGCAATGTTTTGAGTGGAACCTCTTAATCTCCACAAATGCTCTGATAAAGAAACAACTCTAAGGGTATAAACAAAAAACTATTTTACAAGTTAAAACTCAATCTAAGGATACTAGTAAAATAGATAAAAGTCATTTTGAAACCCCAAAATCAAGTCATATTTCCAGTCGTGCATTGGCATTAAGGCTTCAGTTTTGGCATTAAGCCTTAATGCCAATGCACGACCCTTGGAATGGATGACTATTGGACAACTCTAAGGGAATGGACGACTATTGGTCCTCTTTCTCTTCCAAGCTACTTCAGTTTTCTTCAAATCGTTAATAAGTCGCTTCGTCCTTGTCATAACAATTTTTGTTTTGTCTTCGTTGTCTATCTCTAAGTCTACGGCCTTATAAAATGCATTGCACATTTTATCGAAACGCTCATTCTCGGGATTCAAAGTCCAATCCGAGTATAAAATTTTTACCTTAGTGTGAGATCTCTTCATATCTTTCCTCCAACATCGAAGGATATATTTTTCGAGGATAATGTGAATGTTATTGTTAATGAACAACAATAGCATGCCTGCAAATTATTCCTCTAAATTCAAACAACTGACAAGTACACTGAATATCAGGATCAAACTCATTGAAAAAATAGTAAAAGGGGTCTGTCGGCCCGCCCCCAACCATGTCCTCTGAAACGACATTTAATAACATTGAATGAAATAGATATTTGAAACAACATTTAATAAAAAACTACTAAAATTAAATAATGCATACAATAGTCTAGGGAAAAATTATCTACAATGAACATATTAAAGAGGACAAATTAGTGAAAATGAGGAATACATACCAGTTACCAATTTTATTTGCTACCAGAAATGAGGGTATACATACCACTTACCAATTCTTGTTACTTAAGGAAATTAGGGTTTAAATCATAAAGGGTATGTCATTTGTTGTTTGGGGTATGTTGGTAATTTTGGTTAGAGATGTTTTGTCCACTATTAACTCCAACTGGACTGATTTGCTATATTACTTATTGTGCAATGTAATACCCACACTTTTTATTACGTACTTGTATTTCGACCTATTTATATGTCAACGTACGATTAACAAAAATCTAAATTTACATGTCTTATTTATTTGTGTTTATATGGCTTATTTAAGCACCTTGGTAAAGTTTTATGCAATTTGGACAAAAAATAAATGATGCACGGACACGAGTACTAGAATGCAGCACTTTTCGACGGTATGCGAAACTGCGAAAACATAACTATGTATGAATTGTTTAAGACATTTGGTAAGTAAAAACATAATTTGGGTTTCCAATTTTTATTAGTTGTTGCTTTAAAACATGGTTGGAGTTTCTAAGTATAAAATATGCGTTTTTGCCATACAGGTGGGCTTTCAATTTTATTTTTTTTTGCCATGTTTTATTTGCTTTAAAACAGGGTTGGGTTCTCAAATATTCATATTCATTACCGGTGATGTTTTATTTCTTTACAACTCACACCAATCCAACCAAACCATATGTATTCCCAAGACACTACTCCTCACCTTATATAAGATTCTACCCTCATGGAAAATTTTCAGAATTATCTGAAAGAGAGAAATATGGAGTTGGGTTGTTTAATATTTTATTGTAGTTGAACAAAAGGAAGCACAAATAGCGGTTTTACAACTGATTCTTTTTTTCGTTGAATAAAAGGAAGCACAAACAGGGACCATTACATAAACAATGGTCAGACTTTTCTTGGGATTAAACGATTTTTGTATCACTGGATGTTAAAGTCATATTGAACATTGGTTGATTTAGTAGAAATGAATGAATAGCCTTTGCATCCGGTTCAGAAGTAAATCTTAAAGGAGACAAAGAAAGAAAAAAAGAAAGAAAGAAAGAAAGAGACGGAGATAGTGATTGAGAGTACGCGGGGGATGGATTTGATAGTTAGGAGCTTAAGGTGTATTTAATATTTTCTTTCCTTTTAGTTTTTTTTATAGATATTTGAGAGTTTTTGAAGAATGATTTGACATAAAGTTAACAGGGAAAATTAGAGAGTTGCACAATAGTATATAAGATCATAAAGGCTCTTCACTCATTATCAATTGATTTTTGATTAGATGATTTGATATGACATAATATGAGAGAAAATTATTCATGACACAATGATCCAATTAATACACGTCACCCAATAAAAATAGAGTGCTGCTAGATTTACCGGCCTTTAGCACACACTTAGTACACATTGGTAGGTGGCACTATTTTATTGGATGCTTATTTTTCTTTGTGAGAAAATATGGTATAGTTTTAATAAGGTTTTTTGTTTTTGTTTTTTATTTTAGAAAAAATTATTTTAATAGATTTTTTTTTTTCACAAATTAGAAAAAATATATTGTTAAAAAACACTATTTTAATATAACAAATATTTTTTTTTGAGAAAAACTGTTATAAACAATAAAAGTTAGTTTAGTATAAATAAAAAAAACTTTTTTTTTACATTTTTAAACAGTTTTAAGAAATAATAAAATTGTTTTAAATATTGTAAAATTCAAATAAAAATTAAGTTTAAAAATAAAAGGTGCTGCTGGTGCGGACCTTTAAAAATAACGGAATATTGGTTCATGGACGTTTGAGGGATTAACTGATTTAAAAATAATTAAAAAAAACAAGTTTAAAAATAAGGGGTGCCGCTGGCGCGGACCTTTAAAAATAGTATAATGTTGGGTAAATGGTTTTGAAGGACTAAATGAGTTAAAAATTAAGTTTAAAAATAAGGTGTGTCGCTGGCGCAGACTTTTAAAAATAAAAGAACATTGGATAAATGGGTGTATGAGGGACTACATATGTTAAATATAAATTTAAAAAATTAAGTTTAAAAATAAGAGGTGCCGCTGACGCGAACCTTTGAAACATGAGAATATTGAGTTAACGGGTGTTTGAGGAACTACATCAGTTAAAAATAATTTTTTTTAAAAGCAAAATAATAATATGAGACAATCCGAGAGATAGTGTTAAGCTAATTAAGTAAAATAATTTTAAAAATAATGGGTGTCGCTGGTGCGGCCTGTAAAATAAGAGAATATTCGCTAAAAGGGTGTTTAAGGGACTAAATGAGTTAAAACTATTTTTTTTAAACAAAAATTATAATTAATAAAATAAAATTATTCTTATAATAATTTTTTTAATTATTTTTATCTCATTTCACATCATCTTAGGATTTTTTTCTTTTTTTAAGCAAAAGATGTATTTTTTTGCTTTGTTAGTGATGTCTACCTAGGCACCCTGCACTAAGTATGTACGTGGGATCGGTTAGAGAACCATTAATCATAAAAATATGTCCATGTGTTAGGCTGAAGTAACTCCACACGTGATGGGGCATGTTGAGGCATAAAGTCTCACATGGAAAAACTAGACACATTCATCCCTCCACCCATTCACAATTGGTTTTTGGTTGGATGATCCACTATTTATAAGTCAAAGTCAATTTATCGAGCCTATCTCATTGCTACTACATTTCAATTCAACCTGAAGTTGAAATATTCGAATGTATTTACATTTCAAAGTTTGTTTTGCTATTATTCTCACGTAACAAAATATATGTGTTCCTTTTCATATATAAAGTATATCATAGATCTGCAAAAAGCTCGCGTATCGCGCAGGACTATAACCTAATTTATATATATATTCATCGACTCAACAACGATTCAACATGCTGTCAGGGAGGACAAATCGTACATCGATTGAGAACTAAAAAAAGTTGTCTAGACGAGCTATAAAATCTATGTGATGCTTGGAAAACTTCAATTAGTTTAGGTTGTCCCACATGGGTTTGTGAGTGAAGATGTGATCCGACCTATAACCTATAAATAAGTGGCTTTTGTTAGCCAATTTTTGTAATTACATTAACGACTGGTGATGTCTTGGCATATATAACCAATTTAAGTTTTGAATACTTCAAATTTTAGAATTGTTGTAGGACGAACATGACTTTCTTGACGTCTTCCTCTTAACCATCTCCCTTTTTCACAACCCACTACCACTACAACTATCCCATCCGATAAAAGGGTGGTTCGAGTATAGTTACATAGTCGTGCTTGAGGACGGGGCCGTGTTAATTGTTTGGAGGATGGAAGACGGTGGTGTGGAGATGTTAAATGAGTTTGAGAACAGGGTGAAGGTTGTTGCTAAGTTGAGCACGAACTTAGCCACTGCTGTCTTTAATGGAAGTTTAGCCACTTCTGGTCACCGTAAGTTTTATTCTCTATTTATCCCTACAAATTTATCATAGTTCTATTTATTATATAGCCGAACATTGAGTCATTGCAACTGGTAAGAACAAATATAAACTTCATGCTAAAGATTAACTTTGGAACACAAAATTCTGTTTTATTACTTAATTATATAATTTTTGTACCAGTGAAATTTTTATCAAAATTTGTTAAAATGACTATGAAAGCTATGCATATTAGCGTCTAGAGCAATATCTAATTTAAATAGAACTAATACTACTTTCATAATAGCATTTCCCCTTGTTCTTTGAATCCCCCTACAAACGTCTCAGTTTTTGTTACAATTTTATAATACCGACTTAGTTTTTATTCATGGCCAAAGTTGGCATTTCGCAAAATTCCAAACATTTGGGAACGAATTTTGCTACCAGGAGTAGTACCATATGTTCGTTTACTAAAATAGAATATATTTTATGCATAGTTTAGCAATTTTTGAGTTCAATGAATGTCATCTTTGACAACTTTATTGAATCTGTTTCTGGGTTTTTTTAACAGAATTTGAAATGCTATATTAGAGATAAATCACATATTTGGTTTGTATTGACATTGAATAAACTTTTTTTATTTGTTAAGAATTGGAGTTCAAAAGAGGTTTACTAACAAATGGGTATATCAACTTTTTACCAATTACAATTTGTGTAGGTCAATAAAAACATTAAGATATATGTAGAAGATTGAATTCATTATTCAGAGAACAATGGCATGGTCTTCTAGCATTTACACTATAATTCAATTGCTTATTATCTATTATATTGTGCAGTTTATCGTAGTATTTGAATAAGGCGGAGTAAAGTGGAGAGAAAACAGTGGTGAAAGATTATTTTTTAACCGTTATTCAAGGACGATATTGAGTTGTAATAATTGAAATGGTAATTTTTTTCAAATAATATGTATATTTTTAACCACATGTACACAATTGTTTCATCCGCGCATCGCGCGGGTTTACAACTAGTATCTATTATATACCTAAAACAATAGATTAGAGGTTTTAATACTTACCCATTCCAATTAATACTATTATTCTCTCTCCTCTCATTATACAACAAAACCGTCCGTTCCTTTTCAAAAAGCATTTTTCTTTGCATTCCATTTCTTCCATCTTTTTGTCAACTATCCATTCTTCTTCCTAACCCATTCCTCTTCTAACCTTTTGCCTTCTCTCTCTTTTATATAAACCGATCCTCTTCTAACCTTCTGCCTTCTCTCTCTTTTATATAAGCGAAACTCATTAGAGAGATATATGCATTGTCCATTTCATCTCTTTGTTGGAGAAGGTTGTGTCATCTGAGGTAACCCTTACCTTTCTTCTCTTTTGTTTATGTTTTCTTTTTGTTACCTGTACCTCTCTTTAATCATTGTGCTGAACAAGTTGTTTGTTAGAGCAGTTCTATGTAAAACCACCAAAAACCATAAGCAAACCCATCTCTTAGAGAGCACCATCTTCACTAATGTCGTTCGGGAATTTGGGTTTTCAACTGTAATTAGTTGTTGCTTTAAAACAGGGTTGGGGTTTCTAAGTATAAAATATGCGTTTTTGCCATACCGGTGGGGTTCAATTTTATTTGTTTTTGCCATGTTTTATTTTCTTTAAAACAGGGAAAATTAGAGATTTGCACAACAGTATATAAGATTATAAAGCTCTTCACTCATTGTCAATTGATTTTTGGTTAGATAATTTGATATAACATTATATGAGAGAAAATTATTCATGACACAATGATCCAATTACTACACGTCACCCAATAAAAATAGAGTGCTGCTAGATTTACCGGCCTTTAGCACACACTTAGTACACATTGGTAGGTGGCACTATTTTATTGGATGCTTGTTTTTCTTTGTGAGAAAATATGGAATAGTTTTAATAAGGTTTTTGTTTTTGTTTTTTATTTTAGAAAAAATAATTTTAATAGAATTTTTTTTTTCACAAATTAGAAAAAATATATTGTTAAAAAACACTATTTTAATATAACAAATATTTTTTTTTTGAGAAAAATTGTTAGAAACAATAAAAGTTAGTTTAGTATAAATAAAAAAAAACTTTTGTTTTACATTTTAAAGAGTTTTAAGAAATAATAAAATTGTTTTAAATATTGTAAAATTCAAATAAAAATTAAGTTTAAAAATAAAGGGTGCCGCTGGCGCGGACCTTTAAAAATAACGGAATATTGGTTAATGGACGTTTGAGGGAATAAATGATTTAAAAATAATTAAAAAAAACAAGTTTAAAAATAAGGGGTGCCGCTCGCACGGACCTTTAAAAATAGTAGAATGTTGGGTAAATGGTTTTGAAGGACTAAATGAGTTAAAAATAATTTTAAAAAATTAAGTTTAAAAATAGGGTCTGTCACTGGCACGGACTTTTAAAAATAAGAGAACATTGGATAAATGGGTGTTTGAGGGACTACATATGTTAAATATAAATTTAAAAAATTAAGTTTAAAAATAAGAGGTGCCGCTGACACGAACCTTTAAAACAAGAGAATATTGAGTAAACGGGTGTTTGAGGAACTAAATCAGTTAAAAATAAATGTTTTTAAAAAGCAAAAGAATAATACTAGACAAAATAAGTTTAAAATATGTTTAAATAAAATAAGTTTAAATAAGAGAATATTCGCTAATTAAATAAAATAAGTTTAAAAATAATGGGTGTCGCTGGTGCGGCCTGTAAAATAAGAGAATATTCGCTAAATGGGTGTTTAAGGGACTAAATGAGTTAAAACTATTTTTTTTTTAAAACAAAAATAATAATTAAAAAAACAAAATTATTATTATAATAAATTATTATTATTATTATTTTTATCTCATTTCACATCATCTTAGCATTTTTTCTTTTTTTTAAGCAAAAGATGTATTTTTTTGCTTTGTTAGTGCTACCTACCTAGGCACCTTGTACTAAGTATGTACGTGGTGTCGGGTAGAGAACCATTATTCATAAAAATATGTCCACGTGTTAGGTTGAAGTAACTCCACACGTGATGGGGCATGTTGAGGCATAAAGTCTCACATGGAAAAATTAGACACATTCACCCCTCCACCCATTCGCAATTGGTTTTTGGTTGGATGATCCATTATTTATAAGTCAAAGTCAATTTATCGAGCCTATCTCATTGCTACTACATTTCAATTCAACCTGAAGTTGAAATATTCGAATGTATTTACATTTCAATGTTTGTTTTGATATTATTCTCATGTAACGAAATATATGTGTTCCTTTTCATATATAAAGTATATCATAGATCTGCAAAAAGCTCGCGCATCGCGCAGGACTAAAACCTAATTTATATATATATTCATCGACTTAACAACGACTCAACATGCTGCCAGGGAGGACAAATCCTACATCGATTAAGAACTAAAAAAAGTTGTCTAGACGAGCTATAAAATCTATGTGATGCTTGGAAAACTTCGATTAGTTTAGGGTGTCCCACATGGGTTTGTGTATGAAGATGTGATCTGACCTATAACCTATAAATAACTGGCTTTTGTTAGCCAGTTTTTGTAATTGCGTTAACGACTGATGATGTCTTGGAAAATATAACCAATTTAAGTTTTGAATACTTCAAATTTTAGAATTGTTGTAGGACGAACTTGACTTTCAAGATCCCCCTCAGAAATTAAAAGTTAATAAGGGTTGATGTTTTGAATTTTTTTGTCTATAAATTAATTTGTGTTAAAAAAATTAAGCCATTGCGTGTCGTATCAAATCACAACATAGTTCAAAATAAGATATGTCACCCCTACTTTTTATAAATAAAAATGGTCTTGGAAGACATTGACTTACAAAAAACAATGAAGGATAACTGGATTTAATAAAGTAATTAGACAATGGTTGTTGTCAGCTATCAAAACAGTCTTTGATTTATTAAAAGAAGAGGATTGTGAAAAATTATAAAGTTGTCATTTACTTCCTTACCAACCACTATTACTTTGAACTTTAGAAGATTATCCCGACTTAAACAAATCAACCATCTTTTGATAACGTAATTTTGAAGGATCTACCTCCACGTAGTACAGTATATGTACTATTTATTGACTAACAGGGAAGTTAATAGTTATTCCACATACAAACCACAACCACCGAACAAATATGTTATATACTATTCAAATAAAATTCTCGAATTGTCCCACGAGTTGGGTGGGAATTATTAAGAGAGGGTGAGTACCAAACTTATGGAAGTTTAGAAATATAATTAAGTTATTCAGCAAAAGCCACCAAATACGAAATAGAATTAAAAGTCACCAAATACGAAATAGAATTAATCGAATTAATGCCAATGCACAACTGGCATGGACGACTATTGGACTTAAGCCTTAATGGAGTAAGGGATTCAAAGAGTTTGTTTGTTACGATTTATTTGTTAAAGTAAGGGATTCAAAGAGTTTTAAGTTCTAAAAACCTCTCCATCTACCACACTAACTCCTTGTCTCAATCCAATCCCGTCTCTAAACCTGCCCTATATATAATAGGACTCTTATATTTCACCCCATCTATATTTCATATCCAAATGCTATTCACATACTTACAAGGTAAAGTCCCAACCCACAAACCAAATTTCATTCTTATATATACACGTAGATTAAAATTCTTGATACACTCATATATTGAACTTTATTTCAGATCCATATATATATATAGAGAGAAAAGATGGGTTGTGGGCGAAGAACTTGCATGACAATCACATGTTTGTTGGTGGTGGTTATAGCCATCGGGCAAATGCTCGGATTTGGAGTTTTAGAGTATGGGCTTAAGCTGCTGGGGAAAATTTTGCAATCTTCTAACGCTGATGAGAACGAACATAAGGAGGTGGAGGAGGAGGAGGAGGAATCTTCTTATTGGAGTTGGCTCTGGCCTTTTGGTAATTGAACTTTTTAGGCCTCTTGTTTAACTTTTATGGGGAACTTATGCGAAGGTTTGAGATTATCAAAGAAATAAAAAGTGCATGCGATTTTTATCATGCACTCAACTATGTCATATTGGTTTTTGTTTCCTTTCACAGCTTCAATAAAAAAATATTTTTACTTTAATAGATTCTCTCTCTCTCTCACTCTCTCTCTCTCTCTCTCTCTCTCTCTCTATATATATATATATATATATATATATATATATATATATGACGTAGTTGATACATGCTTCGATATTTAATACATGTGTAATAAGACTTTTTGAGAAAAAATTATTTTGAAATGACCGGTGATGACATGTTTTATGTAAATAAGACTTATCGTGTTAGTTTCAAATTAATTTTGTGTTATTTCGTATCTTGTCTAGAATTGACACCCGTAATACTCAATTTATCCCGAATTTTGACTAGTTCATTTTTTTAAACATAATTAACAAATCAAATCTTATTGTATAGAAAAAGTGTATGTGATTTTTTAGTTCACCTTTCTTGATGAATCGAAAGTAGGCAATGCAACTTCTCTAAGTTGATTCACTTTAAAAATGTAAGTCTCTCAATTAGTTGGAGCATTTGGTAACCAAATGGATAATGACTACTTATGATCCATTTATTTGGAAGAAATGAAAATTGAAAGTTGATAACTTTCTTTACATGATCCCTTTGATGGGAAGCAAGGAAAATTGAATTAACTTTCTATACAAAAAAGGAACCAAACCATCTTCATCTTATTTTGATTTGGTTGGAAGGAGGAAAGGTGATTGTTTTTTAAAGTCGTCTTTTGTGTTTCGTAGGAATCAAGAAAAACTAAAATATACATTTTTTTGGATATATATATTCTGAAATTCAATATTTGGATGTATTAATGTATTACTACAAGGTCAGATGACTATTTAATGCTCATATTTTCTTATTTTCTTATATTTTCTGTCTACTGAGCGATACACAATTTAGTGCGCTAGAAAGGAAAAATAATCTTTCCACTTTCAATTATATTTTTTCATCTTTTATCTTCCTTTCACCAAACACGGGTGTTTTAGAAATTCAATCACATGCATATTAGTGTCATGTTAATCGATATACTTAACGTGACAATTCATATTTTTTAGTCGTGTTTTGGAAAACACAACACGACAAAGGTTTTTGAAACACGACACAATATGAATTCATGTTATAGTAAATGACATGAACACAACCCGTTTAAAACATGAAATGACACGACTAACACGATTCTTAAATTTTACACTTAGTTGAACATAAATAAATGCATATATAGGAACGATAACACGAGTAAAAACACGATTATCACAACAAGACAAAATTGACATGACTTCACGACTTATAATTTTGACACAAACATGACATAATTTTGTATAAAAAAGGACCGACATACTCAACATATTGTGTCAATTTTGGATCAATTTTGTGTCATGTCTTTGGATGTTCTCACCCGTATTTAAATTATAGTGACACGATATAATGCCATATTTTGGGAAACACAGATATATACATCTTTTATTTATTAGGCGATGTTTTGAGTGGAACCTCTTAATCTCCACAAATGCTCTGATAAAGAAACAACTCTAAGGGTATAAACAAAAACTATTTTACAAGTCAAAACTCAATCTAAGGATACTAGTAAAATAGATAAAAGTCATTTTGAACCCCCAAAATCAAGTCATATTGCCAGTCGTGCATTGGCATTAAGGCTTCAGTTTTGGCATTAAGCCTTAATGCCAATGCACGACCCTTGGAATGGACGACTATTGGATATCTTAAGGGAATGGACGACCATTGGTCCTCTTTCTCTTCCGAGCTACTTCAGTTTTCTTCAAATTGTTAATAAGCTGCTTCATCCATTTCATAACAATTTTTGTTTTGTCTTCGTTGTCCATCGCTAAGTCTGCGGCTTTATAAAATTCATTGCACATTTTATCGAAACACTCATTCTCGGGATTCAAAGTCCAATCCGAGCAAAAAATTTTCACCTTAGTGTGAGATCTTTTCACATCTTTCCTCCAACGTCGAAGGATATATTTTTCAAGGTTAATGTGAATGTTATTGTCAATGAAAACAACAATAGAATGCCTGCAAATTGTTCCTCTAAATTCAAACAACCAATAAGTACACTGAATATCATGATCAAACTCATTGAAAAAAATAGTAAAAGTGGTCTGTCGGCCCGCCCCCCAACCATGTCCTCTGAAACGACATTTAATAACATTGAATGAAATAGAGATTTGAAACAACATTTAATAAAAAACTACTAAAATTAAAGAATGCATACAATAGTCTAGGGATAGATTATCTATAATGAAGAAATTAAAGAGGACAAATTAATGAAAATGAGGAATACATACCAGTTACCAATTTTTTTTGCTGCCAGAAATGAGGGTGTGCATACCACTTACCAATTCTTGTTACTTAAGGAAATGAGGGTTTAAATCATAAAGGGTATGTCATTTGTTGTTTGGGGTATGTTGGTAATTTTGGTTAGAGATGTTTTGTCCACTATTAACTCCAACTGGACTGATTTGTTATATTACTTATTGTGCCATGTAATACCCGCACTTTTTATTACGTACTTGTATTTCGACCTATTTATATGTCAACGTGCGATTAACAAAAATCTAAATTTGCATGTCTTATTTATTTGTGTTTATATGGCTTATTTAAGCAACTTGGTAAAGTTTTATGCAATTTGGACAAAAAACAAATGATGAACGAACACGAGTACTAGAATGCAACACTTTTCGACGGTATGCGACACTGCGAAAACATAACTATGTATGAATTGTTTAAGACTTTTGGTAAGAAAAACATAATTTGACCATATATTCAAACTCATAAAATACATATAAATTACCATGGGGTAATATATATATATATATATATAATTATATAATTATATTCAAACTCATTTTTTTGTCAAAAAATGAAAGTGTCCAGAAAAATCTGAAACTTTGCAAACAAATATAGAATTTAATTTGGAACAACTTTCCCTTCTTCGTCATCATAAAAAAATGGTTTAGACCCCATTTTAGACAGATTTATGTCGAAATTATAGTAAAAAAATTATTTTAGGTCGTATGGTTGGCTCATTTATTGGGTAGTTGACTTTTATATTTTCCAACTTGGGAAGAATGTGTTTCACTTATATTTTCAAGCCTAGGAGACTTAAATGAGTCAAAATATTGAAAAGGTAAGCTTAAAATTAATATAAACAAGGGTGGAGGGATTCATGAACCTAGTTAAAATATAAACTCCTCCATCTACTTCCTCTTTCTTATATCCTTAAGGGCAAAAATACTTCTAAATTTCGTAGCTCATCCTTATACCCATATTCTCTCTCCTCAAAAAGCTCAAAACTCCATTAAAACATCACACAAGGTGTGGGGCAACTTGGTGTGGCTTGAAAGCTTGATTATGGGAGCATAGGAGTGGAGTTTAGGAGCATTCTAGGAGGACTTGAAGTTTTCTTCTCCAAAGTTATCTCCTCTTCATAAACCAAGTAGGGTGTTCCTCTTCCTAAATTATATTTTCAAAAGCTTAAAACACCCATGTTGATGAAAGATGATTACTTGTTAAAAAAATTGCTAGTTCTTGTATTTTTTTTTCAAATAGGGACGGGACCCCCACACATTTTATTAATCACTGTAGATGGAATAGCCCCATCAAGTGGCTTATAAGATCAAGAGGAAAACTTAAAGGAAAATAAAAAAGGTTTTTTAATAATAAATCCCTTACAAAGAATTGAAATTGAAAAACTTAGAACCAAAAAATAAGAATACTCCACTAAATTATCTAATAACTTTAACTGATGGGAGCCTCCACTTATCTACCTTTACCAAACCTTTAATCTTTTTAGGGAACACATCAATATCAAGGGAAAAGATTGAAGACTGCATCTCTGCACCATAGTTTGCTAATAGATAAATTGGTGTATTACCCTCTCTATATACATGAGCAAAAGATATAAATAGACCTTCACTTATACTCCAAATATCCTCAACCAAATCTCTTATACTCTAGGGGCATGTAGTTAGTCTGTTTAGAATATCTACAAGGGCTTTATAATCAGATTCAACTATTATTGGGTAATCTTTCAAATCGGTATAATGAGATAGGCCTTCCAAAATAGCTTGAGCTTCTGCTTCCATATTTGATTTAACCCCCAAAAAAGAGCTATAAGCCCAAATAACTTCTCCTCTATAGTTTCTCAATATCCCCCCTCCTCCACTTGGACCTGGGTTACCTTTAGAGTAGCCATATGTATTTAACTTCAACACCTCTTTTGGGGGATGAAACCAATGCACTAGAATAAATTTAGAGGAAGGATGAGGAAAATCATTATATATGTAACAACCTTTAGGAACATTTGGAAGGCTTTCAATAATAGATTTTCTTAACTTGTTAATTCCATTAATCAATAAAAGGTTATTTGGAAATGCATCATTAAACCTACTGCCATTTCTTTGAACCCATAAGAACTAACAAATAAGAGTGGGAATTATTATGTGAAAGTTACCTTCAGTAGATTTGGGATCATTAATCCACCAATGAACAATCCTACCTCTCACTATAGACCTATTTAATACCATTCCCAAAACGCTACTGTAGCGATCCCAAATGCTTTTAGCCAAATCACTTTCCACAAACAAATGATCATAAGTTTCCACTTGGGAATTACTACAATAAACACATCTCGAAGGCCCCTTCCAACCAATACTATATAACTTGTCCTCTAAAGGCAAAAAACCACCTAAAAGCTTCCACATAAACACTGAAATTTTAGGAGTCAAATCCTTATGCCGAATAAAAGAGGATGCCCAATGGGAAATGTAATGGTTCCCTATAGAATTCCATCGAGAAGTACTTTGAATTTCCCTTGAGAAGTAGATGTCCAAACTATCTCATCAAAATAACTAACACTTCTAATTTTTTTCAGCCATTAGTTTATGACATACATCTAGAGAGAAATAGTGCAATAGCTTCCCTTTGTCCTACTGTCTGTTTTCATCCCAAAGCTCTTTCACCTCAATTAAGCCATTTTTATCTATGAATTGATGAAGAGGGCCTATGCTAGCCCAATTATCCTACAAAGCACCCACTTTACCTTCTGCTATTCTCCATTTAATATTCTGCTCTGCTTCGCCTCGAATATCAACCATTCTCTTCCAAGTGTGGGATACCCCTCTTTGAGACACTTTACAAGGATGGGAGTTCCTACAGTATTTGGCTTCCATAAATCTATCCCATAAAGAATCTCTGCTTCTGAACTTCCACCACAACTTCATTGAAAAAGCTTTGAAAATATCATCCAATCTTCTAATACAAATTCCTCCTTCTTTGATAGGCCTGCATATCCGATCCCAAGTGAACCAATGATGTCTATTGTCTCCCATACTATAAATCCAAAAGAAATTGTCAAACATCTTCTCAATAGCTTGAATAACATATTTAGTTGGTTGAATTGCAGACAATAGATATAAAGGCATAGAGAATAAAATAGATTTTATGAGAGTGACTTTACCACCTGAAGACAACAACTTTGATTTCCAACTCCTAATTCTACCTCTTATTTTGGCTACCAGAGGTTCAAACATTACACCTTTCTTCCTTTCTGAGTAAATTGGACATCCTAAATATGTAATGGGAGAAGATTTTATATTCATTCCCATCATTTTTGAAATTATTTTAGCAACTGGAGGTTTAATCTTAGTAGATACTATAAAAGAGCTTTTTTGGTTGTTGATTTCTTGGCCAGAAACTTTCTCATATCTATCTATCACCTTCATTATAAGCCTTAAAGATCGTTTATCACCAGATGAAAAGAGGATAACATCATCAGCAAAAGCTAAATGGTTTAGCTCTGGACATCCTATAGGTGTTTTAAAAATTTTAAAAGAAGGAATTGAGTGTAACCTCTTGAGATTTGTAGATAGATCATCTGCCATAATTATAAACCACCCTGGAGATAATGGATCACCTTACTTTAATCCTCTCCCAGACTTAAAAAAACCTTTTAATGTACCATTAATAAGAACTGAGAACCAGTTGTTTGAAATAACTCTCCATACCATGTCAATCCATCTCGTAGAGAACCCAAACCTCCTCATAACTTGAAGAAGAAATGTCCAAGAAACTCTATCATAAGATTTGGCCATGTCAAGCTTCAAAACCATATTTCCACCAATGTTTTTTTGATTAATCATGTGAAACATTTCTTGAGCAAGAAGGATGTTTGTAGTAATGTCTTTCCCGTTAATGAATCCACTCTGGTTATGAGATACTATTAATGGAAGAACTTTACTAAGTCTTATGGCCATTATCTTAGTAAAAGTCTTATTGATGAAGTTACATAAACTAATAGGTCTCATGTCATTGAAGGTATTGGGATTATCTTTTTTTAGGCACAAGAGCTATTAAAGTGGAGGTAACTATCTTAGGAAGGTGCATACCTGCATAAAAAGACGCTACTGTCTTTACAATGTCGTTCCCTATTATATCCCAACATAGAGTGAAAAAATCTCCTATATAACCATTCATGCCAGGGGAACTGTCACCATTTAAAGCTTTTACTACTTCAAAGACATCTTCATCATCTGGAAATTTTTCAAGACTGTTGTTTTGATCTTCTGTAATAAGAGATGGAATGCCATGTGAAATCTCTTCATCTTCTCTATAAAGGTCTCCAGCTCCAAGAGCCCTTTTAAAATACATAATGGCTTCTTTATCTATATCTTCTTCACCTTCCACCCATGCTCCCCCTCCCCTTCATTCTTGATTTTATGGATTACCATCTTTTTCCTTTTGGACTTAACTGAAATATAAAAGAAACTTGGGTTTTTATCCCCTTCCTCGATCCATTTTTCCTGAGATTTTTGGCTATAAAATTGTTCTTCAATTGCTATTTTCTGAACATAAAGAGAATTATCTCTAGCCCATTTCTCTCTATTCTCTTCATTAGGATCCTGCTCATACTCTATTTCAGAAGCTAAAAGCTTATCCTCAGCTGATTGATAGATATCACCGTAAGTAGCTCTGCTCCAATAACTCAAATATTTCTTTATGTTTTTAAGATTAAGGGCTACTGCATAAATAGGATTTTTTGATACATTAGAGTCCC
Organism: Sambucus nigra; assembly: GCA_949130495.1. NCBI lineage: Eukaryota > Viridiplantae > Streptophyta > Magnoliopsida > Dipsacales > Adoxaceae > Sambucus > Sambucus nigra. The sequence goes on from OX422214.1 coordinate 447,379,714, forward strand.
AATGCTCCCTTATAACTTCTTTAAATGTCAACTTCTTTGTCCAGAAATTAAGAAATCTGAAAGGCCTCTTTAATAAATTTAATAAATCTTTATTGCTCTTTAATTCTTGGACCATAGGAGCATGATCTGAATTAGTCGTATTCAGGTGGTTTACTTTGATAGAGGAACATAAACTGTGAAATTCTTAGTTGGCCAAACATCTATCCATCCTACTCCAAATCCTTCCATTACCTTCTTGTTGAACCAAGTATAAGATGAACTAATGTAACCTAGGTCTTCTAGACCATTAATTTCTCTAAATTCAAAAAATTCCAAAGAAGATCCAAATCAATAGGATTAACTCCTACTTTATCCCATGAGTATGACACTGTGTTGAAATCCACACAAACTTTCCATAGATCTACAACCCCCATATCTATCAAATACTTCCAAAGCTCCCTTCTTTCAACCTTTGTACATTTAGCATAGACAAAGCTACATGTAATGTTCTTAGCAAATTGATGGATTTTAATTAACATTGTCAGACATTGATCCATATAAGATAAAGGTTGAATAGATATGTCCTCCTTTGTAAAAAGCCAAATTTTGCTATTGTAGTTGGCCATAGAACAACTGAAACCCAATTTGATCCTGAATTTGTTCAACTCTTCAACTTTCTGCTTAGGTTCTACCACAGCATGAATGCTCACTTTGTTAATTTTCACTAACCTCTTATGTCTCCTTACAACACCTTTTTTTTTAAATTCCACTTATATTCAAAATCAAGCAATAAATAATTGGGATTAGGCATCTAGAGAAGCTTTTGTGTTTGATCTTAAAATTCTTTTATGTCCAGTACAGTTCCTATGAGGGGACAATGAATAGGATATATGATTTTCTTCATTAACTCACTGCAAAACCAGATCATAAGCATTATGCATGGCCTTCTTGTGTTTGTTTCTTCTCTTCCTACTAATAACCTCCTCAAATGGCTCCTCATCTTGCTCTTGATCCTCCTGCTGATTAAGGACATCTTCAATATCTTCAATATCAACTACATCATCATCGTGGTCACTAGCAGGATCAAATTCACCTTCTTCTAGTAATGCATCTTTTTTAAAATGACTTACTACTGTAATATTTTGAATTTCTTCCATATTCTTGATCTCATGTTGAGCTTCATTTAATCCTTCTTAGATAACTTCATCTTGTTGCATTCCTTGAGTCATTGCTTCATTTACTTCACTATTTTTCTCCAATTTTTGTGATTCCTTCATGTTAGAAGGTCTTCTTTCCTCCACCTTACTTGATTCTTCAGCCTTCCCATTTTTGTTAAACCTTATTTCTACCCATTCTTTTATAGCTTCTTTCTTTTTAGTAACTTCTTCCCTTTGAATATTCGTATTTCGACCTCCTTCTACCACTTTATTATTATCTACGGTCTTTTTAAAGATACAGTTTCCTGAATTGTGGCCTTTTTTAGCACAAAATTGACAGTATTCAGGCATTTCTTCGTAGACTATATATTGCCAATAGCCTATATTCTTATCATTTTTACCAGTCCATACCCTTCTTGGATGATCTTTAATCAAATCCAATTCCATGCATATTCTTGCAAGGCTTGTCTTGGACAGAGAAGATGTATCTTTATCCAACTTTAGAGGTGTTTCCACAACATTTGCAATGGAGAAAATACTTTATTTATTGTACAAATGGATGGGAAGTAAAGGCATATTTATCCAAACAGGAACAATAGAGGATTCCACATCAAGATGGATTTCAAGAGTCCGCTTAAAAACTCTCATATGGTATTTTTCAATATACCATGTCTCTCTAAGCTACACCCTATGGAAATCTTCTTCGTGAAACAAGCAAATAAACACATATTATGATCAATGAGTCCAATATTATATGTCGCTTTGAGTCCAAAGGAGGAAAAAACTTTACGTATATCATTAAGAACGGAATTCCCATGTGAGAACTTACCAACTAATGAATATTTGAAAGAGGCTATTAGCTTATTGATGTCTGCATCAGTGAAAAAAATTATCGACTCTCCACGAAATTTTCCTACTTCTTTAAATAAAATCGAAGAAGAGGATTGATTGCCAACTACATATCCAAATGATCTAGAGGGTATTACCTGTTTCTTTGGATTTTCTGGGGGTTTTAAGATTAAAAGAGGGGATTGGATGGTTGCCTCCACGTTGGAGGAAGCAGTTTTTTCCATACAAACCCTGGGGGGGAGAGAGAGAGAGAGAGAGAGAGAGAGAGAGAGTTCTTATATTTTCTATTATGCAAACCCATACTTTTTATGTGTTAAAATGAACTGGCTTTGTTGATTAAATTTTATAATATCATGCTTGTATAAATGAATGATTAGAACATGAAAATTGTTTTAAAAAATGTTATAATCATATACTACTTGAATATGAATGTGTAGGATGCATATGCTTGGATTTCTTAGGTAGAAATCCTCATTTCATGTGAATATACTTGAATAATTTTTAGCCATGATAAATGATATGTTTTTAAATGAAATAGATAGATTTCATCATGTTTTGAAAGAATGATAAATTTCAGCCCCTATTTTGATGATGTTAAAAAGTTATGATAATGACTTAAAATGGTGTCCAAAACTCATTTAAAACCTTATATTTGAATCCTACATTAAAATGGTAAATTTTAATAATTAAGTTTATGATTAAATGAGTAAAATATTATAGAAACGCTGTAAGGTCTTATAAAGATATGCTTTTTTCCTTGAAAACCCATTTAAAGGATGCATTTTTGGTGTAAAAATGGCATAATGGCAATTTTGGTAATTATGTGAAAAAACTAGTGGAAGATAATGTTTCTTTACTTTAAATGCTAGTAAAATCATTTCGAATGTACTAAAAAGTGTTAATGCATTAATGAATAAATAGAGTAAATGATGATTGGATGTTAGTGTTCAAAGTAGGATATTATTATTAGTTGGCCTCCTCGACTATTTTAAAAGTAAGGCAAATAATGAAGTAAAGAAGTAACACCGAAAGATTAATGCGAGTACTTGGAAATCGCGAAGAAAGTGACATAAAGATTTGTGTCACTTTTTTCTAAGAATTTTTTCCATTTTCAAAGGGCCATAACTTATTCATCGTAGCTCAGATTGAGGTGTCGTTTCTTCCAGTATCTTCGTGGCGTCGAGCTCTTCAACTTTCCATAGTCCTATGAATGGTGGCTGTAAAATTACCAAAATGCCCTTGAACTTTCATATTGTGCCTTATTTCACTATTTTGACTTCTCTTGCTTACCACTTGCATAAAGTGCCTAAAATCGTGGAACGTGAAGTCATTGAGGCAGAAGTGGGACACATGATGGAGACGTTGAATGCTTGATTCCCGAAATTAGGATTGAGGCCGTCGTGTGAGATCGTGAAGAGACGTGCCAAAAGTAGCGGAATAAGACATACATAACTGTAATATATCGGACATGAGAAATATGTCCTTACAAATCTCCCCCTATGTCTATGCTGGTACATACATAAAAAATACGAATTATGCAATCTCCCCCCAAAAAATGACATATAAGATAATAACCCCATTAAACCCTTAAACTGAGAATACTAAATGACATGTCTTCAATCAAACACCAACATCTTCAAAACATCAACTCTTCAGAAATTCCCAAAACTTTTCTCATCAGGGTGTGCAATTAAATAGATATCACTTTGTACCTACACACATGAGAAAAAGCAAATACCTGTGACACGCAACAGTTTGAAACATAATGATATGTAAAAATCAAAGATCAATGAATCTTTAAGCAAATCATAGATAAATCAACAAGATTTTCTCCCCCATAATTAATTCTCCCCCTTTTTGTGATGTCCCCAAATAGACAGATATGAAAATGGAAAATGTCACAAAAAATGTTCTATTTTTGAATTTTTTCACTTTTTTACTCAAAATCTACAACAAAGAATCAAAGAAATTTTTTTTAGTTTTTTTAAATTTTTACACAGAATACACAACAAAGAATTAAAGAATCGTCTATTTTTTTTAAATTTTTTACACAAAGTATCACACCATGAAAGAACACAAAAACAACCAAGTCAATGATAGCGTAAATGTAGGGGTGTGAACACATTCGATAGGTAAATAAACTCAATCAATCATATGTGCACGATGCATACGTGTACTCCTAAAGAATGAGCATCAAAATTATCCTTAGGTGTAAAAAATGTTGAATTTAGATGACATCGTCTTAATCAAATCAACAAATCAAAGTTAAAGTGATTTCCACACCAATAATGTCCAAAACTTATTTAACGCCTTTTCAAGATTTTCAAGGACGTGCAAACCCGTTTAAATTTTCCAACCAAACTCCCTCAGATATATATATTTTTAGAGGTGTTAAACTAAATTCTCAAACTTTGGAGAATTGATGGTGAAACCTAATGGCCCGTATTTGGCATGTATTGCTTTTTATTGCCTTTAAATTTTTTGGGCACTTTTAACCTCTTTGGACCCCGGATAATAAAATTCCTCAATTTTTTAGGTCCGTTTTAATGGTGGCTTTAGCGCAAAGGATAGATAATTACCTTTCATAGCCCCTCCCCATTTTTAAAATACCGCACAATCTCACCAAACGGTTTTTACAGGCACGCCTTTCTTATCAAGTTTTATCATGCTTGGTTCATTTTAAGAACGGGATTGAAGTGAAAACACCCAACCGACATGTGATAAGACAAGTACAATAATCAATCAAATCCATGCATGTGTGCAATAAAGGAAATAATGAGTCAAACATGTAGGAGGTAACACTTAATTACATCTTAATTACTCCAAACAGTATAAAGCACAAAGATGACAAGATATATTGTCTCAAAACACTATCAAATAGTCACATGAATAAATGTAATGAAATTGTGACTTGGCTATCTTAAATGCTCATAAAGGGTGCAAATAAAATACAATTTTTTTAAGAAAATAAAAGTAATAGTAATACACATGATATAGTCTAGCAATAGGAATCATATGATATAAATATGACAAAGCATACTATCCTAGACCCGGCCTCTCAGTCAACTGTGCAAATCCTTAAACACTTCCTTAGACTTTCGAATCTAAGGGCATCTAAAGGTTTTGTGAAAATATTGGCTAACTGACGGTCGGTGGGTACGTAACTTAGGGATACAACTTTCTCCTCAACTAGTTGTCGTATAAAGTGCTCACGTATCCTAATGTTCTTTGTGCATGAATGCTCGACTGGATTGCGAGATATATGTATCGCACTTGTGTTGTCACAGGAAATGGTCATGGTGTCCTATGAAATCCCATAATACTCCAGCATCTGTTTCATCCACAAGAGTTGCATGAAATAACTCTCGGTGGCAATGTACTCAGCCTCTGCTGTGGACAAAGAGATAGAGTTTTTCTTCTTACTCAATCAGGAAACAAGAGCAGAACCAAAATAAAAACACCCACCAAAAGTGATCTTACAATCATCTACATTCCCGACCCAATCGACATCCGAATAGGCGGACAAACGGTCATTGGTATCAAAGGAATACCAAATACCGTATGAGAAACTCCCACTCACGTATTGATAATACGTTTTAGAGCGAGTAAGTGTGACTCTTTCGGGGACGCCTGATATTGCACTCAGACTCCAACACTAAAGGGTATATCAGGACGATTGGCAGTCAAGTAGATAAGACTACCTCTCATATCATACTTCGATACAAGGTTTGATCTACGTCCTTGCCTAAAGTGTCCTTACTAAGCTTGATAGAAGTATTCATAGGTGTACGAGCATGCTTAGCAAGGTCTAAACCAAATTTCTTCACTATGTATCTAGCATATTTGGATTGGGATATGAACATCCCATCCTCTGGCTGACGAACCTGGAGACCAAGGAAGAATGTAAGCTCACCTACCATGCTCATCTCAAACTCACTTTTCTTCTCCATCCTCACCCCATTACAATTTATACAAAAGTTAATTGAATTATTTGGACGGGATATTACATTTTCTTAGGGTTTCTTAGTGAAGGAAATATGAAATGATAGTGAGTGGGTCGTAAGGAATAATAGGAGTAAAATAAGAATTTTGATAGTATTGCTTAGGGGGTTTTAAAATTTTTACATAAAATACTATGTGTGTGTGTGTACCCAAAAATTATTGGGGACTAATTTTAGTCCCCAGGCCCGACTTCGACCTTGAAAAAATATCCCCATACCCGTCCCATTATGATAAGATCCCAACAGGGACCCAAACACGTGGCGAAAAATGTCATCTACACTCTAACAAACTCTCTTGATCCGTACCAGACTTATTTCATCATTGATACCTATGAACCTCAAAGTCTCATAACATTAAATCAATTGGTTTCTTCTTGGTCGTATCAATATTTTTGTTGGTTTGTCTTTCCTTCCCGTGGATGGTTAGTAGCAGTATAAAACCAATTGATCCAATTTATCATTGTATAATTAGGTTTATCATAATAGCCCTCCTATATTTTTATATATTCAAATTATATTAAATAACTTTTTCTAAAAAATTTAGGTGTCTCATCACATTTTTAATATGATCATAATTCTAAAAATAATAATATATGGGCTGAAAATAATTTATATTATTTGATAACAATCATTTTTATAAGGAAAATTTAAAAACGTTTTTGAAAGTTTTAAGTGCACAAAACTTTTTAAAACTTTTAGAAAAATAAAAACATAATTTGAACCAAAAACCCAAACTTCAAGGGTTGGTTCGAGTCAAATCTGAGCTAGGCGTGGGCGAGAAGGATTAGAGATGGGTGGGACACTTCAAGTAAACAAAATAAAATCTTGTGACTTAAGTTTGGACTTGTGTGTAATACCCTGTATTTTTGTGCTTTCTAAATTTGGGGATTTATTAAATTTGATGTGAGTTATTAATTTAATATAAATCCAAAAATTAATTATTTTTAAATAATTACTGACGTGATGAGAGTTAGTAATTGTTGGAAACTTGTTGAATATTACTAATCAGCAAAGTAATATATAATATTGGTTCTATTAAATGTCACGAGTGAATAAAATGATAATTTTGGAAATTTAAGTCGGGACGCGCCCGTGTCGCGTTAGGACTAATTTTTTATTAATAAAAGTGAATAAATTATAATTCGCCCGTATGGTCATTTCGAGTGCGTCAAAGTGTACGGAAGGGTCAAGATAGTCAAAATAATTCCCAGGTAAGTATTTATCTTGCTTAATTTAGTTAATGCTTCATTCATATTAGTTTAGGGTTGATTAGGATGAGTTTTTATAAAAGAAAACCTATGTTTGAGGTTAGAAATCGCATGTTTGTGAGATATAAACATCATTCTGAAAATTCCCTTCACATGTAGAGGTTGAACCACGAATTTACATTGGGTTAGAAGTAGAAATTATGGAAAAAGAGAGAGAAGAACTAAGTTAAAGAAATTATTAGGGTTCATGAGATTTATATAGATTTTGGCCCTTTTAATTCATGATACTTAATGAAAACTCGCATGCCTTACGTAGAATATTGTTCATTTGGGTTTATAATTCTTGTGGTATGAATTTCTGGGAGTTTGGGAGTTAAAAACTTGGATTTGGATGATTTGGATGATAATTCCCGTAACTGGTATTCTGCAGTTTTCGCCACACCTGCTTGATCGATCGATCGAGCCAAGAGCATCGATCGATCGACAGATCGATCGATTGACCCCATTATATCGATCGATCGACCTGTTCTGGGAAAACTAGATTTTTCCTTGTGTTGACTTAATCCGAGTAAATGCGTAATAAACCTTGATTAATGTTATTAGGACATAATGAAACATAAAAATGACCAGTAGGTTCAAGGTAAACCCCGTTAAGTGGAACTTTAATGAAATGGGAAAATGAAGGGGAAAACGGGATATATTCATACCTAAGAAATCAAATATGCGTAGACTTAATAATCGAAATGTCTAGGAGTTGGATTAGAAGGTAAGTGAGGGCCTACTGAAATTTGTACTTACGTAAAGGGGAATACTTCGAGAAATGAGAAGTGAGTTGGAATAAATTCAATTTCGAAAATAAAATGAATAAGTCCGTTATAAGAAATAATCGAATGAAAATGTACTAAGGATGAAATAATAGAATGTTGGGCCGTGGGCGTACCTAACTTATGAATGTGAATAGTTATATATCTATATGACTCTGTGATTGATCATATATCTTATATACGTGTAAACAAATCATGCACGCGCTACTTGCTATCGCTGAGGTTTCTGCGCTGGGACAGTCTTATCTTGATGGGAACTTTATGGGGGATATTGACTCGTACCCTAGAATATAGAAATCCTTGGTATAGTCTATCAGATTGATAGTCAGACGGTCCTAAGAGACGTGAGGGTATGTGCTGACCTCTTAGTGACTTGGAACTATGCTTCGCCTCAATTTGTGTTTGTTTGTATTAATACAGTTCGAGAGTGATTCCGAACTAGTATTTCCCTTAGAACGATTGATACGGGGATTTGATAGCAGAGTATGCCAGCACCATAAATATTATGTGGGCTACCAGTAGTATATATATATTATATGGGTAATTAATGTATATATATATAGTCTTGAAATTTGTAACTTCCTACCGAGGCTAAAAGAAGTTAATTAATGGATAAATATTCCAGTTTATTATATGTGGCTGAAATGTTGTGACACTATTGAAAGACTTTTTAATCAAATAAGAGTTATGTGAAAACCTTAAATTCTTAGAATTTAAATATCTTAGTCTTAGAAATTATCGACATGGAATCTAATGAGGAATTTAAATTAAGTTAATCTTTTGGGATTAATAGTGCGGTAAGAGGTGAGACTTTTTCAAGAGAGTGTCGTTACTAATATGTTGTTGCATTAGTCACTAAACATTTTAAATACTTGCTAAACTAACATTTTAAACTGTTTTACAATCGGGCTCTAACCCATTTACTGTTATCTCTCCTCTCTTATATATATATATATATATATATATATATATATATATATATATATATATTACAGGGCCCAACCACAGGGGCGTCAGGCTTAGGATTCTCTGGATATGGAACGCGCTGCAGCTTTTGTGGGAGTTGCAGGCCTTGTACTTAGACGACCTCATTATTGATTATGTTTCTAGTTCTACTTTATCTAGTTGGGTGTGTGTCTCCCTTTTAATTATTTAGTTGGTTTTTGAGAGGGATTGTAATTCATTTACTTTCAGTAGTTTTACTTTGGGATTTATTACTGTCAGAATGTTTTTATTTGGTGTTTTGAAGTTGGGATTGACTACTGATGGTTAAATTCTTGAATGATCATTTACATCCTTGCTATTATTGTGTGACTCTTAAACTGTTAATTATCAAAGGTTTTATAATTAGACTTAAATAAAATGGGAATAAGGTTTAAATGATTTTGACACTTAGCTTAAATATTAGGGTGTTTATATTGGAAAATTTATTTTTCGACAGTGATGCTGAGAATAAACCAACCGTTCACCTTGATTATAATTTAATAAAGGACTGATCACCCGGTATTTAATTAGGTGGGGTGTCACAGGTGGTATCAGAGCATCAGGTTCTAGTGTCCTTAGGATCTGTACGGCTTATTTCGCTTTCAGCTTAGCATTCTTGTTATAGAGCCCTATCTTAGGATTGTTGTATTCTTGCTTTTACGATTACGTCTTCAGCTATTTGAGATTTGATAATAACTGTAGACTAATAAATTTCTTCATGTTTCAGATGCCTCCGAGACGTGCACCAAAGGATAAGCATGACTAAGACGAACAACTAGTAGCTCCGACTCCGGGAACGATGAACGCAAATGAGGTAGCCGCTATTGTTGCTCAGGCGGTAAATGCCGCGCTAGCGGTAGTACAGCTGGATCCACCCCAAGTTAAGGTAGTGGCGCCAGTACCGGCACAACTTCCATCTGCATGGGAGCGAGTTAGGGATGCCTTTCAGAAGGCGTATCCCCCTGAGTTTGCAGGTGGTTCAGATATTATTGTAGCCAGCCAGTGGAAGAAAGATATCCAGAGGCATCTGCGTATGTACGAGTGTACGGACGTCCAGAAAAAGCTGTTGGCTTCCTTTAAGCTTGTGGGGGGCACTTTGCATTGGTGGGAATCCACTACCACCTTGGAGGAGAGGGAGGTAATTACTATTCAGTTATTTTGGGCATGGTTTGACAGCAAATACTTCCCATCCACCGTGCAGACTGAGATGAGGAGGAAATTACTGAGTCTGAAGCAGGAAAATTCGACTGTTACTGAGTATGAAGAGGAGTTCACAAGACTTCTCACTATAGTGCTAGATGAGGCCCCCACTGAGGGTAAGAAGATACTATTATTTATGGACGGGTTAGCTTGGAGGATCCGTCAGCACCTTATAGGGAATCTGTCTCTGAGTACCTACACAGATGTACTCAACGCTGCTTTGCTACACTGCCAGGATCATCGCTTCCATCTACAGGGAAGAAAGCGAGCAGGAGAGTCCGGCCAGCAGGGCAGGACATGGGGTAGTGGTGCTAGTGTAGCACCGATATCTCAGGGGCAGACTCGTCAGCATGAGCAGAGTTCCCATCAGGGGGACCATGCCAAGCGATTCCGATCAGGTGATTCCAAGCAGGGATTTGGGGAATTTAGGCAGGGTCAGCAGGGCCAGCAAGGCCAACACCGTCAGTAGCAGGGTCAGTAGGGCCAACATCATTTTCATCAGGGCCAACCGGGCTAGTGGCAGGGTGGTAACGGCCAACAGGGTCGTGGTCAGCAGGGTCAGAGGGGAGGTAATTTCAGGGGCCGATGTTTCGGGTGCGACAAGAATGGCCAAAGGCGCCAGGATTATCTAGAGGGTGATAGGGCCCCACAGTAGCAGGGTGTCCGTAATGAGCCATATAGGCCACTTTTCCAGTCACCCTCCCAGCACCAGCTCAGGTACCAGCCCTACCAGCCATTCCAGCTGTTCTAGTACAGTAGGGGAAGTTACAGTACGAATGTGTCTATAACGTCCACCAGGTAGCAGCTCCACAGGCACCACCTGCGATTAAGGGTAGGTTTCCTATCCATGGTACTATGGGTCGGGTTTTATTTTATACTGGGGCGACACACTGTTTTATAGCTACCCATTTCGCGAAGGCCTTAGGGTTATTTGTGACAACCCGAATATAATTTTGATAAATTATATTTAAATCATGTTTATATTATGTGATATGAATAATGTATTATTAGTATATCTAATATTAAGTGCTTATGTTTAGTCTAATCCTACTTTCATAAATCATGAAATGTCGAGTTATGTACGAACACAAGATTTGGTTATTTTCGATAGAAATGTTCCTGTTTAAGACTAGTTTTGACCATTGTAACATTATAATTGACTTGAGGTGAAAACTACATAGTTTTAGACATGTGAGTTAGGATCGTAACACAACAAACGGTGCATCAAACAGATGCTCGAGGAAGAATTTAGGTCGAAATTACGAGAAGGGGTAAATATGTCAATTCCCTCAAGTGGTAAATTGTCTTTTATTAAACCAAATGGTTTAATTTGATTGGTTGGATTGGGAGGAAGCCTTGGCCGACCTTATACCCTTGAAATATCCTTATCCTTCAGCCAAAACCAGCCATGAAAGGGTTTTAAGCTTAGGGAAAGAGAAAGTATAAGTTAAGGAAGAAAAGTAAGGAGAAAAAGTGTAGAAAAATCCGTAGAAATTACGTAAAAAGCCCTGAAGGTAATCCTAATTGTAATTCTTGTTATTTATCTTATATTACTGATTTATATGATATAAATCATCATAATTTTACGAAAGTTTCAGCCCTTTATATATATGTATGGTTAGATGCAAGCTTATGTTAAGTTGAGTGTAGAAACCCTTAAAATTGCTTTGTGTTGAAACCCCTTGTATTCAAATCTGCATATCTCTTTGTGTGATTACTGGAATTGATAAATTCCAATTGTAAATGAAATTATACTCATATATTCATATAATATCTGAAAATTAGAATTTATCTCCTTGTGGTTAGGCCGTAATGATGATTTCAAGTTGGTATATAGTTGCTGTTTGTATACTTGATTTCGGTATGCCCTGAGTTTGGTCAAGATTTTGAGATAGCAAATGAAGTCCAAATATTATGAAACTTTAATTCTGTACTATTCAGTATGTCTACTGAAAGTTTGTTGAAAATCATGGAAAGTTATGCTGTATAAAATTATGAAAATTCTGGGAATTCGAAGGATCAATAGAGGAGCTTGTAGGGCAGATTTCTTGTGTTGTAGAGAAATGGTCATAACTTGCCCTAGGAAGCTTGAAAAATTACACCGTCACTTGTACTGGATAATATATTCATATATGTTTTCATATTGATAAGTTTGGACCCCTGCATTTATACTATTTAGAAATATAGGATGGTTAAGTATGTATGACAATAATTTCAGCCCATATTGGATACCCCTTGAATGAATGTTTGTATTTCGTCCTTACGAAGGGTACTTTGAGTACATGTTTCATGTGTATATACATTGACAAGTATAATTTCATATTTACTTGACTTTGGTTATAAATTACTTATAAGGTATTTCTTACGGTTGAATGTCCGTAACCTTATCAACATGTATATCATTGTTTTGCCTTTACCTATGTTTTATGGAATGTGACTTAATTGGAATTATATTGTTGATGTATAGTCATGGAAAGTTACATAATTATGTTAGGATAATATTTATGATTGAGGTTTAGTACTGATCTAGTTGGATTGACAGGTGTAAGGTCAAATAAACACAGTTCAACTCCACCAGAAGGAAACCTGGATACGTAGTTGACAACCTAAGGTGAGTGTACTCACTGGAATAATGTATTTGTATACTGTTACAAATGTGATCATAATGTTATGAATATAAAATTGTTCATTTCGGTTTACCGAAATGAGGGGTTACTCCTCGACCAGGAATGGGGAAGATTTGTCTATTAATGACAAGGGGTTACTCCTCGACCAGGAATGGGGGAGAATTGTCTATTTAGACAAGATATGTGAATCACGATTTGGAAAAGTTGGTCACTCATTATGAATGAGATGGATAAGTTAATACATAATTATATGGACATGATTTATTGCATTTAAATTCATGCAATAGTATAGTAGTGATACATTCACTGGGCTATTTTGCTCACGGTTCCTATGTTCACATTTTTCAGGTAACGCGATGTCACTGCCAAATCTAGGAGGTCAGGTTGGGTTAGCCCGGAATGGGAGAAACAATGATTTTGTGTAAATGTAAATGATGTAATTAAGTTAACTTATCCTTCATGAAAGTTTTTATGGGCATGACTACTTTGATGTTGTAAAAAGGTTTTCAGTTATATGGATTTACAATGATGACTCTGAAATCAAAACTCGTGTTTATGGTCTAGTTAGATTAATTATGGTTTGACTCACTTTGACTTTAAGACTTAATTATAAGTAATTGGGTTGGGGTGTGTCAGCTTTTGGTATCAGAGCCTAGGTTTTAGAGGTTCTGGAGTGAGAAGAGTCTAGATTTGGCAGTGAAATTCAGAAATATATTTTATTTGATACTAACGATCATGTTAGGAAAGATATGTATATCTGCATGTTGTTATATCTTTGATTCATTTCAGATATAAGAGAATGGAACGAGGGAATGTTAATGAGAGAATAGAAGATGAGGCTTCAAATATGGCAGCGGAAGTAGAGGTTGAACAACCTGTTCATGGATATGTAGAACCTGACCCGGAACAATTGACAAACATGCAAAAATTGGCACGTGCTATGACTTTAATGGTAGAGCAGCAAGCTAGATTTATGGCTCAGATGGAAGTACAACAGGCCAGGCAACTGGAGGCACAAGCATTGGCCAGGACTCAGGAGGTTATACACCAGGAAGAAAGGAGTACTTCACATGAGAAATTTATTAAAATGAATCCACCCTCATTTGAAGGAGCAGTTGATCCAGCAGAGGCAGAAGTCTGGGTTAAAGAGATTAAAATTATTTTTGGTGTAATGAGAATGCCTGACAATCAACGAGTGACCTTGGCGACGTATATGCTAAGAGGAGAAGCTAAGTACTGGTGGGATGCCACAAAACATTTGTTGATTACTCCAGGAGGTGGGAATGTGATCTCATGGGATGCTTTTGTTAAAGCCTTGTATGATAAGTATTTTCCTCCGATGTATCAAAAACAAAAGGAGAAAGAATATTTCCTGTTGAATCAGGGGAGTATGACAGTTAGAGAATACGAAGCTAAACTTACAGCTTTATCTCGATTTTCTTCGAGGTTTATACGGAATGAGGAAGATATGTGCAGTCGATTTCTCGATGGGCTTGAGTTAGTCATTAAATCACGGTTGTCGGCTTTAGAGACTGTTAATTATTCAGCCTTGGTAAACAAAGCCATGTTGGTAGAAAGGGACGTGAATAAAGTTAGAGGGAATCGAGAACGAGGTGTAAAGAGAAGCAGATTTGATCCAAATTATCAAAAGAGTAGTGGTACAGAATATTCGAGGTTTGGAGGGCAGAATTTCCAATAGGGTAGAGGTGGAAGTAGTTTGCAAAGGGGTGAGGCTAGTGGTGGAAGAGGTTCAGGAGTTTCAACACAAGGAGATGCTAATGTTTGTTTCTTTTGTGGGTCATCGAGTCATATAAAGAGAAATTGCCCAAAGTTACTGACTATAGAATGTTTCAACTGTCACCAAAAGGGTCATCTGAGAAAGAATTGTCCTATGTGGGAAATAACAGTTTCAGTCAGTAGTGTGGGGCCTCATAAAGGATCTTCTCCAGGAAGTGCCACCAGGGGGAGAGGTACAGAACAAGCAACTGGATCGAGGGCAGGAGGAAGAGTGTTTACGATAACGCTACAAGATGCCCATGCTACCCCGGAAGTGGTTACATGTAAACTTTCTATTGCAAACAAAGATTTATATGCACTCATTGATCCTGGATCTATGCATTCATTTGTGGCATTACATATTATTTCATACTTGGGTAGACCATGTTCATTTCTCAATTGTGCCTTATATATTTCTACCTCAATGGAAAGTGTGATTCTGGTTGAGCATGTTTATAAACATTATGTCTTACGAATGGGTGAGAGAGATTTCTATGTTGATTTGATACCGTTGGCCATTCGGGATTTTGATATTATATTGGGGATGGATTGGTTATCATCATATCATGCTTCCATTGGTTGTTTTTGAAAAGAAGTTACATTTCATCTTCCTGGTGAACCGGAGTTCCAATTTGCAGGGGAAAGGAATGTTGTCCCTAATTGTCTCATCTCAGCAATTAAGAGCAGAAAGTTATTGAGTAAGGGTTGTACAGGGTACTTAGCGTATGTGGTTGATGTTAGTAAGGAAGCACTTAAAGTTGAAGACATATCAGTGGTTAGAGAGTTTTCTGATGTATTCCCAGAAGAATTGCCAGGATTTCCACCCGATAGGGAAGTAGAGTTTTCTATTGAATTAATTCCAGGTACTGGTCCAATTTCTCTTGCTCCATATAGAATGGCACCAGCGGAGTTGAAAGAATTAAAAGTGAAATTACAAGATCTGATAAGCAGAGGTTTGATTCGGCCTAGTGTTTCACCATGGGGAGCACCCGTGTTATTTGTGAAAAAGAAAGATGGAACAATGCGATTATGTATTGATTATCGGCAATTGAATAAGGTGACCATTAGAAACAAGTACCCTCTACCTCGTATCGATGACTTGTTTGACCAATTACAGGGGGCCACTGTATTTTCGAAGATTGATTTGAGATCGGGTTACCACCAACTGAAAGTGAAGGATAGTGATGCTTCCAAAACAGCTTTTTGGACTCGATATGGGCACTATGAGTTTTTGGTGATGCCTTTTGGATTGACTAATGCTCCGGCAGTTTTTATGGATTTGATGAACCGGGTATTCCACCCTTTCATTGATTCATTTGTGATAGTATTCATAGATGATGTGTTGATTTACTCGCGTAGCATGGAGGAACATGAGAAACATTTGAGACTCGTATTGCAGATTTTGAGAGAGAAGAAATTATTTGCTAAATTCAGCAAGTGTGAGTTTTGGTTGAATGAAATTGTGTTTTTAGGGCACGTTGTCTCAGGAGATGGGATATATGTTGATCCAAGGAAGGTGGAAGCAATTGTTGAATGTGAGAGTCCTAAGAATGTGACAGAAATTAGGAGTTTCCTAGGATTGGCAGGTTACTATCACAGATTCATTAAGGGATTTTCATCAATAGCATTTCCATTGACAAAGTTGACTCGTAAAGAAGGGAAGTTTGTGTGGGAAGAAGAATGCGAAAGGAGTTTTAAAGAATTAAAGAAGCAGTTGGTTTTAGCCCCTATACTTGCTATTCCATGTGGGAATGAGTCTTTTGTGATCTATACAGACGCTTCATTTCAGGGGTTAGGATGTGTTCTTATGCAGAATGGGAAGGTTATAGCATATGCTTTGAGACAATTAAAGACGCATGAATGAAACTACCCTACACACGATTTAGAGCTAGAAGCCATTGTTTTTCCTTTAAAGTTGTGGAGAAATTACTTGTATGGAGAAACTTGTGAGATATTTACAGATCATCAAAGTTTGAAATACTTGTTCACACAGAAAGAACTGAATTTGAGACAGAGGCGTTGGATAGAGCTGATTAAAGACTATGACTGTACCATTCATCATCACCCCGGGAAGGCCAATGTAGTAGCAGATGCTTTGAGTCAAAAATCATCAGGGATGCTTGGTTGCATACAGTGTGCCCGTGTTGGAAATATTCTTGACTTGGCATCAATGGGGATTGAATTGAAGTTTTCAAAAAGTGGAGGATTATTAGCACATGTCACAGTGAGACCTTTATTGACCGAGCGCATACAAAATTTGTAGACTAGTGATCCATTCCTTGAGAAGAAGAAACAAGATGTCCTGGATGGTAAAGAGAGTGACTTTGAAATTAAGAATGATGAATCATTGTGTTATAAAAATAGAATTTGTGTACCAAATGACCCACCCTTAAAGAAGGATATATTAGAAGCGGCACATAGTTCTATTTACTCTATGCATCCGGTAGCTACCAAAATGTACAGAGATTTGAAGGAGCATTATTGGTGGAACAATATGAAGCGTGAGATTGCAGAATTCGTAGCTAAATGTTTAGTATGCCAGCAAGTGAAAGCAGAGCATCAGAAGCCGGCAGGATTATTGCAGTCTTTGCCTATTCCGGAATGGAAGTGGGAGCATATAACGATGGACTTTGTTACAGGATTACCCCGGTCACCAAAGGGGCATGATTCTATTTGGGTGATTGTAGACCGATTGACGAAGTCAGCTCATTTTCTTCCAGTTAAGACCACCTACACTGTTGACAAGTATGAACGTATGTACGTTGATGAGATTATCCGTTTACATGGGGAACCAGTGTCAATTGTATCAGATAGAGAACCAACATTCACTTCTAAGTTTTGGCCTCGTCTCCAGAATTCCATGGGCACAAGTTTGAAGTTCAGCACTGCGTTTCATCCACAAACCGATGGGCAATCTGAAAGGACAATTCAAATATTAGAAGACATGTGTACGGGCTTGTGTATTTGACTTCAAAGGTAGTTGGGATGATCATTTACCATTGATGTAATTCTCGTATAATAATAGTTATCAGTCAACTATTGGTATGGCTCCTTATGAAGCTTTATATGGGAGGAGATGTAGAACACCTTTGTGTTGGGATGAAGTGTGTGAAAGAAAAATTTTAGGTCCTGAATTGATAGATATGGCAACTGAAAAGATCAAAATGATTTGGGAATGGATAAAGATAGCGCAAAGCAGGAAGAAATTTTATGCAGATAAGAGGAAGCATCCATTGAAATTTCAGAAGGGAGATTTTGTATTCCTGCGTATTTCACCGTGGAAAGGCGTTATGAGATTTGGTAAAAAGGGGAAACTAAGTCCAAGATACATTGAACCATATGAAGTGTTGGAAAGAATTGGGCCCATGGCTTATAGACTAGCATTACCTCCAGATTTATCCCATTTACATGATGTGTTTCATGTATCTATGCTTCGTAAGTATTTGGCGGATCCATCTCATCAGTTGAAAACTCAACCAATTGAACTGAAGGAAGACTTGTCGTACATCGAGGAACCATTGGAAATTATTGATCGTAAGGAGAAGGTATTGAGGAATAAAGTTATTCACTTAGTTAAAGTTATGTGGATGAGCCATGGAGTTAAATAAGCAACTTGGGAAACGGAGGATAGCATGAAGAAACAGTATCCCCATTTGTTTGGTAAGTGACCTTTATATTAAATTTCGGGGACGAAATTTTCTAGGGGGGGAAGTTGTGACAACCCGAATATAATTTTGATAAATTATATTTAAATAATGTTTATATTATGTGATATGAATAATGTATTATTAGTATATATAATATTAAGTGCTTATGTTTAGTCTAATCCTACTTTCATAAATCATGAAATGTCGAGTTATGTACGAACACAAGATTTGGTTATTTTCGATAGAAATGTTCCTGTTTAAGACTAGTTTTGACCATTGTAACATTATAATTGACTTTAGGTGAAAACTACATAGTTTTATACATGTGAGTTAGGGTCGTAACACAACAAACGGTGCATCAAACGGATGCTCGAGGAAGAAGTTAGGTCGAAATTACGAGAAGGGGTAAATATGTCAATTCCCTTAAGTGGTAAATTGTCTTTTATTAAACCAAATGGTTTCATTTGATTGGTTGGCTTGGGAGGAAGCCTTGGCCGTCCTTATACCCTTGAAATATCCTTATCCTTCAGCCAAAACCAGCCATGAAAGGGTTTTAAGCTTAGGGAAAGAGAAAGTAGAAGTTAAGGAAGAAAAGTAAGGAGAAAAAGTGTAGAAAAATCCGTAGAAATTACGTAAAAACCCCTGAAGGTAATCCTAATTGTAATTCTTGTTATTTATCTTATATTACTGATTTATATGATATAAATCATCATAATTTTACGAAAGTTTCAGCACTTTATATATATGTATGGTTAGATGCAAGCTTATGTTAAGTTGAGTGTAGAAACCCTTAAAATTGCTTTGTGTTGAAACCCCTTGTATTCAAATCTTCATATCTCTTTGTGTGATTACTGGAATTGAGAAATTTCAATTGGAAATGAAAATAGACTCATATATTCATATAATATCTCAAAATTGGAATTTATCTCCTAGTGGTTAGGCCGTAATGATGATTTCAAGTTGGTACATAGTTGCTGTTTGTATACTTGATTTCGGTATGCCCTGAGTTTGGTCAAGATTTTGAGATAGCAAATGAAGTCCAAATATTATGAAACTTTAATTCTGTACTATTCAGTATGTCTACTGAAAGTTTGTTGAAAATCATGGAAAGTTATGCTGTATAAAATTATGAAAATTCTGGGAATTCGAAGGATCAATAGAGGAGCTTGTAGGGCAGATTTCTTGTGTTGTAGAGAAATGGTCATAACTTGCCCTAGGAAGCTTGAAAAATTACACCGTCACTTGTACTGGATAATATATTCATATATGTTTTCATATTGATAAGTTTGGACCCCTGCATTTATACTATTTAGAAATATAGGATGGTTAAGTATGTATGACAATAATTTCAGCCCATATTGGATACCCCTTGAATGAATGTTTGTATTTCGTCCTTACGAAGGGTACTTTGAGTACATGTTTCATGTGTATATACATTGACAAGTATAATTTCATATTTACTTGACTTTGGTAATAAATTACTTATAAGGTATTTCTTACGGTTGAATGTCCGTAACCTTATCAACATGTATATCATTGTTTTGCCTTTACCTATGTTTTATGGAATGTGACTTAATTGGAATTATATTGTTGATGTATAGTAATGAAAAGTTACATAATTATGATAGGATAATATTTATGATTGAGGTTTAGTACTGATCTAGTTGGATTGACAGGTGGAAGGTCTAATAAACCCAGTTCAACTCCACCAGAAGGAAACCTGGATACGTAGTTGACAACCTAAGGTGAGTGTACTCACTGGAATGATGTATTTGTATACTGTTACAAATGTGATCATAATGTTATGAATATAAAATTGTTCATTTCGGTTTACCGAAATGAGGGGTTACTCCTCGACCAGGAATGGGGGAGATTTGTCTATTTAGACAAGATATGTGAATCATGATTCGGAAAAGTTGGTCACTCATTATGAATGAGCCGGATAAGTTAATACATAATTATATGGACATGATTTATTGCATTTAAATTCATGCAATAGTATAGTAGTGATACATTCACTGGGCTATTTTGCTCACGGTTCCTATGTTCACATTTTTCAGGTAACGCGATGTCACTGCCAAATCTAGGAGGTCAGGTTGGGTTAGCCAGGAATGGGAGAAACATTACTATAAGTAATTGGGTTGGGGTGTGTCGTTATTAGCCATAGCAGAGAGCATTGTAACGTGTGTATACTCACCACTGGGAAATGGATCGTTAATTTTCTTTATATGCCGAGGTGTGGGAGTGGAGATTGGTAGCTTGGTATTACCAGCAGACATGTTAGTCTTAGATATGCATGAGCACGACGTTATTATTGGTATGAATTGGCTCGCAGATTACAGAGCCATGATAGATTATTTTGGTGGGAGTATTATCTTTTCCATTCCAGGACAAGAGATGTTTGTAGTGGCGATGCCTCGCCCAGAGGGAGGCTCGACCGCTCATTTGTATTACATAGAAGAGGATACCTCTAAGGAGGTCGTGATTCCCTTAGACTCGATCCTAGTTGTTGGTGAGTATTCTGATGTATTTCAGGAGATACCAGGCCTACCCCCCAGTCGAGAGATAGATTTTGTCATAGATTTATTACCGAATACTCGACCTGTAGCACGCGCTCCATACCATATGGCTTCGACGGAGATGCGAGAGTTACGAGATCAGATAGAGCAGTTGTTAGGTTAGGGCTTTATTCGTAGGAGCACCTCACCTTGGGGCACTCCAGTTTTGTTTGTGAAAAAGAGAGATGGTTCACTGAGGCTATGTGTGGACTACCGGGAACTGAACAAGGTCACGATACGGAACAAGTATTTGTTGCCTCGAATCGATGATCTGTTCGACCAGCTAATGGGAGCAACTTTCTTTTTGAAGATAGATTTGAGGTCAGGGTACCATCAGCTACGTATTAGGGAGAAGGATGTTTCAAAGACTGCTTTCTTGACGAGATATGGGTCCTATGAGTTCAGAGCGATGCCATTTGACTCATAAATGCTCCAGCCGTATTCATGGACTTGATGAACCGAGTGTTCAGAGAGTTCTTGGATCATTTTGTCATCTTCTTCATAGATGACATCTTGATATATTCACACACCGAGGAAAAGCATGCCGAGCACTTGAGGCAGGTTCTTCAGACTCTACGAGAGCATCAGTTGTATGCTAAGTACGAGAAGTGCCAGTTATGGTTACGGGAAGTGCAGTTATTGGGGCATGTTGTTTCTGAACAGGGGATAGCAGTTGACCCGAGTAAAGTGTCAGCGGTGAGGGAGTGGGGACTGCCCACGACACAGACGGAAGTACTTAGCTTTTTGGGATTAGCCGGATACTACTGTGACACCCCGACTAATTAAATACCGGTTAGCTACTCCTTTATTAAATTAAATCAAAACGCCAAGTTGGCTCAGTTAATAGCATCACTGTCGAAAACGTTTTATTATTACTAACCACCTAGTATTTAAAAAGTAAGTTGCCAAATTTTAATTAAAGTCTGATTAACATGCAACAAGTGTAATGAAGAAATAATAACACCATTCACCATAATGAAGTAATAGAATGACCAACGCATGATATAAATAAATCTAGAGGAAAAACTCCTCACAACACAATCCCACAACTGAAGAAGAAAAAAAAAATACTGAATACTGAATGAATACATGCCAAAGTCTGAAAAACTGAAATGGAAATGTATCTAATAGAATTTGGGCAACATGCCCTACAACTGAGGAATACTGAATAAGGAATCCAAATGATATAAGCGTCTAAAAGCAAATCCCTGTAGCTTCCACAAGCAGCTACAGCTCGTCATCAGAATGAGAATCCTATGCATGGTGACCTTGTGGCTGGGCACCTAAAATGGTTTTACAAAAAGATAGATTTGAAAGCAAACGGGTCAGAGCCCGAATGTGGAGATATTTTAAAAACCTGCAAGTGCTTTAAAAACATTTAAAACAGTATATGCAAAGTACATGTTAGGACGTGCTCTCACATGATATACTCACCTCTCGTCTAACTGTGCACTCCTAACGTTCCTGTACCCATTCATATGTTATCTCATAACTATCTAAAGAGTTTCTAACACTTCTACTCAGTTCACGATTTAAGTTCCATCATTAACAATTAAATAGAGAGTTCTACATTAATTCTTGAATTCCCAATTACTAACAAAACCATTTATTGATAACATCCCCTTTTATTTTTATCTTTTCAAAACATTACCATAATTATACTCACAATTTAACATAATAAATTCCTTCTCATATAACCGTATATTTTTCACATCATAAATATACAATACAAGCACCCAAGGCTAAGCTGCGGTGCACACATACTCTGCTATCCACCCCGGTACATCACGTACATAAGGGTCACGCATTCCGAATCTCTCAGGAATCGTTCAGATAACAACATCACAAATAATGGAGGCGAACACAGTCACCATCACATGGGTCACGCACATACCTACGCTCCCATGATCAGCAAAACTTATTAATATCCCAATAAGTCCTTCAATGACCTATGTTCATCGAGGTAACCAATCTAAATCCGGGAAACACAAGGATAAGAAGGCCCTAAGCGAACGTAAACCTCCCATGATAGCAAGTATGGTAGGTATGTCATACACATAAAGTTATATACTAAGTATTCACACATCTTAGATATCTCAATATTAATAAGGATATATTCTACATTATTATACCATTATTCCCAATTTATATATTTCAAGTATCCCGGTAATATATAAATTAAATAGTCGACACATCTCACGTCGTGATTTCTTAAACTTAAAACCTATCTCAAATAGACTTTTAAGTTCCCATAATTCCCACATATAACATCTTTATACCTAAGGTCTTTACTTCTGCCCCAAACCTTATTTCATCAAATTATTAAAATTTGTACTATTAACCCAAATATTATCTCACATAACGAATTTCATTAATTTAGAATAATTCCTCAAATTAAATTCCAAGTAAAGTCCAATCTCATAATCATGCCTACTGGTCTTCCTTAAGGTTAAGGGTATTCACAATGTCTCCAATAATATTATCCAAGGGTTAACACTATAAAAATTTAATTAGGGAAAATACTTTATTCATTCTGGGAAGGTCGATCGATCGACCTTTGCCTTCGATCGATCGATCGACTGATGAATGTCGATCGATCGATTGCACAGGTATGGTTACGGACTGCTTCGTTTTGCAGTTACAGTTTCGATCGAAAACTCCATTTTTAAGCATGAAACTCCAAGATAAGGTTACTCTAACATTATACTAACATCCTACAACAGTATTAACATTCTAAGTCCCATAATTCATCATTTAAAAGCTTAGTTTAGATCAAAACTACATCAAAATAATTTCCAGAATTCTTCCATTCAAGAACATCATCAAACTTCTTCTAATTCCACTTTTAGATCATCAAGGTTCTGTTTATAACATATAGATTCGTCCAGAATATACTACATGCAATTCCTACATAAATCATGGCCTCTAACTTTCAATTCATGGGTCTAATTTATCTCCAAAAAATCAATTTCGAAAATTCCTAAACATGGGAACATATCTTGAATCAAAAGAGTTTAAATCACTTGCCTTAATTTATCTCAGAATTTGGTGTAGAATATTGAAGTTAGGTTGTCCTCCCTCTGTTTTTCTACAGAATTCTCTTCCCTCTCTCTCTCTCTCAAGCTCTTCTCAAGGCTTCCTTCTCTCTCTCTCTCTCTCAAGCTTTTTCCAAGGTTGAAGATAATGGAGTGTGGAGGTGTGTAATGGTTTTTTTTTTTGGAAGTTGGAATGATATATCAACTTCTCCCGTAGCCCATAATGGCATATAGTGTGGTTAGTGGGTTAAGTGGGTTGAGGAAATAGTCAGATTGTAATCTCTATTTTTGTCACTTTTTAATTCCCAAAAATGCAATTTACCAAAATACCCATTCTGATGCCGGTATGGCCCACAAATACCCCGGGACCCAAACTAAACTTCCGGCTAGTGTTTTCTGACTATTTCGACCCTTCCGGACGCGTTGGCGCACTCAAAATGACCATACGGTTAATGGAACTAAAATTCACTCTTTAATTTAATAACAAAATACCATGACGTGGCGGTCACACGCGTCAAGCAAAATTCCCAAATTGCCGTATTTAAGTCTCACGACAATTTCAATATTACCAATAATCATATAATGCCAAGTATACACATTATAATAAAATACTAACTCACATCACGTTAATATTTTTATCCGGATTAATTTCCAATTAATAGACATTTAATTCAATTAATCCCCAAAAATAAATATCACAGAAAATACGGGGTATTACATACTTCCCCCCTAATAACTGAATTTCGTCCCGAAATTCGGAAAAGTAAGGTACGCCCTAAAACATGTAACCTCTAGTGTTCAAAACAATTATATAGAGAAGTCCAAATTACTAAAACCCTCGCTTCACAATGAGTTTGTTTAACATTCTTGATACCTTATCAGAAAATCTCGATAAATGCACTTCGCGTTGTGCTTATTAAACAACAATATAGTAAAAATACCTTATACATCATTGGCCATTTTGTGTCAATAACCTTATGAGTCCGCACCTCACCACGCATTTACTCCCGCTTTTATCAAAACATGAGACACCCATTCTGGAAGGAATCCATAACATATCTGATTACTCTTGCTCCCTCTTTGAATCTCTATTCCCGACGTTGTGACCTTTACACAAGTGAAAACCACGTCAGCCTGTTGGTGTTACATCAATCTTTATAAGTACCTTGTTCACCATAAATATATACGGGTGCTATCCCCCTTTTAACGTTAACATTAGGTAATATTTGTTCCTCATTTCTACAATGTAACTCACTAGTTATACCCGATTTGGAATTGAAAAGATTGCAATGGATCCAAATTTCTTTCATACAATCCATCAATCGTTAGTCACTTTGCTTCTGCACTTCGGGTTTTAGGTGATACAATCCTCCGTTTGAATCGCTATATCTCACTACTTATAGTCACCCCACTTGAATGTGGATATCGGGGATTTCATCCTAGTTCTACATAGCACTACGTCAAACCACGTATCGGCGTGTTCACTATTAATAGTGTAAATTACTTCAAGTATATAACCATTTCTCACTTTTTCCACTAGACCCTCCATTCTTGGAATCGTCGACTTGGTACAAAATTATTTGGTGGTTCATCTAACCCTAACTGGTCTACTATTTACTATCCCTCTTTCAATGCCGATATTCAAATAAACTTTCCCCCATTCGAATTACTTGATGATCTTATTCTCCCGATGAATACCAAAAGTTTGGAACTATACCCCTTTTCACTACTTTGTACATAACTAGACTTCATATTCGATTGACATCCTCATTTTATTTACGCTTGAGTTATTCTCAACATTCGATTTATGGGAAAAAAAAAACACCCCGCCCGCTCGGAGAGAGAGAACGATGCGCTACTATCGAAAAACTAAACTAATCCACAAATAACAAGGTATACAGCATCCAATTTCCACAATAAAACAAGAAACCACTATTCTCATCTTCAATTTCATACAACAGATCTCTCGAAAATAATTACAACAATCCAACTATCTCGAAAATAAAATAAATCTCCAAATTTTGAACGTGCTACACTGACTACACATGATATTCACTTATACCTTTACTTATGACGTTTAACCTCATAAGCAATAATCTTGCCCGTCCATGTTCCCTCTTCCTTTTATTTACACTTTAGCAATTCAAGGTGTCCCTACCCCCTTATATCCCAACTATATGGTTCTTAAACATTATATGCTTCATACAAATCTCAAACTCTTTATCGTCACTGTAAATACAACGGCGCTATACTACTTGGGCGTTCTCAATCGCTACTGAATTACAAATCCTAAATTCTCCTTATCCTCAATGCGTCCCTCAACATGCCGTGCCAAAACTAATATTATTAGTACTTACATCGCAATTTACTAACAACTGGCTCTAATGGCCTTACAACATAATTTACTCCTTGTAACTTCCCGTTATAACTACATATTCCCGTATTGATAGAGGTATTCTATTCATGAACGAAGGGCCACACTTCTCCTTACTACCAATCATACACTAAGTTTCATGCGTGGAGTGTCTCGCAAAGCGAAATCCAAACAAGGAACCCCCCCGATACACTACTACCTAACATTGTTGGTCATCGGAATTCGTTAAGCCCTGTCCATAGCATGTACCCCTACACTCTCGTTTCTCAACAAGGTTATATTTTGCCGCAATGACACTTAAACAAGGATCTCCCTTCGAATGTCACTTTCTCTTGACAGTGATGGTAATCACATTCCATATACACCACGTAATTAAGATCGGGGTTCTCAAAATCCCGTCCCCAGACATACAACTATGAGTATAAACTCCCAAATCTCTAACGGGGAATAAGACAATGCACTCTTTTTGTTACTACATCTCTATCGTTAATTATAAAAACCAACTAACTCTTTGTTGACTAGAAAATCAATTACATACGATTCATAATAATGAAATCCCTACGCATAATGGGATTCAATATCCGAGATCATTATACCACTTTGAAATCACAACATATTCAAATATATGTATATATATACCTATATATACCAATGTACAATTGCGAGTCCGTCCCTCTCACAGATGGGGCCTCGCCAGAACAAAACATGCTACCCCAAGGTGGCAATCCCAATAAACTTGCAATACCAGCACACTATCAGTATAACTATATAAATAAAACCATAAATAATATCATCAAATACTCGTATAATACATCACTAAAACGAGTAATATCAATAAAGCAACACTGCTATTATTATACTCATTCATCCTCCGCGGATGATAAAAATAAATCCCCCATGCTATCAGGGAAAAATGTTCTCATATATATAATAAAGTCACTGATACACTCACTAAATTCGACTCTCAAGCGAAATAACAATAGTGACAAATGTAGCATCTCATTTACGCTACAACTAACATGTATCAACATCTGAGAATGTAACTCATACTTCTATTTTATCAACCGTCCCGGCTACTCAAATGGTTCCTGGACATACCACACATAACTGTCCCACACCGAATATTTCAATAATTGTTGTCCTCGCCATGCATAATACCTTGATCCCTACTTTTGTATTGGAAATTTTTTATAACGTACGGGTTTCAATCCCCACAGAAATACCTCTACACATACTCCTCTTATCTCTTGTCTCACAAATCATGTTAAGGTGGTCCATCTCTCGGACGTTGGTAGTCTTGACTCAAACGACTATCTCTGTTGTTTCCTTAGTGTTGACGACCCTAAGGATCACGCTACTAATTTCCCACCTCTTTTACTGAAATTACCATCGCTTGGTAGTAATTCCTTTATCGGATTATTTTAACGGTTTCTCCATTGGGTCTTCCCATTGTGGTGCTTCTCCAACACCAGTTTTTCCCCAGTCTTACTTTATGTAAGGTTCTCGATTCTCGTGTCTCCCCACCCGGGGATGTTTACCTCCAAATTAACACTAAGCGACAATACCATTTTCTTTAACCATCCAAGCAGAGTCCTGCCCAAAGGTCTTGCAATTCTCCTTTGTAAATTCTTCCTTTAATATCCCCTTCTCCGTTTCACCTACTTCACCCGGTGTAGGGTTCACTAAATAATATATTTCTCCTCACAAAGTGACCTCTGTCCGGACCTTTCGTGTGAGTTCAAACCGACATTCGTTTCTCACCCTAAACATTTGATCACGGAACTTATGGTCAAGCCATTCGTGTATGCCTTCTCACGACGTTACATCCCACTTATAAGTGTGGTGATTGTTTCTCCTCATAGAAGCTCCGCTCTCACGAGATGAGAAATTTTTTCTCAAATTTTCACTCTCGATTAGTCATACTCCGACACAAGTCCAAGCCTTTGGATACTTTGCGTTCGTTTGGCTAGCACATGCCGTCCTCTTCTTTCGAGTATTGTTACTGCTGGTTCTTTTCAATGATACATTAATTCTTTCTCTCGCATTCCAACCTTGTTGGATGTGTCGAATTTGACCCCATTCATACGATAGCCGTACCCGGAAGTTTTAAGTCGCGCCTTAGCCTTCTATATTTTCCAGGACTTGCGTGCCATAACATCGGTGACTTCAACTATGGTCGTCCTTCTTTAAATAAATCAATTATTCTCAATATAAGTTTGCCTCCTGCTGTTCACCCATCTGTCTTCGCCTGACGTACTGCATTATTCGGTACTCGAATACACCCAATCGCAAATAAGATTCACTACCATATGTATTAAAGCAGGAGAACGAAATCTCACCAAAGATATCAACAATCCTAAGCATAGGGCTCTATATCAAAGGAAGCTCAGCGGAAACATAATAAGCCGTACAGATCCTAAGGACACTAGAACCTGATGCTCTGATACCACCTGTGACACCCCAACTAATTAAATACCGGTTAGCTACTCCATTATTAAATTAAATCAAAACGCCAAGTTGGCTCAGTTAATAGCATCACTGTCGAAAACGTTTTATTATTACTAACCACCTAGTATTTAAAAAGTAAGTTGCCAAATTTTAATTAAAGTCTGATTAACATGCAACAAGTGTAATGAAGAAATAATAACACCATTCACCATAATGAAGTAATAGAATGACCAACGCATGATATAAATAAATCTGGAGGAAAAACTCCTCACAACACAATCCCACAACTGAAGAAGAAAAAAAAATACTGAATACTGAATGAATACATGCCAAAGTCTGAAAAACTGAAATGGAAATGTATCTAATATAATTTGGGCAACATGCCCTACAACTGAGGAATACTGAATAAGGAATCCAAATGATATAAGCGTCTAAAAGCAAATCCCTGTAGCTTCCACAAGCAGCTACAACTCGTCATCAGAATGAGAATCCTATGCATGGTGACCTTGTGGCTGGGCACCTAAAATGGTTTTACAAAAAGATAGATTTGAAAGCAAACGGGTCAGAGCCCGAATGTAGAGATATTTTAAAAACCTGCAAGTGCGTTAAAAACATTTAAAACAGTATATGCAAAGTACATGTTAGGACGTGCTCTCACATGATATACTCACCTCTCGTCTAACTGTGCACTCCTAACGTTCCTGTACCCATTCATATGTTATCTCATAACTATCTAAAGAGTTTCTAACACTTCTACTCGGTTAACGATTTAAGTTCCATCATTAACAATTAAATAGAGAGTTCTACATTAATTCTTGAATTCCCAATTACTAACAAAACCATTTATTGATAACATCCCCTTTTATTTTTATCTTTTCAAAACATTACCATAATTATACTCACAATTTAACATAATAAATTCCTTCTCATATAACCGTATATTTTTCACATCATAAATATACAATACAAGCACCCAAAGGCTAAGCTGCGGTGCACACATACTCTGCTATCCACCCCGGTACATCACGTACATAAGGGTCACGCATTCCGAATCTCTTAGGAATCGTTCAGATAACAACATCACAAATAATGGAGGCGAACACAGTCACCATCACATGGGTCACGCACATACCTACGCTCCCATGATCAGCAAAACTTATTAATATCCCAATAAGTCCTTCAATGACCTATGTTCATCGAGGTAACCAATCTAAATCCGGGCAACACAAGGATAAGAAGGCCCTAAGCGAACGTAAACCTCCCGTGATAGCAAGTATCGTAGGTATGTCATACACATAAAGTTATATACTAAGTATTCACACATCTTAGATATCTCAATATTAATAAGGATATATTCTACATTATTATACCATTATTCCCAATTTATATATTTCAAGTATCTCGGTAATATATAAATTAAATAGTCGACACGTCTCTTGTCGTGATTTCTTAAACTTAAAACCTATCTCAAATAGACTTTTAAGTTCCCATAATTCCCACATATAACATCTTTATACCTAAGGTCTTTACTTCTGCCCCAAACCTTATTTCATCAAATTATTCAAATTTGTACTATTAACCCAAATATTATCTCACATAACGAATTTCATTAATTTAGAATAATTCCTCAAATTAAATTCCAAGTAAAGTCCAATCTCATAATCATGCCTACTGGTCTTCCTTAAGGTTAAGGGTATTCACAATGTCTCCAATAATATTATCCAAGGGTTAACACTATAAAAATTTAATTAGGGAAAATACTTTATTCATTCTGGGAAGGTCGATCGATCGACCTTTGCCTTCGATCGATCGATGGTGGTCGATCGATCGACTGATGAATGTCGATCGATCGATTGCACATATATGGTTACGAACTGCTTCGTTTTGCAGTTACAATTTCGACCCAAAACTCCATTTTTAAGCATGAAACTCCAAGATAAGGTTACTCTAACATTATACTAACGTCCTACAACAGTATTAACATTCTAAGTCCCATAATTCATCATTTAAAAGCTTAGTTTAGATCAAAACTACATCAAAATAATTTCCAGAATTCTTCCATTCAAGAACATCATCAAACTTCTTCTAATTCCACTTTTAGATCATCAAGGTTCTGTTTATAACATATAGATTCGTCCAGAATATACTACATGCAATTCCTACATAAATCATGGCCTCTAACTTTCAATTCATGGGTCTAATTTATCTCCAAAAATCAATTTCGAAAATTCCTAAACATGGGAACATATCTTGAATCAAAAGAGTTTAAATCACTTGCCTTAATTTATCTCAGAATTTGGTGTAGAATCTTGAAGTTAGGTTGTCCTCCCTCTGTTTTTCTATAGAATTCTCTTCCCTCTCTCTCTCTCTCTCAAGCTCTTCTCAAGGTTTCCTTCTCTCTCTCTCTCTCAAGCTTTTTCCAAGGTTGAAGATAATGGAGTGTGGAGGTGTGTAATGTTTTTTTTTTTTGGAAGTTGGAATGATATATCAACTTCTCCCGTAGCCCATAATGGCATATAGTGTGGTTAGTGGGTTGAGGAAATAGTCAGATTGTAATCTCTATTTTCGTCACTTTTTAATTCCCAAAAATGCAATTTACCAAAATACCCATTTTGATGCCGGTATGGCCCACAAATACCTCGGGACCCAAACTAAACTTCCGGCTAGTGTTTTCTGACTATCTCGACCCTTCCGGATGCGTTGGCGCACTCAAAATGACCATACAGTTAATGGAACTAAACTTCACTCTTTAATTTAATAACAAAATACCATGACGTGGCGGTCACACGCGTCAAGCAAAATTCCCAAATTGCCGTATTTAAATCTCACGACAATTTCAATATTACCAATAATCATATAATGCCAAGTATACACATTATAATAAAATACTAACTCACATCACGTTAATATTTTTATCCGGATTAATTTCCAATTAATAGACATTTAATTCAATTAATCCCCAAAAATAAATATCACAGAAAATACGGGGTATTACAACTACATGAGATTCATTAGGGGGTTATCCAAAATAGCGGGTCCATTAACGAACCTGACTCGCAAAGGGGTACCATATGTTTGGGACGATGCTTGTCAATTGGATTTCGACGAGCTGAAAGACAATCTTACTTCAGCATCGGTACTAAGCCGGACGTGGAGTATTTGGTTTACACCGACGCCTCTTTACGGGGACTTAGGGGAGTACTTCAACAGGAGGAGAAGGCTATAGCTTTTGCATCCCCAAAGCTTAAGTCGCACGAGAAGAATTACCCCACACACGACCTAGAGATAGCATCGGTCATTTTTGCATTGAGGATATGGAGACACTATTTATTAGGGGAGAAATTTTGCTTATTCACAGACCACAAGTCACTGTAGTACCTATTCACTCAGCGAGAGCTGAATATGCGTCAGCGCAGGTGGTTAGAGTTTGTGAAGGACTACCAGTTTAACATACAGTACCATCCGGGGAAGGCCAACGTAGTTGCCGATGCGTTGAGCCGTAGATCGGTAGACGATGTAGCGGACATCTGGAAAGAAAATTAGAAAGAGTTGGATTTTATTACTGGGTTGCCTACATCACAGTGGGGCCACGATTCCATCTGGGTGATTGTGGAACATTTGACCAAGGTGGCTCATTTTTTGCCGGTACGGACAGACTATACCACGGGTCAGTATGCTCAGTTGTTCATTGCTGAGATTGTCAGATTACATGGGGTGCCCCTGAATATTATGTCAGATAGAGATAAGATCTTCGTGTCACGTTTCTGGGAGATCTTTCAGGAGGCCATGGGTACGGAGTTGAGGTTGAGTTCAGCTTATCACCCACAGACAGATAGACAAACAGAGCATACTAATCAGATGTTGGAGGATATGCTACGCATGTGTGTCCTTGATTTTGGAGGAGGTTGGGAGCCACATCTTCCATTGGTAGAGTTTGCTTATAATAACTCTTATCAGTTCACGATTGGCATGGATCCATTTGAGGCTTTGTATGGCAGGCCTTGTCGTTCCCCAACGTGTTGGCTAGAGGTGGGGGATAACAAGTTGCTCGGCCCATAGGTGATTCAGGAAACCTCCGCGAGGATTGTGATTATCAGGAGTCGCACTCGGGTAGCCCAAGACAGGCAGAAAAGCTACGCCGATGCAAAACGATTCTTCCAAGAGTTTAATGTGGGGGACCAAGTATTACTACGTGTATCTCCTATGAAAGGAGTGATGAGATTCGGGAAGAAAGGGAAATTGACCCCGAGATACGTGGAACCATTTCCCATTATCGAGAGGATTGAGCCGGTAGCATACAGATTGGGACTGCCAGAGAATTTACATTGCATTCACGATGTATTCCACATCTCGTCATTGAGATGATACCTTCGGGATGACATGGCCCATACCCATATCGCAATTGAAAAGGTTGACTTACAGCCCGATAGCTCTTACGAGGAGAGGCCAGTGGATATCCTAGACCATAGCGAAAGGAGATTGAGGTCGAAGGTAGTTCCACTTGTACGGGTCCAGTGATGTGGAGGAATCCACCTGGGAGCGCGATGCAAATATGCGCGAGAGATACCCAGATTTATTCTTACCAGGTATGCCTTATTTTCTGAATTTCAAGATGAAATTCCGTTATTAGGGTGAAATATGTAATACCCCGTATTTTTGTGCTTTCTAAATTTGGGGATTTATTAAATTTGATGTGATTTATTAATTTAATATAAATTCAGAAATTAATTATTTTTAAATAATTACTGACGTGATGAGAGTTAGTAATTGTTGGAAACTTATTGAATATTACTAATTAGCAAAGTAATATATAATATTGGTTCTATTAAATGTCACGAGTGAATAAAATGACAATTTTGGAAATTTAAGTCGGGACGCGCCCGTATCGCGTCAGGACTAAATTTTGATTAATAAAAGTGAATAAATTATAAGTCACCCGTATGGTCATTTAGAGTGCGCCAAAGTGTCCGGAAGGGTCTATATAGTCAAAAAAATGTACCCGGGGGTTTAGTTTGGGTCTCGGGGCGTTTTTAGGCTTAATTAACACCCTGAGAGGGCGTTTTAGGCATTTTGTATTTTTGGGCTTGGAAACCTACGAATTTTCTAGGTTATATCAAATGATTAGGGTTGTCTTCTAGGGTTAACAAAACCAAAAACAAGAGACGGCCATTGGAGAAGGAAAGGAAAAGCTTATCAAGGAGTTCTAGGCCAAGAACTCCTCCGTTTGTACCGCCGTCACCGCCAAACGATAGATCGCGCAACGAGGATCCCCACCACACTGATTTCATCCACAAATCAGAAAAAAATTCCCAGGAAAGTATTTATCTGGCTTAATTTAGTTAAATCTTCATTCTTATTAGTTTAGGGTTGATTAGGATGAGTTTTTATAAAAGAAAACCTATGTTTGAGGTTAGAAATCACATGTTGTAGAGATATAAACATCACTCTGGAAATTCTCTTCACATGTAGAGGTTGAACCACGAATTTACATTGGGTTAGCAATAGAAATTCTAGAAAAAGAATGAGAAGAACTATGTTAAAGAAATTATTAGGGTTCATGAGATTTATATAGATTTTGGCCCTTTTAATTCATGATACTTGATGAAAACTCGCTTGCCTTACGTAGAATATTGTTCATTTGGGTTTATAATGCTTGTGGTATGAATTTCTGGGAGTTTGGGAGTTAAAAACTTGGATTTGGATGGTTTTGGACGATAATTCCCGTAACTGGTATTTTACAGTTTTCTCCATACCCGCTTGATCAATCGATCGAGCCAAGAGCATCGATCGATCGACTGATCGATCGATCGACCCCTTTATATCGATCGATCGACCCGTTCTGGGAAAACTAGATTTTTCCTTGTGTTGACTTAATCCGAGTAAATGCATAATAAACCTTGATTAATGTTATTAGGACATAATGAAACATAAAAAGGACCAGTAGGGTCAAGGTAAACCCCGTTAAGTGGAACTTTAATGAAATGGGAAAATGAAGGGGTAAACGGGAAATATTCATACCTAAGAAATCTAATGTGTGTAGACTTAATAATCAAAATGTATAGGAGTTGGATTAGAAGGTAAGTGAGGGCCTACTAAAATTTGTACTTAGGTAAAGGGGAATACTTCGAGAAATGAGAAGTGAGTTGGAATAAATTCAATTTCGAAAATAAAATGAATAAGTCCATTATAAGAAATAATCGAATGAAAATGTACTAAGGATGAAATAATAAAATGTTGGGCTGTGGGCGTACCTAACTTATGAATGTGAATAGTTATATATCTATATGACTCTGTGATTGATCATATATCTTATATACATGTAAACAAATCATGCCCGTGCTACTTGCTATCACTGAGGTTTTCGCGCTGGGACAGCCTTATCTTGATGGGACCTTTATGGGGGATATTGACTCGTACCCTAGAACATAGAAATCCTTAGTACAAGCTATCGGATTGATAGTCAGACGGTCCTAAGAGACGTGAGGGTATGTGCTGACCTCTTAGTGACTTGGAACTATGCTTCGCCTCAATTTGTGTTTGTTTATATTAATACAGTTCGAGAGTGATTCCGAACTAGTATTTCCCTTAGTACGAGTGATACGGGGACTTGATAGCAGAGTATGCCAGCACCATAAATATTATGTGGGCTACCATTAGTATATATATATTATATGGGTAATTAATGTATATACATATAGTCTTGAAATTTGTAACTTCCTACCGAGGCTAAAAGAAGTTAATTAATGGATAAACATTCCGGTTTATTATATGTGGATGAAATGTTGTGACACTATTGAAAGACTTTTTAATCAAATAAGAGTTATGTGAAAACCTTAAATTCCTGGAATTTAAATATCTTAGTCCTAGAAATTTTCGACATGGAATCTAATAAGGAATTTGAATTAAGTTAATCTTTTGGGATTAATAGTGCGGTAGGGTGCACACTAGAAGAGAGGTGAGACTTTCTCAAGAGAGTTTCGTTACTAATATGTTGTTGCATTAGCCAGTAAACATTTTAAATACTTGCTAAACTAAAATTTTAAACTCGCTTTACAATCGGGCTCTGACCCGTTTACTGTTATCTCTCCTATATATATATATATATATTACAGGGGCCCTGATACGACGCAAATATTGCGTATTTCACCCGTTAACCTACGCCTTATTAGCCCCCTTGGGTATCTTAATCCCTATACTTATGCTCGTTAACCAAAAAACCTCGGATTTCTATGTTAACATGTTTTGCAGGGGTTAATTGAGCTTTTTTAGGTATTTGGAATCTTAGTATGAAGTTTGGACGCTTTTCGGAAAACTTTCGTCGACTATTGCCGCTTCGGGGGCATTTTAGTAATTCCAGCATTCGGGTTTGAATTCCAAGCTCTTCACGGAAGTTGAATCCCTCGGATTTCTCTTCGCGTGGCCGCCGAGGGTGCATGATTCCGAGTTGTATCGAAAGAGTTATGGCATTTTTAGGATGGTTTTTACTTCAAATTCACACTCAAGGGCATTTTAGTCATTTCATAATTTGGGTTTTTGGCCCAATGTCTTCTTGGATGTTGTATCCCTCTGAGTTATCTTCGCATAGCCTCTGACCGTGCCTAATTTTGAGCTATAACTAAGAAATGGCGGCATTTTCCGTAAAACAGGACAAGCTGCAGATTTCATACCTGTAGGTACCGAATCGATTCGGACACCCCAAATCGTTTTGGCCGAATCGATTCGGACACTCCAAATCGATTAGGCTTGGACCAGTGTGATCAGTTCCCTTTGACCAAATCGATTCGGACACCCCAAATCGATTCGGTCCTGCAGATATTTTTTGTTTCTTCATTTTTTTACAAGTTTGCCATGGGATATTTTTGGGTATAAATACTCTCTTCTCTCATTTTTGAGAGGAGGATTCATTATCTTCATATCTTCATTTTGTCTTAGATTTTAGGGTTTGTAAACTTGGGATATTTTCCCTACTCCTCTCTTGTACTCTTTGTTTTGTAAGTTGTACCTTAACTTTAATTTCATTAATTTAGTTGTCTTCCTTAATTTCCATGCTTTCTTTACTTTCTTGCCTAGATTAAATTATTTCTTGCTTAATTAGTTTATTTCTTTGTTAATTAGTTTCATTTATGTCTAGCCCTTAGATAAATAGGGTCGGGGTTGTGTTCCGCCATTTACGGGTTTTGACCTCGAAAGTTAGGTTTTGTGTAAAATTGCATTTAATTGAAACCTCGCGTATTAAAGACGGATTATTATGCGTTTAACTTTATTTGTCACGCAACTTTAGTGTTTATAGCGATATTTCGAATTTAATCCGTGTGTGACCATTTTCCATTAAATGTTTAATCTCGCAACTTTGGGTTAAATTCCTTATTGTGTGATGTTTATGCTTAATTGCAAATGCTCGATTAAATTGCTTTCGAGCCAGAATATTGATTAGTAGTTGTTTCAATCCATGTGGTAGAATGCGATCCCGATCCTCCCTTTACTTTTGTGTAGCGTAACTTATTCTTTTCTTTTTCCACCATACCCACAAATTACCTTTTCTTTTATTTATTTCACACTTTTATTCCTGAAGTTTTAAAGCAATTAACATCTAAAATTTAATCACTCCCTGTGGATTTCTTACGATACCCGACTTACTGCTGTGCTTGCTTGTCAAGTGTAGTAGTAGTTTAGGTTTTTTTCATTGAGTCGCCGAACCGATAACAACGATTTGCGTATTACACGACGCACGGTTCGCGCTCGATCAGGCCCAGCCACAGGGGCGTCAGGCTTAGGATTCTCTGGATATGGAACGCGCTGCAGCTTTTGTGGGAGTTGCAGGCCTTGTTCTTAGACGACCTCATTATTGATTCCGTTTCTAGTTCTACTTTATCTAGTTGGGCATGTGTCGCCCTTTTCATTATTTATTTTGTTTTTGAGAGGGATTGTAATTCATTTACTTTCAGGAGTTTTACTTTGGGATTTATTACTGTCAGAATGTTTTTATTTGGTGTTTTGAAGTCGGGATTTACTATTGATGGTTAAATTCTTGAATGATCATTTACATCCTTGCTATTATTGCGTGACTCTTAAACTGTTAATTATCAAAGGTTTTATAATTGGACTTAAATAAAATGGGAATAAGGTTTAAATGGTTTTGACACTTAGCTTAAATATTAGGGTGTTCAAATTGGAAAATTTATTTTTCGACAGTGATGCTGAGAATGAACCAACCGTTCACCTTGATTATAATTTAATAAAAGACTGATCACCCGGTATTTAATTTG
The DNA here is from genome assembly GCA_949130495.1 of Sambucus nigra. NCBI lineage: Eukaryota > Viridiplantae > Streptophyta > Magnoliopsida > Dipsacales > Adoxaceae > Sambucus > Sambucus nigra. The sequence goes on from OX422214.1 coordinate 447,417,647, forward strand.
GCGGGGTGTCACATTGTAGTAGCAAGATTTTATAATTGTTCAAAGTTTAGATAATTTGGTGTATCCCGTTATAAATCGAACGTATCATCCACATATGCCTCCATGATCTTTGAAGACACATTTATGACGAATCATGATTTCCAAAATTCAAGACAGTGGAATTATCGCGAACACTTTATGCTGAAACTTTCCAAACCTCAACATGCATCGAACCCAGTTATAGAGGCGCAAAACTTGATTTGTTTAAAAGACAATAACATACCTATCATGGGTAAAAATTTTATATTCCTTTTTTCATATATATACTTCATATTTCATAAAGAAGCCTGATGCTAAGAGCCAGATGATCCTTTAGAGGCGTAAAACTTGATGGAGTACTTACATCGTGAGCGCTATTGGTAATGGAATTTCTAATCTCCTTATCCGGTCTATTAGATGTAATGTTATCATTGTGTACAGCTAAATAATCTGCTTTTCTTTTGGCTATAACACAATTGGAGGTCGTCTCTTGTACTTCATGATGATCTTGTAGAGTTTAATGGTTTACAAAAGAGTAGACAAATTGTTCACCATCTCGAAGCATAGGACGAATCAAACTATTTGCAGAACATTGAAATGTGGTATTTTCATTTGAACGTTTATCCTCAAGAGAGCAGTCAAAATGCTTTATAGGTAATGGGGACACTTCCTTATCCAAATATTTTCCATTTTTCCCCAATGATAATAAAGAAACATGTTTTTGGCTTCACAAACTCTGCTTGCGCCTTCATACAAAAGTTTAGATCAAGCCGGAGGTTTAGCGTGCCTTTCATTCAAAAGTGTCAAAGGGATTTCAAATACTAAGATTGTTATTTGTTTTAATTAACTATTTTTCTCATAGAATTATAAAGATATAAAAGGAATAAAAGTTTGTATTCAAATCATTCTCTAGAAAATACCTAGGTGTTTGTATTGAAATTTTAGCATGAAACTCCAATGGAACACTTATGTTGCGGACTACAACATGCATTATAATTTGATTGGATCATTTAGTAAGTTTGATTTGATTGGATCATTATAAATCTTGTAAACATGACTTCAGCGATGGTTATTTCGTTGCCCAATGTCTAGTACTCCACATCACTAAATATAATATGTCAACATATTTGGCCAGTTCGACACACGTGATAGGATGTGTTGAGAATATAAATTTCGCACCAGCTAACCAAAATGTACATCCCAATATAGAAGATTAATGGCCTATCTTATTATAATTTTTTCCAAATGTTACCAATGTAATGTTCAGTATTTGGTCTCCCCATCATGAACTTGTCTAACTACCACACGAAGACTTTTATTGTTGCCAATTGTATACGTGTGATCCATACACTGTCAGACTTCTAATGTCTTCTAGTGTATGCATCTCAACAGCTAAAGACCTTCCAATCCAGTTATCATTCCACAAGTTAACTATCTTATTATTTTTAATAACCCATATGTTTTGAAGCTTGATTAGGGTTAGAGAAGGTTTAATCTCAATCCATATGGAGGATTTACAGTATCTAATAGTTGTTGAAGCATACACCTTCAATACGATCTTCATGGAGGTGGACCACCAAGTATTCTAGCATCCTACTTAAACTTGAGCAAGGAAACCATGTTATAGCGCCTGGAATTTTTAAACCCTACTTTTTTTCACCTTGGGTGCACAAACTACTGTGATAAGCTTCTTGGTACTAATATCCTCAGGCCAAATAGAAATTATATCAGTCCTATTATGCTTAGTGAAAAGGGATTGAGACCAACTTCAAATCTGAAAATAATGAAAAGATCATCCATTGGAATACGTATTAGATTATCCACAAAGTCATATAAATCATGTTCACAATGTATCAATTTGAATATATTTTTCCTCTTGAATACGTGCTTATAGTTGATTCAAATATTTTATTTTTTGTTTAAAAGGGATTTGTCGATACATTATAGACATCACAATATCATAACGTGATTAGCTTGTCCATAAATTACATGTTTTTATTATTAGTTAATAACTGAATTTGTTAGTTAATTTATTTTGCACATTTTTTTTGTAATTTAAGCCCGAGGAGGTCACTGATATCATGATTGATTTCACTCAACCAGGTTACCTTGCTCCTATGAGCTTGAATCTTGGTGGCACGAAGTAAATGGTAATCCAAGGGGAGGCTAAGGTTGTCATTCATGGATAAAAGGTGATATTATTGTACACGTTATCATTCTTATTTTTTGCCTCGCGACTATTTCTGATATAAATACACTTCAACAAACCTACTAATCCAATTATTATTGTTGAAAGAATATGAGATATATTAGTTTTGATCACTTAATTATTATTATTATTATGTGTCATAAATACGATATTTTGTAGTTCATGTTTCAATAATGTTTATGTGGTATCTCGCATTCAAGGGACACTAGACATGAATATAATGCTAATTACACAAGTGTTTAAGAAAGTAAGGTTACAATGATGAGGAAATCACTAACATATTAGAGAACAAAGTGAAATAAGGTCTAGTCTTGGTGTTTTGTATATGACAGAGTTAATAAAATAATGCGTCTAACTTAGATGGATACAAATAAAGGACAGTCCAATAACAAACTTGGTTTGAACTTGGCGTCCCTCAGTGACCTTGTCTCACGGCTCAACACTAGACATTTAAAAGTTCACCGGGTTTGGCCCCAGTTTACTTCATTAGTGTTTTTGCTTTGCAATCCATATTCCAGGTTATTATGAAATCTTATAAGAGTTGCCTCAACATTTTTATGGACATGTGTATTTGTGTCCGTATTATAGTTAGGAGGCAAAGGGGAAAACCTGGATGAAATGGCAATCATTAGTTTATCGGTGCCACTAGGGCTCACCATATCAATTGTACTGATACATACACGAATTTGTTATTAGAGGTTATGTGACTGGAAGTACTGATACGTCACTATGGACGGTGTACAAGAAAGGTGTCCTAAATTATTGTGGCAATGATCTGTAATTTCTAAAAAACTTAGTTTCTAACAAACTTAGTTTGTTAGTTTTACTTTACATTACTCTATTGCTTCAACTCATGAATCATTTGTGGTTTCTTTATATTCTAGATGGTTTATTCAGTCGATTACTTCTGTTATTTTGTTTTTGCTATTGTTGAAGGCCTGATGTTGAATACCATTTTATATAAAAGCTCACTAGAACGTGAAAATTTCTCCCGGTACAGAAAATAAAAAAAATGGATGGGCATGATGCAGATGATCTAAAGCAGAGCACTACCGACATGTCAAAATATTCTTCAGCAAATGCGTTATAACAGAGTATGTTAATTAAGGCAGGCCAGTTTAAATATCAGTTTTGCAGCGATATTATTCCTTACCAATTATCAACGAATTGTATGATAATTGAAATGTAACAGGTATTTGTTTTTATCGGTGTGCAAAAGAAATGAGGATCGTCGTCTGATATTAATCAAGTAGGTGATGCGACTGACTCAATTAAGGGAATGAAAATTATGAAGATGCAAACTTTACATACTGGCTTTCCACTTTTAGCCAATGAGGAGTTTGAGAATGAAACTGGAGGCTACCAAACTGAATAGGAAGAGGTTGAAGAAGTCTAGTTGGAAGAGACATTACTTGTAGAAAAATCATCATGCGGCAGTGTAGTCTCTAAGAAAAGAAAAGAATCTAAGAAACTTTTAGGTTCAAAGTATGTATTGTAACCCATATCTTGTAGGTCACATGCTTGTTTTTTATAGGGTAATATGGTTTAGTTATGCTTAGTCACCATTGTCTCAATCTATGCCCAGCTTAAGATTCTGAATATTGGTAATTTATAAGTTTTTCTTGGTCTCTTATTGGCTATCTCTTGGCATTTCTTGAAAAAGAACATCGACCCGACTTATGGTTCCAGTGTCTTAAATGATGCGTAAAAAGATATGTTACCTATTCTCATAGAGTCATTTAACATTTGTTAGTCTGATTTTTTTATGGTTTGCAAACTTGATTGCGTTGCTTTTATGTGCAGGTGCAGTTTCTGATTGGTTATGATGTCAGAAACCTGATTGCATAGACATTTGAAATTCTAAGCAATGAGGAAGTTGTTCCAGTAAACCAAGGTAAAACTTCTTTATTTGCTCTGTGTGGTTGGGTGGGGGTGTAAATAGATAAATTGTGGCTTGCTTATAGTTTATTCTCAACTTATTTATCTCAAATTTTTATTTTCATTTGATTATTCATAATGATATACTCTTTCTTACATGAAATTAATTTTTTTTATTATGTAAATGTATGACATTTATCAACGGTGCCATTAAATTCTTACATTCTCTATATATTAAATGCATTGAAATTAAGTGATGTACAATGAGAAAGGCGAGCAAATAATAAGTTCAACCACAAGCTTAGAAAGTTGGGGTATGCATGTCTTGAGGAAATTATGGCATGATTCTTGTATTATTTGTAGAGTATACAACCATAATCAATTCATTGTGGGGATTTTATGTTGTGTGCTTAATTTTTTATATTTTATTTTATAATTAGTAACAAAAAAAGAGAAATGAAGATGCATTCGATGAGGATGATATGTCTCTAATGTGGGTAACCGCTCGATAATCGAGAAATGGAGAATATCAAGACCATGCAACCTAGGAAGTTGGTGAAAAAATTGTGAGTTTCTTTCAAAAATTATGAAAACACATTTTTTGTATAATCTTTATAAATTTGAATATATACTACATATGAGGATTGAAAAGAATTTTGTTTAACAACACTCTTGATAATTTTCTTTATTATAGGACACTTTGAAGAAGCAAGTCCATGATGTAAGCTTAGTAACTCAAGGGACTTTAGGCTTCTTAACCTTGGAACTTGGTACTCCAGAGTAACTCAATGGGACTTATTAAAAGTTATATTCATATCCCTAGATGGGGATCAAAATAACATGTTGAAGAATTAGAGTCCAGACTTCATCAAGAATGGAAGACAAAAGAAAAATATCGATAACCTTAGGAAGCAATGTGTAACACCCCGCCTAATAAGATACCGGGCGATCACTCCAATATTAAATTAAAACAGGAGTCTCATATGGATCATTCTTAGCATCACTGTCGAAAATCCATTTAATTACTAATAACCTATTAGGCCGGTGTCAAAATTTTAACTTTACTACTCTTTATAACAACAATAAATAAAACATCCACACAGTTTTGCCGAAATGAAACTAAAATGAAATAAAATAACCGAACACTCGGTCAATATATACAACCATATCGAATGCTGTACTGAAAGAATAACTAAATGCAATTGGACCATTGGCCCGAATATTTATACAGTACCTCCTATCTAGAGTACAAGAATGGAAGCGGCTATCAAAAACCTGCACGCATCCATAGCTGCTGCAGCTGACGTCTGACTCGAAAGAAGTGCCATCCAGGCGTCCCTGTGTCTGGACACCTATATATATATATATAATATAGAAAGAAAGGAGAGTAGATAAACGGGTCAGAGCCCGAGTTTTGAAAATATTTTTCAAGTGCATAAAAGCCTTATTATTTTGAAAAAGATTTTATCTCATATTTAAATTGGTATCGCACTCCCATGAGATACCCCTCACCTCTCCACTAACAGTGCACTCATAGCGCATCCCTCTAGACGTCCTAGTCAAGCTATCCTGCTAAACTAGTCTATCACTAACCCACTATCAATCCTAGATAGTCCAAGAAATGTACTAAGGGCTAAACTTCACCCCAGTCTCAACGCTATGCCATGTTCGTGCGTGGGGTATCTCGCAAAGCGAAATCCAAACAAGGAACCCCCCCGATACACTACTATGCGGCAAGGTCGATCGTCGATATTCGCCAGTCCCTCAGTACAGAAAGATATATATAAATATATATATACCATAAACATTTATAATATTAGAGCACTAAGGATTAAACTTCTCTCCAGTCTCAAGACAATGCCATATTCGTGCGTGGGGTGTCTCGCAAAGCGAAATCCAAACAAGGAACCCCCCCGATACACTACTATGTGGCAAGGTCGATCGTCGGGATCCATTAGACCCTCGGCACTCGATTTATCCATTTATATATACACATACATATTTTACCATAACCATCCGGATCTATCTCCCGGAATGAGAATCCATATACAAAGTATTTATCAATACTTATCATTTTTATCTCAAAACCTTCCATTTCCCTTCTCATATCCATGAAATGTATTTAAAAGCCAATTCATTATCATGAATTTCTTTAACAAATCATATCTCTTTTTAAAGCCAGTTTTATTATCATGAAAATTCTTTACCTTTTTAAATTATCCCATTTCCCTTTTTATACTCAAGAAATGTATTCAAAGCCATTTTCATTATCATAAAAATTCTTTGATCATATCATATGCTTCCACATCCCTTCTTCCATCCGGGAAGTGTTACCGAAGCCAAACCTTTATCCCATTTCCCTTCCTATATCCAGGAAATGTAATTAAAGCCAATCCATTATCATGAATTGCTTTAATATAACGCGTTCTAAGACTGCCCGTCCGGATTTCTCCACTGTGCGCGCCCCTAAATGGCTATCATCTTCCAGGGCCTATAATCAAGACAACCTGGGATCTTACATCGCAAGACGTCGGGAAGCGGCCATGTGCATGCGGGATAGTCAAGACCACACCCGGAATCTCCTAACCAGCGCAAAAAAAATATATATATCAACAAACGCTCACATGGCCTATAGGACTATATCCACCCTACATTCATTATCCAGGGGGCTTCACCATACGAACACAACTTCCCTTATGATAGCGATTTAGAGAGGTGTGTATCCTCATTTTTAATAATTATGAAAAACAGTTCTCTTTCCATTTTGAAAATATTCATTTTTATATTTTCAAAATCATTACCATCATAACCTAAATCACACAGTATATACATATCCTATATATTCCTCCTAGAATATATATAAATGGCCATAGTGGCCTATAGCATCTAGCGATGACCAATAATCCCAAAGATTCCCTCCAGGAATCATAATCATGCATTTATATAAGCATGATACTAAACCCAAATGTTTCTTAATGTAATAATCACTACATGCCCGAATCCCATCTAAGGATTTATTGGATATCTCCAATGATACCCTTCACTCTAAGTGAAATCACACATACCTATATTCCCAAATTATCCTAATTATCTCCTAGGATACGCTTAACGATAATCGATATAATTATGCTTTCTATAAGCATAATTATATAGGCCTCTATGCCTACAAGAAACATCCTGGGGATTTATCTCACCCGAACAACCTTAAATTCAACGAGTTAAGGATTTCATTTCCTTGAACCCCCAAGACTATACCTAGTCCAATTAATTCATTTAGAAGTCCCCAATATAATTTAGGAACCCTAATCCATCAATTTCTGCAAATATTCTATTTTCCTCAAAAATATTGATTAAGGGTTATATACTAAAAACCCTTACTTTACCCTCCCATATTGCCTTAATTTATGGACCATAAAATCCTAAAAGGTCCTTTAGGTTATCACCTAATTAACCTCAAAGCAAGATGAAATGGAATCTATCCCATCCAAATCATCCTAGAGAAATTGTCAACTTTCATCAGGGGTCGATCGATCGACCCATGGCCGTCGATCGATCGATGGCTTCGATCGATCGATCCCCGATGATCGATCGATCGATCAAGTCGGGCAGCTTCTTCTCCGAGAAGTTATTTCGGCCATGGAAGCTTCCCCCAAGCTTCCATCTCTTCACCAAACGGCCTACAACTTCAACCAACTACAAATACATCTATAATACGGGTTCTAAACATCCTAGAACCCAGAATCACCAATTAATTTCAATTAAAACCTAGGTTTCTCCAATTTACCATTTTTAGGGGTTTATTCATTTTAACTCCCAAAAACCCGTTTTATCCACGAATACCCAACCCAAAACCATTAGGGTTTGTTATACCAACAATGATATGAGATATTTATGCTTAAAAACAAATAAAGCAAGTAAACACTTGCCTCATGGATAAAATCCGATGACCTCGAGCCGAATCCCGCCGAGGCTGACCGGAATCTCCCCCTTTTCCTCTTTTCTTCCTCCTCTCTCTCTTCCCTCTCTTATTTCTCTTTTCTCCCCCTCTCCCTCCTTTTATAAGGAGAAAAGGTTTTAATCCCTTAAAAACCCAAAAACGACTCGTTTACCCAATTACGAGCCTATTTAACTCCAAAATTACCCGAAACTCAATTTCGACAATCGGACACTCTTTTCCGACTATCTCGGACATTCCGAGACTCCAAAACTTATGGAATATGAATCAGTTTAGAGAATGTAAGTCAATTACATTTTTTTTAAACTAAAATATTCTCATAATTTAAATTCTCAATTACATTTTATTTATGTGTAGGTATTTTGGGATCCGTATAAAGATGCTAGGGATCCATATCCACTTCCCGACGTAGCTTTTTATAGAGGAATCATCATACGTTTTGTTATTGTGGAGCCATTGTAACAACCCTCGATTATGGGAGGCTCATTTTATATTAATTTTACCGTATAAGGTAATTATATAAAATGTGGGGACTGGAGTAAATATTAATTGAATGAATTGAAAGTTAATATTTACTAGACTGAGACATATTTACAGTATGTGGAAGTAAATATCATCAGGTTGCATGTTTATAGTGTCATGTATATAAATGGCACGATAGTTCAAATGAAATTGGAACTCAAAATAATTTATAAAATTTCCGGATGCCAGTTTAAAGGGTGTAGTTAGTCTCGGAAGGTGCGAGACAGTCAAAATAAGTGTCATATTGCATTTTTGTATTTCAGGCACTTTTACCTGGTTTTAACGTAAACACGTATTTGGGAGTCATTTTAATGTGGTGTTAACTATTTAAGTTGGGAGTTTTAACTTAAGCCACGAATTTAGCTTTCCAAAACCCCTTATTTTCCCCATTATATGTCTTGAACATATAGAGAGAAAAGAGAGAAAGAAAGAAGAAGAGAAAAATGAAGATTTGAAGATGGAGGATTTGGGATTGCTTCTTCTCCAAATAAATCCGAGATCTCAACCCTAAGGCAAGTTTTCTACTTGCTAATATATGTTTTAAGATGAATAAATTGTGTGATATTTATGTATATACATATTTGGAGATCAAAAATGGAAATTTTGGTATTTAAACCTAGATTTGGGTTTGATGATAAATTTGTGAATTATAATGGTTATAAATCATGTAGGAAAATCTTTGGGTAGATACAGATTGTTGGTTGAGTTCAAAGTAAAAGATATTTGGGATTGGGAAAAGTGAAATTTTCACTTGGGTTTAATTTTGGAAGAAGGAAGAACCCTAGGTCTGCTATGACCGGTCGACCGCGGTCTCAGGACCAGTCGACCGGGGCTTTGCGGAAGGGCTTACTGCTTTCCTACAAAGGCATAAATTTTGAGCGCGATCGACCGCAGTTCCTTGATCGGTCGACCGGCCCCTTAGTAGGCAAAATCTGGAGACGCGGTCGACCGCGGTCTCTCGACCGGTCGACCGGTCCCCTGTTTTTCATCCTAAAATCTTATTTTGTTCCCTAGATTTATTTTCTTCAATAGGGACTAGGAACCTTCTTTAATGAAGTAAATTTAGAGTTTTAGAGTCCTAGACGAATTAGTTATCCACCCTACATTAGAAATAGGATAGGTGGGAACTTTTCCGGTGTTATGCCAATTGATGTTAGGGCATTTTTTTTCTAGTAAATTATTATGGAACTAGGATTCCTAGAGTTATGTTTGGGAGACTTTTGGAGCTCAATAGAGCTACATTAATATTGATGGATTATAATAACACCCTAAAATGTTTGGAGTTTATTAAGAAGTTTACTTACTCCTTTGAGGTTGTAGCGACGATATAATTTATCGTATGGCTCCGGATAATCAGTCAAATTATTTACAAAAAAAAAGTAAATGGTAATGTTTCGGATAAAATGAAACATATACATGGAAATGAAATGGAAGTGGTAATGATGATGGTAAATGATAATTTACTTAATCAGGGATATGGTAAATGTTAATTTACTTGATACACACCTCTCTAAATGACATCATAAGGTAAGTTCGCGCGCTTGGTGATGCCCCCTGTCTAGTGAATGCAGGGTGGATATAGTCCATAGGCCATATGAGCGATTATGTTATATTTTTTGCGCTGGTGAGGAGATTCCGGGTGTGGTCTTGACTCTCCCGCAGGCATATGGCCGCTTCCCGACGTGTTTCGTTGTAGGTGCCCAGGTTGTCTTGTATAGATAGGCCCTAGAAGATGATGGTCATTTAGGGGAGCGCCCAGTGGGGAAACTCGGAAGGGCGGTCTTAGAATTGTTATTTGTATATAAATATAACTATTCATCATCAAGTGGGACTTGATGGGTTACATGCCATAAAGAGCATAAAGAAGTGCCACAAATAGCACAGTATAATGCCACAAAGAGCATTGGATGTTGATTATAATCCTATTAAGGAATGGTAATGCTAGGATGGGCATGTAATTGAAATAAAAGCCATAAAGGGCTTAAAATTATAATTATATTTTCCTGATAAGGAAACGAAATGCTAGTAAAGAGCATAAATGTTGAATTTATGAGTTCCTGATAAGGAACATAATAATGAAACGGAAGCTTTTAAATTTATGTTACTCATGCTTTTCTTTTCTGTCTTAGTTATGTTTTAGAACTGTGTAGATATATTTTATTCTTTTTAGCACGATTTTATTCATAACTGCCATACTCTTTATTCATCTGGTAATCATATAGAACCGGGACCTGACCCGTTTATATTTCTTGTTGCACATGCATCATGTCTCCGCTTAGGTACTCCGCCGCAAGGATGCCTGATTTGAATCCCTATTTCGAGGTCTTCGGCGAGCCGTGATGCATTGCAGGTATTACGGGACATTTGGTATAGACGTTCTCATTTTTATTCTAGCTATGATCGGGTCTCTTTATTCGGGCGTGAGGCCCAAGCTTTTATAAATGTCTAATGAAATGTATTGTATAAATTAATGAAACTGTTTAAATGTTGTTATAAAGTTTGTTGACCGACTGCACATTCGGTCCCTTTATTGTATTCTTGTTGTATTATTTATATATGTCTTGGGCTTTCCCCTATCTTTTTAGGATTTGGGTTGTTTAAATTCTTTCTTTAACTTTAAAAACAAAATTTTTGGCAACCCGTTTTCTGAAATATTGGGTGGTTATCCTGGATACTCTATATTTTTATTGTGATGTTGAGAATGATTCCATCTTTGATTCCTATTATATTGGAGTATTGGGTAGGCCACCCCTTATTTTGGTGAGCAGGTTGTCACAGATGGTATCAGAGCATCAGGTTCTAGAGTCCTTAGGAATCTATGTGGACCCCTTAAGTCTTTAGCGTTTATTTTGATTGACATAGAGCCTTAGGATTAAGATCGTTGAATTCTCTTGTGAGATTTCGTTCTTCTGCCATGAGGTAGAACCTATAGAATCTTTTACGCATTCGTGTGAGATTCGTAGGTCGATTAAAGGATACCAGAGAAGGTTGTTGGGAAGGTTTCATTGAAATGAGGAAGAGGAGGCCGAGAGCGTGTTCTCTTTTATTGAGAAAGTAAAAGGAACTACGTGGGCTATAGTGACGTGGAAGAACCACGTGTTTTCATTACGCTGATTGGAGAACAAGGGCAAAAATAAAGTGCCTAGTTGGGGAATTGATGGAAGTAATATTGGTTCGTATAAGGCTAGAATATGGAGTCTGAGAACCATTGGTATTGACCCGAAGTGATTGGCATGAACTGTTGGTGGGAATTCCACCTTATTAGTGGGTGGTGTATTCCTTAGGATAAGATAGAGTAGTATTGTGTTTACTCTAGATTCGGGTGTGCATATCGAGTTTGTAATAGTATTGACATTATTATAGAAAGGTAACTATATGACTTCCGTGGTAGGGAAGTTTTATGATCTCTTCACTTGTTATAAAACGAGTGATGATATTTTAAAGGCATATATGCTATATGTGATAATTAGTATGAATGTTTGTGCTGCTTGTTTGCATTGTATGTGGATGTTATGACTTATCTCCACGACCAACAAGGTTAAGTAGTAATGCATAGGAGGGGTTCCTTGTTTGGATTCCGCTTTTGCGGGACGCTCCACGCATGAACCTTAACGACGTTGGGAGTGGAGAGATGTTACTTTTACTTTCTTTAATCTTATGTATAGTACGCGAGTAAAGATGTTTTGGTTGGTTTGTAATGATAGCAAGCAAATAAAATTGTAAGTCTATCTTACTTCTAGTTCAAAATGGAACTATTTGTTCTATGATTTCTCTCCTGAATACAGGTTGAGACTTTATAGAGGTGGACCGAGGTGGGTAGGAGATTTTATTAATCGTTTAGTTACCTTGTGTGAGTGTTTGATTATTTGTTTGTTTTGTTTATGCATGTTATGCTTATCTCCATGATCAACTAGTTAAGTAGGCATGTGTCGGAGGGGTTCCTTGTTTGGATTTCACTTCGGTGAGACACTCCGCCGCATGAACACTTAACGATGTTGTGATTGGAGAGACGCTATCCTTTTTTTCTATATTACTGTACTTATTTTGTTGTTAGAAGTGGGATTGGAAGGATTAGTCGAGAATCACGTAGAAGAGTGATTAAGGGCTATTAAAGTGCGAGATAGAAGCACTATATATAGTTCTCTCCTCTTATCGATGTGAGGGAGACTGAGATACAAAGTCGAATTGAGACTTCGGGATTGTGCCTTGATAAGAAGGCCATGTTATATAAGGGGATATGTATTTGAAAGACTTCACAGAAAGTGAATGTCTGACGAGTTAAAATCTTTAATAATGCTATAGTAAGACGTAGAAGTAGAATTTTGTTGAAATTATTGCAAGTTAAAATTTATTGATCCCGATTATGTGTTTTAGACCGTCACATCTCAATGACCGACGATGCGAGGTAGTAGTGTAACAGGAGGGTTCCTTGTTTGGATTTCGCTTCAGCGAGACGTCCCACGCACGAAATCGAGCGAATGTCGGAAGTTGAGATAGGTCTTGGACACTAGGGATATGCTTAGTATTATATATATCTATGACTTAGATAGGGTATATATAGATCGACCTTAGTATTATTAGGATGATTAGGTCTTTAGGGTATGAGACGTTAGTTTAGGAAGGCTGTAAGGGGTTAACCACAAATAGGTTGTGGGTTAACTCTAGGAGGGATTAAGTCACTAGGAACGAGATTTATGGGGTCTCGAGAGTTTGGGTAGGTGAGGCCGAAGAAGATAGGGCCTTCCTTGATTAGAATGTTATGTTGATAACTTAACTTCTGGGGAGTTAAATGGATGAATTGACTTCTACTCCCGAGTCCATGTGGTTATGTTCGGGGGTGGATTCAATAAATAAGCTTCTGCCAGGTTGGGAAGTAATAATACTGGAGCATGGACCCGTGGTCTATGCGTCTCACAAGCCTAAACTTGTGGGAAGTATTATCCCACGCTTGAATTAGAATTCATTGCGGTGGAAATTGCCTTAAAGAAATGGAGGCACTACTTCCTGGGCAGAAATTTAGTCTTTATTGCAAGCAACAAGTGGTTGAAGTATGTCGGGGGAGAAAATTTAGTTAGTGTTTGGAGTTCTTAAGAACTATCATTTGGATTTTCTCATTCGCTAAGGAAATGCTACTGGGGTAATAGATGTGTCGAGTAAAAAACCCGTCGGGGATATTGGTGTTGGCATGGAAAGCCAAATGAAGCGAGTATGACTCGTAAGACTTTGTAGCCAGAGCGATTCCGGTCTGTGATTGACCATTTCACCTACTCGTGCGAAGAAGAGTATCGGTGGAATGAAGAGGGGTATATTCATAGACGTTTGCATTAAAGTGTCGGGACCGTTCTAGTCATGATCCTATTTGGGAAGATTGTTAATCGTTTGACCAGACTAGTGCATTTTCGACCATTATGGATGGACTACATGTAGAAGAATACGCCCCATTCTTGAAGAAGGAATAGTAGAACCGTGGGAGGTGCCTATTAAAAATAGGGTGGACCGAGACTAGATATTCGTGTCGAAGGTTTGGTAAAAAGTTTCCATGAAGAAATGGGAGCCGTATGGAAATGGCGTATATCCTACCACTCTAAAGTGGATGGATGTATGGGAGGAAACTGACTTAGGACCGGAAGGTATATCTCGAGCGGGCGCCTTTGAATGCATGGCAGATGGGTGCAGTAAGTATATGGATAGAGATTCTTATACAACCATTAGGCTATTGAATGGCCTTATGGATCATTGCCTAAGGCATGGCATTGTGAGTGGCCCAGTGTGGTCGGTTGAGTAATTCGCATACTCGTTGGATGAAACCAACGGGTAATATGTTCCTTAGACTTGGAGCGGTCTCGTGACATTTCTCTAAAGATTTGGCTTTTGAGCCATACGCCTTGATGAGATACGTCAATGCAAGGAAAAGTTGAGTAGCGTTTGGGTTAAGCCACTTAGAGTTGGTATGGGTGCCCCGAGGTGAGATGTAACATGATTCTGGAGGTTAGGCTATTTGTGTCGTGTCATGTGGGCATCGTCTTCCGCTGTAGGAAGCTAGAATCGATAGTTAGTGAGGAACGCTTTGTGCTATGTTAGAGCACAAATGATGTAGACTGAGATCGATAGGGTCGACCTTAGTCTGGGTCTATTTAGGACGACTGTGATAACGAGGGGTTTGTTTAGGTTGGTATAATCCTATTTTAGAGTAGTATACCCTTTATGAGAATTGGGTATGCCCGAATTTTGGGTGCAAAATTCCCTCTTAAGGGGGGGGGGGGGGGGGGGGAGTATGTAACAACCCTCAATTCTAAGAGGCTCATTTTATATTAATTTTACCGCATAAGGTAATTATATAAAATGTGGGGACTGGAGTAAATATTAATTGAATGAATTGAAAGTTAATATTTACTAGACTGAGACATATTTACAGTATGTGGAAGTAAATATCATCAGGTTACATGTTTATAGTGTCATGTATATAAATGGCACGATAGTTCAAATGAAATTGGAACTCAAAATAATTTATAAAATTTCCGAATGCCAGTTTAGAGGGTGTAGTTGGTCTCGGAAGGTGCGAGACAATCAAAATAAATGCCATATTGCATTTTTGTATTTCGGGCACTTTTACCTGGTTTTAACGTAAACACGTATTTGGGAGTCATTTTAATGTGGTGTTAACTACTTAAGTTGGGGGTTTTAACTTAAGTCACGATTTTAGCTTTCCAAAACCCCTTATTTTTCCCATTTTATGTCTTGAACATATAGAGAGAAAACAGAGAAATAAAGAAGAAGAGAAAAATGAAGATTTGAAGATGGAGGATTTGGGATTGCTTCTTCTCCAAATAAATCCGAGATATCAACCCTAAGGCAAGTTTTATACTTGCTAATATATGTTTTAAGATGAATAAATTGTGTGATATTTATGTATATACATATTTGGAGATCAAAAATGGAAATTTTGGTATTTAAACCTAGATTTGGTTTTGATGATAAAATTGTGAATTATAATGGTTATAAATCATGTAGGATAATCTTTGGGTAGATTAAGATTGTTGGTTGAGTTCAAAATAAAAGAGATTTAGGATTCGAAAAAGTGAAATTTTCACGTGGGATTAATTTTGGAAGAAGGAAGAACCCTAGGTCTGCTATGACCGGTCGACCGCGGTCTCAGGACCGGTCGATCGGGCCTTTGCGGAAGGGCTTACTGCTTTCCTACAAAGGCATAAATTTTGAGCACGGTCGACCGCGGTTCCTTGATCGGTCGACCGGCCCCTCCATTCTGAGATTTCTGTTTTTCTTGGTAGGCAAAATCTGGAGACGCGATCGACCGCGGTGTCAGGACCGGTCGACCGGTCCCCTATTTTTCATCCTAAAATCTTATTTTGTTTCCTAGATTTATTTTTTTCAATAGGGACTAGGAACCTTCTTTAATGAAGTAAATTTAGAGTTTTAGAGTCCTAGACGAATTATTTATCCACCCTACATTAGAAATAAGATAGGTGGGAACTTTTCCGGGGTTATGCCAATTGATGTTAGGGCATTCTTTTTCTAGTAAATTATTATGGAACTAGGATTCCTAGAGTTATGTTTGGGAGACTTTTGGAGCTTAATAGAGCTACATTAATAATGATGGATTATAATAACACCCTAAAATGTTTGGAGTTTATTAAGAAGTTTACTTACTCCTTTGAGGTTGTAGCAACGATATAATTTATTGTATGGCTCAAGATAATCAGTTAGATTATTTAAAAAAAAAAGTAAATGGTAATGGTTTCGGATAAAATGAAACATATACATGGAAACGACATGGAAATGGTAATGATGATGGTAAATGATAATTTACTTAATCATGAATATGGTAAATGTTAATTAACTTGATGCACACCTCTCTAAATGACATCATAAGGGAAGTTCGCGCGCTTGGTAATGCCCCCGGGCTAGTGAATGCAGGGTGGATATAGTCCATAGGCCATATGAGCGATTAAGTTATATTTTCTGTGCTGGTGAGGATATTCCGGGTGTGGTCTTCACTCTCCCGCAGGCATATGTCTGCTTCCCGACGTGTTTCGTTGTAGGTGCCTAGGTTGTCTTGTGTAGATAGGCCCTGGAAGATGATGGTCATTTAGGGGCGCGCCCAGTGGGGAAACTCGGAGGGACGGTCTTAGAATCGTTATATGTATATAAATATAACTATTCATCATCAAATGGGACTTGATGGGTTACATGCCATAACGAGCATAAAGAAGTGCCACAAAGAGCACAGTATAATGCCACAAAGAGCATTGGATGTTGATTATAATCTTGTTAAGGAGTGGTAATGCTAGGATGGGCATGTAATTGAAATAAAAGCCATAAAGGGCTTAAAATTATAATTATATTTTCCTGATAAGGAAATGAAATGCTAGTAAAGAGCATAAATGTTGAATTTATGAGTTCCTGATAAGGAACATAATAATGAAACGGAAGCTTTTAAATTTATGTTACTCATGCTTTTCTTTTCTGTCTTAGTTATGTTTTAGAACTGTGTAGATATATTTTATTCTTTTTAGCATGATTTTATTCATAACTGTCATGCTCTTTATTCATCTGGTAATCATATAGAACCGGGCCCTAACCCGTTTATATTTTTTGTTGCACATGCATCTTGTCTCCGCTCAGGTACTCCGCCGCAAGGATATTAATTTGAATCCTTATTCCGAGGTCCTCGGCGAGCCGTGTTGCATTGCGGGTATTACGGGACATTTGGTATAGACGTTCTCATTTTTATTCTAGCTATGATCGGGTCTCTTTATTCGGGCGTGAGGCCCAAGCTTTTATAAATGTCTAATGAAATGTATTGTATAAATTAATGAAACTGTTTAAATGTTGTTATAAAGTTTGTTGACCGACTGCACATTCGGTCCCTTTATTGTATTCTTGTTGTATTATTTATATATGTCTTGGGGTTTCCCCTATCTTTTTAGGATTTGGGTTGTTTAAATTCTTTCTTTAACTTTAAAAACAAAATTTTTGGCAACCCGTTTTTTGGAATATTGGGTGGTTATCCAGGATACTCTATATTTTTATTGTGATGCTGATAATGATTCCATCTTTTATTCCTGTTATATTGGAGTATTGGGCTGGCCACCCCTTATTTTGGTGAGCGGGTTGTCACAGCCATACTACCCAGAATGATGTTTGAGACTATTCAATTGGCTACGAATCATACCCCGTGAGACCATGACACTGGTAAGGAATAAGAGGGGAAACGAGGCTATCCGATACAACGTGAAATTCGACATGCAGAAATGGTACCAGAAAAACTGACAGGACCACCTTTTATCGAAGAAGTCGAGAACGATCCTCGTATCGTGCCCTTGGTACTATAGCATATACTACATACAGTGGTTCATGTCCAAGTCCCATCCTATCATGCAGAACCCAGCTTTCAGGCAGTCAAAATCGACGAAAACATCTTTTGTAATTTTAAGTTTTCACACATTTCCTTACTTTTAACAAATTCTTGTACTTACGTATATGATTTTCACTAGGTAGATGAAGTACGAAAGGCGATGGAGTTATTAAAGAAGAACATGGATTATGTGAGCACCGATAATGAATCTTCTCATGAAGATATACAAACAGATGACACTTCTGAGGTCAAAGTTTATGTGTCCCTTATTTTTTATGGTTGTGAGAGTGAAAGAAAGAGAGAGAGAGTGAAAATGAAGAGGTTGATGTGAGTGAACTTCAAAATGATTTTCAAGAATTATATGAAGAATCTATTAAATTGAAAAGAGATAATTTGAAGTTATAAGCGTGTTTAAGAGAGCGTGCCAAGGTTGTTGATAGGGAGTTGTTTGAAGACCTTAGGCCACGAGAGAGATCTCTTCGAGAGAATCTAGAATATATAGAAGGCGAGAGAGATAGCCTTAGGGGTTTAATGGAATCCTTGAAAAAGGAACTTCTCGAGTTTGAAGAGAAAAATGTTTTATTAGATTCTAAAATTTTAGAATTAGAAAATGAACTAAAAGACTCCAGCAAAGTCAAATTTAATTTGGAGTGTAGGTCCGAAAAACTAGATAAAATCTAAGGCACGGTCCAAATAAAAAATGACACTTGTGGTTTAGGCTTCTATACTTGTAATGAATTAACTCATAAAGGCAAAACCCATTTTTAGGAGAATCATCAAGGAAAACCTTTAATGATCAATCCTTAGGGACCAACCTTCGACGTGTTTTTACTTGTGCACATTGTGGTCGAAAAGGTCATCTTAGGAAATTTTGTTTTAATCTTAAACGAGGTCCTAGAAAATCCCTACATAAGGCAACCGAGGTATCCAAGATTTCTACACCCCGAGATAGTCACTCATCATTAGTTTGGGTTAGGATATCCGAGTTGATAGCTTTACAAAATAGGATTTTTGATTCTCATTTACTTTCACATGCTTCCTCCCTCGCTAAATCTAAAGGTTGAATGTGTTAGTTGTTTGCATACTTTAGCTTTTGTACTTCATGATATATTATCATGCTAAATGTATGCTTGTTTAATCATTTTCTAGTCTATGCTCCATGCTTAATCACATGCTAGAATTATGAATTTTGTTTATCTTTCGTATTATAATTCTTTCATTTTATTTTGCATTAAATGAAAATACAAAAAGATTTTTGCTTATCATTTGTGTTTTATATTATGAGTTATCTAAGCTTAATGAAAAATACAAATGACTTTGTTTATCTTTTGAGTATATATTTTTATTTTTAGTTAAAAATTTCAAAAACTCAAAAAGATTTTTTTTATTTTGTGTGTATTTTAGTTTGACACACTTTATGCGACATATATTTGTGTTAGAATCCCTATTTTTTTTGCTCTCATGTGGCTAGAACTTTTGGTTAAGATTGTCAATCCTTAAAATGTTATTTACCATGCTTACATGGAGTAATTGGATTTTGTATTGCTTAAATGGATTCTATTTTATATGCCTCTATTCACAGATGCACGAGCTCGTTTGAAATTTAATCGTCACATGTTATATTTGAGCCCTGTGAGGCGTTCTCCTTCCAATCTTGTCGTCTACATATTTGTGATCTAGGAGGACTAGTGCATGTCAAAATCCGTTGCACGTGATATTTGTGAGATATAAAAATGTTATACATAAATGTGCACGTGGAAGGGCTCAGAAAGGATTTATTATCCTTTGCGAATAGTAAGTCACCGTTTGAAAAAAACCTAAAAGAAATATGTGGTCCAAAGGCCTAAAAATAGAATAATGGCATTCGAAAGAAAAATAATTGCCTAGGCCTAATTTTAGTTGATATATTTATTCAAAAATTATATATGCTTATTGAGGAAGAATGGATGATGTATCAACGGTTTGCACAATGTTCGTTTATCCTAGTTGTACTTTCAATGTCATGACTCTATTGGTTTGTAGAGTCCTCAGAATTCTAGGCTTTTATGCATTGTGTATGTTTGTTCATTAAGTTCAATTTATATTGTCACATGAGGTTATATTCAAATGTGATAAAGTTTGAAATCAAATGAGAACTCCGTTAACATGTTTTAAGTGTTTGGGTCTAAATTTAATTATTACTAGTTCACACCCCTACACTTCAGTTTCCATATGACACATTTTTGCCATACAAATGTGAAAAGCTTATTTTTATTTTGTGTCATGTGTGGTGTTTATATATATATATATATATATATATATATATATATATATATATATATATATATATATATATATATATATATATATATATATATATATATATATATATATATATATATATATATATATATATATATATATATATATGTGTGTGTGTGTGTGTGTGTGTGTGTGTGTGTGTGTGTGTGTGTGTGTGTATTATTGGTATATTTTGTGTATGTATATATATGATATTTTCTTTTGTCTTTGCCTTTCTTTCTAGTCCATCTATGCTTCTACTTCATTATTGGTATCTATATTGGTGCATTCTTATTGATATCACATGCTTAATACCTTATTTATCATATTGGTATCATTTTCTTGCATCTTAGTTGGTATTCTGTACTCTTTGTATGGATTAGTTATGCTTTTGTTGTCCATATGCTTTAAATGTTCTTAACACCTTATGCATTATCATGTTTAAATTAGTTATTTGAGAACGTGAGTACCCCCAATTTTTAAAGTCTTATCAAATAGTTGTGGAAGCGAGATGATTCAACTTAAACAAATTTTAATTTCTGTCAAATTAAAATTAAACAAAACACAAAGTGAAATTTAATTAAACAAGAAATACATTTTCACTTAAACATAATTAACTCAATCCAAGTCCAAGAAATTTTCCTAACAACATTAATGAATCATTTTTGCAATCTTAGGCCAAACCAAATTTTATCAAATTAAATTAAATGACTTGAACTAAATTAATTAAACATTACCCAAAGTTAATTTGCGCCAAATTAAACAAGTAGTGATTTAAACCATATTTTATCTTTTTACCTAAGCATGCATCTAAGGTGAATTTTGTGAAAGATAAAATAAACAATAAATCACTACGCTGCGGTGTATGAGAAAAAACCCACAACGGAAAAAAATATGGATGGCCCTAGCCTTAAGTCCACTAAGTATGGTATTTTACAAGTACAAGCAAAAATACTTACAACACTCGAATCGACTCCTTTCAAGCCCCGATGCTCCTTCTTGTACCGGCCTTCGCTTAGTTGACAATCTCGGACTCCACCGGAACCTTGGAATCCACCAATGAGGCTCTAGGAATAACCATAAACCACACATAATGTCGTTCACCGTGTGAGAATGCCTCAACCAAAACAAACTTCTTCTTCTTTGAGGGATTCAGAAGTAAACCCAAAATCTTCCAATGGTAGAGATAAATCGGTGCCAAAACTCCAAGCAATGTATATATATAAAGGAACTTGGATAAACCAAACAAATGGGTGAAACAAAAGTGTTTAAAGATTTTTTCTTAAAAAACAAACACTCAAACTTGAACTTTTTCTTTTTGGAATTGAAACTCTCTAAAACTCTCTCTAGGAGATGTAAGGATATGAAAAAGTTACTTCTAAAATTTTGGTTCCCGCACTTAATTATTCTGTCAAAAAATTAGTGGTTAAAGAAGTGGAAAACTGTCAAATAAACTGAACCCGCCAAATCTCGTTCGAACGAGGTTTTCATTCGAACGAATTCTTCGAACGACCCTTATAATGATGTTCCAGTGTATATAATATGAAGTCGTTAGTAAACTCATTGGACTTCTCGTTCGAACAACATTCTCGTTTGAACGACAATTCAAACGATATTCCAGTGGCCAATTAGGGAACTCGTTGGCAAAACCTCATTCGAACGACAATATCGAACGAACTTCCAGAAAGTATAAAAATTTAGTTTTAGCCCAGAAACTTTATTTTTATGTTTTAAAGAAAGTACACCCATATAAATATTGTTCCAAGATCCTATGTATATTTAACATGCATTCATACCTTAGGAGCAATGGAACCAAGTTGATGACGTAGAAACGATGCACAATACACACGATATTTGATGAAGCTTTAATATTTTGGCCGCTTACGTCTTCAACTATCTTGTCACAGACTTAAATGAATACAATTTAAAACTATCCTATGACTTAAACGTTTTTGTTCGAAATTGAGCCAAAACTATATTAAGACTCAATCGGAGAATTGTGTCCTTACAAATCTCCTCCTTTGGCTATTCCAGGACAAAAACCAACAAAAAAATCCTAAAGGGCCGTCAAGCTCTACTAGACATGAAACATCCCACTGAATACTTGACTCAAGACCCAATGATCAATAGCTTTGCCGATAAAGGTTACCACTTAAAAGAATTCTTGCACACTTAAGCAAACTATCAAACGCATAGGGAATATAAAAATATGAATTGCAATATGAAGTAAATACTCCCACTAAATTAATTCTCCCATTTATCAATTATGATCAATCTAAGAAGGTCACCACCGCCACCACCACCTAATGCAACCGCCATCGCCACCACCTGCCCTTGCTACCACCACCACTTATTGCCGCCATCACGACATGTTGTCCCCGTTACCACCATCACCACCTTCCCCTGCCATCACCACCAGATCCGCCACCACAACCACAATTATATCCACCTCCGTAGTACAACAACCATCATAGTTCTTACAACCTACCCACCGACGCTCCCACTATCTCCACCACAGTTATATTGACTAAAAGAAGAAGAAGAAGAAAAAGAAGAAGAAGAAGAAATGAAGAAGACTTACTAAAAATATTGACTCTGAGTGTAAAATCTGGACATTTTTCTCCTTATTGTTCTTCTTTTCTCCACGTTCTTCTCATTCTTAGTAAATATCTACTTTAGAGTGTATATACTTACTCTCTTAGAGTGATGTAAATATATAACTCTAAAGTAAATATTTACTCATAATGCTTCCATATGCACAATACAATACCAAACCCAACATAACACATACATTCTTCAGTATGTCTCTCTCTTATCAGAACACACACACACATATATACACCGAACAAATATATACACACCGAACATACATAATAAATATTTAGTGTAAGTGTACATATTTACTAAAATAAGAAAATCAAGTTATTGTGGATATGTTCTATCACAACAAACTAATACTAATTATATTATTGAAAATATTCTTATTCTCCGCTTTGTTCTTAATCTTCTCCCCTTATTTGTAAATATGTCTAGCTTTGAAGCCGGCTCCTTTATAGTGGAGTTCGCCATCAAGTTAGCAAGAAAAGGTAGTCAGTCAAGCCTCTGTTTTCTCCTTTGTTTGCTACTAGCACACTAAGGCTTTCCTTTCTACTTTACGGTGGCCATAACCATCAGCGACAAGGATTACAGAATAGGCCAAACCAACCTAGGTACATCATAAGTAGATATGGTTGGAGTACTAAATATTCAATTTTTAAGTTCAAAAGTAAATATTTTCACTCTAAGTATATTTACTTAGAATACATATAAATTACAGAACACACAAAAATACTCAGTAGCAAAAAAAACATCAGTAACACTCTGTGCTTGTTTCTCTCTCTTTTATTAAAATACACACGCACACACACACACACACACACACACACATACACACACACACACACACACACACACACACACATATATATACACTCACTCGTACAAATATATTGACATATACACACACTCACACAAATATATAGATATACACACATGCATACAAATATACACATACACACACACACAACTATAGATGGACTCAAACACACACACACACATATATATATATATATACTAGCGGATACCCGTGCCCGAGGGCACGATAATAAATTTGTCCCCGTGATAAAACTCAGCCCATAATAACCCGTCATTTTTTAGAAAAAAAAACTTTAAAAAAAAATAATTTTTTTTAAAAATATTTGAAAAAATTATTATTTTTTTAAATATTTTAATAAAAAAATAATAATGTATGTATGTATGCATGCATACATGCATGTGTCGAATATCATTCAAGTGCTTCTTACACGTGTCGAATATCATTTTATTCTGAAAGGCAAACGCCCATTGATTTCAACCGTAAGCACCATTAGCGGGGTCGAATTTTCTCTTATGCAGAGAGTGTCTTCTTCGTTTGTAAGATTTCTATTAATCTAATTTTCCATTACAACAATAATTTTGTTTCGCATTTTAATTTAACAATACACAAAATCACATTAATTTGTAGATAACAATTTTTTAATAGGGGTGAACATATTGGAAATGAGACGACACGATACGAAATTTACACAACTTGTCGTGTTTGTGTTTTTTCGCACGAAGTCAAGTCGTGTTTAAAATTAGATACTAAATTAACCTAAATTAACACGATTTAGGACACGATTAGACACGACTATTATAATGTATATCAACATAATATATACTAATAAATAATATTAACAATATAAAAATATATTTTTAATATATAACTATGATTTTTTATTGTATTTTTAGTAAACAATGTCAAATATATAGTTTGACTTTGATGGGTTTATAATAATATGTAAAGTCAATGTGTATTAATGAACTTGGGTACATTTTTCATATATAAATAATAAATTCAACTTTTTGTAGAAGTATAAAATAAAGGGGTACAACAATTATACTTTGAGTTGAAGGGCAAATTACTCTTAAAAAAGGGGTACCACAATTAAATTTTATATTTTGAGGTTAAA
Source organism: Sambucus nigra (assembly GCA_949130495.1). Lineage (NCBI taxonomy): Eukaryota > Viridiplantae > Streptophyta > Magnoliopsida > Dipsacales > Adoxaceae > Sambucus > Sambucus nigra. Next base: position 447,442,414 of record OX422214.1, read on the forward strand.
ATCTCTCTCTCTCTCTCTCTCTCTATATATATATATATATATATATATATATATATATAAATTTGGTGCATCTTAGAGATTGTTTGTCACATGTATCCATGTATTTATAGTTAAAGTGCAATATCTTTAATACTAATATCTATTATATACCTAAAACAATAGAATAGAGGTGTTAATACTTACCCATTCCAATTAATATTATCATTCTCTCTCCTCTCATTATACCACAAAATCGTCCGTTCCTTTTCAAAAAGCATTTTTCTTTTCATTCCATTACTTCCATATTTTTGTCAACTATCCATTGTTCTTCCCAACCCATTCCTCTTCTAACCTTTTGCCTTCTCTCTCTTTTATATAAACCGATCCTCTTCTAACCTTTTGCCTTCTCTTTCTTTTATATAAGAGAAACTCATTAAAGAGATATATGCATTGTCCATTTCATCTCTTTGTTGGAGAAGGTTGTGTCATCTGAGGTAACCCTTACCTTTCTTCTCTTTTGTTTATGTTTTCTTTTTGTTACCTGTACCTCTCTTTAATCATTGTGCTGAACAAGTTATTTGTTAGAGCAGTTGTTTGTAAAATCACCCAAAACCATAAGCAAACCCATCTCTTAGAGAGCACCATCTTCATTAATGTCGTTCGGAAATTTGCGCTTTCAATTTTAATTAGTTGTTGATTTAAAACAGGGTTGGGGTTTCTAAGTATAAAATATGCGTTTTTGCCATACCGGTGGGGTTTCGATTTTATTTGTTTTTGCCATGTTTTATTTGCTTTAAAACGGGGAAAATTAGAGATTTGCACAATAGTATATAAGATTATAGAGCCTCTTCACTCGTTGTCAATTGATTTTTGGTTAGATAATTTGATATAACATAATATGAGAGCAAATTATTCATGACACAATGATCCAATTAGTACACGTCACCCAATAAAAATAGAGTGCTCCTAGATTTACCGGCCTTTAGCACACACTTAGTACACATTGGTATGTGGCACTATTTTATTGGATGCTTGTTTTTCTTTCTGAGAAAATATCGTATAGTTTTAATAAGGTTTTTGTTTTTGTTTTTTATTTTAGAAAAAAATGTTTTAATAGAAAAAAATATTTTTCACAAATTAGAAAAAATATATTGTTAAAAAACACTATTTTAATATAACAAATATTTTTTTTTTAGAAAAACTGTTATAAACAATAAAAGTTAGTTTAGTATAAATAAAAAAAACTTTTTTTTTTACATTTTTATACAGTTTTAAGAAATAATAAAATTGTTTTAAATATTGTAAAATTCAAATAAAAATTAAGTTTAAAAATAAAGGGTGCCGCTGGCGCGGCCTTTAAAAATAACGGAATATTGGTTAATGGACGTTTGAGGGATTAAATGATTTAAAAATAATTAAAAAAAATAAGTTTAAAAATAAGGGGTGCCGTTGGCGCGGACCTTTAAAAATAGTAGAATGTTGGGTAAATGGTTATTTGAAAGACTAAATGAGTTAAAAATAACTTTAAAAAATTAAGTTTAAAAATAAAGTGTGTCGCTGGCGCGGACCTTTAGAAATAAGAGAACATTGGATAAATGGATGTTTGATGGACTACAAGAGTTAAATATAATTTTAAAAAATTAAGTTTAAAAATAAGAGGTGCCGCTGACGCTGACCTTTAAAACAAGAGAATATTGAGTAAATGGGTGTTTAAGGAACAAAATGAGTTAAAAATATATTTGTTTAAAAAGCAAAAGAATAATACTAGACAACCCGAGAGATGTGTCAGGCTAATTAAAAAAATAAGTTTAAAAATAATGGGTGCCGCTAGTGCGGCCTGTAAAATAAGAGAATATTCGTTAAATGGGTGTTTAAGGGACTAAGTGAGTTAAAACTATTTGTTTTTAAAAAAAATAATAATTAAAAAAACAAAATTATTATTGTAATAATTTTTTTTATCTCATTTCACATCATCTTAGCATTTTTTTTGAAGCAAAAGATGTATGTTTTTGCTTTGTTAGTGCTGTCCACCTAGGCACCCTGTACTAAGTATGTACGTGGGATCGGGTAGAGCAACATTATTCATAAAAATATGTCCACGTGTTAGGCTGAAGTAACTCCACACGTGATGGGGCATGTTGAGGCATAAAGTCTCACATGGAAAAATTAGACACATTCTCCCCTCCACCCATTCGCAATTGGTTTTTGGTTGGATGATCCACTATTTATAAGTCAATGTCAATTTATCAAGCCTATCTCATTGCTACTACATTTCAATTCAACCTGAAGTTGAAATATTCGAATGTATTTACATTTCGAAGTTTGTTTTGCTATTATTCTCACGTAATGAAATATATGTGTTCCTTTTCATATATAAAGAATATCATAGATCTGCAAAAACCTCGCGCATCGCGCAGGACTAAAACCTAATTTATATATATATTCATCGACTCAACAATGACTCAACATGCTGCCAGGGAGGACAAATCCTACATCGATTGAGAACTAAAAAAAGTTGTCTAGACGAGCTATAAAATCTATGTGATGCTTGGAAAACTTCAATTAGTTTAGGTTGTCCCATATGGGTTTGCGAGTGAAGATGTGATCCGACCTATAACCTATAAATAGTTGGCTTTTGTTAGCCAATTTTTGTAATTGCGTTAACGACTGATGATGTCTTGGCATATATAACCAATTTAAGTTTTGAATACTTCAAATTTTATAATTGTTGTAGGATGAACTTGACTTTCAAGATCGCCCTCAGGAATTAAAAGTTAATAAGGGTTGATGTTTTGTATTTTTTTGTCTATAAATCAAGTTGTGTTAAAAAATTAAGCCCGCTCGTGTCATATCAAATCACAACATAGTTCAAAATAAGATATGTCACCCCTACTTTTTATAAATAAAAATGGTCTTGGAAGACATTGACTTACAAAAAACAATGAAGGATAAGTGGATTTAATAAAGTAATTAGACAATGGTTGTTCTTAGCTATCAAAACATTCTTTGATTTATTAAAAGAAGAGTATTGTGAAAAATTATAAAGTTGTCATTTACTTCCTTACCAACCACTGTTACTTTGAACTTTAGAAGATTATCCCGACTTAAACAAATCAACCATCTTTTGTTAACGTAATTTTGAAGGATCTACCTCCACGTAGTACAGTATATGTACTATTTATTGACTAACAAGGAAGTTAATAGTTATTCCTCATACAAACCACAACCACCTAAAAAATATGTTATATACTATTCAAATAAAAGTCTCGAATTGTCCCATGAGTTGGGTGGGAATTATTAAGAGAGGGTGAGTACCAAACTTATGAAAGTTTAGAAATATAATTAAGTTATTTAGCAAAAGCCACCAAATACGAAACAGAATTAAAAGTCACCAAATACAAAATAGAATTAATCGAATTAGTGCCAATGCACGACTGGCATGGACGACTATTGGACTGAAGCCTTAATGGAGTAAGGGATTCAAAGAGTTTGTTTGTTACATTTTATTTGTTAGAGTAAGGGATTCAAAGAGTTTTAAGTTCTAAAAACCTCTCCATCTACCACACTCAATTCCTTGTCTCAATCCAATCCCATCTCTAAACCTGCCCTATATATAATAGGACTCTTATATTTCACCCCATCTATATTTCATATCCAAATGCTATTCACATACTTACAAGGTAAAGTCCGAACCCACCAACCAAATTTCATTCTTATATATACACGTAGATTAAAATTTTTGATACACTCATATATTGAACTTTATTTCAGATCTATATATATATAGAGAAAAGATGGGTTGTGGGGAAAGAACTTGCATGACAATCACATGTTTGCTGGTGGTGGTTATAGCCATCGGGCAAATGGTCGGATTTGGAGTTTTAGAGTATGGGTTTAAGCTACTGCAGTAATTTTTTCAATCTTATAACGCTGATGAGAACGAACATAAGGAGGAGGAGGAGGAGGAGGAATCTTCTTATTGGAGTTGGCTCTGGCCTTTTGGTAATTGAACTTTTTAGGACTCTTGTTTAACTTTTATGGGGAACTTATGCGAAGGTTTGAGATTATCAAAGAAATAAAAAGTGCATGCGATTTTTATCATGCACTCAACTATGTCATATTGGTTTTTGTTTCCTTTCACAACTTCAATAAAAAAATATTTTTACTTTAATAGATTCTCTCTCTCTCTCTCTCTCTCTCTCTCTCTCTCTCTCTCTCTCTGTCTATATATATATATATATATATATATATATATATATTTATATGACGTAGTTGATACATGCCTCGATATTTAATACATGTGTAATAAGACTTTTTGAGAAAAAAATATTTTGAAATGACCGATGATAACATGTTTTATGTAAATAAGACTTATCGTGTTAATTTCAAATTAATTTTGTGTTATTTCGTATCTTGTCTAGAATTGACACCCGTAATACTCAATTTGTCCCGAATTATGACTAGTACATTTTTTTAAACATAATTAACAAATCAAATCTTATTGTATAGAAAAAGTGTATGTGATTTTTTAGTTCACCTTTTCTTGATGAATCGAAAGTAGGCAAAGCAATTGCCCTAAGTTGATTCACTTTAAAAATGCAACTCTCTCAATTAGTTGGAGCATTTGGTAACCAAATCGATAATAATGACTACTTATGATCCATTTATTTGGAAGAAAGGAAAATTGAAAGTTGATAACTATCTTTACATGATCCCTTTAATGGGAAGCAAGGAAAATTGAATTAACTTTCTATACAAAAAAGGAACCAAACCATCTTCATCTTATTTTGATTTGGTTGGAAGGAGGAAAGGTGATTGTTTTTTAAAGTCATCTTTTGTGTTTCGTAGGAATCAAGAAAAACTAAAATATACATTTTTTTGGATATATATATTCTTAAATTAAATATTTGGATGTATTAATATATTACTACAAGGTCAGATGACTATTTAATGCTCATATTTTCTTATATTTTTGTCTACTGAGCGATACACAATTTAGTGCGCTAGAAAGGAAAAGTAATCTTTCCACTTTCAATTATATTTTTTATCTTTTATCTTCCTTTCACCAAATACGGGTGTTTTAGAAATTCAATCACACGCATATTAGTGTCATGTTAATCAATATACTTAACGTGACAATTCATATTTTTTAGGCCTGATTTGGAAAATACAACACGACAAAGGTTTTTGAAACACGACACAATATGAATTCATGTTATAGTAAATGACATGAACACAACCCGTTTAAAACATGAAATGACACGACTAACACGATTCTTAAATTTTACACTTAGTTGAACATAAATAAATGCATATATAGGAACGATAACACGAGTAAAAACACGATTATCACAACAAGACAAAATTGACATGACTTCACGACTTATAATTTTGACACAAACATGACCTAATTTTGTATAAAAAAGGACCGACATACTCAACATATTGTGTCAATTTTGGATCGATTTTGTGTCATGTCTTTGGATGTTCTCACCCGTATTTAAATTATAGTGACACGATATAATGTCATATTTTGGGAAACACAGATATACATCTTTTATTTATTAGGCGATGTTTTGATTGGAACCTCTTAATCTCCACAAATGCTCTGATAAAGAAGCAACTCTAAGGGTATAAACAAAAAACTATTTTACAAGTCAAAACTCAATCTAAGGATACTAGTAAAATAGATAAAACTCATTTTGAAACCCCAAAATCAAGTCATATTGCCAGTCGTGCATTGGCATTAAGGCTTTAGTTTTGGAATTAAGCCTTAATGCCAATGCACGACCCTTGGAATGGATGACTATTGGACAACTCTAAGGGAATGGACGACTATTGGTCCTCTTTCTCTTCCAAGCTACTTCAGTTTTCTTCAAATCGTTAATAAGTCGCTTCGTCCATTTCATAACAATTTTTGTTTTGTCTTCGTTGTCCATCGCTAAGTCTGCGAATTTATAAAATTCATTGCACATTTTATCGAAATGCTCATTCTCGGGATTCAAAGTCCAATCCGAGTACAAAATTTTTACTTTAGTGTGAGATCTCTTCACATCTTTCCTCGAACGCCAAAGGATATATTTTTTGAGGATAATGTGAATGTTATTGTTAATGAAAACAACAATAGCATGCCTGCAAATTATTCCTCTAAATTGAAACAACTGACAAGTACACTGAATATCACGATCAAACTCATTGAAAAAAATAGTAAAAGTGGTCAGTCGGCCCGCCCCCCAACCATGTCCTCTGAAACGACATTTAATAACATTGAATGAAAATGAGATTTGAAACAACATTTAATAAAAAACTACTAAAATTAAAGAATGCATACAATAGTCTAGGGATAGATTATCTATAATGAAGAAATTAAAGAGGATAAATGAATGAAAATGAGGAATACATACTAGTTACCAATTTTTTTTTCTGCCAGAAATGAGGGTATACGTACCACTTACCAATTCTTGTTACTTAAGGAAATGAGGGTTTAACTCGTGAAGGGTATGTCACTTTGTTGTTTGGGGTATGTTGGTAATTTTGGTTAAAGATGTTTTGTCCACTATTAACTCCAGCTGGACTGATTTGCTATATTACTTATTGTGCCATGTAATACCCGCACTTTTTATTACGTACTTGTATTTCGACATATTTATATGTCAACGTGCCATTAACAAAAAATCTACATTTGCATGTCTCACATGAGAATTTATTTGTGTTTATATGGCTTATTTAAGCACCTTGGTAAAGTTTTATGCAATTTGGACAAAAAATAAATGATGCACGAACACGAGTACTAGAATGCAACAGTTTTCGACGGTATGCGAAACATAACTATGTACGAATTATTTAAGACATTTGGTAAGTAAAAACATAATTTGACCATATATTCAAACTCATAAAGTACATATAAATTACAATGGGGTCAAAATATATATATATATATATATATATATATATATATATATATATATATATATATATATATATATATATATATATATATCTTTTTTTTTTGTCAAAAAATGAAAGTGCTCAGAAAAATCTGAAACTTTGCAAACAAATGTAAAATTTAATTTGGAACAACTTTCCCTTCTTCGTCATCCTAAAAAAATGGTTTAGACCCCATTTTAGACAGATTTATGTCAAAATTAGAGTAAAAATTATTTTAGGTGGTATGGTTGGCTCATTTATTGGGTAGTTGACTTTTATATTTTCCAACTTGGGAAAAATGTGTTTCACTTATATTTTTAAGCCTAGGAGACTTAAATGAGTCAAAATATTGAAAAGCGAAGATTAAAATTAATATAAACAAGGGTGGGGGGATTCATGAACCTAGTTAAATATAAACTCCTCCATCTTCTTCCTCTTTCTTATATCCTTAAGGGCAAAAATACTTCTAAATTTCGTAGCTCACCCATATGCCCATATTCTCTCTCCTCAAAACTCCATTAAAGCAGCTCAAAACTCCATTAAAACATCACACAAGGTGTGGGGCAACTTGGTGTGGCTTGAAATCTTGATTATGGTAGCATAGGAGTGGAGTTTAGGAGCATTCTAGGAAGACTTGAAGTTTTCTTCTCCAAAGTTATCTCCTCTTCATAAATCAAGTAGGGTGTTCCTCTTCCTAAATTATATTTTCAAAAGCTTAAAACACCCATGTTGATGAAAGATGATTTCTTATTAAAAAATTGCTAGTTCTTGTATTTTTTTTCTTCAAATAGGGATAGGACCCCACACATTTTATTAATCACTATAGATGGAATAGCCCCATCAAGTGGCTTACAAGATCAAGAGGAAAACTTAAAGGAAAATAAAAAAAGGTTTTCTTTATAATAAATCCCTTACAAAGAATTGAAATAGAAAAACTTAGAACCAAAAAATAAGAATACTCCTCTAAATTATCTAATCGCTCTAACTGATGGGAGCCTCCACTTATCTACCTTTACCAAACCTTTAATATTTTTAGGGAACACATCAATATCAAGGGAAAAGATTGAAGACTGCATCTCTTCACCATAGTTTGCTAATAGATCAACTGGTGTATTACCCTCTCTATATACATGAGCAAAAGATATAAATAGACCTTAACTTATACTCCAAATATCCTCAACCAAATCTCTAATACTCCAGGGGCATGTAGTTAGTCTGTTCAGAATACCTACAAGGACTTTAGAATCAAATTCAACAATTATTGGGTAATCTTTCAAATCGGTATAATGAGATATGCCTTCCAAAACAGCTTGAGCTTCTGCTTCCATAATTCATTTAACCCCAAAAAAAGAGCTATAATCCCAAACAACTTCTCCTCTATAGTTTCTCAATATCCCCCCTCCTCCACTTGGACCCGGGTTACCTTTAGAGCAGCCATATGTATTTAACTTCAACACCTCTTTCGGGGGATGAACCCAATGCACTAGAATAAATTTAGAGGAAGGATGAGGAAATCATGAACATTATATATGGAACAACCTTTAGGAACATTTGGGAGGCTTTTAACAATAGATTTGCTTATTTTGTTAATTCTATTAATCAACAAAAGGTTATTTGGCTATGCATCATTAAACCTACTGTCATTTCTTTGAACCCATAAGAACCAACAAATAAGAGTGGGAATTATTATGTGAAAGTTACCTTCGGTAGATTTGGGATCATTAATCCACCAATGAACAATCCTATCCCTCACTATAGACCTGTTTAATACCATTCCCAAAACGCTACTGTAGTGATCCCAAATGCTTTGAGCTAAATCACCTTTCACAAACAAATGATCATAAGTTTCCACTTGGGGATTACTACAACAAACACATCTCGAAGGCCCCTTCCAACCAATACTATATAACTTGTCCTCTAAAGGCAGAAAACCACCTAAAAGCTTCCACATAAGCACTGAAAGTTTAGGAGTCAAATCCTTATGCCAAATAAAAGATGATGCCCAAGAGGAAATGTAATGGTTCCTTATAGAATTCCATCGAGAAGGTACTTTGAATTTCCCTTGAGAAGTAGATGTCCAAACTATCTCATCCAAATAACTAACACTTCTAATTTTTTTCAGCAATTAGTTTATGACATACCTCGGGAGAGAAATAGTGCAATAGCTTCCCTTTGTCCCACTGTCTATTTTCATCCTAAAGCTCTTTCACCTCAATTAAGACATCTTTATCTGTGAATTGATGAAGAGGGCCTATGTTAGCCCAATTATCCCACAAATCACTGATTTTACGCTCTGATATTCTCCATTTAATATTCTTCTTTACTTCACCTCGAATATCAACCATTCTCTTCCAAGTGTGGGATACCCCTCTTTGAGACACTTTACAAGGATGGGAGTTACTATAGTATTTGGCTTCCATAAATCTAGCTCATAAAGAATCTCTGCTTCTGAAATCCCACCACAACTTCATTGAAAAAGCTTTGCAAATATCATCCAATCTTCTAATACAAATTCCTCCTTCTTTGACAGGCCTGCATATTCGATCCCAAATGAACCAATGATGTCTATTGTCTCCCATACTAGAACTCCAAAATAAATTAGCAAACATCTTCTCAATAGCTTGAATAACATATTTAGTTGGTTGAACTACAGACAATAGATATAAAGGCATGGAGAATAAAACAGATTTTATGAGAGTGACTTTACCACCTGAAGACAACAACTTTGATTTCCAACTCCCAATTCTTCCTCTTATTTTGGCTACCAGAGGTTCAAACATTACACCTTTCTTCCTTCCTAGTAAATTGGACATCCTAAATATGTAATGGGAGAATATTTTATATTCATTCCCACCATTTCTGAAATTCTTTTAGCAAGTGGAGGTTTAATCAGATACTATCAAAGAGTTTTTTTGTTTGTTGATTTCTTGGCCAGACACTTTCTCATATCTATATATCACCTTCATCATAAGTGTTAAAGATCATTTATCACCAGATGAAAAAAGGATAATATCATCAGCAAAAGATAAATGGTTTAGCTCTGGACATCCTATAGGTGTTTTGAAAATTTTAAAAGAAGTTATTGAGTGTAACCTGTTGAGATTTCTAGATAGAGCCTCTGTCATAATTACAAACCACCCTGGAGATAATGGATCACCTTACTTTAATCCTCTCCAAGACTTAAAAAAACCTTTTAATGTACCATTAATAAGAACTGAGAACCAGTTGTTGGAAATAACTCTCCATACCATGTCAATCCATCTCGCAGAGAACCCAAACCGCCTCATAACTTAAAGAAGAAATGTCCAGGAGACTCTATCATAAGCTTTGGCCATGTCAAGATTCAAAACCATATTTCCACCAATGTTTTTCTGATTAATCATGTGAAACATTTCTTGAGCAAGAAGGATGTTTGCAGTAATGTCTCTCCCGTTAATGAATCCACTCTGGTTATGAGATACTATTAATGGAAGAACTTTACTAAGTCTTATGACCATTATCTTAGTAAAAGTCCTATTGACGAATTTACATAAACTAATAGGTCTCATGTCATTGAAGGTATTGGGATTATCTTTTTTAGGCACAAGAGTTATTAAAGTGGAGGTAACTATCTTAGGAAGATGCATACCTTCATAAAAAGACGCTACTGCCTTTACAATGTCATTCCCTATTATATCCCAACATGGAGTGAAAAAAGCTCCTGTATAACCATCCATGCCAGGGGAACTATCACCATTTAAATCTTTTACTACTTCAAAGACCTCTTCATCATCTGGAAATTCTTCAAGACTGTTGTTTTGATCTTCTGTAATAAGAGATGGAATTCCATGTAAAATCTCTTCATCTTCTCTATAAAGGTCTCCAGCTCCAAGAACACTCTTAAAATACATAATGGCTTCTTTAGCTATATCTTCTTCACCTTACAACCATGCCCCCCTCCCATTTATTCTTTATTTTATGGATTACCATCTTTTTCCTTTTGGACTTAACTGAATTATGAAAGAAACTTGTGTTTTTATCCCTTGCTCGATCCATTTTTCCTGAGATTTTTGGCTACAAAATTGTTCTTCAATTGCTATTTTCTGAACATAAAAAGAATTATCTCTAGCCCATTCTCTTCATTATGATCCTGCTCATACTCTATTTCAGAAGCTAAAAGCTTATCCTCAGCATCCCTAGCTGAATGATAGATATCACCATAATTATCTTTGCTCCAACAAATCAAATATTTCTTTAAGTGTTTAAGATTAAGGGCTACTGCATAAATAGGATTTGTTTATACATTAGAGTCCCAATTCTCCCTTATAACTTCTTTAAATGTCAACTTCTTTGTCCAGAAATTAAGAAATCTGAAAGGCCTCTTTAATAAATTTAATAAATCTGTTTTGCTCTTTAATTCTTGGACCATAGGAGCATGATCAGAATTAGCCTTGTTCAGGTGGTTTACTTTGATAGAGGAATATAAACTGTGAAATTCTTAGTTGGCCAAACATCTATCCAGCCTACTCCAAATCCTTGCATTACCTTCCCTCTTGTTGAACCAATGTAACCTAGGTCTTCTAGACCATTAATTTCTCTAAATTAAAAAAATTCCAAAGAAGATCCCAAATCAATAGGATTAACTCCTTATTTCTCCCATGAGTATGCCACTGTGTTGAAATCCCCACAAACTTGCCATAGATCTACAACCCCCATATCTGTCAAATACTGCCAAAGCTCCCTTGTTTCAACCTTTGTACATTTAGCATAGACAAAGCTACATGTAATGTTCTTAGCAAACTGATGGATTTTAATTAACACTGTCAGACATTGCTCCATATAAGATAAAGGTTGAATAGATATGTCCTCCTTTGTAAAAAAACAAAATTTTCTATTGCAGTTAGCCGTAGCACAACTGAAACCCAATTTGATCTTGAATTTGTTCAACTCTTTAACTTTCTGCTTAGGTTCTACCACAGCATGAATGCTCACTTTGTTAATTTTCACTAACCTCTTAAGTCTCCTTACAACACCTTTTTTTAAAATTCCACTTATATTCCAAATCAAGCAATAAATAATTAGTATTGGGCATCTAGAGAAGCTTTAGTGTTTGATCTTAAAATTCTTTTTTGTCCAATACAGTTCCTATGAGGGGACAATGAATATGATATATTCTTTTCTTCATTAACTGACTGCAAAACCAGATCATAAGCATTATGTATGGCCTTCTTGTGTTTGCTTCTTCTCTTCCTACTGATAACCTCCTCAAATTTCTGTGACACCCCTCCTAATTAAACCTTGGGTGATCAAGCCTTATTTTAATATAAACAGGTTTCTTAATGGTTCATTCTTAGCATCACTGTCGAACGCCTTTTAAAATTACTAACCACCTAAATGAAATTAAAACGGGTGCCAAATTTTATCTTTCTTAAACAACAAATATTCCAAACCACACATTACCAAAACTAGATATGAATACACAGTACACAAAAGTAATCTGAAAGCAGTTAAAGTCTTGCCGTAAACCATGGCCCAAAAAGCCAACTACAAATCCATAACTAGAATAAACTGTAATAGTAAAGGTGGAACAACATGTTCCAACAAGGAATAATAAAACTGAGATCCTGCACTAGAACTGAAAGGAAAAGGAAGCGTCTAAACAATCCCTACAACCTCCACACTGACTGCAACTCCCAAATCTCTGACATGAAATCAAGCTGGGCACCTAAAAGGTTTTTAAAATTTTACATAGCAAGAGTTAGTACTCAAAACATTTGAAAATATTTTGCAAGCAGTTATCACAATTAAGTTATTGATTACACATATTAAGGTTTCTCACACTCCCTTGAACCTCCTCACCTCTCTTACATAGTATGTAACTATCGAGGAAACTTGATCTACCTAGTTATACTACCCATAATCGTAGTTAACTCATTTACTGTTCGTTACCTCATTCTTGTAATAATTACATCATGCTATAAATTATTACTAAGACATTTACTTATCATTTCATTGTCTACTATTCTCAATTTGTAGATTAAGCACATATAACATTTTTTTTCCCACAACAATGTATATAATATTAGTTACCACTAATATATCCTTTTATTACACACAAAGGACCCTTGGCTCGGAATGATTCATCAACTCCAAGTGAAAGTTGGTTCGGAATGGTTCATCGACCCCAACTATCTACAAATATAAATATATACACATATTCTGGTTCGGGAATCTTTCATCGCGGCACCAGTTCAAAGTTTGGTTCGGCATTAACATCGACCCCAAATAACTTTATGTTAGTTCAGAATGTCACATCGACCCTAACATACTTAGTTTAGGTAATATTCTCATAACCCAAACCTATTTATATAGATATAGTAGGTACACACTCGACCTAATAAATCATACCCGTACGTAATATATTTTACTTATATTCTTCGTACTTATTAATTACAATATTCTCTCACTATTGTATTTATTCGAGTATTCGCATAACTCTAAGGGTCCTAGTTACCCCTCCCTTAATTCAGTAGTTAAGTTAATTTTAACCTACTGGTATTTTCTTTCCGGAATTAAGTCTCACTCTTTCCATAATTAAATTAACCATTTCAACTCACGGCTAAGTCACTCGTTCTATCGTCATTCCATTTCTCCAACATTCCTACTCAATCATTAGTGGAGGAACCTAATGGCACACCTACTGGTAATTTCCAAGTCCCCTTATAGGAAAAATATCAATTCTAAGGTTCCCATTAAGTAACGGCAATTAACGAAATTTCTACACAATTTTTCTATAGTTCAGACAGGGCCGATCGATCGAAGGAAGATGGTCGATCGATCGACTGCTTCGATCGATCGACATTCAAGGGTCGATCGATCGATCGAGCAGTGACAGACCCAGTTCATCTTCTTCCTACGGGTTTCACCATTTTTACACCTCTAACTTTCATGATAGGCCATCATATTCACAACCAACAATTTCTAATCATTCCTACATATTCTGGGATGATTACTAACGATTTAAAACATCAAAATCATTATAAATCTTGGCCAAATTCACTAAAAATCTCACTAATATTCAAGAATCCTAAAACTGCATTCTTTATATTTTTCATCAAACTTTTAGATTTTCATACGAATTTTTCATCAAGCTTTCTATGATATAAACATACTTGGTAATTCAAAAACGTCCTACATGCAAATCCTAATCAATCATGGATTATTATCAATTGTTTGTTCCCAAGAATATCATATAAATCATGTTCTTCCTCAAGCTTAATCATGGGTATTATAACTCAATTATTTTGCAAATAACCACTTGCCTTAAGATTTGTATGGTCTGAATTCATGGTTGTTGATGATGATTGATGATATTGATACTTCAATCCTCTTTCTCAACAATCCTTGTGGTGAAATCCTCCTAAGATGATCCCTCCTTCCTTCTTGCCTAAGGAATTTGCCTCTCTCTCTCTTCTCTAATGGCTATGGTGTAACTCTAATTGCCTAACCCTAGCCACCACTCTTATAATCAGATTTAGGGTTACAAAAATTCGTAGGTCTTCTTTCCCATAATTGTAAAGAGACCAAAACGCCCCCGAATGGTCTCGGTTTAGTCCGAAAGTGACCCGACACTCAACTAGTACCCCCGGGTACACTATTTTGACTAATTCGACCCTTTCAGAATCAACTGTAGACTCTAAATTATCATTTGAGTCTTGTAAATATTTTTCTACTCTCATTCTTAATTTTGTCGAGTTACATCCGGTACGTCCATATAGTCACTAGACCGTACATAGCAGCATTGAAAATTTCTACTCACCTTAGTAAATTTTCTATAACACATATTCTTCTTTATTAATATAATATCTATTTAAATTACTCTACTCACGTAATTTAAATCAAACATATTTAAGCACATTAAATTACTCTACTCACGTAATTTAATTAAAGTGCGTAATTAATCCCATTAAATTACTCTACTTACGTAATTTAAAATTAAGCAAAATTATGGGGTGTTACAATGTCTCCTCGTCTTGATCTTGATCCTCCTGTTGATTAAAGACATCTTCAATATCTTCAGTATCAACTACATCATCATCGTGGTCACTAGAAGGATCAAATTCACCTTCTTCTAGTAATGCATCTTTTTTACAGTGACTTACTACTGTAATATTTTGAATTTCTTCCATATTCTTCATCTCATGTTGAGCTATATTTAATCCTTCTTGGATAACTTCATCATGCTGCAGTCCTTGAGTCATTGCTCCATTTACTACACTATTTTTCTCCAATTTTTGTGATACATTCATGTCAAAAGGTCTTCTTTCCTCTACCTTACTTGATTCTTCTGCCTTCCCATTGTTGTTGAACCTTCTTTCTACCCATTATTTTTTAGCTTCTTTCTTTTTAGTAACTTCTTACCTTTGAATATTCTTATTTCGACCTCCTTTGACCACTTTATTATTATCTACGGTCTTCTTAAAGATAGATTTCCCTAAATTATGGCCTTTCTTAGCACAAAATTGACAGTATTCAGGCATTTCTTCGTAGACTATATATTTCCAATAGCCTATATTCTTATCATTGTTACCAATCCATACCTTTCTTGGATGATCTTTAATCAAATCCACTTCCACGCATATTCTTGCAAGGCTTGGCCTGAACAGAGAAGATGTATCTTTATCCAACTTCAGAGGTGTTCCCACAGCATATGCAATGGATAAAATGCTTTATTTATTATACAAATGGATGGGAAGTAAAGGCATATTTATCCAAACAGGAACAATAGAGGATTCCACATCAGGATGGATTTCAGGAGTCCGCTTAAAAACTCTCATATGGTATTTTTCAATATACCATGTCTCTCTAAGACACACCCTATGGAAATCTTCTTCGTTAAACAAGCGAATAAACACATGTTTATGATCACTGAGTCCAATATTATATGCCGCTTTGAGTCCAAAGGAGGAAAAAACTTTACGTACATCATTAAGAACGGGTTTCCCATGAGAGAACTTACCAACTAATGAATATTTGAAAGAGGCTGTTAGCTTGTTGATGTCTTCATCAGTGAAATAAATTGTCGGCTCTCCATAAAATTTTCCTACTTCTTTCAATGAAATCGAAGAAGAGGATTGATTGCCAAATCAATCTCCAAATAATCTAGAGGGTACTACCAGTTTCTTTCGATTTCCTGGGGGTTTTAAGATTGAAAGAGGGGGTTGGATGGTTGTCTCCACATTGGAGGCAGCAGTAGTTGCCATGCAAACCCTAAGGGGGAGAGAGAGAGAGAGTTCTTGTATTTTCTATTATGCAAACCCATACTTTTCATGTGTTAAAATGAACTAGCTTTATTGATTAAATTTCATAATATCATGCTTGTATAAATGAATGATTAGAACATGAAAATTGTTTACAAAAATGGTATAATCGTATACTACTTGAATATGTATGTGTAGGATGCATATGCATGGATTTCTTAGGTAGAAATCCTCATTTCATGTGAATATACTTGAATAATTTTTAGCCATGATAAATGATATGTTTTGAAATGAAATAGATAGATTTCATCATGTTTTGAAAGAATGATAAATTTTAGCCCCTATTTTGATGATGTTAAAAAGTGATGATAATGACTTAAAATGGTGTCGAAAACTCATTTAAAACCTTATATTTGAACCCTACATTAAAATGGTAAATTTTAATAATTAAGTTTATGATTAAATGAGTGAAATATTATAGAAAAGCTGTAAGGTCTTATAAAGATATGTTTTTTTCCTTGAAAAGCCATTTAAAGGATGCATTTTTGGTGTAAAAATGGCATAATGGCAATTTTGGTAATTATGTAAAAAATTAGTGGAAGATAATGTTTCTTTACTTTAAATGCTAGTAAAATCATTTTGAAGGTACTAAAAAGTGTTAAGGCATTAATGAATAAATACGGTTAATGATGATGGGATGTTAGTGTTCAAAGTAGGATATTATTATTAGTTGGCCTCCTCGACTATTTTAAAAGTAAGGCAAATAATGAAGTAAAGAAGTAACACCGAAAGATTAATACGAGGACTTGGAAGTCGTGAAGAAAGTGACATAAATATTTGCGTCACTTTTTTCTAAGAATTTTTTCCATTTTCAAAGGGCCATAACTTATTCATCGTAGCTCAGATTGAGGTGCCGTTTCTTCCAATATCTTCGTGGCCTCGAGCTCTTCAACTTTCCAGTTGACCAATCCTCCGGATGGTGGCTATAAAATTACAAAAATTCCCTTGAACTTTCATATTGTGCCTTATTTCACTATTTTGACTTCTCTTGCGAACCACTTGCATAAAGTGCCTAAAATCGTGGAACGTAAAGTCATTGAGGCAGAAGTCGGACACATGATAGAGACATTGAATGCTTAATTCCTAAAATTCGGATTGAGGCCGTCGAGTGAGATCGTGAAGAGACGTGCCAAAAGTAGCGGCGTATGATATACACAACTGTAAGATATCGAACATGATAAATGTGTCCTTACAAATCTATCCCTATGTCTATGCCGGTACATACATAAAACATCCGAATTATGCAATTTCCCCAAAACAAATGACATGTAAGATAATATCCCCATTAAACCCTTAAATTGAGAATACCAAATGACATGTCTTCATACAAACACCAACATCTTCAAAACATCAACTCTTCAGAAACTCCCAAAGCTTTTCTCATCAGGGTGTGCAATTAAATAGATATCACTTTGTACCAACACACATGAAAAAAGCAAATACTCGTGACACGTAACAGTTTGAAATATACTGATATGCAAAAATCAAAGACCAATGAAGCTTTAAGAAAATCATAGATAAATCAACAAGATTTTATCCCCTATAATTCATTCTCCCCCTTTTTATGATGTCCCCAAATAGACAGATATGAAAACGGAAAATTTCACAAAAAAATAGTTATATTTTTGATATTTTTTTTAAATTTTTACTCAAAATATACAACAAAGAATCAAAGAATCATCAATTTTTTTTTAAATTTTTACACAGAGTATCACACCATCACTACACCAAATCCTGCGAATGGTCATGCCCAGTGGGTCATGGCCCAAGTTCGCAACCAGCTGGTCGCGGACTTGGGCCGTGACCCACTCAATATTTGGCGTGACCATATTTATTATCACACTAAATTATCGACGCTCTAGAAGTGGTCACGCCCCAAGTCCATGACCATGGTGGTCGCGGACTTGGATCGTGACCAGGTCGTGACCATCTTAGCGCCAAACTCGCGCCAAAATTCCCTCCAAGCTTGGTCCCGGATTGGTCACGGTCCATGTCCGTGACCCATGGCATGATGAAGAAGAGAGTACACACATTGAGGGTCACGACTTAGGGCCGTGACCATTTCTGGGTGTGGGTCATGGCTTTGGGACGGGACCATCCCTCATCCAAGCACTATAGGGTTGATGATAAGGGTCGCGCATCACAGATTGACGGTCATGGATATGGGCCGTGATCGTTTCTCAATCAAGCATGGAAAAGGGTCTCGCATAGTGGGTAGGTCAGGAGAACCCAATTAGTTTTAAGGGTCGCGCGTATGGAGTCACGGCTCTTGGCCGTGACCAGTGGCAGGTCTTAAAAAAAAATCCCCCGCTGCTTTCTTTTATTTTGTTTGGAGGTTGAGTTGGCCGTTGCATTCATTTGGCGATTTTGACGATTTTGGAGATTTCATTTGTAGGTTGAGGTATGTATTGATTTCATTTGGATTTCGTGATTTCTATCTAATGTATGTATGTGTAGATTTACGTTTGTATGTGTGTGTATGTATAGATTTATGTTTATATGTGTGTGTGTGTATAGATTTATATGTATATGTATGTTTATGTCAATAAACCCTATATTGTATGTGTGTGTATGTATAGATTGTATGTGTGTAAACCCTAAATAATATTAGGGTTTAGTAAACCCTAAATAGTATGTGTGTGTATGTATATATTATGTCAATAAACCCTAGATTGCATGTGTGTGTTTGTATAGATTATGCCAATAAACCTAGATTGTAGGTGTGTGTATTTTTTTTGATAAAATATAATAAAATGGATTTTTAATGATTAAAAAAATTTACATCCACCTTGTCGTGATTTTATTGGGGGTTATATGCGTACCATCATACTATATTAGGGGTTATATGCATGTCATGATTTTTTGCACTACATTATGTGTGTAAGTACTACAATATGTGTGTAAGTACTACAATATGTGTTATAAACAATTACGATGGCTTGTTGTTGGGATTTCACATATACTTTTAAACTCTCATAACTTTCAAACCCAAACCTTAATAGCAGGACTCATATTCATGCCCTCATATACTTTTCTAAGGAAAAATGAGGCATGGTGATAATTACTATCAACAAGAGTGGGAGAGGTTGCAATTAGACCGCACACATAACTCTTTTATTAGCATGCGTCATATAGAGGGTACTCCTATTTATAGGTACGAAAATAAAAAGATCAAACAATTTAACTACCTTGTAAATCGTGGATTTGATATCCTGCAAGATTACTTGTTCGATCATATTATATTTTTTCTACCATAAAACTGGGATGACGTTATACAAAATATATTTCACACACATAATCCCGACATAGCCCTAAACTTGTTTACGTTGTTGGAGAAGGTGGAAAAAAAATCCACCCTTTATGGATACAACTGCGTACAGAGAGCATTGACATAGACTCTGATGTCTCGCGCCACATGCATGTAAAATTGAATCTTGCCAACAAATTGAGAAATAGGGGATTCCGAGTTCATGTCACTGACAACTACACATCAATCATAGATACCCTTCCTCCTAGTTGTCCACGTGCAAAAATTCATAGGTTCTTAAAAACTAATATCAAATGGATTGAGATCAGACACATTGAACTTATTCTACAGTCTTACTTTGAAAAGGTATCTATCTATCTATATATATATAACTAATTAAGCTTGATTAATTAGTCATAATTTCATATTACTATAATTATTTAGTCACGTATATTTTTTAATTTTTGTAGATAATGTCGATAGGAAACAACCCGAGGGTACCAAGTGCCGAGGTGATGCCACAATGAGGTTCACCATCTCGTGCAGAAGCCGGATTCTCAACACCAATGGCTGAGCAATTCACAACTCCACCAATGGTTCACTCCTCACCAAGTCCAACTCCAAGTGCTCCTATGCCCCAATCCAGCACTCCTGTTGCTTTAACACCCCCATCCAACACTCCTGATGCCTCCCGCTCAAATGAAAAGAAGCCTATTGGCTTCTCCCTTCTCGGGAATAACCCGACGGGTGATAGGAATGACGTGTTGAACTTTAAAGCCCAGTGCTTATCGCTGGGAAAAATGAACGTGGGAGTCTGTGGACCAGACAATTGGAACCTTATTGATCAAGCTGTCAAAGATGACATACATGACCAACTTTGCAAGAATTTCTCATTTCCTGACCGTTCCAAGAATAAGGTTCTATCTCGGGTTGCTGAAGGATTGAGGAAATACAGGAGAAACCTTCGGAAGAAACATTTTCTAAAAGAGGGAGCGAGCTCAGATATTTTGGCTTTGAGAGAGAGAGTGCCTCCCAATGTTGAAATGCCATTGGATTAGTGGAATAAGTTTTTGGAGAATGAGGCGAAGGAAAAAAGTTGGTCCAGAGGGATCAAAACAAAAAAATAGGGCACAAAAAATTGATATCCATAGGCTGGGATCCAAATCATATGAGGATTTGAAGAATGAATGGGAGAGTAGGACAAAAGATGGTCCAGATGCGGGTAAAAACCAAAATCGGTCCAACTTATTCCTTCATGCTTGACGGGACAAAGATAATAAATTCCTCTCGCACTTGGCTAAGACACTGGAATCAATAGAGTTCATTAGCAGTCAATCCGATTTGAGCCCTACTGATGACTTTGACCTTGACAATGATGCTCTAACACAGACTTTTGGAAAGGACAGAAGGGGGAGGACGAGAGGTGTTGGCTCACATATGACAAAAACAAAACTTCAACGCATTGCACCTCTTGTGGATGAGCTTTCTTCGGTCAAGAATTGTATCTCATCCCAAAAGGAGCAACAATTGAAGACCGATGGGGATGTCCATGAGATTAAAAATTCCCTGGGATTATTGACAAATAAAATTGGGAAACTTGTGAACTTTTTTTAAAGTTACAGGCCCCCAATGCCTCCTCAAGGTTACCCTTTCCTACTCAAGGTTTCACACATCCTTCCCCTCCAACATTCCCCTCTCAAATGCCTCATCCTCCAATATTCCCCTCCCCTGCACCTCTGCCAATCATGGGGCTCGGATCATCATCATCAACTCACAGTGACTATGACGAAGAGTACTATACCAAGGACATGAGCAATTCGAGTTTTGTTGGCGTATGCATACTCATCTTCACGGTTCCTGGAACTCTAGTACATCACCTACCTTTGGAGAAGGGTGAGGCTAAAATAATGGTCGATGAAATATACAATGGCTGCGGAGATGTACCTGTGTACGTTAACAGCGGGGATGGGATGGAATTGAGGAATTATGCGAAATATTTTACTACTTGGCCAGTTTATCTGTTGGCCAAGATTTGATAATATTTTCTTTCGTTTCAGTTGTAATAATTTTTTTTGTTTTAGTTGAAAGAATATTGGCTTTGCTTCAGTTGTAATGATATTTTTTTTGTTTCAGTTGTAAGAATATTGGTTTTGTTTCGTTTGTAATGATATTTTTTTTGTTTAAGTCGTAAGAGTATTCTTTTATTTCAGTTGTAATAATATTTTTAACCTATTACCACAGGACTGAAATTTGAAGATTACTACATGAATTTCCAACAATACAAAGAGTGGATGGGAGAGACTGATCGGATATCAAATAATTATGTAAAGGGCGTTTATGAATTCATTAAATATGCTTCCAAAAATCTTGAAAGTGAGAAGATTCCGTGTCCGTTCACTCATTGTATTAACGAAAAATATAAGTCATTGGAAGTTGTTGAGTTGCATTTACTAAAGTGGGGAGTATGTCAATACTATATAAAATGGACATACCATGGTGAAAAAGTTATACCTTATGTTCCATAAGAATTACCGGCACCCGACCGTGTAACGGAATCCCAAGGAGTAGAAGTGATACGTGATTCACCAACACATCTTCCATTGACTGACTTAATTGATGATGCTTACGGACTTCACAACTAATAAAACCACCAACCTATGGATACAAATAATGCACATTATGACCAAGTAAATGAACAAATTGATGCTAAAATACTAGGAGATCTGGAATACATACGGTTGAAAGTCGATGCGGCTAGACCATTGTATAAAGATTGCGATGAAGATCACTTGGTATTATATGCAATGATTGGTTTGCATAATTTGAAGAGTCAATTTGGTTTGTCTGGGAATAGCGTAACCGAAATTCTTAAGTGGGTTAAAGAAATTCTCCAAAAAGAGAACATGTTACCAGACAATTATCCTACCATGAAGAAGAGTTTGAAGGGTTTAGGTTTGAAATACAAATCTATTCATGCTTGAAAGTATGATTGCATATTGTACCGGAACGAGCACAAAGAGAAGGATGAATGTCCTGTATGCAGTGAGCCTAGATATATTGTTTGTGAGAATGGAAATGACAAACATGCAAAAAATCGCAAGTGCTCGCAAGTCCCATAAAAGGTTTTGAAGTATTTTCCACTTAGTCCACGGTTAAAATGTTTTTTTACTGTACCGTGGATAGCTGAGGCCATGACATGGCATGCTCGATGCGATGTGGGTGGGAATTTGATGCGTCATCCGGTTGATTCACTCATCTGGAAAATTCAAATGCACAACAACATGAATTTGCAAAGGAACCGTGCAACGTTCGTCTTGAAATCTCAACCGATAGGTTTAACCCTTTCGATAATTTAAGTACTAGTCAGAGTTATTGGCCAGTTCTCATGGCGCCTTTAAGTCTTCCTCCGACCTTATGCATGAGAAAGGAGTTCACATTGTTATCTTTGTTGATACCCGGGCTGAAGACTCCCAGTGATGATA
Organism: Sambucus nigra; assembly: GCA_949130495.1. Classification (NCBI taxonomy): domain Eukaryota; kingdom Viridiplantae; phylum Streptophyta; class Magnoliopsida; order Dipsacales; family Adoxaceae; genus Sambucus; species Sambucus nigra. The sequence goes on from OX422214.1 coordinate 447,465,348, forward strand.
TTGATATATTCTTAGCAACATTAATCGAAGAACTTAAAGAGTTGTGGGATAAAGGCGCGACGACGTTCGATTCTCATAAGGGTGAAGAGTTCACACTTAAAGCAATGGTGATGTGGGCGATCCATGATCTTCCTGCTTATGGGACTTTGTCCGATTATAATGTTCATGGTTATTATGGATGTCCCATATGTGGGGAGGAATTTAAAGCCTATTGGTTAAAACATAGTGGTAAGATGAGTTACACGGGTCATCATAGATTTCTGCCGACCAGTCACCCTTTTAGGAATGACAAGTCTAACTTTTTGCCTGTTGGTCACGAGCACAGAATGACACCTATTCGACTTTCTGGTGAGCAAATTGAGGAGAAGGCGGCGGCTGCGACTACGGGGAATAGGTACGTAGGCAAACACCCTCAGTTTTTAAACCTGAAGCGTAAAGCTAGGGAGGATCCGAACGACCCTAGTAAAGCGAAGCCATGGTCCAGGCGATCAATATTTTTTTATCTGTCGTATTAGAAAGATCATCGTATAAGGCATATAATTGATGTGATGCACACAGAGAAGAATGTTGCAGAACATTTGATAGGAACATGTCTGGGTGGATCTCATTCCAAAGATAGAGAGCATGCCCACCGAGATTTACATGATATGAAAATAAAGAAGAGATTGTGGTTAAAAAATGATCCAACGACAGGAAGAATTTCTATCCCCGCGACTGCTTTCACTTTGACTTCTAGTGAGAATATCCTATTAGACACGTTGTTCAACTTGAAGACTCCAACCGATTATTCTGGTAATTTACGTAGGGTAGTAAGCTACCGATAAAATGACTTGAAATAGTGCAAGTCTCACGACTGGCACGTAATCATCCAATTAATCACGCTGTTATTTCGACATTGCTTCTCTGAACACAAAGATCTCCGTCGAGAAATTATGCAAATAAGTTTGTGTTTTACCCTACTTTGTGGAAAAGTTGTAAACAGAGGGCACATTAAAGATGCGAAATGAACATTAGCCGAGGCAGTTTATTTATTAGAGAAAAATTTTCTTTCATCATTCTTCGATATCAGTATCCACCTGCTTGTGAATTTATGCGATGAAGCTTTATTATGTGGTCCCTTGAGGTATCGTTGGATGTATCCTTTTGAGCGCTTGATGAAAACCTTCAAACATTACGTAAGAATACACGATATATTGGAGGGTCGATTGCTGAAGAATACGTAACGGTGGAATGATCGCTATACGCTAGGGAACATATGCCAGAACAAGAGGTGATGAGGTTTAATCCTGGTGGACAATGAGTGATAGAGGAACCTGATGAGTTTGAGGACGAATTATCGTTTGGGAACCCTAAAGAGGTGAAACTCACAAACCTACAATACGAGCAAGCAACTCGTCATGTCTTCGAATCGCAAGATGAAGTCCAAGACTGGAGAGAATGAGTATCTACTGAATTCTTCTTCTTTGATTATATGTATTTTTTATTTTATGATCTAAACTCTATAATTTTTCGGTAGGAAGTACGAGAGCGCAATTGTCCAAAATCAAAGGAGAAATTGAACGACAACAGACTTTAGGGCATGGGTGTCAAAAGAGGTACTTTTCACATCTTATGTGTGCGGTTATTTATTCATGTGTGGTAAAAACATGCCCTAATACAAATTCACTAATAATGCATCTTCTAAAAAGAGGTGATGTCTCTTCCAAACTTGCAATCCTAGAAAAAGGTCCTAGTTTTCGTTCGAAAGAGTTTAAGAAATTCCGCACCAGCGGTTTTGATTTCATTTCATATCCATATGAGGAAAAGCTTTTGACGCAAAATAGTGGAATATCAATTTCTGCCTTGACCACCTATATCGCTAGCAAAAGTGACAAAAATCCAAAGAATACGGTGATAACCTATTATGGGATAATTTAACAAATCCTAGAAATTTATTACTTGAATTTCACAGAAATCGTATTCTATTGTGATTGGGTAAAGGTGGAGGATACAACGAATGCTTGCAAAGTTGATCCCGACTCCAGACTTATTATGGTAGATTTATCAAAGCTGAAGACTAAAGACCGCATAGTCAATGAGCCTTTTATTTGTGCCTTTCAGAACGTAAAGAAGGTATTCTACTCGAAGTGCATAAATAATGGCAAGTGGTCTATTGTTGTGCATGCACACAAGGGTATTACTACTGAAGTAGACGCATTAAAGGCTCCAAAAGAGTTCCAGTCAGCTGTTGATGACAACCCTAATTTGAAGGATCTTTTAGTTGATTTAGAGGAAGATTGAGTATCAAAATATTATTTTATCCTCATCAATCTTATTTGTATTCTATTATGATATTGACATTGTATTAGCACTTTACTTTAATTTATGAATTTCATCTACTTTTAAGTGTAATGTCCTGCTATTTGTGCAAAATGTAGGTGATTTATCGGTTCTTTTGTTTAGAATAGATATATTTTCGTTTATTTATTTCTATCGTTTGGCTTTAGAAGGCGAAAACCCGAAACAGCCCCCGAACGGCCCCGTGAGTGGCACCAACACCTCGCACAGGACCAATTTAACTCATAGGAACTGACCGCGCGATCACGGGACCCCTGGTTTGAGAATACGATGATAATTTGCATATTTCTAAACTTAGGCTTAAAAACATGGCGTTAGTGGGTGAATAGCCGAAACAACCCCCAAACGGCCCCGTGAGTGGCGCCAACACCTCGCACAGGACCAATGTAACTCATAGGAACTGATCGCGCAATCACGGGACCCCCGGTTGGAGAATACGATGATAATTTGCATATTTCTAGACTTAGGCTTAAAAACATGGCGTTAGTGGGTGAAAACCCGAAACAACCCTTGAACGGTCCCGTGAGTGGCACCAACAGCTCACACGGTACCAATGTAACTCATAGGAACTGACCGCGCGATCACGAGACCCCCGTTTAGAGGATACGTTGGTAATTTGAAAAATATCTTGACTTAAGCTTAAGAAAATTGTGTTAGAGGACGAAAACCCAAAATAGCCCTCGAACGACCCCGCGAGTGGCACCAACACCTCACACGGGACCAATGTAACTTTTAGGAACTGACCGCACGATCATGGGACTACTGGTTTGAGAATACGACGATAATTTGAGTATTTCTAAACTTGATCGTAAAAACATGGCATTAGAAGGAAAAAACCCGACACAATGTCTGTTAGGATCATCTTCATTTTCTGCACCGGCAATAAGATCGTCTCTTCGAGTATGAAATGAATAGTAGTAAGCAACGGTGTGAAAGTGTCCGTTAACTAGTAGGTATATTTCTAATGTTTTGCACCTATCCGGGAACGACATCTTCTGCCAGCATCTCGGGTCAGACAACTCCCTCTATAGATATAAATTTGCCTTTCATTTTATTAAATTAGACAACGTGGATCGATATTCATTTGTTCATGTTTTATAAAAACACGTTATATGTATGGTTTTAAAAACCCAACAGCATATATGCAGATGCATATATGCTTGCATATATCTTCATATATGCATATATGCGCATATATGCATCTGCATTGATGCATATATATATATATATAGATATATACAACATATATGCATATATGCAGGCGCATATATGCAGGCTGCATATATGCAGTATATATGCACATATGCATCTGCATATATGCAAACATATATGCATTCCCTATGGATTGGTTTACATATTGAAAGTAAGCGGATCAAGGTTTACATATTGCCTACTTGGATTGGTTTTCATTTATTTTTCAATTTTACATTTTGTATTCGTGGAATGATGTTATCAAATTGTTGTTGACGACTCATTTCACACTATTCAGGTAATTCCTATTGAGGTAATTCCTATTGAGGTCTCTGTATTCTTTGGTAATGTAGGTATAAAGCTTGGGGTTCTCTTTTCGGATAGAAGTTGGATGAAAGAGACATTATAGTGGCATGCACTGATTACAGGTGAACGTCATTTCACAATCTAAATATACTTTCTTAGACAAAATAAATACAGTTGCTTTGATACTCATAGAAATTCCTGACCATTAACTTCCTTATTGACCATGGCCAAAAATTTAAATGATATATTTTGTTAAATGATATATTTTAGGCTTAAAAACATGGAGTTAGAGGGTGAAAACTCAAAACAGCCCCCGAACGTCCCCATGGGTGGCACCAACACCTCCCATGGGACCAATGTAACTCGTAGGAACTGACCACGCAGCCGCGGGTCTCCCGATTTGAGAATACGACGATAATTTGCATATTTATAGACTTAGGCTTAAAAACATGGCGTTAGAGGATGAAAACTCAAAACAGCCCCCGAACGTCCCCGTGGGTGGCACTAACACCTCCCACGGGACCATTGTAACTCGTAGGAACTGACCACGCATCCGCGGGTCTCTCGGTTTGAAAATAAGACGGTAATTGGCATTTTTCTAGACTTATGCTTAAAAACAAGGTGTTAGAGGGTGAAAACTCAAAAAATACCCCGAACGTCCCCGTGGGTGGCACTAACACCTACCCTGACACCATTGTAACTCGTAGGAACTAACCAAGAAGCCGCGGGTCTCCCGGTTAGAGAATACGATGGTAATTTGCATATTTTTGGACTTAGCCGTAAAATTATGGCATTAGAGGGAGAAAACTCGAAACAGCCCCCGAACACCCCCGTGGGTGACACCAACACCTCCCACGGGACCAATGTAACTGATAGGAACTGACCACGTAGCCGCAGGTCTCCCGGTTTGAGAATATGTTGATAATTTACATATCTTTGGCTTAAAAATATGGCGTTAGAGGGTGAAAACTCGAAACAGGCCCCGAACGTCCCCGTGGGTGGCACCAACACCTCCCACGGGACCAATGTAACTCGTAGGAACAGACCACGTAGCCGCGGGTCTCCCGGTTTGACAATATGATGGTAATTTGCATATTTCTAGATTTAGGCCTAAAAACATGGCGTTAGAGGGTGAAAACTCGAAACAGCCCCCGAACGTCCCCATGGGTGGCACCAACACATCCCGTGGCACCAATGTAATTCGTAGGAAATGACCACGCAGCCGCAGGTCTCCCGGTTTGAGAATACGATGGTAATATGAATATTTCTAGGCTTAAACTTAAAAATATGGTGTTAGAGGGTGAAAACTCCAAACATCCCCCGACTGTCCACGTGGGTGGCACCTACACCTCCCATGGGACCAATGTAACTTGTAGGAATTGACCACGCAGCCGCGGGTCTCCCGGTTTGAGAATACGATGATAATTTGCATATTTCAAGACTTTGGCTTAAAAACATGGCATTAGAGGGTGAAAACTCAAAACTACCCCCGAACGTCCCCGTGGGTGGCACTAACACCTCCCACAAGACCATTGTAACTCGTAGGAACTGACCACACAGCCGCGGGTCTCCTGATTTGAGATTACTATGGTAATTTACATATTTTTAGACTTAGGCTTAAAAACATGGTGTTAGAGGGTGAAAAATTGAAAAATCCCTCGAACGTCCTCGTGGGTAGGACCAACACCTCCCACGGGACCAATGTAACTCATAAGAACCGACCACACAGCCACAGGTCTCCCGAATTGAGAATAGGACGGTAATTTGCATATTTTTAGACTTGGCTTAAAAATATGGCGTTAGAGGGTTAAAACTCGAAACAGCCCCTGAATGTCCCCGTGGGTGGTACCAACACCTCCCACGGGACCATTGTAACTCGTAGGAACTGACCACGCAGCCGCGTGTCTCCCATTTTGAGAATATGATGGTAATTTGTATATTTCAAAACTTAGGCTTAAAAACATTGCGTTAGAGGCTGAAAACTCAAAACAGCCCCAGAACGTCCCCGTGGGTGGCACCAACACCTCCCACGGGACCAATGTAACTCGTAGGAACTGACCACATAGACGCGCGTCTCCCGGTTTGAGAATACGATGGTAATTTATATATTTCTAGACTTAGGCTTAAAAACATGGCGTTAGAGGGTGAAATCTCAAAATAGCCCCCGAACGGCCCTTTGGGTGGCACCAAAGCCTACCACGAGACCAATGTAACTCGTAGGCACTGACCACGCAGCGACGGGCCTCCCGGTTTGAGGATACGAAGTTAATTTACATATTTTTATACCTAGGCTTAAAAATATGGCATGGGAGGGTGAAAACTTAAAACAGCCCCCGAACGGCCCCGTGGGTGGTACAACCACCTCCCATGGGACCAATGAAACTCGTAGGAACTGACCACGCAGCCGCGGGTCTCCAGGTTTGAGAATACAACGGTAATTTACATATTTCTATACTTAGGCTTAAAAACATTGCATTAGAGGGTGAAAAGTCGAAACTACCCCTGAACGGCCCCATGGGTGGCACCAGCACCTCCCACGTGACCAAAGTAACTCATAGTAACTGACCACGCAGTCGCGGGTCACCTGGTTTGAGAATACAATGGTAATTTGCATATTTATAGACTTAGGCTTAAAAACATGGCGTTTGAGTGTGAATACATGAAAAAGCGCCGAAGGAACCTGTGGGTGGCCCCAACACCTCCCACAGGACCAATGTAACTCGTAGGAACTGATCACGTAGCCATGGGTCTCTCGATTTGAGAATACGACGGTAATTTTAATATTTCTAGACTTAGGCTTAAAAACATGGCGTTAGAGGGTGAAAACTCAAAACAACCCCCAAACGGCCACGTGGGTGGCACCAACGCCTCCTGCGGGACCAATGTAACTCGTAGGAACTGACCACGAAGCCGCGGTTCACCCGGTTTGAGAATACGACGGTAATATGCATATTTCTAGACTTAGTCTTAAAGACATGGCGTTAGAGGGTGTAAACTGAAAATAGTCCCCGAACGTCCCCGTGGGTGGCACCAACACCTCACACGGGACCAATGTAACTCGTAGGAACTGACCAGGCAGTCGCGGGTCTCCCAGTTTGAGAATACGACAGTAATTTGCATATTTCTAGAATTAGACTCAAAAACATGGCGTTAGAGGGTGAAAACTCGAAACAGCCCCCGAACGGCCCCGTGGGTGGCAGCAACACCTCCCACGGGACCAATGTAACTCGTAGGAATGGACCACGCAACCGCAGGTCTCCCGATTTGAGAATAGGACAGTAATTTGCATATTTCTAGACTTAGGCTCAAAAACATGGTTTTAGAGGGTGAAAACTCGAAACAGCCCCCGAACGGTCCCGTGGGTGGCACCGACACCTCCCACAGGACCAATGTAACTCCTAGAAACTTCCCACGCAGTCGCGGGTCTCCCGGTTTGAGAATACGTTGGTAATTTGCATATTTCTAGACTTAGGCATAAAAACAATGCATTAGAGGGTGAAAAGTCAAAACAGCCCCTGAACGGCCTCGTGGGTGGCACCAGCACCTCCCACATGACCAAAGTAACTCATAGGAACTGACCACGCAGTCGTGGGTCACCTGGTTTCAGAATACAATGGTAATTTGCATATTTTTAGACTTAGGCTTAAAAACATGGTGTTAGAGTGTGAATACACGAAAAAGCGTCGAACGGACCTGTGGGTGGCCTCAATACCTCCCGCGGGACCAATTTAACTCGTAAGAACTGACCACATATCCATGGGTCTCTCAGTTTGAGAATACGATGGTAATTTTAATATTTCTAGACTTAGGCTTAAAAACATGGCGTTAGAGGGTGAAAACTCAAAACAGCCCCCGAACGGCCACGTAGGTGGCACCAACGCCTCTTTCGGGACCAATGTAACTCGTAGGAACTGACCACGAAGCCGCAATTCACCCGGTTTGAGAATACGATGGTAATATGAATATTTCTAGACTCCGTCTTAAAGACATGGCATTAGAGGGTGTAAACTGAAAATAGTCCCAGAACGTCCCCGTGGGTGGCACCAACACCTCACACGGTACCAATGTAACTCGTAGGAACTGACTAGGCAGTCGCAGGTCTCCCGGTTTGAGAATACGACAGTAATTTGCATATTTCTAGAATTAGATTTAAAACATGGCGTTAGAGGGTGAAAACTCGAAACAGCCCCCGAACGGCCCCATGGGTGGCACCAACACCTCCCACGGGACCAATGTAACTCATAGGAACGGACCACGCTGTCGCGGGTCTCCTATTTTGAGAATACGATGGTAAATTGCGTATTTATATACATAGGCTTAAAACATGGCATTAGAGGGTGAAAACTCAAAACAGCCCCCGAACGTCTCCGTGGGTGGCACCAACACCTCCTATAGGACCATTGTAACTCGTAGGAACTGACCACGCAGCCGCGGGTCCCTAGTTTGAGAATCCAAAGCTAATTTTCATATTTCTCAACTTAGGCTTAAAAACATGGCATTAGAGGGTGAAAACTCAAAACAGCCCCCGAACGTCCCCGTGGGTGGCACCTAGACTTCCCACGGGACCATTGTAACTCGTAGGAACTGACCACGCACTCGCGGGTCTCCTGGTTTGAGAATACGAAGGTAATTTGCATATTTGTAGACTTAGGCTTAAAAACATGGCGTTAGATGGAGAAAACTCGAAAGAGTCCCCGAATGTCCCCGTGGCTGGCACCAACACCTCCCACGGGACCAATGTAACTCGTAGGAACTGACCAAAAAGCCGTGGGTCTCTCGGTTTAAGAATACGATGTAATTTGCATATTTATACACTTAGGCTTAAAAACATGGCGTTAGAGGGTGAAAACTCGAAACAGGCCCCGAACGGCCCCGTGGGTGGCACCAACACCTCCCACGGGACCAATGCAACTCGTAGGATTTGACCACTGAGCCGCGTGTCTTACGGTTTGAGAATATCATGGTAATTTGCGTATTTCTACACTTAGACTTAAAAACATAGCGTTAGAGGGTGAAAACTCGAAACAGCCCCCAAACGGCCCCGTGGGTGGCACCAACACCTCCCACGGGACCAATTTAACTCGTAGGAACTGACCACGCACCCGCGAGTCTCCCGGTTTGATAATACGATGATAACTTTCATATTTCTAGACTTAGGCTTAAAAACACGACGTTAGAGGGTGAGAACTCGAAACAGCTACCGAACGGCCCCGTGGGTGGCACTAACACCTCCCAGGGGACAAATGTAACTCGTAGGAACTGACCATGTAGCCATGGGTCTCCCGGTTTGAGAATACGATGGTAATTTGCATATTTTTAGACTTACGCCTAAAAACATGGCATTAGAGGGTGAAAACTCAAAATAGCCCCCGAACGGCCCCATGGGTGGCACCAACACCTCTCACGGGACAAATGTAACTCGTAGGAACTGACCACGCTGCCGCGGGTCTCTCGGTTTGAGAATACGATGGAAATTTTAATATTTTAAGACTTAGTCTTAAACACATGACGTTAGATGATGAAAAGTCGAAACAGCCCCTAACATCCCCGTGGCTGGCACCAACACCTCCCACGGGACCATTGTAACTCGTAGGAGCTGAGCACGCAGCTGTGAGTCTCCCGATTTGAGAATACGATGACAATTTGCATATTTCTTGACTTAGGCTTAAAAACATGACGTTAGAGGGTGAAAACTCATAAAAGCCCCCGAACACACCCCGTAGGTGGCACCAACTTATCCCACTGGACCAAGGTAACTCGTAGGAACTCACCACGTAGCTGCGGGTCTCCCGATTTGAGAATACGATGGTAATTTGAATATTTCTAGACTTAGGCTTAAAAACATGGCGTTAGAGGGTCAAAACTTAAAACAACCCCCGAACGTCCCCGTGGATGGCACCAACACCTCCCACGAGACAAATGTAACTCGTAGGAACTGACCACGTAGCCATGGGTCTCCCGGTTTCAGAATACGATGGTAATTTTCATATTTTTAGACTTAGGCTTAAAAACATGGCGTTAGAGGGTGAAAACTCAAAATAGCCCCAGAACGGCCCCGTGGGTGGCACCAACACCTCTCACGGGACAAATGTAAGTCGTAGGAACTGACCACGAAGCTGCGGGTCTCCCGGTTTGAGAATATGATGGAAATTTTAATATTTCTAGACTTAGGCTTTAACACATGGTGTTAGATGACGAAAACTCAAAATAGCCCCCAACGTCCCCGTGGCTGGCACCAACACGTCCTAAGGGACCATTGTGACTCGTAAGAACTGAGCACGCAGCTGCGGGTCTCTCGATTTGAGAATACGATGACAATTTGCATATTTCTTGACTTAGGCTTAAAAACATGGCGTTAGAGGGTGAAAACACATAAAAAACCCCGAACACACCCCGTACGTGGCACCAACTTATCCCACGGGACCAAGGTAACTCGTAGGAACTGACCATGCAGCTGCGGGTCTCCCGGTTTGAGAATACGATGGTAATTTGAATATTTCTAGACTTAGGCTTAAAAACATGGCGTCAGAGGGTCAAAAATTAAAATATCCCCCGAACGTCCCCGTGGATGGCACCAACTCCTCCCACGAGACCAATATAACTTGTAGGAACTGACCATGCAGCCGCCAGTCTCCTGATTTTTGAATACGACGGTAATTTACATATTTCTAGACTTAGGATTAAAAACATTGCGTTAGAGGGTGAAAACTCGAAACAACCCCCAAACGGCCCCATGGGTGGCACCAACACCTCCCACGGGACCAATGTAACTCGTAGAAACTGACCACGTAGCCACGGGTCTCCCAGGTTAAGAATATGATGGTAATTTACATATTTCTAGACTTAGGCTTAAAAAGATGGCGTTAGAGGGTGAAAACTCGAAACAACCCCCAAATAGCCCTCTGGGAGACACCAACACCTCCCACGGGACCAATGTGACTCGTAGGAACTGACCACGTAGCCGCGGGTCTCTCGGTTTGAGAGTACGATAGTAATTTTCATATTTCTAGAGTTAGGCTTAAAAATATGGCGTTAAAGGGTGAAAATTCAAAACAACCCCGAACGCTCCCGTGGGTGGCACCAACACCTCCCACGGAACCAATGTAACTCGTAATAACTGACCACGCAGCCGTGGATCTCTCGGTTTGAGAATACAACTGTAATTTGCATATTTCTAGTCTTAAACTTAAAAACATGGTGTTAGAGGGTGAAAACTCAAAACAGTCCCCGAATGTCCCCGTGGGTGGCACCAACACCTTCCACGGGACCAATGTAACTCATAATAACTGACCACGCAGTTGCGGGTTTCCCGATTTGAGAATACGATGGTAATTTTCATTTTTCTAGACTTAGGCTTAAAAACATGGCGTTTGAGGGTGAAGACTCGAAACAGCCCCCGAACTGCCCCGTGGGTGGCCCCAGCACCTCTCACGAGTCACCACGCAGTCGCCGCTCTCCTGATTTGAGAATACGATGGTAATTTACATATTTCTAGACTTAGGCTTAAAAACATGGCTTTAGAGGGTGAAAACTCGAAACAGTCCCTGAACGGCCCCGTGGGTGGCCCTAACACCTCTCACGGGACAAATGTAACTCGTAGGAACTGACCACGGAGCCGCGGGTCTCCCGGTTTGAGAATATGATGGAAATTTTAATATTTCTAGACTTAGGCTTTAACACATGGCGTTAGATGATGAAAACTCGAAACAGCCCCCAACGTCCCCGTGGCTGGCACCAACACGTCCCACGGGACCATTGTGACTCGTAAGAACTGAGCACGCAGCTGCGGGTCTCTCGATTTGAGAATACGACGACAATTTGCATATTTCTTGACTTAGGCTTAAAAACATGGCGTTAGAGGGTGAAAACTCATAAAAAACCCCGAACACACCCCGTAGGTGGCACCAACTTATCCCACGGGACCAAGGTAACTCGTAGGAACTGACCACGCAGCTGCGGGTCTCCCGGTTTGAGAATACGATGGTAATTGAATATTTCTAGACTTAGGCTTAAAAACATGGCGTCAGAGAGTCAAAAATTAAAATAGCCCCCGAACGTCCCCGTGGATGGCACCAACTCCTCCCACGAGACCAATGTAACTCGTAGGAACTGACCATGCAGCCGCCGGTCTCCCGATTTTGGAATACGACGATAATTTACATATTTCTAGACTTAGGCTTAAAAACATTGCGTTAGAGGGTGAAAACTCGAAACAACCTCCAAACGGCCCCGTGGGTGGCACCAGCACCTCCCACGGGACCAATGTAACTCGTAGAAACTAACCACATAGCCACGGGTCTCCCGGTTTGAGAATACGATGGTAATTTATATATTTCTAGACTTAGGCTTAAAAAGATGGCGTTAGAGGGTGAGAACTCGAAACAGCCCCCAAACAGCCCTCTGGGAGGCACCAACACCTCCCACGGGACCAATGTGACTCGTAGGAACTGAACACCTATCCGCGGGTCTCTCGGTTTGAGAGTACGATAGTAATTTTCATATTTCTAGAGTTAGGCTTAAAAATATGGCGTTAGAGGGTGAAAACTCGAAACAACCCCGAACGCTCCCGTGGGTGGCACCAACACCTCCCACAGAACCAATGTAACTCGTAATAACTGACCACGCAGCCGTGGGTCTCTCTGTTTGAGAATACAACTGTAATTTGCATATTTCTAGACTTAGACTTAAAAACATGGTGTTAGAGGGTGAAAACTGAAAACAGCCCTCGAATGTCCACGTGGGTGGGACCAACACCTCCCACGGGACCAATGTAACTCATAATAACTGACCACGCAGTTGCGGGTTTCCCGAATTGAGAATACGATGGTAATTTTCATTTTTCTAGACTTAGGCTTAAAAACATGGCGTTTGAGGGTGAAGACTCGAAACAGCCCCCGAACTGCCCCGTGGGTGGCCCCAGCACCTCTCACCGGTCACCACGCAGTCGTGGCTCTCCTGATTTGAGAATACGATGGTTATTTACATATTTCTAGACTTAGTCTTAAAAACATGGTGTTAGAGGGTGAAAATACGAAACAATCATCGAACGGCATTGTGGGAGGCACCAACACCTTCCACGGGACCAATGTAACTCGTAGGAACTGACCACACAGCCGCAGGTCTCTCGGTTTGAGATTACGACAGTAATTTTCATATTTCTAGAGTTAGGCTTAAAAATATGGCGTTAGAGGGTGAAAACTCGAAACATCCCCCGAACGGCCTCGTGGGCGGCACCACCACCTCCCATGGGACAAAAGTAACTCGTAGGAACTGACCATGCAGCCGCGAGTCTCCCAGTTTCAGAATACGACTATAATTTGCATATTGCTAGACATAGGCTTAAAAACATGGCATTAGAGGGTGAAAAATTGAAACAGCCCCTGAACGTCCCCGTTGGTGGCACCAACACCTCCCACGGGACCAATGTAACTCGTAGGAACTAACCACACAGCCGCGGGTCTCCCGATTTGAGAGTAAGACAATAATTTGCTAATTTCTAGACTTATGCTTAAAAACATGGCGTTATGGGGGTGAAACTCGAAAAATCCACCGAACGTCCTCATGGGTGGCACTAAGAACCTCCCACGAGACCATTGTAACTCGTACGAACTGACCAAGCAGCCGTGGGTCTCCCCGTTGGATAATACTGTGGTAATTTGCATATTTCTAGACTTAGGCTTAAAAACATGGCGTTAGAGGGTGAAAACTCGAAACAGCCCCCGAACGGCCCCGTGGGTGGCACCAGCACCTCCCACTGGACTAATGTAACTCGTAAGAACTGACCATGCAGCCGCGGCTCTCCCGATTTGAGAATACGACGGTAATTTACATATTTCTAGACTTTGGCTTAATAACATGGCGTTAGAGGGTGAAAACTCGAAACAGCTCCCGAACGGCATTATGGGAGGCACCAACACCTTCCACGGGACCAATGTAACTCGTAGGAACTAGCCACGCAGCCGCGGGTCTCTCGTTTTGAGATTACGATAGTAATTTTCATATTTCTAGAGTTAGGCTTAAAAATATGGCGTTAGAGGGTGAAAACTCGAAACAGCCCCCGAACGACCCCGTGGGTGGCACCAACACCTACCATGGGACCAAAGTAACTCGTAGGAACTGACGACGCATCCGCAAGTCTCCCAATTTTAGAATATGACTGTAATTTGCATATTTCTGGACATAGACTTAAAAAACTGGTGTTAGAGGGTGAAAACTCGAAACAGCCACTGAACGTCCCTGTGGGTGGCACCAACACCTCTCACGGGACCAATGTAACTCGTAGGAACTAACCACGCAGCCGTGGGTCACCCGATTTGAGAATACGATGATAATTTTCTTATTTCTAGACTTATGCTTAAAAACATGGCGTTATGTGGTGAAACTCAAAAAAGCCCCCGAACATCCTCATGGGTGGCACCAACACCTCCCACGAGACCTCTGCTTGGTCGTAGGAACTGACCAAGTGGTTGTGGGTCTCCCGGTTGGATAATATTGTGGTAATTTGCATATTTCTAGACATAGACTTAAAAACATGGTAGTAGAGGGTGAAAACTCAAAACAGCCCCCGAACGTCCCTGTGGGTGGCACCAACACCTCCCACGGGATCAATGTAACTCGTAGGAACCGACCAGGTAGTCGAGGGACTCCCGGTTTGAGAATATGATGGTAATTTTCATACTTCTAGACTTAGGCTTAAAAACATGGCGTTAGAGGGTGAAAACTCGAAACAGCCCCCGAACGGCTCCGTGGGTGGCACCAACACTGCCCACGGGACCAACGTGACTCGTAGGAACTGGCCACGTAGCTGCGGGTCTCCCGATTTGAGAATACGATGGAAATTTGCATATCTTAGGGTTAAAAACATGGCGTTAGAGGTGAAAAACTCAAAACATCCCCCGAACGGCCCCGTGGGAGGCACCAACACCTCCACGGGACCAATGCAACTTGTAGGAACTGACCACGCAGCCACGGGTCTCCCGGTTTGAGAATACGATGGTAATTTTCATATTTCGAGACTTGGGCTTAAAAACATGGCGTTAGAGGGTGAAAACTCGAAACTACCCCCGAACGGCCCAGTGGGTGACACCAACACCTCCCACGGCACCGATGTAACTCGTAGGAATAGACCACGCAGTCGCGGGTCTCCCGATTTGAGAATACGATGGTAATTTGCATATTTATAAACTTATACTTAAAAATAAGGCGTTAGAGGGTGAAAGGTCGAAATAGCCCCCGAACGACCTCGTGGGTGGCCCCAGCACCTCCCACGGGACCAACGTAACTCGTAGGAAATGACAACGAGTCGCGGGTCACGTGGTTTGAAAATATGATGGTAACTTGCATATTTCTAGACTTAGGCTTAAAAACATGGCGTTAGAGGGTGAATACTCGAAACATCCCACGAACGGCCCTGTGGGTGGCACCAACACGGCCAGCGGGACCAATGTAACTCGTAGGTACAGACCACGCAGCCGCGCGTCTCCCGGTTTGAGAATACGATGTTAATTTTCATTTTTCTATACTTAGGCTTAAAAATATGGCATTGGAGGGTGAAAACTTAAAACAGCCCCCGAACGGCCCCGTGGGTGGTACAACCACCTCCCACGGGACCAATGAAACTCGTAGGAACTGACCAAAAAGTCGCGGGTCTCCCAGTTTGAGATCATGATGTAATTTGCATACTTCTACACTTAGGCTTAAAAATATGGCGTTAGAGAGTGAAAACTCAAAACAGCCCCCGAACGGTCCCGTGGGTGGCACCAACACCTCCCATGGGACCAATGTAACTCGTAGGAACTGACCACTCAGCCGCGGGTCTCACTGTTGGATAATAAGATGGTAATTTGCAAATTTCTAGACTTAGGCTTAAAAATATGGCGTTAGAGGGTGAAAACTCAAAACAGCCCCCGAACGGCCCCATGGTGGCACCAAAACCTCCCACGGGACCAATGTAACTCTTAGGAACTGACCACTCAGCCGCGGGTCTTTCGGTTTGAGAATATGACGATAATTCACATATTTCTAGACTTAGGCTTAAAAACATGGCGTTAGAGGTTGAAAACTCAAAACAGACCCCAAACGAGCCCGTGGGTGGCACCAACAGGGCCCACAGGACCAATGTAACTCTTAGGAACTGACCACGCAGCCGGGGGTCTCCCGATTTGAGAGTACGATGGTAATTTGCATATCTTAGGCTTAAAAACATGGCGTTAGAGGTTGAATACTCGAAACATCCCCCGAACAGCCCCGTGGGAGGTACCAACACCGCTGACGGGACAAATGTAACTCGTAGGAACTGACCCCGTAGCCACAGGTCTCCCGGTTTGAGCATACGATGGAAATTTCCATATCTTAGGCTTAAAAACATGGCACTAGATGGTAAAAATTCAAAACAGCCCCCGAACGTCCCAGTCGCTGGCACCAACACCTCCCACGGGACCAACGTAACTCATAGGAACTGACCACGCAGCCGCGGGTCTCCCGATTTGAGAATACGATGGTAATTTGCTTATTTCTAGACTTATGCTTAAAAACATGGCGTTTTGGGGGTGAAAACTCAAAAAAGCCCCCGAACGTCCTCGTGGGTGGCACCAACACCTCCCACGGGACCATTGTAACTCGTAGCAAATGACAAAGAAGTCGCGGGTCTCCCGGTTGGATAATATGATGGTAATTTGCATATTTCTAGACTTAGTCTAAAAAACATGGAGTTAGAGGGTGAAAACTCGAAACTACCCCCGAACGTCCCAGTGGGTGACACCAACACCTCCCACGGGACCGATGTAACTCGTAGGAACTGACCACGCAGCCGCGGGTCTCCCGGTTTGAGAATACGATGGTAATTTGCATATTTCTGAACCTAGACTTAAAAATAAGGCGTTAGAGGGTGAAAAGTCGAAGTAGCCCCCGAACGACCACGTGGGTGGCACCAGCACCTCCCACGGGACCAATGTAACTCGTAGGAATTGACCATGCAGCCGAGGTTCTCCCGGTTTGAGAATACGATGGTAATATGCATATTTCTAAACTTAATCTTAAAAACATGGCGTTAGAGGGTGAAAACTCAAAACTGTCCCCAAACGGCCTCGTGGGTGGCACCAACATCTCCCGGAACCAATGTAACTCGTAGGAACTAACCACGCGGCCGCGGGTATCCCGATTTGAGAATACGATGATAAATTGCATATTTTTAGACTTAAGATTAAAAACATGGCGTTAGAGGTTGAAAACTCAAAATAGCCCCCAAACGAGCCCGTGGGTGGCACCAACGGGGCCCCCAGGACCAATGTAACTCGTAAGAACTGACCACAGAGCCACGGGTCTCCCGAATTGAGAATACAACGGTAATTAGCATATTTTTAGACTTAGGCTTAAAAATATGGCATTAGAGGATGAAAACTTGAAACAACCCACGTACGGCCCCATGGGTGGGACCAACTCCTCCCACGGGACCAATAAAACTCGTAGGAACTGACCTCGTAGCCGCGGGTATCCACATTTGAGAATACGATGGTAATTTGCATATTTCTAAACATAGACTTAAAAATAAGGCGTTAGAGGGTGAAAAGTCAAAACAGCCCCCGAACAACCTCGTGGGTGGCACCAGCACCTCCCACGGGAACAATGTAACTCGTAGGAAATGACCACACAGTCGCGGGTCTCCTGGTTTGAGAATATGATGGTAACTTGCATATTTCTAGACTTAGGCTTAAAAACATGGCATTAGAGGGTGAATACTCGAAACAGCCCCGAACGGACTTCTGGGTGGCACCAACACCTCCCACGGGACCGATGTAACTCGTAGGAACTGACCACGCAGCCGCGGGTCTCCCGGTTTGAGAATACGATGGTAATTTGCATATTTCTAAACATAGGCTTAAAAACATGGCGTTAGAGGGTGAATACTTGAAACAACCCCGAACGGACCTGTGGGTGGCACCAACACCTCCCACGGTACCGATGTAACTCATAGGAACTGACCACGCACCTGCAGTTCCCCCGGTTTGAGAATACGACGGTAATATTCATATTTCTAGACTTAGTCTTAAAAACATGACGTTAGAGGGTGAAAACTCACAACAGTCCCCGAATGTCCCCGTGGGTGGCACCAACACCTCCCACGGGACCAATGAAACTCATAAGAACTGATCACGCAGCTGCAGGTCTCCCGGTTTAGGAATACGAAGGTAATTTGTCTATTTCTAGACTTAGACTTAAAAACATGGAGTTAGAGGGTGAAAAGTCGAAAAAGTCCCCGAACGACCCCGTGAGTGGCACCAGCACCTCCCACGGGACCAATATAACTCATAGGAACTGACCACGCAGTCGCGGGTCACTTGGTTTGAGAATACGATGGTAATTTGCATATTTCTAGACTTGGGCTTGAAAACATGGCGTTAGAGGGTGAATATTCGAAACAGCCCCGAACGGACCTGTGGGTGGCACCAACACCTCCCACGGGACCGACGTAACTCGTAGGAACTGACCACGAAGCCATGGGTCTCCCGATTTGAGAATACTATGGTAATTTTCATATTTCTAGACTTAGGCCTAAAAACATGGCGTTAGAGGGTGAAAACTCGAAACAGCCCCCGAACGGCCCCGTGGGTGGCACCAACGCCTCCCACGGGACCAATGTAACTCGTAGGAACTGACCATGCAGCCGCGGTTCTCCAGGTTTGAGAATATGATGGTAATATGCAGATTTCTAGGCTTAGTCTTAAAAACATGGCGTTAGAGGGTGAAAACTCAAAACAGTCCCCGAACGGCCCCGTGGGTGGCACCAACACCTCCCACGGAACCAATGTAACTCGTAGGAATTGACCACGCGGCCGCGGGTCTCCCGATTTGAGAATACGATAATAAATTGCATATTTCTAGACTTAAGATTAAAAACATGGCGTTAGAGGGTGAAAACTCGAAACAGCCCCCGAACGGCCCCGTGGGTGGCACCAACACCACTCACGAGACCAATATAACTCGTAGGAACTGACCACGCAGCCGCGGGTCTCTCGGTTTGAGAATACAATGGTAATTTGGATATTTCTAAATTAGACTTAAAAATAAGGCGTTAGAGGGTGAAAAGTCAAAACAGCCCCCAAACGACCTCGTGGGTGGCACCAGCACCTCCCACGGGATCAATGTGACTCGTAGGAAATGACCACGTAGTCGCGGGTCACCTGGTTTGAGAATACGATGGTAACTTGCATATTTCTAGACTTAGGCTTAAAAACATCGCGTTAGAGGGTGAATACTCGAAACAGCCCCGAACAGACCTGTGGGTGGCACCAACACCTCCCACGGGACTGATGTAACTCATAGGAACTGACCACGCAGCCGCGGTTCTCCCGATTTGAGAATACGACGGTAATATTCATATTTCTAGAGTTAGTCTTAAAAACATGACGTTAGAGGGTGAAAACTCAAAACAGTCCCCGAATGTCCCCGTGGGTGGCACCAACACCTCCCATGGGACCAATGTAACTCATAGGAACTGACCACGCAGCTGCAGGTCTCTCGGTTTGAGAATATGTAGGTAATTTGTCTATTTCTAGACATAGACTTAAAAACATGGCGTTAGAGGGTGAAAAGTCGAAACAGTCCCCGAAGGACCCCGTGGGTGGCACCAGAACCTCCCAAGGGACCAATGCAACTCATAGGAACTGACCATGCAGTCGCGGGTCACTTGGTTTGACAATACGATGGTAATTTGCATATTTCTAGACTTAGGCTTGAAAACATGGCGTTAGAGGGTGAATACTCGAAACAGCCCCGAACGAACCTGTGGGTGGAACCAACACCTCCCACGGGACCGATGTAACTCGTAGGAACTGACCACGAAGCCATGGGTCTCCCAATTTGAGAATACTACGGTAATTTTCATATTTCTAGACTTAGGCTTAAAAACATGGCGTTAGAGGGTGAAAACTCAAAACAGCCCCCGAACGGCCCGTGGGTGGCACCAACGCCTCCCACGGGACCAATGTAACTCGTAGGAACTAACCATGCAGCCGCGGTTCTCCCGGCTTGAGAATACGATGTTAATATGCATATTTTTAGACTTTGTCTTAAAAACATGGCGTTAGAGGGTGAAAACTCAAAACAGTCCCCGAACGGCCCCGTGGGTGGCACCAACACCTCCCACGAAACCAATGTAACTCGTAGGAACTGACCACGTGGCTGTGGGTCTCCCGATTTGAGAATACGTTGATAAATTGCATATTTCTAGACTTAAGATTAAAAACATGGCGTTAGAGGGTGAAAACTCGAAACAGCCCCCGAACATCCCCGTGGGTGGCACCAACACCTCCCATGGGACCATTATAACTCGTAGGAACTGACCACGCAGCCGCGGGTATCTTGGTTTGATATTACGATAGTAGTTTGAATATTTCTAGACTTAGGCTTAAAAACATGGCGTTGGAGGGTGAAAACTCAAAATATCCCCCAAACGGCCCCGTGGGTGGTACGGGACCAATGTAACTCATAAAAAATGACAACAGAGCCACAGGTCTCCCGGATTGAGAATATGACGGTAATTAGCATATTTTTAGTCTTAGGCTTAAAAATATGGTATTAGAGGGTGAAAACTTGAAACAGACCCCGTACGGCCTCGTGGGTGGGACCAAGTCCTCCAACGGGACCAATAAAACTCGTAGGAACTGACCACGCAGCCGCGGGTCTCCCGATTTGAGAATAGGATAGTAATTTGTATATTTCTAGACTTAGGCTTACAAACATGGCGTTAGAGGGTGAAAACTCGAAACAGCCCCCGAACGGCCCCGTGGGTGGCACCAACACCACTCACGAGACCAATATAACTCGTAGGAACTTACCACGCAGTCGCGGGTTTCCCGGTTTGAGAATACGATGGTAATTTGCATATTTTTAAACTTAGACTTAAAAATAAGGCGTTAGAGGGTGAAAAATGGAAAATGCCCCCGAACGACCTCATGGGTGGCACCAGCACCTCCCACGGGACCAATGTAACTCGTAGAAAATGACCACGCAGTCGCGGGTCACCTGGTTTGAGAATACGATGGTATTTTGCATATTTATAGACTTAGGCTTAAAAACAAGGCGTTAGAGGGTGAATACTCGAAACGGCCCCTAACGAAACTGTGGGTGTCACCAACACCTCCCACGGGACCGATGTAACTCGTAGGAACAGATCACGCAGCCGCGGTTCTCCCAGTTTGAGAATACAACGGTAATATTCATATTTCTAGACTTAGTCTTAAAAACATGATGTTAGAGGGTGAAAACTCAAAACAGTCCCCGAATGTCCCCGTGGGTGGCACCAACACCTCCCACAGGACCAATGTAACTCGTGGGAACTGACCACGTCGCCGCGGGTCACCCGGTTTGAGAATACGAAGGTAATTTGTATATTTCTAGACTTAGACTTAAAAATATGGCGTTAGAGGGTGAAAAGTCAAAACAGTCCCCGAACGACCCCGTGGGTGGCACCAGCACCTCCCACGGGACCAATGTAACTCATAGGAACTAACCACGCAGTCGCGGCTCACTTGGTTTGAGAATACGATGGTAATTTGCATATTTCTAGACTTAGGCTTGAAAACATGGCGTTAGAGGGTGAATACTCGAAATAGCTCCGAACGGACCTGTGGGTAGCACCAACGCCTCCCACGGGACCAATGTAACTCGTAGGAACTGACCATGCAGCCACGGTTCTCACTGTTTGAGAATACGACGTTAATATGCATATTTCTAGACTTAGTCTTAAAAACATGGCGATAGAGGGTGAAAACTCAAAATAGTCCCCGATCGACCCCGTGGGTGGCACCAACACCTCCCACGGAACCAATGTAACTTGTAGGAACTGACCACGCGGCCGCGAGTCTCCCGATTTGACAATACGATGATAAATTGCATATTTCTAGACTTAAGATTAAAAACATGGCGTTAGAGGGTGAAAACTCGAAACAGTCCCCGAACGTCCCCGTGGGTGGCAGCAACACTTCCCACGGGACCATTGTAACTCGTAGTAACTGACCACGCAGCCGCGGGTATCTTGGTTTGAGAATACAATGGTAATTTGAATATTTCTAGACTTAGGCTTAAAAATATGGCGTTGGAGGGTGAAAACTCAAAACAGCCCCCGAATGGCCCCGTGGGTGGTACGGGACCAACGTAACTCATAAGAAGTTACCACAGAGCCATGGGTCTCCCGAATTGAGAATAAGATGGTAATTAGCATATTTTTAGACTTAGGCTTAAAAATATGGCATTAGAGGGTGAAAAATTGCAAGAGCCCCTGTACGGCCCCGTGGGTGGTATCAACTCCTCCAACGGGACTAATAAAACTCGTAGGAACTGACCACGCAGCCGCGGGTCTCCCGGTTTGAGAATACGATGGTAATTTGCATATTTCAAGACTTAGGCTTAAAATAAGGCGTTAGATGGTGAAAAATCGAAAAAGCCCCCGAACGACCTCGTGGGTGTCACCAGCACCTCCAACGGGACCAATGTAACTCGTAGGAAATGACCACGCAGTCGCGGGTCACTTGGTTTGAGAATATGATGGTATCTTGCATATTTCTAGAATTAGGCTTAAAAACATGGCGTTAGAGGGTGAATACTCGAAACGTCCCCGAACGGAACTGTGGGTGGCACCAACACCTCCCACGGGACCGATGTAACTCGTAGGAACAGATCACGCAGACGCGGTTCTCCCAGTTTGACAATACGACGGTAATATTCATATTTTTAGACTTAGTCTTAAAAACATGATGTTAGAGGGTGAAAACTCAAAATAGTCCCCGAATGTCCCCGTGGGTGGCACCAACACCTCCCACGGGACCAATGTAACTCGTAGGAACTGACCACGTTGCCACGGGTCTCCCGGTTTGAGAATACGAAGGTAGTTTGTATATTTCTAGACTTAGACTTAAAAATATGGCGTTAGAGGGTGAAAAGTTAAAACAGTCCCCGAACGACCCCTTGGGTGGCACCAGCACCTCCCACGGGAGCAATGTAACTCACAGGAACTAACCACGCAGTCGCGGCTCACTTGGTTTGAGAATACGATGGTAATTTTCATATTTCTAGACTTAGGCTTGAAAACATGGCATTAGAGGGTGAATACTCGAAACAACCCCGAACGGACCTGTGGGTAGCACCAACGCCTCCCACGGGACCAATGTAACTCGTAGGAACTGACCATGCAGCCGCGGTTCTCACTGTTTGAGAATACGACATTAATATGCATATTTCTAGACTTAGTCTTACAAACATGGCGTTAGAGGGTGAAAACTCAAAACAGTCTCCGATCGACCCCGTGGGTGGCACCAACACCTCCCACGGAACCAATGTAACTCGTAGGAACTGACCACGCGGCTGCGGGTCTCCCGATTTGACAATACGATGATAAATTTCATATTTCTAGACTAAAGATTAAAAACATGGCGTTAGAGGGTGAAAACTCGAAACAGTCCCCGAACATCCCCATGGGTGGTACGGGACCAATGTTACTCATAAGAACTGACCACAGAGCCACGGGTCTCCCAGATTGAGAATACGACGGTAATTAGCATATTTTTAGACTTAGGCTTAAAAATATGGCATTAGAGGGCGAAAACTTGAAACAGCCCCCGTTTGGCCCCGTGGGTGGGACCAACTCCTCCCACGGGACCAATAAAACTCGTAGGAACTGACCAAGCAGCCGCGGGTCTCCCGGTTTGAGAATAGGATAGTAATTTGTACATTTCTAGACTTAAGCTTAAAAACATGGTGTTAGAGGGTGAAAACTCGAAACAGCCACCGAACGGCCCCGTGGGTGGCACCAACACCACTCACGAGACCAATGTAACTCGTAGAAACTGACCACGTAGCTGCGGGTATCCCGGTTTGAGAATACGACGGTAATTTGCATATTTCTAAACTTAGACTTAAAAACAAGGCGTTAGAGGGTGAAAAGTCGAAACAGCCCTCGAACAACCTCGTGGGTGGCACCAGCACCTCCCA
Organism: Sambucus nigra; assembly: GCA_949130495.1. NCBI lineage: Eukaryota > Viridiplantae > Streptophyta > Magnoliopsida > Dipsacales > Adoxaceae > Sambucus > Sambucus nigra. The sequence goes on from OX422214.1 coordinate 447,489,168, forward strand.
CGGGACTAATGTAACCCATAGGAAATGACCACGCAGTCGCGGGTCACCTGGTTTGAGAATACGATGGTTATTTTTCATATTTCTAGACTTAGGCTTAAAAACATGGCGTTAGAGGGTGAATACTCGAAATAACCCCGAACGAACATGTGGGTGGCACCAACACCTCCCACGGGACCGATGTAACTCGTAGGAACTGACCACGTAGCCATGGGTCTCCCGGTTTGAAAATACGATGGTAATTTTCATATTTCTAGACTTTGGCTTAAAATCCTGGCTTTAGAGGGTGAAAACTCTAAACAGCCCCCGAACGGCCCTTTGGGTTGCACCAACGCCTCCCACGGGACCAATGTAACTCGTAGGAAATTACCACACAGCCGCGGTTCTCCCGGTTTGAGAATAAGATGGTAATATGCATATTTCTAGACTTAGTCTTAAATACATGGCATTAGAGGGTGAAAACTCAAAATAGTCCCCGAACGTCCCCGTGGGTGGCACCAACACCTCCCACGGGACCAATGTAACTCCTAGGAACTGACCACACAGCCGTGGGTCTCCCGGTTTAAGAATATGACGGTAATTTGCATATTTTTAGACTTAGACTTAAAAACATGGTGTTAGGGGGTGAAAACTCAAAACAATCCCCGAAGGGCCCCATGGGTGGCACCAACACCTCCCTTGGGACCAATGTAACTCGTAGGAACTGACCACGCAGCCGCGCGTCTCCCGGTTTGAGAATACGATGATAAATTGCATATTTCTTGACTTAAGATTAAAAACATGGCGTTAGAGGATGAAAACTCGAAACAGCCCTCGAACGTCCCCATGGGTGGCAACAACACCTCCCATGGCACCATTGTAACTCGCAGGAACTGACCACGTAGCTGCGGGTCTCCTGTTTTGAGAATACGATGATAATTTGCATATTTCTAGACTTAGGCTTAAAACCATGACATTAGAGGGTGAAAACTCAAAATAGCCCCAGAACGGGGCCGTGGGTGGTACCAACACCTCCCACGGGACCAATGTAACTCATAAGAACTGACCACAAAGCCACGGGTCTCCCGGATTGAGAATACGACGGTAATTTGCATATTTTTAGACTTAGGCATAAAAACATGGCTTTAGTGGGAGAAAACTCGAAAGAGTCGCTGAACGTCCCCGTGGCTGGAACCAACACCTCCCACGGGACCAATGTAACACGTAGGAACTGACCACGCAGCCGCGGGTCTCCCAGTTTGACAATACGATAGTAATTTTCATATTTCTAGACTTAGGTTCAAAAATATGGCGTTAGAGTGCAAAAAGATGAAACAGCCCCCGAACGTCCTCGTGGGTGGCACCAACACCTCCCACGGGACAAATTTAACTCATAGGAACTGACCACACAGCCGCGGGTCTCCCGATTTGAGAATACTATGGTAATTTGCATATTTTTAGACTTAGGCTTAAAAACATGGCGTTAGAGGGTGAAAACTCAAAAAAGCCCTCGAACGTCACCGTGGGTGGCACCAACACCTCCCACGGGCCATTGTAACTCGTAGGACCTGACCAAAAAGCCACGGGTCTCCCGGTTTGAGAATACAATGTAATTTGCATATTTTTAGACTTAGGCTTAAAAACCAGGTGTTAGAGGGTGAAAACTCGAAACAGGCCCTGAACAGCCCCGTGGGTGGCACCAACACCTCCCACGGGACCAATGTCACTCGTAAGAACTGACCACTTAGCCGAGGGTCTTTCGGTTTGAGAATACGATGGTAATTTGCGTATGTCTACACTTAGCCTTAAAAACATGGCGTTAGAGGGTGAAAACTCAAAACAGCCCCCGAACGGCCCCGTGGGTGACACCAAATCCTCCCACGAGACCAATTAAACTCGTAGGAACTAACCACTCACCTGTGGGTCTCCCGGTTTGAGAATACGATGGTAATTTGCATATTTCTCGACTTAGGCTTAAAAACATCACCTAAGAGGTTGAAAACTCGAAACAACCCATAAATATCCCCGTGGAGGGCACCAACACCTCCCACGTGACCAATGTAACTCGTAGGAACTGACCACGCAGCCACAGGTCTCCCAGTTTGAGAATAAGATGGTAATTTGCTTATTTCTAGACTTATGCTTAAAATAATGGCGTTAGGGGGTGAAAACTCAAAAAAGCCACCGAACGTCCTCCTGGGTGGCACCAACACCTCCCACGGGACCATTGTCACTCGTAGGAACTGACCAAGAAGCTGCGGGTGTCCCGATTGGATAATACGATGGTAATTTGCATATTTCTAGACTTAGGCTTAAAAACATGGCGTTAGAGGGTGAAATTCGAAATAGTCCCCAAACGGCCCAGTGGGTGACACAAACACCTACCACAGGACCAATGTAACTCGTAGGAACTGACCACTCAACCGCGGGTCTTCCGATTTTAGAATACGATGATAATTTGCATATTTCAAGACTTAGGCATAAAAACATGGCGTTCAAGGGTGAAAACCCGAAACAGCCCCCCAACGTCCCCATGGCTGGCACCAACACCTCCCATGGGACCATTGTAACTCGTTGGAACTGATCACGCAACCCTGGGTTTCCCAATTTGAGAATACGATGATAATTTGCATATTTCTTGACGTAGGCTTTAAAACATGGCGTTAGAGCTGAAAACTCAAAAAAGCCCCCGACCGCACTCCGTAGGTAGCACCAACTTATCCCAAGGGGCCAATGTAACTCGTAGGAACTGACCACGCATCTATGGGTCTCTTGGTTTTAGAATACAATGGTCTTAAAAATATGGTGCTAAAGGGTCAAAACTCGAATCAACCGTCAAACGTCCCCGTGGGTGGCACCAACACCTCCCACGGGACTAATGTAACTCGTAGGAACTGACCATGCAGCCTCCGGTCTCCTGGTTTGAGAATACGATGGTAATTAACATATTTCTACACTTAGGCTTAAAAACATGGCGTTAGAGGGTGAAAACTTGAAACATCCCTGGAACGGCCCTTTGGGTGGCACGAGCACCTCCCACGGGACCAATGTAACTCGTAGGAACTAACCACACAGCCGCGGGTATCCCAGTTTGAGAATACAAAGGTAATTTGCATATTTCTAGACTTAGGCTTAAAAACATGGTGTTAGAGGGTGAAAAGTCCAAACAGCTCCCGAACGACCTAGTGGGTGGCACCAGCACCTCCCAAGGGACCAATGTAACTCGTAGGAAATGACCGCGTAGTCGCGGGTCACCTGGTTTGAGAATACGATGGTAATTTACATATTTCTAGACTTAGGCTTAAAAACTTGGCGTTAGAGGGTGAATACTCGAAACACCCTCGAACAGACCTGTGGGTGGCACCAACACCTCCCACGGGACCGATGTAACTCGTTGGAACAGACCACGTAGCCATGGGTCTCCCGATTTGAGAATACGACGATAATTTTCATATTTCTAGACTTATTCTTAAAAACATGGCTTTAGAGGGAGAAAACTCGAAACAGCCCCCGAACGACTCCGTGGGTGGCAACAACGCCTCCCACGGGACCAATGTAACTCGTAGAAACTAACCACACAGCCGCGGGTATCCCAGTTTGAGAATACAAAGGTAATTTGCATATTTCTAGACTTAGGCTTAAAAACATGGTGTTAGAGGGTGAAAAGTCGAAACAGCTCCCGAACGACCTCGTGGGTGGCACCAGCACCTCCCAAGGGACCAATGTAACTCGTAGGAAATGACCGCGCAGTCGCGGGTCACCTGGTTTGAGAATACGATGGTAATTTGCATATTTCTATACTTAGGCTTAAAAAAATGGCATTAGAGGGTGAATACTCGAAACACCCCCGAACAGACCTGTGGGTGGCACCAAAACCTCCCACGGGACCGATGTAACTCGTAGGAACTGACCACGTAGCCATGGGTCTCCCGATTTGAGAATACGACGATAATTTTCATATTTCTAGACTTAGGCTTCAAAACATGGCTTTAGAGGTAGAAAACTCGAAATAGCCCCCGAACGACCCATGGGTGGCAACAACGCCTCCCACGAGACCAATGTAACTCGTAGGAACTGACCATGTAGCCGCGGTTGTCCGGGTTTGAGAATACGATGGTAATATTCATATTTCTAGACTTAGTCTTAAAAACATGACGTTAGAGGGTGAAAACTCAAAACAGTCCCCGAATGTCCCCGTGGGTGGCACCAACACCTCTCACGGGACCAATGTAACTCGTAGGAACTGACCACGCAGTCGCGGGTCTCCCGATTTGAGAATATGAAGGTAATTTGTATATTTCTAGACTTAGACTTAAAAACATGGCGTTAGAGGATGAAAAATCGAAACATCCCCCGAAAGGCTCCGTGGGTGGCACCCACACCTCCCATGGGACGAATGTAACTCGTAGGAACTGACCACGTGGCCGCGGGTCTCTCGGTTTGAGAATACGATGATAAATTGCATATTTCTAGACTTAAGATTAAAAACATGGCGTTAGATGGGGAAAACCAGAAACAGTCCCCGTGGATGGCACCAACACCTCCCACGGGACCATTGTAACTCGTAGGAACTGACCACGCAGCCTCAGGTCTCCTAGTTTGAGAATACGACGATAATTTGCATATTTCTAAACTTAGGCTTAAAAACATGGCGTTAGAGGGTGAAAACTCAAAATAGCCCCCGAAGGGCCCCGTGGGTGGTACCAACACCACCCACGGGACCAATGAAACTCATAAGAACTGACCACCCAGCCACGGGTCTCTCGGATTGAGAATACGAGAGTAATTTGCATATTTTTAAACTTATGCTTAAAAACGTGTCGTTAGAGGGAGAAAACTCGAAAGAGTCCCCAAACGTCCCCGTGGCTGGCAACAACACCTCCCACGGGATCAATGTAACTCGTAAGAACTACCACGCAGCCGCGGGTCTCCCAGTTTGAGAATAGGCGATAATTTGCATATTTCTAAGCTTAGGCTTAAAAACATGGCGTTAGAGGGAAAAAACTCAAAACAGCCCCCGAATGTCCTCGTGGGTGGCACCAACACCTACCACGGGACCAATTTAACTCATAGGAACTGACCACGCAGTCGCGCATCTCCCGGTTTGAGAATATGATGGTAATTTTGTATATTTCAAGACTTATGCTTAAAAAATATGGCGTTAGGGGGTGAAAACTCGAAAAAGCCCCCGAACGTCCCCGTGGGTGGCACCAACACCTCCCACGGGCCATTGTAACTCGTAGGACTTGACCAAAAAGCCGTGGGTCTCCCGGTTTGAGAATACAATGTAATTTGCATATTTCTAGATTTAGGCTTAAAAACATGGCGTAAGTGGGTGAAAACTTGAAACAACCCTCGAACGGCCCTGTGGGAGGCCCCAACACCTCCCACGGGACCAATGTAACTCGTAGGAACGGACCATGCAGCCTCGGGTTTCTCGGTTTGAGAATATGACAGTAATTTTCATATGTCTAGAGTTAGGCTTAAAAATATGGCGTTAGAGGGTGAAAACTTGAAACAGCCCCGAATTGCCCCGTGTGTGGCACCAACACCTCCCACGGGACCAAAGTAACTAGTAGGAACTGACCACGCAGTCGCGGGTCTCCCAATTTGAGAATATGATGATAATTTTCATTTTCTCGACTTGGGCTTAAAAACATGACCTTAGAGGTTGAAAACTCAAAACAACCCCTGAACATCCCCGTGGGGTGCACTAACACCTCCCACGTGACGAATGTAACTCATAGGAACTGACCATGCAACCGTGGGTCTCTCGGTTTGAGAATAAGATGGTAATTTGCTTATTTCTAGACTTATGCTTAAAACATGGCGTTAGGGGGGTAAAAACTCGAAAAAGCCCCCGAACGTCCTCGTGGGTGGCACCAACACCTCCCACGGGACCATTGTCACTCGTAGGAACTAACTAAGCAGCCGCGGGTATCCCGGTTGGATAATACGATGGTAATTTGCATATTTCTAGACTTAGGTTTAAAGACATGGCGTTAGAGGGTGAAAACTCGAAACGGCCCTCGAACGGCCCCATGGGTGGCACCAACACCGCCCATAGGACCAATGTAACGCGTAGCAACTAACCACGCAGCCACGGGTCTCCTGGTTTGAGGATACAATGGAAATTTTCATATTTATAGACTTAGGCTTAAAAACATGGTGTTTGAGGGTGAAAACTCAAAACAACCCCTGAATGTCTCAGTGGGTGGCACCAACACCTCCCATGGGACCAATGTAACTCGTAGGAACAGACCACGTAGACGCACGTCTCCCGGTTTGAGAATACAATGGTAATTTGCATTTTTCTAGAATTATGCTTAAAAACATGGCGTTAGAGGGTGAAAATTCGAAACAGCCCCCGAACGTCCCTGTGGGAGGCACCAACACCTCCCACGGGACAAATGTAACTCGTAGGAACTAACCACGTAGCCGCGGGTCTCCCGGTTTGAGAATACGATGGTAATTTGCTTATTTCTAAACTTATGCTTAAAAATATGGCGTTAGAGGGTGAAAACTCGAAACCACCCCTGAACGTCCCCGTGGGTGGCACCAACACCTCCTACGGGACCAAAGTAACTCGTAGGAACTGACCATGCCACCGCGGGTCTCCCAATTTGAGAATATGACGATAATTTACTTATTTTTAGACTTATGCTTAAAAACATAGCGTTAGGGGGTGAAAACTCAAACAAGCCCCCGAAAGTCCTTGTGGGTGGCACCAACACCTCCCACGGGACCATTTTAACTCGTAGGAACTAACCAAGTAGCCGCGGGTCTCCCGATTGGATAATACGATGGTAATTTGCATATTTCTAGACTTAGGATTAAAAACATGGCGTTAGATTATGAGAACTTGAAACAGCCCCCGAACGGCCCCAGGGATGGCACCAACACCTCCCACGGGACCAATGTACCTCTTAAGAACTGACCATGCAGCCGCGGGTCTCCCGATTTTAGAATACGATGGTAATTTGCATATTTCTAGACTTAGGCTTAAAAACATGGTGGTAGAAGGGTGAAAACTAGAAATAGCCCCCGAACGGCCCCGAGGGTGGCACCAACACCACCCACGGGACTAATGTAAAGCGTGGGAACTGGCCACGCAGCCACGGGTCTCCTGGTTTAAGGATACCAATGTAATTTTCACATTTCTAGACTTAGGCTTAAGAACATGGCGTTAGAGGGTGAAAACTCGAAAAAAAAACCTGAATGTCCCAGTGGGTGGCACCAACACCTCCCACGGGACAAATGTAACTCGTAGGAACAAACCACGTAGCTGCAGGTGTCCCGGTTTGAGAATACGATGGTAATTTTCATATTTCTAGACTTAGGCTTAAAAACATGGCGTTAGAGGCTGAAAACTCAAAACAGCCCCCAAACGGCCACGTGGGTGGCACCAACACCTACCACGGGACCAATGTAACTCATAGGAACTGACCACACAGCTGCGTGTCTCCTGGTTTGAGAATACGATGGTAATTTGCATATTTCTAGACTTAGGCATAAAAACATGACGTTAAAGGGTGAAAACTCGAAACAGATCCCGAACATCCCCGTGGGTGGCACCAACACCTCCCACGGTACCAATGTAATTTGTACGAACTGACCATGCAGCCGCGGGTCTCCTTGTTTGAGAATACGATGATAATTTGCATATTTCTTGACTTAGGCCTAAAAACATGGCGTTAGAGTGTGAAAACTCGAAATAGCCCCCGAACATCACCGTGGGTGGCACCAACACCTCTCACGGGACCAATGTAACTCGTAGGAACTAACCACGTAGCCGCGTGTCTCCCGGTTTGAGAATACGATCGTAATTTGCTTATTTCTAAACTTATGCTTAAAAACATGGCGTTAGGGGGTGACAACTAGAAAAAGCCCCCGAACGTCCTCGTGGGTGGTACCAATACCTCCCAAGGGACCATAGTAACTCGTAGGAACTGACCAAGCAGACACGGGTCTCCCGGTTGGATAATACGATGGTAATTTGTAAATATCTAGACTTAGGCATAAAAACATGGCGTTAAAGGGTGAAAACTCAAAACAGCCCCCGAACGTCCCCCTGGGTGGCACCAACACCTCACACGGAATAAATGTAACTCCTAAGAACTGACCATGCAACCGCGGGTCTCCCGGTTTGAGAATACGATGGTAATTTTCATATTTCTAGACTTAGGCATAAAAACATGGCGTTAAAGGGTGAAAACTTGAAACAGGCCCCGAACATCCCCGTGGGTGTCACCAAAAGGTCCCACGGGACCAATGTAACTCGTAGGAACTGACCATACAGCCGCGGGTCTCCCGGTTTGAGAATACGATGGTAATTTTCATATCTTAGGCATAAAAAGATGGCATTAGAGGGTGGAAACTCAAAATAGCCCCCGAACGTCCCAGTGGGTGGCACCAACACCACCCACGAGGCCAATGTAACTCGTAGGAACAGACCACGAATCCGCGGGTCTCCCGGTTTGAGAATAAGATTGTAATTTGCATATCTTAGGATTAAAAACATAGCGTTAGAGGGTGAAAACTCAAAACAGCCCACGAACGGCCCCGTGGGTGGCACCAACACCTCCCACGGGACCAATGTAACTCCTACGAACTGACCACGCAGCCGCGGGTCTCCCGTCTTGAGAATACGATGGTAATTTTCATATTTTAGACTGAGGATTAAAAACATGGCGTTAATCCTCAGTCTAAAATATGATGGTAATTTTCATATTTTAGACTGAGGGTAAAAACTCGAAACAACCCCCGAACGGCCCTGTGGGTGGCACCAACACCTCCCATGGGATCAATGTAGCTCGTAGGAACCGACCAGGCAGTCGCGAGACTCCCGGTTTGAGAATATGATGGTAATTTTCATACTTCTAGACTTAGGCTTAGGCTCAAAAACATGGCGTTAGAGGGTGAAAACTCGAAACAGCCCCCGAATGGCCCCGTGGGTGGGACCAACACCTCCTACGTGACCAAAGTAAGTCGTAGGAACTGACCACGCAGTCGTGGGTCTCCCGGTTTGAGAATAAGATTGTAATTTGCATATCTTAGGATTAAAAACATAGCGTTAGAGGGTGAAAAATCAAAACAGACCACGAACGGCCCCGTGGGTGGCACCAACACCTCCCACGGGATCAATGTAGCTCGTAGGAACCGACCAGGCAGTCGCGAGACTCCCGGTTTGAGAATATGATGGTAATTTTCATACTTCTAGACTTAGGCTTGGGCATAAAAACATGGCGTTAGAGGGTGAAAACTCAAAACAGCCCCCGAACAGCCCCGTGGTTGGGACCAACACCTCCTACGGGACCAAAGTTACTCGTAGGAACAGACCACGCAGCCGCGGGTATCTCGGTTAGAGAATATGATGGTAATTTTCATATTTCTTAACTTAGGCTTAAAAACATGGCGTCAGAGGGTGAAAACTCGAAATAACCCCCGAACGACCCCATGGGTGTCACCAACATCGCCCACGGGACAAATGTAACTCGTAGGAACTCACCACATAGCCGCGGGTCTCCCTGTTTTAGAATACGATGGTAATTTTCATATTTCTATAATTAGGAATAAAAACATGGCGTTAAAACGTGAAAACTCAAAATAGACCCCGAACGTCCCCGTGGGTGGCACGAACACCTCCAACGAAACCAATGTAACTCGTAGGAACTGACCATGCAGCGGCGGGTCTCCCGGTTTGAGAATACGACGGTAATTTGCATATTTCAAGACTTACTTAAAAATATGGCGTTAGGGGGTGAAAATTTGAAATAGCCCCCGAACGTCCCCGTGGGTGTCACCAATACCACCGACTGGACAAATGTAACTCGTAGCAACTGACCATGCAGCCACGGGTCTCCCTGTTTGAGAATACGACGGTAATTTGCATATTGCTAGACTTAGGCATAAAAACCTTGCGTTAGAGGGTGAAAACTCAAAACAGCCCCCGAACGTCCCCGTGGGTGGCACCAACACCTCCCACGGAACAAATGTAACTCGTAGGAACTGACCATACATCCGCGGTTCTCCCGATTTGAGAATACGATGGGAATTTGCATATTTCTAGATTTAGTCTTAAAAACATGGCGTTAGAGGGTGAAAATTCGAAACAACCCCTGAACGTCCCCGTGGGTGGCACCAACACCTCCCACGGTACCCATGTAACTCGTAAGAACTGACCATGCAGCCGCAGGTCTCCTGGTTTGAGAATATGACGATAATTTGCATATTTCTAGACCTAGGCTTAAAAACATGGCGTTAGAGGGTGAAAACTCGAAATAGCCCCCGAACGTCCCTGTGGGTGGCACCAACACCTCCCAAGGGAACATTGTAACTCGTAGGAACTGTTCATGCAGCCGCGAGTCTCCCGATTTGAGTATATGATGGTAATTTGTATTTTGAGTCTCCCGATTTGAGTATAGGAATTGACCACTCAACCGCGGGTCTCCCAGTTTGAGAATACCATGATAATTTGCATATTTCTAGACCTACGCTTAAAAACATAGCGTTAGAGGGTGAAAACAAAAAACAGCCCACGAACGGACCCGTGGGTAGCACCAACACCTCCCACGGGACCAATGTAACTCGTACGAACTGACCACGCAGCCGTGGGTCTCTCGGTTTGAGAATACGATGGTAATTTGAATATTTCTAGACTTAGGCATAAAAACATGGCGTTAGAGGGTGAAAGCTCGAAACATCCCTCGAACATCCCAGTGGGTGGCACCAACACCTCGCATGGGACCAATGTAACTTGTAGGAACTGACCATGCAGTTGCCGGTCTCCCGATTTGAGAATAGGATGGTAATTTGCAAATTTTTAGACTTAGGCTAAAAAACATGGTGTTAGAGGGTGAAAACTCGAAAATCCCCCGAACGGCCCCGTGGGTGGCACCAGCACCTCCCACGGGACCAATATTACTCGTAGGAACTGACCACGCAGCCGCGGGTCTCCCGGTTTGAGAATACGATGGTAATTTATATATTTCTAGACTTATGCTTAAAAACATTATGTTAGAGGCTGAAAACTCGAAAGACCCCTGAACGGCCCCGTGGGTGTCACCAACACCTCCCACCGGACCAATGTAACTCGTAGGAACTGACCACGCAGCCGCGGGTTTCCCGATTTGAGAATGCGATGGTAATTTGCATATTTCTAGACTTAGGCATAAAAACATGGCGATAAAAGGATGAAAACTCGAAACAGCCCCCGAACGTCCCCGTTGTGGTACCAACACGGCCCACAGGACCAATGTAACTGGTAGGAACTGACCATACAGCCGCGGGTCTCCCGGTTTGATAATACGATGGTAATTTTCATATCTTAGGCATAAAAACATGGCATTAGAGGGTAGAAACTCAAAACAGCCCCCGAACGTCCCGGTGGGTGGCACCAACACCACCCACGAGGCCAATGTAACTCGTAGGAATAGACCACGCAGCCGCGGGTCTCCCGATTTGAGAATACGAAATTAATTTTCATATTTATAGACTTAGGCTTAAAAAGATGGCATTAGAGGGTGAAAACTCGAAATAGCCCCCGAATGGCCCCGTGGGTGGAACCAATACCTCCCACGGGACCAATGTAACTCGTAGGAACTGTCCACGCAGCCGCGTGTTTCCCGGTTTGAGAATACGATGGTAATTTTCATATTTTTATACTTAGGCTTAAAAACATGGCGTTAGAGGGTGAAACCCGAAACAGCCCCCGAGCGGCCCCGTGGGTGGCACCAAAATGTCTTACGGGACCAATGTAACTCGTAGGAACAGACCACGCAGCCGCGGGTCTCCCGGTTTGAGAATATGATGGTAATTTTAAAATTTCTTTACTTAGGCTTAAAAACATGGTGTTAAAGGGTGAAAACTCGAAACAGCCCCCGAACGGCCCCGTGGGTGTCACCAGCACCGCCCACGGGACAAATGTAACTCGTAGGAACTTACCACGTAGCTGCAGGTCTCCCAGTTTGAGAATACGATGGTATTTTTCATATTTCTAGACTTAGGCATAAAAACATGGCATTAAAAGGTTAAAACTCGAAACATCCCCCGAACGTCCCCGTGGGTGGGACCAACACCTGTCACGGAACCAATGTAACTCGTAGGAACTGACCATGCAGCCGCGGGTCTCTCGGTTTGAGAATATGACGGTAATTTTCATATTTCAAGACTTAGGCTTAAGAACATGGCGTTAGGGGGTGAAAATTCGAAACAACCCCCAAACGGCCCCGTGGGTGGCACCAACACTTCCCACGGGAGCAATGTAACTACTAAGAACTGACCACGCTACCACGGGTCTCCTGGGTTGAGAATACAATGGTAATTTTCATATTTCTTGACTTAGGCTTAAAAACATGGCGTTAGAGGGTGAAAACTCGAAACAACACCCAAACGGCCCCGTGGGAGTCACCAACACCGCCCACGGGACAACTGCAACTCGTAGGAACTGACCACCCAGTCGCGGGTCTCCCTTTTTGAGAACACGACGATAATTTGCATATTTCTAGACTTAGGCATAGAAGCATGGAGTTAAAGGGTGAAAACTCGAAACAGCCCCCGAACGTCCCTGTGTGTGGCACCAACACCTCCCATGGAACCAATGTAACTCGTAGGAACTCACCATGCAGCTGCGGTTCTCCGGGTTTGAGAATACAACGGTAATTTGCATATTTCTAGACTTAGGCTTAAAAACATGGCGTTAGAGGGTGAAAATTCAAAGCAGCCCCCGAACATCCCCGTGGTTTGCACCAACACCTCCCACGGTACCAATGTAACTCGTAGGAACTGAACACGCAGCCGCGGGTCTACTGGTTTGAGAATACGACGATAATTTTCATATTTCTAGACTTAGGATTAAAAAATGGCGTTAGAGGGTGAAAACTAGAAACAGCCCTCAAACGTCCTTGTGGGTGGCACCAACACCTCCCATGGGACCATTGTAACTCCTACGAACTATCCACGCAGTCGCGAGTCTCCTGATTTGAGAATACGATGATAATTTGTATATTTCTAGACTTAGGCTTAAAAACATGGCGTTAGAGGGTGAAAACTCAAAACAGCTCCCGAACGGCCCCGTGGGTGGCACCAACACCTCCCACGGGACCAATGTAACTCGTAGGAATTGACAACTCGACCGTGGGTCTCCCGGTTTGAGAATATAATGATAGTTTACATATTTCAAGACTTAGGCTTAAAAACATGGCGTTAGAGGGTGAAAACTCGAAACAACCCCCGAACGGCCCCGTGGGTGGCACCAACACCTCCCACGGGACCAATGCAACTCGTAGGAACTGACCACGCTTCCGCGGGTCTCCCGATTTGTGAATACGATGGTAATTTGAATATTTCTAGACTTAGACATAAAAACATGGCGTTAGAGGGTGAAAACTCGAAACAACCCTCGAATGTCCCCGTGGGTGGCACCAACACTTCCCATGGGACCAATGTAACTCGTAGGAACTGACCATGCAGCCGCCGGTCTCCCGGTTTGAGAATACGATGGTAATTTGCATATTTCTAGACTTAGGATTAAAAACATGGCGTAAGAGGTGAAAACAAGAAACAGCCCACGAACGACCCCTTGGGTGGCACCAGCACCTCCCACGGGACCAATATAACTCGTAGGAACTTACCATCCAGCAGCGGGTCTACCAGTTTGAGAATACGACGGTAATTTATATATTTCAAGACTTAGGCTTAAAAACATGGTGTTAGAGGGTGAAAACTCGAAATAGCCCCCGAACGGCCTCGTGGGTGTCACTAACACCTCCCACGGGACCAATGTTACTCGTAGGAACTGACCACGGAGTCGCGGTTCTCCTAATTTGAGAATAAGACGATAATTTTCATATTTATAGACTTAGGCATAAAAACATTGCGTTAAAGGGTGAAAACTAGAAATAGCCCCCGAATTTCCCCGTGGGTGGCACCATCATGGCCCACGGGACCAATGTAACTCGTAGGAACTGACCACGCAGCCGCGGGTCTCTCGATTTGAGAATACGATGGTAATTTGCATATTTTTAGACTTAGGCTTAAAAACATTACCTTAGATGGTGAAAACTTGAAACAGCCCCTGAACGTCCCCGTGGGTGGCACCAACACCTCCCACGGGACCAATGTAACTCGTAAGAACTTACCACGCAGCTGCGGGTCTCCCAGTTTGAGAATACGATGGTAATTTTCTTATTTCTGGACTTATGCATAAAAACATGGCGTTAGGGGGTGAAAACTCGGAAAAACCCCTGAACGTCCTCGTGGGTGGCACCACCACCTCCCACGGGACCATTGTAACTTTTAGGAACTGACCAAGCAGTCGCGGGTCTCCCGGTTGGATAATAAGATGGTAATTTGCATATTTCTAGACTTAGGCTTAAAAATATGGCGTTAAATGGTGAAAACTCAAAACAGCCCCTGAACGGCCTAGTGGGTGACACCAACACCTCCCACGGGACCAATGTAACTCGTAGAAACTGACCACTCAGCCGCGAGTATTTCGGTTTGAGAATATGATGGTAATTTGCATATTTCTAGACATAGGCTTAAAACCATGGCGTTAGAGGGTGAAAAATTGAAACAGCCCTCAAACGTCCCGGTGGGTGGCACCAACACCTCCCACAGAACCAATGTAACTCGTAGGAACTGACCGTGCAGCCGCGATTCTCCCGGTTTGAGAATACAATGGTAATTTTCATATTTCTAGACTTAGGCTTAAAAATATGGCATTAGAGGGTGAAAACTCGAAACAGCCCCCGAACGTCTTCGTGGGTGGCACCAACACCTCCCACTGGATAAATGTAGCTCGTAGGAATTGACCACTCAACCGCGGGTCTCCCGGTTTGAGAATACGATGATAATTTGCATATTTCTAGACTTAGGCTTAAAAACATGGCGTTAAAGGGTGAAAACTCGAAAAAGCCCCCGAATGGCCCCGTGGGTGGCACCAACACCTCCCACGGGACCAACGTAACTCGTAGGAACTGACCACGCAGCCGCGGGTCCCTCGGTTTGAGAATACGATGGTAATTTGAATATCTCTAGACTTTGGCTTAAAAACATGACCTTACGGGGTGAAAACTTGAAACAACCCTTGAACATCCCCGTGGGTGGCACCAACACGTCCCACGGGACCAATGTTACTCGTAAGAACTGAACAAGTAGCCGCGCGTCTCCCGGATTCAGAATACGATGGTAATTTGCTTATTTCTAGACTTATGCTTAAAAACATGGCGTTAGGGGGTGAAAACTCGAAAAAGCCCCCGAACGACCACATGGGTGGTATCGACACCTCCCACGGTACCAATGTAACTCGTAGGAACTGACCACTCAGCCACGGGTCTTTTGGTTTGAGAATACGATGGTAATTTGCATATTTCTAGAGTTACGCTTAAAAACATGGCGTTGGAGGGTGGAAACTCGAAACATCCCCCGAACGGCCCCGTGGGTGGCACCAACACCTCCCACGGGACCAATGTAACTCGGCGAAATTGACCACACAGCCGCGGGTCCCCCGGTTTGATAATATGATGGTAATTTGCATATTTCTAGACTTAGGCTAAAAACCATGGCATTAGAGGGTGAAAACTCGAAACAGCCGCCAAACGGCCCCATGGGTGGCACCAACACCTCCCACGGGACCAATGTAACTCGTAAGAACTGACCACGCAGCCGCAGGTCTCCCAGTTTGAGAATAGGATGGTAATTTGCATATCTTAGGCTTATAAACATGGAATTAGAGGGTGAAAACTCAAAACAGCCCCCGAACGTCCCAGTGGGTGGCACCAACACCTCCCGCGAGACCAATGTAACTCGTAGGACGAGACCACGTAGCTGCAGGTCTCCCGATTTGAGAATACGATCGTAATTTTCATATTTCTAGACTAATGCTTAAAAAGATGGCATCAGAGGGTGAAAACTCGAAACAGGCCCCGAACGGCCCCATGGGTGGCACCAACACCTCCCACGGGACCAATGTAAATCGTAGGAACTGACCACGCAGTCGCGGGTCTCCCGGTTTTAGAATATGATGGTGATTTTCATATTTCTAGACTTAGGCTTAAAAATGTTGCGTTAGAGGGTGAAAACTAGAAACAGCTCCCGAACGGCCCCATGGTGTCACCAACACCGCTCACGGGACAAATGTAACTCGTAGGAACTGACCATGCAGTCGCGAGTCTCCCAGTTTGAGAATACGACGGTAATTTGTATATTTCTAGACTTAGGCATGAAAACATGCCGTTAAAGGGTGAAAACTCAAAACAGCCCCCGAACATCCCCGTGGGTGGCACCAACACCACTCACGGGACCAATGAAAATCGAAGGAACTGACCACGCAGGATACTATGGTAATTAGCATATTTCTAAACTTAGGCTTAAAAACATGGCGTTAGAGGGTGAAAACTCGAAACAGCCCCTGAACGTCCCACGGGACCATTGTAACTCGTAGGAACAGACCACGCCGTCGCGGGACTCCATGTTTGAGAATACGACGGTAATTTACATATTTCTAAACTTATGCTTAACAACATGGCGATAGAGGGTGACAACTCGAAACAGCCCCCGAACGTCCCTGTGGGTGGCACCAACACCTCCCACGGGACCAATGTAACTCGTAGGAATTGACCACTCAACCGCGGGTCTCCTGATTTGAGAATACGATGGTAATTTGAAAATTTCTAGACTTGGGCATAAAAACATGGCGTTAGAGGATGAAAACTCGAAACAACCCTCGAATGTCCCTGTGGGTGGTACCAACACCTCCCATGGGACCAATGTAACTCGTATGAACTGACCATGTAGCCGCCGATCTCCCGATTTGAGATTACGATGGTAATTTGCATTTTTCTAGACTTAGTCTTAAAAACAAGGCATTATAGGGTGAAAACTCGAAACAGCCCCCGAACGACCCCGTGGGTGGCACCAGCACCTCCCACGGGACCAATGTAACTCATAGGAAATGACCACGCAGCCGCGGGTCTACCGATTTGAGAATATGATGATAATTTATATATTTCTAGACTTCGGCTTAAAAACATGGCCTTAGAGGGTGAAAACTAGAAACAATCCCCGAACGGTCCTGTGGGTGGCACCAAGACCTCCCACGGGACGATTGCGACTCGTAGGAACTGGCCATGCAACCGTGGGTCTCTCGGTTCGAGAATACGACGGTGAATTACATATTTCTAGACTTAGGCTTAAAAACATGGTGTTAGATGGTGAAACTCAAAACACCCCACGAACGGCCCCGTGGGTGGTACCAACACCTCCCACGGGACCAATGTAACTCCTAGGAAATGACCACGCAGCCGCGGGTCTCCCGATTTGAGAATACGATGATAATTTATATATTTCTAGACTTCGGCTTAAAAACATGGCGTTAGGTGTGAAAACTCGAAAAAGCCCACGAACGTCCCCGTGGGTGGCACCAACACCTCCCACGGGACCATTATAACTCGTAGGAACTGTCCATGCAGCCGCGAGTCTCCTGGTTTGAGAATACGATGGTAATTTGTATATTTCGAGACTTAGGCTTAAAAACATGGCATTAGATGGTGAAAATTCGAAACAGCCCCTGAACGTCCCTGTGGGTGGCACTAATACCTCCCACGGGACCATTGTAACTCGTAGCAACTGACCATGCAACCGCGGGTCTCCAAGTTTGAGAATACGACGGTAATTTACATATTTCTAGACTTAGGCTTCAAAACATGGCTGAACGTCCCCGTGGGTGGCACCAACACCTCCCACGGGACCATTGTAACTCGTAGGAACTGTCCATGCAGCCGCGAGTCTCCCGGTTTGAGAATTCGACGGTCATTTGTATATTTCTAGACTTAGGCTTAAAAACATGGCATTAGATGGTTAAAATTCGAAACAGCCCCTGAACGTCCCTGTGGGTGGAACTAACACCTCCCACGGGACCATTGTAACTCGTAGGAACTGACCACATTGCCGCGAGTCTATCGGTTTGAGAACACGATGGTAATTTTCATATTTCTATACTCAGGCTTAAAAACATGGTGTTAGAGGGTGAAAACTCAAAACAGCCCATGAACGGCCCCGTGGGTGGGACCAAAACCTCCCAAGGGACCAATGTAACTCTTAGGAACTGACCAAGCACCCGCGGGTCTCCTAGTTTGAGAATATGACGATAATTTTTATATCTCTAGACTTAGGTTTAAAAACATCGTGCTGGACGGTGAAAACTCAAAACAGCCCCCGAACGTCCCCGTGGGTGGCACCAACACTTCCCACGGGACTAATGTAACTCGTAGGAATTGACCACTCAGCTGCGGGTCTCCCAGTTTGTGAATACGATGATAATTTCCATATTTCTAGACTTAGGTTTAAAAACATGTCTTTTGAGGGTGAAAACTCGAAACAGCCCCCGAACGGCCCCGTGGGTGGCACCAACACCTCCCACGGGACCAATGTAACTCCTAGGAATTGAACACTCAACCGCGGGTCTCCTGGTTTGAGAATACGATGGTAATTTGAATATTTCTAGACTTAGGCTTAAAAACATGACGTTAGAGGGTGAAAACTCGAAACAGCCCCCGAACGGCCCCGTGGGAGGCACCAACACCTCCCACGGGACCAATGCAACTCGTAGGAACTGACCACGCAGTCGCGGGTCTCCCAGTTTGAGAATACGATGGTAATTTGCATATTTTGAGACTTGGGATTAAAAACATGGCGTTAGAGGTTGAAAACTCGAAACAACCCCCGAACGGCCCAGTGGGTGGCACCAAAACCTCCCGCGGGACCAATGTAACTCGTAGGGACTAACCACACAGCCGCGAGTCTACCAGTTTGAGAATACGATGGTAATTTTCATATTTCTAGACTTAGGCTTAAAAACATTGCGTTAGAGTATGAAAACTCAAAACAGCCCGTAAACGGCCCCGTGGGTTTCACTAAAACCTCCCACGGGACCAATGTAACTCGTAGGAACTGACCATGCACCCGTGGGTCTCCCAGTTTGAGAATATGATGGTAATTTTTATATTTCTAGACTTAGGCTTAAAAACATCGTGTTAGAGGGTGAAAACTCGAAACAACCCCCGAACGGCCCCGTGGGTGGCACCAACACCTCCCACAGGACCAATGTAACTCGTAGGACGTGACCACGCAACCGTGGGTCTCCCAGTTTGAGAATATGATGATAATTTGCATATTTCTAGACATAGGCTTAAGAACATGGTGTTAGAGTGTGAAAAGTCGAAATAGCCCCCAAACGTCCCCTTGGGTGGCACCAACACCTCCCACGTGAGCAATGTAACTCGTAGGAACTTACCACGGAGCTCCGGGTCTCCCAGTTTAAGAATACGATGGTAATTTGCATATTTCTAGACTTAGACTTAAAAACTTGGCGTTAGAGGATGAAAACTTGAAACAGCCCCCGTGAGTGGCACCAACACCTCCCTCGGGACCAATGGCAATCGTAGGAACAGACCACGCAGTCGCGGGTCTCCTGATTTGAGAATATGATGGTAATTTGAATATTTCTAGACTTAGGCATAAAAACATGGTGTTAGAGGTTAAAAACTTGAAACACCCCTCGAATGCCCCCATGGGTCGTACCAACACCTCCCATGGGACCAATGTAACTTCTAGGAACTGACCACGCAGCCGTGGGTCTCCCGATTTGAGAATACGACGGTAATTAGCATATTTCTAGACATAGGCTTAAGAACCTAGCATTAGAGGGTGAAAACTCGAAACAGCCCCCGAACGTCCCCGTGGGTGGCACCAACATGTCTCACGGTACCAATGTAACTTGTAGGAACTGACGACGCAGCTGCGGGTCTCCTGGTTTGAGAATACGATGATAATTTACATATTTCTAGACTTGGGCTTAAAAACATAGCGTTAGAGGGTGAAAACTAGAAACAGCCCCCGAACGTCCCCGTGGGTGGAACCAATGCCTCCCACGGGACCATTGTAACTCGTAGGAACTGAACACGCAACCGCGAGTCTCTCGGTTTGAGAATAGGACGGTAATTTGTATATTTATAGTCTTAGGGATAAAAACATGGCGTTTGAGAGTGAAAACTCGAAACAGTCCCAAAACGGCCCGGTGGGTGGCACCAACACCTCCCACGGGACCAATGTAACTCGTAGGAATAGACCACTCAACCGCGGGTCTCCTGGTTTGAGAATATGATGGTAATCTTCGTATTTCTAGACTTAGGCTTAAAAACATGACGTTAGAGGGTGAAAACTAGAAACAACCCCCGAACGGCCCCGTGGGTGGCACCGACACCTCCCACGAGACCAATATAACTCGTAGGAACTAACCACGTAGCCGCGGGTCTCCCGGTTTGAGAAAACAATGGTAATTTATATATTTCTAGACTTAGGCTTAAAAACATAACGTAAGAGGGTGAAACTCGAAACAGCCCCCGAACAGCCCTGAGGGAGGCACCAACACCTCCCACGGGACCAGTGTAACTCGTAGGAACTAATCATGTAACTGCGAGTCTACCAGTTTGAGAATAGGATGGTAATATTCATATTTCTAGACTTATGCTAAAAACATTGCGTTAGGGGGGTGAAAACTTGAAACAACACCCGAACATCCCCGTGGGTTACACCAACACCTCCCATGGGACCAATGTAACTCGTAGGAACTTACCATGCAACCATGGGTCTCCTGGTTTGATAATACAACGATAATTGGCATATTTATAGACTTCGGCTTAAAAACATGGTGTTAGAGGGTGAATACTCAAAACAGCCCCTAAACGCCCCTGTGGGTGGCACCAACACCTCCCACAGGACCATTGCAACTCGTAGGAACTGACCACGCAGCCGCGGGTCTCTCAGTTTGAGAATACGATGATAATTTACATATTTCTAGACTAAGGCTTAAAAAAATGGCGTTAGATGGTGAAAACTCAAAATAACCCCCGAACGGCCCCGTGGGTGGCACCAACTCCTCCCACGGGACCAATGTAACTCGTAGAAAAACTGACCACTCATCCGCGGGTCTCCCGGTTTGTGGAAACTACGGTAATTTGCATAATTTTAGACTTATGCTTAAAAACATGGCGTTAGGGGGTGAAAACTCGAAAAAGCCCCCGAACATCCCCATCGGTGGCACCAACACCTCTCACGGGACCAATAAAACTCGTAGGAATTGACCACGCAGTCGCAGGTCTCCCAGTTTGAGAATACAATGGAAATTTGCATATTTCTAGACTTAGGATTAAAAACATGGCGTTAGAGGGTGAAAACTCGCAACAACCCTCGAACTGTGCTGTGGGTGGTACCCACACCTCTCACGGGACCAATGTAACTCGTAGGAACTGACCACTCAGCCGTGGGTCTTCCGGTTCGAGAATACAACGGTAATTTGCATATTTCTAGACTTAGGCTTAAAAGCATGGCGTTAGAGGGTGAAAACTCAAAACAGCCCCCGAACGTCCCTATGGGTGGCACCAACACCTCCCACGGGACCATTGCAACTCGTAGGAACTGATCACGCATCCTCGGGTCTTCTGGTTTGAGAATACGATGGTAATTTACACATTTCTAGAGTTACGCATAAAAATATGGCGTTAAAGGGTGAAAACTAGAAACATCCCCCAAACGTCCCCGTGGGTGGAACCAACACCTCCCACGGGACCATTGTAACTCGTAGGAACTGACCACGCAGCTGCAAGTCTCCCAGTTTGAGAATACGACGGTAATTTGTATATTCATAGACTTAGGCATAAAAACATGGCATTAGAGGGTGAAAACTCGAAACAGCCCCCGAAAGGTTCCGTTGGTGGCACCAACACCTCCCACGGGACCAATGTAACTCGTAGGAATTGACAACTCAGCCGCGGGTCACCTAGTTTGAGAATACGATGGTTATTTGCATATTTCTAGACTTAGGCTTAAAAACATGGCGTTAGAAGGTGAAAACTCGAAACAGCCCCTGAACGGCCCCGTGGGTGGCACCAACACCTCCCACGGGACCAATGTAACTCGTAGGAACTGACAACGCAGCCGCGGGTCTCCCAGTTTGAGAATACGATGGTAATTTGCATATTTCGAGACTTAGGCTTAAAAACATGGTGTTAGAGGTTGAAAGCTCGAGACAGCCCCGGAACGGCCCAGTGGGTGGCACCAACACCTCCCACGGGACCAATGTAACTCGTAGGAACTGACCTCACAGCCGCGAGTCTACCAGTTTGAGAATACGATGGTAATTTTCATATTTCTAGACTTAGGCTTAAAAACATGGCGTTAGAGTGTGTAAACTCAAAACAGCCCGTAAATGGCCCCGTGGGTGGCACCAAAACCTCCCACGGGACCAATGTAACTCGTAGGAACTGACCACGCACCCGTGGGTCTCCCAGTTTGAGAATATGAGGGTAATTTTTATATTTCTAGACTTAGGCTTAAAAACATCCTGTTAGAGGGTGAAAACTCGAAACAGCCCCCGAACGGCCCCGTGGGTGGTACCAACATCTCCCACATGACCAATGTAACTCGTAGGAACTGACCACGCAGCCGTGGGTCTCCCAGTTTGAGAATTTGATGATAATTTACATATTTCTAGACATAGGCTTAAGATCATGGTGTTAGAGGGTGAAAACTCAAAATAGCCCCCGAACATCCCCGTGGGTGGCACCAACACCTCCCACGCGAGCAAAGTAACTCGTAGGAACTGACCACGGAGCTGCGGGTCTTCCAGTTTAAGAATACGATGGTAATTTGAATATTTCTAGACTTAGACTTAAAAACTTGGCGTTAGAGGATGAAAACTTGAAACAGCCCCCATGGGTGGCACCAACACCTCCCTCGGGACCAATGTTAATCGTAGGAACAGACCACGCAGCCGTGGGTCTCCCGGTTTGAGAATACGATGATAATTTGCATATTTTTCTAGACTTAGAATTGAAAATATGGCGTTAGAGGGTGAAAACTCAAAACAGCCCCCGAACGTCACTGTGGGTGGCACCAACACCTCCCACGAGACCATTGCAACTTGTAGGAACTGTTCACGTCGCATCGGGTCTCCTGTTTTGAGAATACGATTGTAATTTGCATATTTCTAGACTTAGGTTTAAAAACATGGTGTTAGATGGTGAAAACTCAAAATCAGCCCCCGAACGGCCCCGTGGGTGGCACCAACACCTCCCACGGGACCAATGTAACTCGTAGGAACTTATCACTCAGTCGCGGGTCTCCCGGTTTGAGAATAAGATGGTAATTTTCATATTTCTAGACTTCCCCATGGGACCATTGTAACTCGTAGGAACTATCCACAGAGCCGCGAGTCTCCTGGTTTGAGAATACGACGGTAATTTGTATATTTCTTGACTTAGGCTTAAACACATGGCGGTAGAGGGTGAAAATTCGAAACATCCCATGAAAGTCACTATGGGTGTCACCAACACCTCCCACGGGACCATTGTAACTCGTAGCAACAGACCACACAGCCGCGGGTCTCCAAGTTTGAGAATACGACGATAATTTATATAATTCTAGACTTAGCCTTAACAACATGGCGTTAGAGGGTGAAAACTCAAAATAGCCCCCGAATGGCCCTGTGGGTGGCACCAAAACCTCCCACGGGATCATTGTAACTCGTAGGAACTGTCCATGCAGCTGCGAGTCTCTCGTTTTGAGAATAAGATGATAATTTGTATATTTCTAGACTTAGGCTTAAAACCATGGCATTAGAGGGTGAAAATTGGAACAACCCCTGAACGTCCCTGGGGGTGGCACCAACACCTCCCACGGGACCATTGTAACTCGTAGCAACTGACCACGCAGCCGCGGGTCTCCAAGTTTGAGAATATGACGGTAATTTACATATATCTAAACTTAGGCTTAAAAACATGGCGTTTGAGGGTGACAACTCAAAACAGCCCCCGAACGTCCCCGTGGGTGGCACCAACACCTTCCACGGGACCATTGTAACTCGTAGGAACTGTCAATGCAGCCACGAGTCTCCCGGTTTGAGAATACGACGATAATTTGTATATTTCTAGACTTAGGCTTAAAAACATGGCATTACAGGGTGAAAATTCGAAACAGCCCCTAAACGTCCCTGTGGGTGGCACCAACGCCACCCACGGAACCATTGTAACTCGTAGGAACTG
Source organism: Sambucus nigra (assembly GCA_949130495.1). Taxonomy (NCBI): domain Eukaryota; kingdom Viridiplantae; phylum Streptophyta; class Magnoliopsida; order Dipsacales; family Adoxaceae; genus Sambucus; species Sambucus nigra. The sequence goes on from OX422214.1 coordinate 447,513,245, forward strand.
ACCACATAATCGCGAGTTTACCGATTTGAGAATACGATGGTAATTTTCATATTTCTAGACTTCGGCTTAAAAACATGGTGTTAGAGGGTGAAAACTCAAAACAGCCCGTAAACGGCCCCGTGGGTGGCACCAAAACCTCCCACGGGACCAATGTAACTCTTAGGAACTGACCAAGCACCCGCGGGTCTCCCAGTTTGAGAATATGAATGTAATTTTTATATCTCTAGACTTAGGCTTAAAAACATCGTGTTACAGGGTGAAAACTCGAAACAGCCCCCGAACGTCCCCGTGGGTGGAACCAACACCTCCCATGGGACCAATGTAACTCGTAGGAATTGACCACTCAGCTTCGGGTCTCCTAGTTTGAGAATACAATGATAATTTGCATATTTCTAGACTTAGGCTTAAAAACATGGCTTTAGAGGGTGAAAACTCGAAACAGCCCCCGAACGGCCCCGTGGGTGGCACCAACACCTCCCACTGGACCAATGTAACTCGTAGGAATTGACCACTCAACCGCGGGTCTCCCGATTTGAGAATACGATGGTAATTTGAATATTTCTAGACATAGGCATAAAAACATGGCGTTAGAGGTTGAAAACTCGAAATAGCCCTCGAACGTCCCCATGGGTGGCACCAACACCTCCCACGGGACCAATGTATGTCGTAAAAACTGACTACGCAGTCGCGGGTCTCCCGGATTGAGAATACAATGGTAATTTGCTTATTTCAAGACTTATGCTTAAAAACATGTCGTTACAGGGTGAAAACTCGAAAAGGCCCCCGAACGGCCCCGTGGGTGGTACTGACACCTCTCACGGGACCAATGTAACTCGTAGGAACTGACCACTCAGCCGTTGGTCTTTCGGTTTGAGAATACGATGGTAATTTGCGTATTTCTAGGGTTAGGCTTAAAAACATGGTGCTAGAGGGTGAAAACTCGATACGGCCCCCGAACGGCCCTATGGGTGGATCCAACAGCTCCCATGGGACCATTGTAACTCGTAGGAACTGTCCACACAGCCGCGAGTCTCCAAGTTTGAGAATACGATGGTAATTTACATATTTCTAGACTTAGGCTTAACAACATGGCGTTAGAGGGTGAAACCTCAAAATAGCCCCCGAACGGCCCTGTGGGTGGCACCAACACCTCCCACAGGACCATTGTAACTCGTAGGAACTATCCATGCAGCCGCGAGTCTCACGGTTTGGGAATATGATGGTAATTTGTATATTTCTAGACTTAGGCTTGAAAACATGGCATTAGATGGTGAAAATTCAAAACAGCCCCTGAACGTCCCTGTGGGTGGCACCAACACCTCCCACGGGACCATTGTAACTCGTAGCAACTGACCACGCAGCCGCGGGTCTCCAAGTTTGAGAATACAACGGTAATTTACATATTTCTAGACTTAGGCTTAAAAACATGGCGTTAGAGGGTGACAACTCAAAACATCCCACATCCCCGTGGGTGGCACCAACACCTTCCACGGGACCATTGTAACTCGTAGTAACTGTCCATGCAGCCGTGAGTCTCCCGGTTTGAGAATACGACGGGAATTTGAATATTTCTAGACTTAGGCTTAAAACATGGAATTAGAGGGTGAAAATTCGAAACAGCCCCTGAACGTCCCTGTGGGTGGCACCAACACCTCCCACGGGACCATTGTAACTCGTAGGAACTGACCACGCAGCTTCGAGTATCCCAGTTTAAGAATACGACGGTAATTTGCATATTTCTGGACTTAGACTTAAAAACATGGCGTTAGAGGATGAAAACTTGAAACAGCCCCCCTGGGTGGCACCAACACCTCCCTCGCGACCAATGTTAATCGTAGGAACTCACTACGCAGCCGCGGGTCTCCCGGTTGTAGAATACGATGATAATTTGCATATTTCTAGAATTAAGCTTAAAAAGATGGCGTTAGAGGTTGAAAACTCAAAACAACCCCCGAATGTCCCGGTGGGTGGCACCAACACCTCCCACGGGACCATTGCAACTCGTTGGAACTGTTCACGCAGCAGTGGGTCTCCTATTTTGAGAATACAATGGTAATTTGCATATTTCTAGACTTAGGTTTAAAAACATGGTGTTAGAGGGTGAAAATTCAAAATCAGCTCCCGAACGGCCCCGTGGGTGGCACCAGTAACTCGTAGGAACTGATCACTCAGTCGCGGGTCTCCCAGTTTGAGAATACGATGGTAATTTGCATATTTCTAGACTTAGGATTAAAAACATGACGTTAGAGGGTGAAAACTCGAAACAGCCCCCGAACGGCCCTGTGGGTGGCACCAACACCTCCCACGGGACCATTGTAACTCGTAGGAACTACCACATAGCCGCTAGTCTCCTGGTTTGAGAATACGAAGGTAATTTGTATATTTCTTGACTAAGGCTTAAACACATGGCGTTAGAGGGTGAAAATTTGAAACAGCCCCTGAACGTCCCTGTGGGTGGCACCAACACCTCCCACGGGACCATTGTAACTCGTAGCAACTGACCACGCAGCTGTGGGTCTATAAGTTTGAGAATATGACGGTAATTTACATATTTCTAGACTTAGGCTTAACAACATGATGTTAGAAGGTGAAAACTCAAAACAGCCCCCGAACGGCCCTGTGGATGGCACCAACACCTCCCACGGGACCATTGTAACTCGTAGGAACTATCCACGCATCCGCGAATCTCCCAGTTTGAGAATACGATGGTAATTTGTATATTTCTAGACTTAGGCTTAAAACATGGCGTTAGAGGGTGAAAATTCGAAACAACCCTAAACGTCCCTGTGGGTGAAACCAACACCTCCCACGGGCCCATTGTAACTCGTAGGAAGTGACCACACAGCCGCGGGTCTCCAAGTTTGAGAATATGACGGTAATTTACATATTTCTAGACTTAGGCTTAACAATATAGCGTTAGAGGGTGAAAACTCAAAACCGCCCCCGAACGTCCACATGGGTGGCACCAACACCTCCCATGGGACCAATGTAACTCGTAGGAACTGACCACGCAACCGCCGGTCTCCCGGTTTGAGAATACGATGGTAATTTTCATATTTTTCTACTTAGGCATAAAAACATGGCGTTAGAGGATGAAAACTCGAAACAGCCTCCCAACGTCCCCGTGGGTGGCACCAACACCCAACGGACCCGTGGGTGGCACCAACACCTCCCACGGGACCATTGTAACTCATTGGAACTGAACACTCAGCCACGGGTCTCTCGCTTTGAGAATACGATGGTAATTTTCATATTTCTAAACTTAGCCTTAAAAACAAGGCGTTAGAGGGTGAAAATTCGAAACAGCCCCCGAATGGTCACATGGGTGGTATCGACACCTCCCACGGGACCAATGTAACTCGTAGGAACTGACCACTCAGTCGCGGGTCTTTCGGTTTGCGAATATGATGGTAATTTGCTTATTTCTAGAGTTAGGCTTAAAAACATCGCGTTAGAGGCTAAAAAATCGAAACAGCCCCCGAACGGCCCGAGGGTGGTACCGACACTTCCCACGGGACCAATGTGACTTTTAGGAACTGACCACTCAGCCGTGGGTCTTTCGGTTTGAGAATATGATGGTAATTTGCATATTTCTAGACTTAGGCTTAAAAACATGGTGTTAGGGGGTGAAAACTCGAAACAGCCCTCGAACGGCCCCGTAAGTGGCACCAACACCACCCACTGGACCAATGTAACTCGTAGGAACTGACCACGCTTTTGCGGGTCTCCCGGTTTGAGAATACGATGATAATTTTAATATTTCTAGACTTAGGCTTAAAAACATGGCGTTAGAGGGTGAGAACTCGAAACAGCCCCCGAAAGGCCCCATGGGTGGCACCAGCACCTCCCACGGGACCAATATAACTCGTAAGAACTGACCACGCAGCCGCGGGTCTCCCGGTTTGATAATACGATGGTAATTTATAAATTTCTAGACTTAGGCTTAAAAACATTGTGGTAGAGGGTGAAAACTCAGAATAACCCCCGAACGGCCCCGTAGGTGGCTCCAACACCTCTCACGGGACTAATCTAACTCGTAGGAACTAACCACAGAGCCGCCGGTCTCCCGGTTTGAGAATACAACCGTAATTTGTATATTTCTAGACTTAGGCTTAAAAACATGGCGTTAGAGGGTGAAAACTAGAAACAACCCCCCAACATCACCGTGGGTGGCATCAACACCTCCCACTGGACCATTGTAACTCGTAGGAACTGAGCACGCTGCCGCGGGTCTCCTGATTTTAGAATACAATGGTAATTTTCATATTTCTAGACTTAGGCTTAAAAACATGGCGTTAGAGGGTGAAAACTCAAAACTTCCTGTGAACGGCCCCGTGGGTGGCACCAGAACCCCCCACGGGACCAATGTAACTCGTAGGAACTCGCCACGCACCCGCGGGTCTCCCGGTGTGAGAATACGATGGTAATTTGTATATTTCAATACTTAGTCTTAAAAACATGGCGTTAGAAGGTGAAAACTCAAAATAGCCCCCCAATGTCCCCATGGGTGGCACCAACACCTCCCATGGGACCAATGTAACTCGTAGGAACTGACCACGCAGCCGCTGATCTCCAGGTTTGAGAATACGATGGTAATTTGCATATTTCTAGACTTAGGCTTAAAAACATGACGTTAGAGAGTGAAAACTCGATACAGCCCCCGAACATCCCCGTGGGTGGCACCAACTTATCCCACGGGATGAATGTAACTCGTAGGAACTTACCACGCAGCCATGGATCTCCCGGTTTTATAATACGATGATAATTTGCATATTTATAGACTTCGGCTTAAAAACATGGCGTTAAAGGGTGAATACTCAAAAACTACCCCGAACGTCAATGTGGGTGGCACCAACACCTCCCACAGGACCATTACAACTCGTAGGAACTGACCACGTAGCCGCGGGTCTCTCGGTTTGAGAATACGATGGTAATTAACATATTTATAGACTTAAGATTAAAAACATGGCGTTAGAGGGTGAAAACTCGAAACAGCCCCCGAACGGCCCCGTGGGTGGTACCAACACCTCCCACGGAACCAATGTAACTCGTAGGAATAGACCACTCATCCGCGGGTCTCCCGATTTGAGAATATGATGGTAATTTGCATATTTCTAGACTTAGGCTAAAAAACATGGCGTTAGAGGGTGAAAACTCGAAACAGCCCCCGAACGGCCCCATGGGTGGCACCAACACCTCCCACGGGACCAATGTAACTCGTAGGAATTGACCACGCAACCGTAGGTCTCTCGGTTTGAGAATACGATGATAATTTTTATATTTCTAGACTTGGTCTTAAAAACATGGCGTTAGAGGGTAAAAACATATCCGCGGGTCTCCCGATTTGAGAATACGACGGTAATTTGCATATTTTTAGACTTACGCTTAAAAACATGGCTATGGGAGGAGAAAACTCGTAAAAGACCCCGAACGTCCCTGTGGGTGGCTCCAACACCTCCCACAGATCATTATAACTCGTAAGAACTGACCAAGAAGCCGCGGGCCGCCCGGTTTGAGAATACAATGATAATTTTCATATTTCTCGACTTAGCCTTGAAAACAAGGCGTTAGACCGTGAAAACTCGAAATAGCCCCCGAACAGCCCTGTGGGTGGTACCGACACTTCCCACGGGACCAATGTAACTCATAGGAACTGACCACTCAGCCGTGGGTCTTTCGTTTTGAGAATATGATGGTAATTTGCATACTTCTAGACTTAGGCTTAAAAACATGGCGTTAGAGGGTGAAAACTTAAAACAACCCCCGAACGTCCCCTTGGGTGGCACCAACACCTCCCACGGGACCAATGTAACTCGTAGGAATTGACCACTCAACCGCGGGTCTCCCGGTTTGAGAATACGATGGTAATTTTCATATTTCTCGACTTAGTCTTAAAAATAGGGCGTTGGAGGGTGAAAACTCGAAACAACCCCCGAACGGCCCCGTGGGTGGCACCAACACTCCCACGGGACCAATGTAACTCGTAGGAACTGACCACGCAGCCGCAAGTCTCTCAGTTTGAGAATACGATGATAATTTTAATATTTTTAGACTTAGTCTTAAAAACATGGCGTTAGAGGGTGAAAAATCAAAATAGCCTCTGAACGTCTCCGTGGGTGGCACCAACACCTCCCACGGGATCAATGTAACCACGTATCCGCGGGTCTCCCAGTTTGAGAATACGACGGTAATTTGCCTATTTCTAGACTTAGACTTAAAAACATGGCGTTAGAGGATGAAAACTCGAAACAACCCCCGAACATCCCCGAGGGTGGCACCAACACCTGCCACGGGACCGATGTAAATCGTAGGAACTGACCACGCAGCCGCGGGTCTCTCGGCTTGAGAATACGATGATAATTTGCATATTTTTAGACTTAGGCTTAAAAACATAGCGTTAGAGGGTGAAAACTCAAAACATCCCCCGAACGTCAATGTGGGTGGCACCAACACCTCGCACGGGACCATCACAACTCGTATGAACTGACCACGCAGCAGTGAGTCTCCTGGTTTGAGAATATGATGATAATTTGCATATTTCTAGACTTAGGCTAGAAAAACATGGTCTTAGATAGTGAAAACTTAAAACAGCCCCCGAATGGCCCCGTGGGTGGCACCAACACCTCCCATGGGACCAATGTAACTCGTAGGAACTGACAACTCGGCCGCGGCTCTCCCTGTTTGAGAATACGACGGTAATTTGCATATTTCTAGTTTTTAGCTTAAAAACATGGTGTTAGAGGGTGAAAACTCAAAACAACTCCTGAACGGCCCAGTGGGTGGCACCAAAACCTCCCACGGGACCAATGTAACTTGTAAGAACTGACCAAGCAGTCGCGGGACTCCCGGTTTGAGAATATTATGGTAATTTTCATACTTCTAGACTTAGACTTAAAAACATTGCGTTAGAGGGTGAAAACTCGAAACAGCCCCCGAACGGCCCCATGGGTGGCACCAATACCTCCCACAGAACCAATGTAACTCGTAGGAACTGACCACGCACCAGGGGGTCTCCCAGTTTGATAATACGACGATAATTTTCATATTTCAAGACTTAGGCTTAAAAACAGGGCGTTAGAGGATGAAAACTCAAAACAGCCCCCAAACGGCCTCGTGGGTGGCACCAACACCTCCCACGGGACCAATGTAACTTGAAGGAACGGACTACACAATCATGGGTCTCCTATATTGTGAATACGATGGTAATTTGCATATTTCTAGACTTAGTCTTAAAAACATGGCGTTAGAGGGAGAAAACTCGAAAGAGTCCCCGAATGTCCCCGTGGGTGGCACCAACACCTCCCACGGGACAAATGTATCTCGTGAGAGTTGACCATGCTACCGCGGGTCTCCCGATTTGAGAATAGGATGGTAATTTGAATATTTCTAGACTTAGGCTTAAAAACAGGGCGTTAGAGGATGAAAACTCAAAACAGCCCCCAAACGGCCCCGTGGGTGGCACCAACACCTCCCACGGGACCAATGTAACTTGAAGGAACGAACCACACAGCCACAGGTCTCTCGTATTGTGAATACGACGGTAATTTGAATATTTCTAGACTTAGTCTTAAAAACATGGCGTTAGAGGGAGAAAACTCGAAAGAGTCCCCGAATGTCCTCGTGGGTGGCACCAACACCTCCCACGTGACCAATGTAACTCGTGAGAGCTGACTATGCTGCTGCGGGTCTCCCGATTTGAGAATACGATGGTAATTTGAATATTTCTAGACTTAGGCTTAAAAAAATGGGGTTGGAGGGCGAAAACTCGAAATAGCCCCCGAACGTTCCTGTGGGTGGGACCAACACCTCCCACGGGACCAATGTAACTCGTAGGAACTGACCACGTAGCCGCGGGTCTCCCGATTTGAGAATACGACGGTAATTTGCATATTTTTAGACTTATGCTTAAAAACATGGCTATGGGAGGAGAAAACTCGAAAAAGACCCTGAACGTCCCTGTGGGTGGCTCCAACACCTCCCACAGATCATTATAACTCGTAAGAACTGACCAAGAAGCCGCGGGTCTCCCGGTTTGAGAATACAGTGATAATTTTTATATTTCTCGACTTAGCTTTGAAAATAAGGCGTTAGACCGTGAAAACTCGAAATAGCCCCCGAACAGCCCTGTGGGTGGTACCGACACTTCCCACGGGACCAATGTAACTCATAGGAACTGACCACTCAGCCGTGGGTCTTTCGTTTTGAGAATATGATGGTAATTTGCATACTTCTAGACTTAGGCTTAAAAACATGGCGTTAGGGGGTGAAAACTGGAAACAGCCCCCGAACGGCCCCGTGGGTGGCACCAACACCTCCCACTGGACCAATGTAACTCGTAGGAAATGACCACGCTTTTGCAGGTCTCACAGTATGAGAATACGATGATAATTTTAATATTTTTAAACTTAGACTTAAAAACATGGCGTTAGAGGGTGAGAACTCGAAACATCCCCCAAACGGCCCCATGGGTAGCACCAGCACCTCCCACGGGACCAATATAACTCGTAGGAACTGACCACGCAGCCGCGGGTCTCCCGGTTTGAGAATACGACGGTAATTTGCATATTTCTAGTCTTTGGCTTAAAAACATGGCGTTAGAGGGTGAAAACTCAAAACAACTCCTGAACGGCCCAGTGGGTGGCACCAAAACCTCCCACGGGACCAATGTAACTTGTAAGAACTAACTAGGCAGTCGCGGGACTCCCGGTTTGAGAATATTATGATAATTTTCATACTTCTAGACTTAGACTTAAAAACATTGCGTTAGAGGGTGAAAACTCGAAACAGCCCCCGAACGGCCCCGTGGGTGGCACCAACACCTCCCACAGAACCAATGTAACTCGTAGGAACTGACCACGCACCAGCGGGTCCCCCAGTTTGATAATACGATGATAATTTTCATATTTCAAGACTTAGGCCTAAGAACAGGGCGTTAGAGGATGAAAACTCAAAACAGCCCCCAAACGGCCCCGTGGGTGGCACCAACACCTCCCACGGGACCAATGTAACTTCAAGGAACGGACCACACAACAACGGGTTTCCGATATTGTGAATACGATGGTAATTTGCATATTTCTAGACATAGTCTTAAAAAATGGCGTTAGAGGGAGAAAACTCTAAAGAGTCCCCGAATGTCCCCGTGGGTGGCACCAACACCTCCCACGGGACCAATGTATCTCGTGAGAGTTGACCATGCTGCCGTGGGTCTCCCGATTTGAGAATAGGATGGTAATTTGAATATTTCTAGACTTAGGATTAAAAAAATGTCGTTAGAGGGAGAAAACTCGAAACAGCCCCCGAACGTCCCTGTGGGTGGGACCAACACCTCCCACGGGACCAATGTAACTCGTAGGAACTGACCACGTAGCCGCGGGTCTCCCGATTTGAGAATACGACGGTAATTTGCATATTTTTAGACTTATGCTTAAAAACATGGCTATGGGGGGAGAAAACTCGAAAAAGCCCTCGAAAGTCCCTGTGGGTGGCTCCAACACCTCCCATGGATCATTCTAACTCGTAAGAACTGACCAAGAATACGAGGGTCTCCCGGTTTGAGAATATAATGATAATTTTCATATTTCTCGACTTAGCCTTGAAAACAAGGCGTTAGAGCGTGAAAACTCGAAATAGCCCCCGAACAGCCCCGTGGGTGGTACCAACACTTCCCACGGGACCAATGTAACTCATAGGAACTGACCACTCAGCTGTGGGTCTTTCGTTTTGAGAATATGATGGTAATTTGCATACTTCTAGACTTAGGCTTAAAAACATGGCGTTAGGGGGTGTAAACTGGAAACCGCCCCCGAATGGCCCCGTGGGTGGCACCAACACCTCCCACTGGACCAATGTAACGCATAGGAATAGACCACGCTTTTGCAGGTCTCCCAGTATGAGAATACGATGATAATTTTAATATTTTTAAACTTAGGTTTAAAAACATGGCGTTAGAGGGTGAGAACTCGAAACATCCCCCAAACGGCCCCATGGGTGGCACCAGCACCTCCCACGGGACCAATTTAACTCGTAGGAACTGACCACATAGCCGCGGGTCTCCTGGTTTGAGAATACGACCGTAATTTGTATATTTTTAGGCTTAGGCTGAAAAACATGGCGTTAGGTGGTCAAAACTAGAAACAGCCCCCCAACGTCACTGTGGGTGGCACCAACACCTCCCACTGGACCATTGTAACTCGTAGGAATTGAGCACGCTGCCGCGGGTCTCTCGGTTTGAGAATACGATGGTAATATCCATATTTCTAGACTTGGCCTTAAAAACAAGGCGTTAGAGGGTGAAAACTTGAAACAGCGCCCGAATGGCCCCATGGGACCAATGTAACTCGTAGGAACTAACCTTGCAGCCGCGAGTGTACCGTTTTGAGTATACTATGGTAATTTTCATATTTCTAGACTTAGGCTTAAAAAGATGGTGTTAGAGGGTGAAAACTTAAAACTTTCCGTGAACGGCACCGTGGGTGGCACCAAAACCCCCCACGGGACCAATGTAACTCGTTGGAACTGGCCACGCACCCGCGGGTCTCCCAGTTTGAGAATACGATGGTAATTTTTATATTTCAAGACTTAGTCTTAAAAACATCGTGTTAGAGGGTGAAAACTTAAAACAACCCCCGAACGTCCCCTTGGGTGGCACCAACACCTCCCACGGGACCAATGTAACTCGTAGGAATTGACCACTCAACCGCGGGTCTCTCGGTTTGAGAATACAATGGTAATTTTCATACTTCTAGACTTAGTCTTAAAAACAGGGCGTTGGAGGGTGAAAACTCGAAACAACCCCCGAACGGCCCCGTGGGTGGCACCAACACTCCCACGGGACCAATGTTACTCGTTGGAACTGACCACGCTGCCGCGGGTCTCTCGGTTTGAGAATACGATGATAATTTGCATATTTCTAGACTTAGTCTTAAAAACATGGCGTTAGAGGGTGAAATCTCAAAATAGCCCCCCAACGTCCCCATGGGTTGCACCAACACCTCCCATGGGACCAATGTAACTCGTAGGAACTGACCACGCAGCCGCCGATCTCCAGCTTTGAGAATACGATGGTAATTTGCATATTTCTAGATTTAGGCTTAAAAACAAGGCGTTAGAGGGTGAAAACTCGAAACAGCCCCCGAACGACCCCGTGGGTGGCACCAGCACCTCCCACGGGAACAATGTTACTCATAGTAACTGACCACGCAGCCGCGGGTCTCCCGATTTGAGAATACGATGATATTTTATATATTTCCAAACTTAGGCTTAAAAACATGGTGTTAGAGGGTGAAAACTCGAAACAGCCCCCGTACGGCCCTGTGGGAGGCACCAACACCTCCCACGGGTCCAATGTAACTCGTAGGAGCTGACCACGTAGCCGCGGGTCTCCCGGTTTGAGAATAAGATGGTAATTTGCTTATTTCTAGACTTATGCTTGAAAACATGGCGTTATGGGGGTGAAAACTCGAAACAGCCCCCGAACATCCCCGTGGGTGGCACCAACACCTCCCACGGGACAAATGTAACTCGTAGGAATTGACCACTCAGCCGCAGGTCTCTCGGTTTGAGAATATGATGGTAATTTACATATTTCTAGACTTAGGCTAAAAACCATGGCGTTAGAGGGTGAAAACTCGAAACAGCCCCCGAACATCCCCGAGGGTGGCAACAACACCTCCCACGGGACCAATGTAAATCGTAGGAACTGACCACGCAGCCGCGGGTCTCCCGGTTTGAGAATACGATGATAATTTGATTATTTCTAGACTTGGGCTTAAAAACATAGCGTTAGAGGGTGAAAACTCAAAACAGCCCCCGAACATCCCTGTGGGTGGCACCAACACCTCCCACGGGACCATTGCAACTCATAGGAACTGACCACGCTGCAGCGGGTCTCCTGGTTTGAGAATACGACGGTAATTGGCATATTTCTACACTTAGGCTTAGATATATGGTGTTAGATGGTGAAAACTCAAAACAGCCCCCGAATGGCCTCGTGGGTGGCACCAACACCTCCCACGGGACCAATGTAACTCGTAGGAACTGACCACCCGGCCGCGGGTCTCCCGGTTTGAGAATATGATGGTTATTTTCATATTTCTAGTCTTAGGCATAAAAACATGGCGTTAGAGGGTGAAAACTCGAAACAACCCCTGAACGGCCCAGTGGGTGGCACCAAAACCTCCCACGGGACCAATGTAACTCGTAAGAAATGACCAGGCAGTCGCGGGACTCCCGGTTTGAGAATATGATGGTAATTTTCATACTTCTAGAATTAGTCTTAAAAACATGGTGTTAGAGGGTGAAAACTCGAAACAGCCCCCGAACGGCCCCGAGGGTGGCACCAACACCTCCCACAGAAATAATGTAACTCGTAGGAACTGACCACGCACCAGCGGGTCTCCCTGTTTGATAATACGATGATAATTGTCATATTTCTAGACTTAGGCTTAAAAACAGGGAGTTAGAGGATGAAAACTCAAAACAGCCCCCAAACGGCCCCATGAGTGGCACCAACATCTCCCACGGGACCAATGTAACTCGTAGGAACTGACCATGCTTTTGCGGGTCTCCCGATTTGAGAATACGATGATAATTTTAATATTTCTAGACTTAGGCTTAAAAACATGGCGTTAGAGGGTGAGAACTCAAAACAGCCCCCGAACGGCCCCGTGGGTGGCACCAGCACCTCCCACGGGACCAATATAACTCGTAGGAACTGACCACGCAGCCGCGAGTCTCCCGGTTTGAGAATACGACGTTAATTTATATATTTCTAAACTTAGGCTTCAAAACATTGCGTTAGAGGTTGAAAACTCAGAATGGTCCCCGAACGGCCCCGTGGGTGGCTCCAAAACCTCTCACGGGACCAATCTAACTCGTAGGAACTGACCACACAGCCGCGGGCCTCCCGGTTTGAGAATACGGCCGTAATTTGTATATTTCTAGACTTAGGCTTAAAAACATGGGGTTAGAGGGTGAAAACTAGAAACAACCCCCCAATGTCACCGTGGGTGGCACCAACACCTCCCACGGGACCATTGTAACTCGTAGGAACTGAGCACGCTGCCGCGGGTCTCCCGGTTTGAGAATACGATGGTAATTTTCATATTTCAAGACATGGTCTTAAAAACATGGCATTAGAGGTTGAAAACTCGAAACAACCACCGAACGGCCCCGTGGGTGGCACAAACACCTCCCAAGGCACCAATGTAACTCGTAGGAACTAACCACGTAGCTGCGAGTCTACCTTTTTGAGAATACTATGGTAATTTTTATATTTCTAGACTTAGGCTTAAAAACATGGCGTTAGAGGGTGAAAACTCAAAACTCCTCGTGAACGGCCCCGTGGGTGGCACCCAAACCTCCCACGGGACCAATGTAACTCGTAGGAACTGGCCACGCACCCGCGGGTCTCCCGGTTTGAGAATACGATGGTAATTTTTATATTTCAAGACTTAGTCTTAAAAACATCGTGTTAGAGGTTAAAACTCTAAATAGCCCCCGAACGTCCCCATGGGTGGCACCAACACCTCCCACATGACCAATGTAACTCATAGGAATTGACCACGTATCCGCGGGCCTCCCAGTTTGAGAATACGATGGTAATTTGCATATTTCTAGACTTAGACTGAAAAACATGGCATTAGAGGGTGAAAACTCAAAACAGCCCCCGAACATCCCCGTGGGTTGCACCAACACCTCCAACGGGACCAATGTAAATCGTAGGAACTGACCACGTTTCCGCAGGTCTCACGATTTGAAAATACGATGATACTTTGCATATTTCTAGACTTAGGCTTAAAAACATGGCGTTAGAGGGTGAAAACTCAAAACAGCTCGTGAACGGCCCCGTGGGTGGCACCAAAACCTCCCACTGGACCAATGTAACTCGTAGGAACTGACCACACACCCGCGGGTCTCCGAGTTTGGGAATACGATCGTCATTTTTATATTTCAAGACTTAGTCTTCAAAACATCGTGTTAGAGGGTGAAAACTCAAAATAGCCCCCGAACGTCCCCATGGGTGGCACCAACACCTCCCACGGGACCAATGTAACTCATAGGAATTGACCACGTATCCGCGGGTCTCCCAGGTTTAGAATACGACTGTAATTTACATATTTCTAGACTTATTCTTAAAAACATGGCGTTAGAGGGTGAAAACTCGAAACAGCCCCCGAACATCCCCGTGGGTGGGACCAAAACCTCCCACGATACCAATGTAACTCTTAAGAACTGATCAGGCAGTCCCGGGACTCCCGGTTTGAGAATATGATGGTAATTTTCATAATTCTATACGTAGGCTTAAAAACATGGTGCTAGAGGGTGAACACTCGAAACATCCCCCGAACGGCCCCGAGGGTGGCACCAACACCTACCACAGAACCAATGTAACTCGTAGGAACTGACCACGCACCAGTGGGTCTCCCAATTTGATAATACGATGATAATTTTCATATTTCTTGACTTAGGCTTAAAAACAGGGCGCTAGAGGATGAAAACTCAAAACAACCCCCAAATGGCCCCGTGAGTGGCACCAACATCTCCCACGGGACCAATGTAACTCGTAGGAACTGACCACGCTTTTGCGGGTCTCCCGATTTGAGAATACGATGATAATTTTAATATTTCTAGGCTTAGGCTTAAAAACATGGCGTTAGAGGGTGAGAACTCAAAACAGACCCAGAAAGGCCCCGTGGGTGGCACCAGCCCCTCCCACGGGACCAATATAACTCGTAGGAACTGACCACGCAGCCGCGGGTCTCCCGGTTTGAGAATACGACGTTAATTTATATATTTCTGGACTTAGGCTTCAAAACATGGCGTTAGAGGGTGAAAACTCAGAATAGCCCCCGAACGGTCCCTTGGGTGGCTCCAACACCTCTCACGGGACCAATCTAACTCGTAGGAACTCACCACACAGCCACGGGTCTCCCGGTTTGAGAATACGACCCTAATTTCTATATTTCTAGACTTAGGCTTAAAAATATGGCGTTAGAGGGTGAAAACTAGAAATATCCCCCCAATGTCACCGTGGGTGGCACCAACACCTCCCACGGGACCATTGTAACTCGTAGGAACTGAGCACGCTGTCGCGGGTCTCCCGGTTTGAGAATACGATGGTAATTTTCATATTTCTAGACTTGGTCTTAAAAACATGGCGTTAGAGGGTGAAAACTTGAAACAACCCCCGAACGGCCCCATGGGTGGCACCAACACCTCCCACGGGACCAATGTAACTCGTAGGAACTAGCCACGCATCCGCGAGACTACCTTTTTGAGAATACTATGGTAATTTTCATATTTCTAGACTTAGGCTTAAAAATATGGCGATAGAGGGTGAAAACTCAAAACTCCCCGTGAACGGCCCCGTGGGTGGTGACAAAACCTCCCACGGGACCAATGTAACTCGTTGGAACTGGCCACGCACCCGTGGGTCTCCCGGTTTGAGAATACGATGGTAATTTTTATATTTTAAGACTTACTCTTAAACACATCGTGTTAGATGGTGAAAACTCAAAATAGCCCCCGAACGTCCCCATGGGTGGCACCAACACCTCCCACGGGACCAATGTAACTCGTAGGAATTGACCACGTATCCGCGGGTCTGCGAGTTTGAGAATACGACGATAATTTGCATATTTCTAGACTTAGACATAAAAACATGGCGTTAGAGGATGAAAACTCGAAACAGCCCCCGAACATCCCCGTGGGTGGCACCAAAATCTCCCATGGGACCAATGTAACTATTAAGAACTGACCAGGCAGTCGCGGGACTCCCGGTTTGAGAATATGATGGTAATTTTCATACTTCTAGACTTAGGCTTAAAAACATGGTGTTAGAGGGTGAAAACTCGAAACAGCCTCCGAACGACCCTAGGGGTGGCACCAACACCTCCCACAGAACCAATGTAACTCGTAGGAACTGACCACGCTCCAGCGGGTCTCCCAGTTTGATAATACGATGATAATTTTCATATTTCTAGACTTAGGCTTAAAAATAGGGCGTTAGAGGATGAAAACTCAAAACAGCCCCGAAACGGCCCCGTGAGTGGCACCAACATCTCCCACGGGACCAATGTAACTTGTAGGAACTGACCACTCTTTTTCGGGTCTCCCGATTTGAGAATACGATGATAATTTTAATATTTCTAGACTTAGTCTTAAAAACATGGCGTTAGAGGGTGAGAACTCAAAACAGCCCCCGAACGGCCCCGTGGGTGGCACCAGCACCTCCCATGGGACCAATATAACTCGTAGGAACTGACCACGCAGCCGCAGGTCTCCCGGTTTGAGATTACAACGTTAATTTATATATTTCTAGACTTAGGCTTCAAAACATGGCGTTAGTGGGTGAAAACTCAGAATAGCCCCCGAACAGCCCGGTGGGTGGCTCCAACACCTCTCACGGGACCAATCTAACTCGTAGGAACTGACCACACAGCCGCGGGTCTCCCGGTTTGAGAATACGACCATAATTTGTATATTTCTAGACTTAGGATTAAAATCATGGCGTTAGAGGGTGAAAACTAGAAACAGCCCCCCAATGTCACCGTGGGTGGCACCAACACCTCCCACGGGACCATTGTAACTAGTAGGAACTGAGCACACTGCCGCGGGTCTCCCGGTTTGAGAATACGATGGTAATTTTCATATTTCTAGACTTGGTCTTAAAAATATGGCGTTAGAGGGTGAAAACTTGAAACAACCCACGAACGGCCCCGTGGGTGGCACCAACACCTCCCACGGGACCAATGTAACTCGTAGGAACTAACCACGCAGCCGCGAGTCTACCTTTTTGAGAATACTATGGTAATTTTCATATTTATAGACTTTGGCTTAAAAACATGGCGTTAGAGGGTGAAAACTCAAAACTCCCCGTGAACGGCCCCGTGTGTGGCACCAAAACATCCCTCGGGACCAATGTTACTCGTAGGAACTGGCCACGTACCCGCGGGTCTCCCAGTTTGAGAATACGATGGTAATTTTTATATTTCAAGACTTAGTCTTAAAAACATCGTGTTAGACGGTGAAAATTCAAAATAGCCCCCGAACGTCCCCATGGTTGGCACCAACACCTCCCACGAGACCAATCTAACTCGTAGGAATTGACCACGTATCCGCGGGTCTCCCAGTTTGAGAATACGACGATAATTTGCATATTTCAAGACTTATACTTAAAAACATGGCGTTAGAGGGTGAAAACTCAAAACAACCCCCGAACATCCCCGTGGGTGGCACTAACATCTCCAACGGGCCCAATGTAAATCGTAGGAACTGATCACGTAGCCGCAGGTCTCCCGGTTTGAGAATACGACGATACTTTGCATATTTCTAGACTTAGGCTTAAAAACATGGCGTTAGAGGGTGAAAACTCGAAAAAGCCCCCAAACGGCCCCGTGGGTGGCACCAAAACCTCCCACGGGGCCAATGTAACTCGTAGGAACTGACCACGCACCCGCGGGTCTCCCAGTTTGGGAATACGATGATAATTTTTATATTTCAAGACTTTGGCTTAAAAACATCGTGTTAGAGGGTGAAAACTCGAAAAAGCCCCCGAATGGCCCCGTGGGTGGCACCAAAACCTCCCACGGGACCAATGTTACTCGTAGGAACTGACCACTCAGCTGCCGGTCTCCCGGTTTGAGAATACGATGGTAATTTTCATATTTATAGACTTAGTCTTAAAAACAAGGCGTTGGAGGGTGAAAACTCGAAATAGCCTCCGAACGGCCCTGTGGGTGGCACGAACACTCCCATGGGACCAATGTTACTCGTAGGAACTGACGACGAAGCCGCGGGTCTCCCGGTTTGAGAATATGATGATAATTTGCATATTTCTAGACTTAGTCTTAAAAACATGGCGTTAGAGGGTGAAAACTCAAAATAGCCCCCGAACATCCCCGTGGGTGGCACCAACACCTCCCACGAGACCAATGGAACTCGTAGGAACTGACCACATATCCGCGGGTCCCCCAGTTCGAGAATACGACGGTAATTTGTATATTTCTAGACTTTGACTTAAAAACATGGCGTTAGAGGGTGAAAACTCGAAACAGTCCCCGAACATCCCCGTGGATGGAACCACACCTCCCACGGGACCAATATAAATCGTAGAAACTGACCACGCAGCTCCGGATCTCCCGATTTGAGAATACGACGATAATTTGAATATTTCTAGACTTAGGCTTAAAAACATGGCGTTAGAGGGTGAAAACAAAAAACAGCCCCCGAACGTCCCTATGGGTGTCACCAACACCTCCCACGGGACGATTGCAACTCATAGGAACTGACCACGCAATAGCGGATCTCCTGGTTTGAGAATACGATGGTAATTTGCATATTTCTAGGCTTAGGCTTAAAAACATCGTGTTAGATGGTGAAAACTCAAAACAGCCCCCGAACAGCCCCGTGGGTGGCACCAACACCTCCCACGGGACCAATGTAACTCGTAGGAACTGACCACTCAGCCGCGGGTCTCCCAGTTTTAGAATACGACGGTAAATTACATATTTCTAGACTTAGACTTAAAAACATGGCGTTAGAGGGTAAAAACTCGAAACCACCCCGAACGGCCCTGTGGGTGGCACCAACACCTCCCACGGGATCAATGTAGCTAGTAGGAACCGACCAGGCAGTCGTGAGACTCCCGGTTTGAGAATATGATGGTAATTTTCATACTTCAAGACTTAGGCTTAAAAATATTGCGTTAGAGGGTGAAAACTCCAAATAGCCCCCGAACGGACCCGTGGGTGGCACCAACACCTCCCACGGACCAATGTAACTCGTAGGAACGGACCACGCACCCGCGGGTCTCCCAGTTTGATAATATAATGGTAATTTTCATATTTGTAGACTTAGGCTTAAAAACATGGCGTTAGAGGATGAAAACTCAAAACAGCCTCCAAACGGCCCACGGGTGGCACCAACACCTCCCACGGGACCAATGTAACTTGAAGTAACTGACCACATAGCCACGGGTCTCCCGGTTTGATAATACGATGGTAATTTTCATATTTCTAGGCTTAGTCTTAAAAACAAGGCGTTGGAGGGTGAAACTCGAAATAGCCCCCGAACGGGCCCGTGGGTGGCACCAAAACCTCCGACGGGAGCAATGTAACTCATAAGAACTGAGCAGGCAGTCGCGGGACTCCCGGTTTGAGAATATGATGGTAATTTTCATACTTATAGACTTAGGCTTAAAAACATGGTGTAAGAGGGTGAAAACTCGAAACAGCCTCCGAACGGCCCCGGGGGTGGCACCAACACCTCCCACAGAGCCAATGTAACTCGTAGGAACTGACCACACACCAGCGGGTCTCCTAGTTTGATAATACGATGGAAATTTTCATATTTTTAGACTTAGGCTTAAAACCAGGGCGTTAGAGGATGAAAACTCAAAACATCCCCCAAACGGCCCCATGAGTGGCACCAACATCTCCCACGGAACCAATGTAACTCGTAGGAACTGACCATGCTTTTGCGGGTCTCCCGATTTGAGAATAGGATGATAATTTTAATATTTCTAGACTTAGTCTTAAAAACATGGTGTTAGAGGGTGAGAACTCAAAATAGCACCCGAACGGCCCCGTGGCTGGCACTAGCACCTCCCATGGGACCAATATAACTCGTAGGAACTGACCACGCAGCCGCGGGTCTCCTGGTTTGAGAATACGACGTTAATTTATATATTTCTAGACTTAGGCTTCAAAACATGGCGTTAGAGGGTGAAAACTAAGAATAGCCCCCGAACGGCCCCGTGGGTGGCTCCAACACCTCTCACGGGACCAATCTAACTCGTAGGAACTGACCACACAGCCGCGGGTCTCCCGGTTAGAGAATACGACCATAATTTGTATATTTCTAGACTTAGGCTTAAAAACGTGGCGTTAGAGGGTGAAAACTAGAAACATCCCCCCAATGTCACCGTGGGTGGCACCAACTCCTCCCACGGGACTAATGTAACTCGTAGAAACTAACCACGCAACCGGAGTCTACCTTTTTGAGAATACTATGGTAATTTTCATATTTCTAGACTTAGGCTTAAAAACATGGCGTTAGAGGGTGAAAACTTGAAACAACTCCCGAACGGCCCCGTGGGTGGCACCAACACCTCCCACGGGACCAATGTAACTCGTAGGAACTAACCACGCAGCCGCGAGTCTACCTTTTTGAGAATACTATGGTAATTTTCATATTTCTAGACTTAGGCTTAAAACACATGGCGTTAGAGGGTGAAAACTCAAAACACCCGTGAACGGCCCCGTGGGTGGAACCAAAACCTCCCACGGGACCAATGTAACTCGTAGGAACTGGCCACGCACCCGGGGGTCTCCCGATTTGAGAATACGATGGTAATTTTTATATTTCAAGACTTAGTCTTAAAAACATCGTGTTAGAGGGTGAAAACTCAAAATAGCCCCCAAACGTCCCCATGGGTATCACTAACACCTCCCACGGGACCAATGTAACTCGTAGGAATTGACCACGTATGCGCGGGTCTCCGAGTTTGATAATACGACGGTAATTTGCATATTTCTAGACTTAGACTTAAAAACATGGCGTTAGAGGGTGAAAACTCAAAACAGCCCCCGAACTTCCCCGTGGGTGGCACCAACACCTCCAACGGGACCAATGTAAATCGTAGGAACTGACCACATAGCCGAAGGTCTCCTGGTTTGAGAATACTACGATACTTTGCATATTTCTAGACTTAGGCTTAAAAACATGGCGTTAGAGGGTGAAAACTCAAAACAGCCCGTGAACGGCCCCGTGGGTGGCACCAAAACCTCCCACGGGACCAATGTAACTCGTAGGAACTGACCACGCACCCGCGGGTCTCCCAGTTTGGGAATACGATGGGAAATTTTAATATTTCGAGACTTAGGCTTAAAAACATCGTGTTAGAGCGTGAAAACTCGAAAAATCCCCCGAACGGCCCCGTGGGTGGCACCAAAACCTCCCACGGGACCAATGTAACTCCTAGGAATTGACCACTCAGTTGCGGGTCTCCCGGTTTGAGAATACGATGGTAATTTTCATATTTCTAGACTTAGTCTTAAAAACAAGGCGTTGGAGGGTGAAAACTCGAAATAGCCACCGACCGGCCCCGTGGGTGGCACGAACACTCCCATGGGACCAATGTTACTCGTAGGAACTGACGACGCAGCCGTGGGTCTCCCAGTTTGAGAATATGATGATAATTTGCATATTTCTAGATTTAGTCTTAACAACATGGCGTTAGAGGGTGAAAACTCAAAATAGCCCCCGAACGTCCCCATGGGTAACACCAACACCACCCACGAGACCAATGTAACTTGTAGGAACTGACCACGTATCCGCGGGTCTCCCAGTTTGAGAATACGACGGTAATTTGCATATGTCTAGACTTAGACTTAAAAACATGGCGTTAGAGGGTGAAAACTCGAAACAGCCCCCGAACATCCCAGTGGATGGCACCACACCTCCCACGGGACCAATGTAAATCGTAGGAACTGACCACGCAGCTGCGGGTCTCCCGATTTGAGAATACGGCGATAATTTGCATAATTCTAGACTTAGGTTTAAAAATATGACGTTAGAGGGTGAAAACTAAAAACAGCCCCCGAACGTCCCTATGGGTGTAACCAACACCTCCCACGGGACGATTGCAACTCGTAGGAACTGACCACGCAACAGCGGATCTCCTGGTTTGAGAATACGATGGTAATTTGCATATTTCTAGACTTAGGCTTAAAAACATCGTGTTAGATGGTGAAAACTCAAAACAGCCCCCGAACAGCCCCGTGGGTGGCACTAACACCTCCCACGGGACCAATGTAACTCGTAGGAACTGACCACTCAGCCGCGGGTCTCCCAGTTTTAGAATACGACGGTAATTTACATATTTCTAGACTTAGACATAAAAACATGGCGTTAGAGGGTGAAAACTCGAAACAACCCCCGAACGGCCCTGTGGGTGGCACCAACACCTCCCACGGGATCAATGTAGCTCGTAGGAATCGACCAGGCAATCACGAGACTCCTGATTTGAGAATATGATGGTAATTTTCATACTTCTATACTTAGGCTTAAAAATATGGCGTTAGAGGGTGAAAACTCGAAACAGCCCCCGAACGTCCCCGTGGGTCGCTCCAACACCTCCTGCGGGACCAATGTAACTCCTAAGAACTGACCACGCAGTCGCGGGTCTCTCGGTTTGAGAATACGATGGTAATTTGCATATTTCAAGACTTAAGCATAAAAACATGACGTTAGAGGGAGAAAACTCAAAACAACCCCCGAACGACCCCATGGGTGGGACCAACACCTCCCACGGGACCAATGTAACTCGTAGGAACTGACCACGCAGCCGCGGGTCTCCCGATTTAAGAATACGATGGTAGTTTGCATATTTTTAGACTTATGCTTTAAAACATGGCGTTAGGGAGTGAAAACTCGAAAAACCACCGAACGTCCCCGTGGGTGTCACCAACACCTCTCACTGGCCATTGTAACTCGTTGGAACTGACCAAGAAGCCGCGGGTCTTACGGTTTGAGAATACAATGGTATTTTTCATATTTCTATACATAGCCTTAAAAACATGGCGTTAGAGGGTGAAAACTCGAAACATCCCCCGAACGACCCCGTGGGTGGTACCGACACCTCCCATTGGACCAATGTAACTCGTTGGAACTGACCACTCAGCCGCGGGTCTCCTGGTTTGAGAATACGACAGTAATTTGCATATTTCTGGATTTAGGCATAAAAACATGGTGTTAGAGGGTGAAAATGTGAAACAGCCCCTCAACGTCCCCGTGGGTGGCACCATCACCTCCCACGGGACCATTATAACTCATAGGAACAGAGCACACTACCGCGGGTCTCCCGGTTTTAGAATACGACGATAATTTGAATATTTCTATCCTTAGGCTTAAAAACATGGCGTTAGAGGGTGAAAACTAAAAAAATCCCCCGAACATCCCCGTAGGTGGCACCAACTTATCCCACGGTACCAATGTAAATCGTAGGAATTGACAACACAACTGCGGGTCTCCCAGTTTGAGAATACGATTCTAATTTGCATATTTGTAGACTTGGGTTTAAAAACATGGTGTAAGGGAGTGAAAACTCGAAACAACCCCCGAGCGTCCCCGTGGGTGGCACTTACACCTCTCACGGGACCAATAAAACTCGTAGGAACTGACCACGCAACCGCAGGTCTCCCAGTTTGAGAATACAATGGAAATTTGCATATTTCTAGACTTAGGCTTAAAAATATGGTGTTAGAGGGTGAGTAACAACCACCGAACGGCGCCGTGGGTGGAACCAACACCTCCCACGGGACCAATGTAACTCGTAGGAACTGACCACTCAGCCGAGGGTCTTCCGGTTCGAGAATATGATGGTAATTTGCATATTTCTAGACTTAGGCCTAAAAACATGGTGTTAGAGGGTGAAAAATCAAAACAGCCCCGGAATGTCCCTGTGGGTGGCACCAACACCACCCACGGGACCATTGCAACTCGTAAGAACTGAGCACGTAGCAGCGGGTCTCCTGGTTTGAAAATACAATGGTAATTTGCATATTTCTAGACTTAGGCTTAAAAACATGGTGGTAGATGGTGAAAACTCAAAACAGCCCCCGAACGCCCCCGAGGGTGGCACCAACACCTCCCACAGGACCAATGTAACTCGTAGGAACTCACCACTCAGCCGCGGATCTTCCGGTTTTAGAATACGACGGTAATTTACATATTTCTAGACTTAGACTTAAAAACATGGCGTTAGAGGGTGAAAACTCGAAACAGCCCTCGAACGGCCCTATGGGTGGCACCAACACCTCCCACGGGATCAATGTAACTCGTAGGAACCGACCAGGTAGTCGAGGGACTCCCGGTTTGAGAATATGATGGTAATTTTCATATTTCTAGACTAAGGCTTAAAAACATGGCGTTAGAGGGTGAAAACTTGAAACAACCCCCGAACGGCCCCGTGGGTGGCACCAACACCTCCAACGGGACCAATGTAACTTGTAGGAACTAACCACGCAGCCGCGAGTCTACCTTTTTGAGAATACTATGTTAATTTTCATATTTCTAGACTTAGGCTTAAAAACATGGCGTTAGAGGGTGAAAACTCAAAACACCCGTGAATGGCCCCGTGGGTGGCACCAAAACCTCCCACGGGACCAATGTAACTCGTAGGAACTGGCCACGCACCCGGGGGTCTCCCGATTTGAGAATACGATGGTAATTTTATATTTCAAGACTTAGTCTTAAAAACATCGTGTTAGAGGGTGAAAACTCAAAATAGCCCCAGAACGTCCCCATGGGTAGCACTAACACCTCCCACGGGACAAATGTAACTCGTAGGAATTGACCACGTATCCGCGGGTCTCCCAGTTTGATAATACGATGGTAATTAGCATATTTCTAGACTTAGACTTAAAAACATGGCGTTAGAGGGTGAAAACTCGAAACAACCCCCGAACTTCCCCGTGGGTGGCACCAACACCTCCAACGGGACCAGTGTAAATCGTAGGAACTGACCACGTAGCCGCAGGTCTCCTGGTTTGAGAATACTACGATACTTTGCATATTTCTAGACTTAGGCTTAAAAACATGGCGTTAGAGGGTGAAAACTCAAAACATCCCGTGAACGGCCCCGTGGGTGGCACCAAAACCTCCCACGGGACCAATGTAACTCGTAGGAACTGACCACGCACCCGCGGGTCCCCCAGTTTGGGAATACGATGGGAAATTTTAATATTTCTAGACTTTGGCTTAGAAACATCGTGTTAGTGCGTGAAAACTCGAAAAATCCCCCAAACGGCCCCGTGGGTGGCACCAAAACCTCCCACGGGACCAATGTAACGATTAGGAATTGACCACTCAACTGCGGGTCTCCCAGTTTGAGAATACGATGGTAATTTTCATATTTCTAGACTTAGTCTTAAAAACAAGGCGTTGGAGGGTGAAAACTCGAAATAGCCATCGAACGGCCCCGTGGGTGGCACGAACACTCCCATGGGACCAATGTTACTCGTAGGAACTGACGACGCAGCCGCAGGTCTCCTGGTTTGAGAATATGATGATAATTTGCATATTTCTAGATTTAGTCTTAACAACATGGCGTTAGAGGGTGAAAACTCAAAATAGCCCCCGAACGTCCCCATGGGTGGCACCAACACCACCCACGGGACCAATGTAACTCGTAGGAACTGACCACGTATCCGCGGGCCTCCCAGTTTGAGAATACGACGGTAATTTGCATATGTCTAGACTTAGGCTTAAAAACATGACGTTAGAGGGTGAAAACTCGAAACAGCCCCCGAACATCCCAGTGGATGGCACCACACCTCCCACGGGACCAATGTAAATCGTAGGAACTGACCACGCATCTGCGGGTCTCCCGATTTGAGAATACGACGATAATTTGTATATTTCTAGACTTAGGTTTAAAAACATGGCGTTAGAGGGTGAAAACTAAAAATAGCCCCCGAACGTCCCTATGGGTGTAACCAACACCTCCCACGGGACGATTGCAACTCGTAGGAACTGACCACGCAACAACGGATCTCTTGGTTTGAGAATACGATGGTAATTTGCATATTTCTAGACTTAGGCTTAAAAACATCGTGTTAGATGGTGAAATCTCAAAACAGCCCCCGAACAGCCCCGTGGGTGGCACCAACACCTCCCACGGGACCAATGTAACTCGTAGGAACTGACCACTCACCCGCGGGTCTCCCAGTTTTAGAATACGACGGTAATTTACATATTTCTAGACTTAGACATAAAAACATGGTGTTAGAGGGTGAAAACTCGGAACAACCCCCGAACGGCCCTGTGGGTGGCACCAACACCTCCCACGGGATCAATGTAGCTCGTAGGAATCGACCAGGCAATCACGAGACTCCTGATTTGAGAATATGATGGTATTTTTCATACTTCTATACTTAGGCTTAAAAATATGGTGTTAGAGGGTGAAAACTCGAAACAGCCCCCGAACGTCCCCGTGGGTGGCTCCAACACCTCCCGCGGGACCAATGTAACTCCTAAGAACTGACCACGCAGTCGCGGGTCTCTCGGTTTGGGAATACGATGGTAATTTGCATATTTCTAGACTTAGGCTTAAAAACATGGCGTTAGTGGGAGAAAACTCAAAACAGCCCCCCAATGACCCCGTGGGTGGGACCAACACCTCCCACGGGACCAATGTAACTCGTAGGAACTGACCACGCAGCCGCGGGTCTCCCGATTTAAGAATACGATGGTAGTTTGCATATTTTTAGACTTACGCTTTAAAACATGGCGTTAGGGGGTGAAAAATCAAAAAACCACCGAACGTCCCCGTGGGTGTCACCAACACCTCCCACTGGCCATTGTAACTCGTTGGAACTGACCAAGAAGCCGCGGGTCTTACGGTTTGAGAATACAATGGTAATTTTCATATTTCTATACATAGCCTTAAAAACATGGCGTTAGAGGGTGAAAACTCGAAACATCCCCCGAACGACCCCGTGGGTGGTACCGACACCTCCCATTGGACCAATGTAACTCGTTGGAACTGACCACTCAGCCGCGGGTCTCCTGGTTTGAGAATACGACAGTAATTTGCATATTTATGGATTTAGGCATAAAAACATGGTGTTAGAGGGTGAAAATGTGAAACAGCCCCTCAACGTCCCCGTGGGTGGCAGCATCACCTCCCACGGGACCATTATAACTCATAGGAACAGAGCACGCTACCGCGGGTCTCCCGATTTTAGAATACGACGATAATTTGAATATTTCTATCCTTAGGCTTAAAAACATGGCGTTAGAGGGTGAAAACTAAAAAAATCCCCCGAACGTCCCCGTAGGTGGCACCAACTTATCCCACGGTACCAATGTAAATCGTAGGAATTGACAACACTACTGCGGGTCTCCCAGTTTGAGAATACGATGTTAATTTGCATATTTGTAGACTTGGGTTTAAAAACATGGTGTTAGGGAGTGAAAACTCAAAACAACCCCCGAGCATCCCCGTGGGTGGCACTTACACCTCTCACGGGACCAATAAAACTCGTAGGAACTGACCACGCAACCGCAGGTCTCCCAGTTTGAGAATACAATGGAAATTTGCATATTTCTAGACTTAGGCTTAAAAATATGGTGTTAGAGGGTGAAAACTCGTAACAACCACCGAACGGCGCCGTGGGTGGCACCAACACCTCCCACGGGACCAATGTAACTCGTAGGAACTGACCACTCAGCCAAGGGTCTTCCGGTTCGAGAATATGATGGTAATTTGCATATTTCTAGACTTAGGCTTAAAAATATGGTGTTAGAGGGTGAAAAATCAAAACAGCCCCGGAATGTCCCTGTGGGTGGCACCAACACCACCCACGGGACCATTGCAACTCGTAAGAACTGAGCACGTAGCAGCGGGTCTCCTGGTTTGAGAATACAATAGTAATTTGCATATTTCTAGACTTAGGCTTAAAAACATGGTGGTAGATGGTGAAAACTCAAAACAGCCCCCGAACGGCCCCGAGGGTGGCACCAACACCTCCCACAGGACCAATGTAACTCGTAGGAACTCACCACTCAGCCGCGGATCTTCCGGTTTTAGAATACGACGGTAATTTACATATTTTTAGACTTAGACTTAAAAACATGGCGTTAGAGGGTGAAAACTCGAAACAGCCCCCGAACGGCCCTATGGGTGGCACCAACACCTCCCACGGGATCAATGTAACTCATAGGAACCGACCAGGTAGTCGAGGGACTCCCGGTTTGAGAATATGATGGTAATTTTCATACTTCTAGACTTAGGCTTAAAAACATGGCGTTTGAGGGTGAAAACTTGAAACAGCCCCCAAACTGTCCCGTGGGTGGCACCAACACCTCCCATGGGTCCAATGTAACTCTTAGGAATGGACCACGCACCCGCGGGTCTCCCAGTTTGATAATACGATGGTAATTTTCATATTTCTAGACTTAGGCTAAAAAACATGGCGTTAGAGGATGAAAACTCAAAACAGCCCCCAAACGGCACGCAGGTGGCACCAACACCTCCCACGGGACCAATGTAACTTGAAGTAACTGACAACACAGCCATGGGTCTCCCAGATTAAGAATACGATGGTAATTTTAAAATTTCTAGAGTTAGGCTTAAAAACATGGCGTTAGAGGGAGAAAACTCGAAAGTGTCCCCGAACGTCCCCGTAGGTGGCACCAACTTATCCCACGGGACCAATGTAACTCGTAGGAATTGACCGCAACGCCGTGAGTCTTCCAGTTCGAGAATACGATGGTAATTTGCATATTTCTAGACCTAGGCTTAATAAAATGGTCTTAGGGGGTGAAAACTCGAAACTGCCCCCGAAAGGCCCCGTGAGTGGCAACAGCACCTCCCACGGGACCAATGTAACTCGTACGAACTAACCACATGGCCACGGGTCTCTTGAATTGAGAATATGACACTAATTTGCATATTTTAAGACTTAAGCTTAATAACATGGCATTAGAGGGAGAAACTCGAAACAACCCTCGAACGTCCCAGTGGGTGGCACCAACACCTCCCACGGGACCAATAAAACTCGTAGGAACTGACCACATAGCCGCAGGTCTCCCAGTTTGAGAATATGATGGAAACTTACATATTTTAAGGCTTTGGCTTAAAAACATGGCATTAGAGGGTGAAAACTCGTAACAGCCCCCGAACGGCACCGTGGGTGGCACAAACACCTCCCACGGGACCAATGTAACTCGTAGGAACTGACCACGCAGTCGCGGGTCTCCCAGTCTGAGAAAACGACGACAATTTGCATATTTCTAGACTTAGACTTAAAACATGGCGTTAAAGGGTGAAAACTCAAAATAGCCCCCGAACGTCCCCGTGGGTGGCACCAACACCTCCCAAGGGACCGTTTCAACTCTTAGGAACGGACCACACAGCTGCGGGTTTCCCGATTTGAGAATACGACGGTAATTTGCATTTTTCTACACTTAGGCTTAAAAACATGGCGTTAGAGGGTGAAAACTCAAAATAGCCCCCGAACGTCCCCGTGGGTGGCACCAACACCTCCCAAGGGACCGTTTCAACTCTTAGGAACGGACCACACAGCTACGAGTTTCCCGATTTCAGAATACAACGGTAATTTGCATTTTACTACACTTAGGCTTAAAAACATGGCGTTAGATGGTGAAAACTCAAAACATCCCCCGAACGGACCCGTGGGTGGAACCAACACCTCCCATGTGACCAATGTAACTCGTAGGAACTGACCACGCACCAGCGGGTCTCCCAGTTTGATAATACGATGATAATTTTCATATTTCTAGACTTAGGCTTAAAATCATGGCATTAGAGGGTGAAAACATGACACAGCCCCCAAACGGCCCCATGGGTGGTACCAACACCTCCCACAGGACCAATGTAACTCGTAGTAACTGACCACATAGCCACGGGTCTCTCGAATTGAGAATATGACAATAATTTGCATATTTCTAGACTTAGGCTTAATAACATGGCATTAGAGGGAGAAAACTCGAAAGAGTACCCGAAAGTCCCCGTGGGTGGCACCAACACCTCCCACGGGACCAATGTAACTCGTAGGAACTGACCACACAGCCGCGGGTCTTTCAGTTTGAGAATACAATGATAATTTGCATATTTCTATACTTAGGCTGAAAAACATGGCGTTAGTGTGTGAAAAATCAAAAAAGTCCCCGAACGGCCCCGTGGATGGCACCACCACCTCCCACGGGACCAATTTAACTGATTGGAACTAACCACGCACCGCGGGTCTCCCAATTTGAGAATACGAAAATAGCTTTAATATTTCTATTCTTAGGATTAAAAACATGGCGTTAGAGGGTGAGAACTTGAGACGGCAACCGAACGGCTCCGTGGGTGGCACCAACACCTCCCACGGGCCCAATGTAACTCGTAGGAACTGACCGCGCAGCCATGGGTCTCCTTGTTTGAGAATACGATGGTAATTTATATATTTCTAGACTTAGGCTTAAAAACATGGCGTTAGGGAGTGAAAACTCAAAATAGCCCTCGAACGGCCACGTGGGTGGCACCAACACCTCTCACTGGACCAATTAACTCGTAGGAACTGACCACACATCCGCGGGTCTTCCGATTTGGGAATACGATCGTAATTTGAATATTTCAAGACTTAGGCATAAAAACATGGCGTTAGAGGGTAAAAACTCGAAAGAGCCCCCAACGTCCCTATGGGTGGCACCAACACCCAACGTCCCCCTGGGTGGCACCAACACCTCCCACGGGACCATTGTAACTCGTAAGAACTGAGCACGCAGCCGCGGGTCTCTCGGTTTGAGAATACGATGATAGTTTGCATATTTCTAGACTTAGGCTTAAAAACATGGCGTTAGAGGGTGAAAACTCGAAAAAGCCCCCAAACGTCCCCGAAGGTGGCACTAACTTATCCCACGGACCAATGTAACTCGTAGGAACTCACCACGCAGCCCCAGGTCTCCCGGTTTGAGAATACGATGGTAATTTGCATATTTCTAGATATAGGATTAAAAACATGGCGTTAGAGGGTGAAAACTCGAAACAACTCCCGAACGTCCCCGTGATTGGCACCATGACCGTCATCGTGGGTGGGACCAACACCTCCCACGGGACCAATGTAACTCGTAGGAACTGACCACGTAGCCGCGGGTCTCCCGGTTTGAGAATACGATGGTAAATTGCATATTTCTAGACTTATGCTTAAAAACATTTAGTTAGGGGGTGAAAACTCAAAAAAGCCCCTGAACGTCCCCGTGATTGGCACCAAGACCTCTCACGGGACCAATGTAACTCGTAGGAACCGACCACCCAGCAGAGAGAGATTTGAAAATACGATGATAATTTGCATATTTTTAGACTTAGGCTTAAAAACATGGCGTTAGAGGGTGAAAACTTGAAACAGCCCAGGAACGGCACCGTGGGTGGCACCATCACCTCCCACGGGACCAATGTAACTCGTAGAAACAGACCACACAGCCGCGGGTATCCCAGTTTGAGAATACGAAGTTAATTTTCATATTTCTAGTCTTTGGCTTAAAAACATAGTGTTAGAGGGTGAAAACTCAAAATAGCCCCCGAACGGCCCTGTAGGTGGCACCAACATCTCTAACAGGACCAATGTAACTCGTAGGAACTGACCACACAGTTGCGGGTCTCCCGATTTGAGAAGACGATGGTAATTTTCATATTTCTATACTTAGGTGGAAAAATATGGCGTTAGAGGATGAAAACTCGAAACAACCCCCCAACGTCCCCGTGGGTGGCACCAACACCCAACGGACCCGTGGGTGGCATCAACACCTCCCACGGGACCATTGTAACTCGTAGGAACTAAGCACGCAGCCGCGGGTCTCCCGGTTTGAGAATACGATGATAATTTGCATATTTCTAGAATTGGGATTAAAAATATGGCGTTAGAGGGTAAAAACACGAAAAAGCCCCTGAACGTCCCCGTAGGTGGCACCAACTTATCCCACAGACCAATGTAACTCGTAGGAACTGACAATGCAGCTGCGGGCCTCCCGGTTTGAGAATACGATGGTAATTTTCATATTTCTTGATATAGGCTTAAAAACATGACGTTAGAGGGTGAAAACTCGAAACAGAACCCGAACGTCCCCGTAGGTTGGAGCAACACCTCCCACGGGACCATTGCAACTCGTAGGAACTGACCACGCAGCCGCGAGTTTCTCAGTTTGAGAATACAACGATAATTTACATATTTTTAGACTTAGGCTTAAAAACATGGCGTTAGATGGTGAAAACTCGAAACACCCCCCGAACGGCCTCGTGGGTGGCACCAACACCTCCCACGGAACCAATGTAACTCGGAGAAAAACTGACAACTCAACTGCGGGTCTCCTTGTTTGAGAATATGACGATAATTTTCATATTTCTAGACTTAGGTTTACAAACATGGCGTTCGAGGGTAAAAAATTGAAACAGCTACCATACGGCCCCGTGGGAGGCACGAACACCTCCCACGGGACCAATGTAACTCGTAGGAACTGACCTCCCATCCGCGGGTCTCCCGGTTTGAGAATACGACGGTAAATTTCATATTTCTAGAGTTAGGCTTAAAAACGTGGCGTGAGAGGGTGAAAACTCAAAATAGCCCCCGAAAGGCCCCATGGGTGGCAGCAACACCTCCCATGGGACCAATGTAAATCGTAGGAACTGACCATGCACCCGCGGTTCTCCCGGTTTGAGAATACGACTGTAATTTTCATATTTCTAGACTTAGGGTTAAAAGCATGGCGTTAGAGGGGGAAAACTCCAAACATCCCCCGAACGTCCCCGTGGGTGGCACCAAGACCTCCCACGGGACCACTGTAAGTCGTAGGAACTGACCAAGCATCTGCAAGTCTCCCGGTTGGAGAATACGATGGTAATTTGCATATTTCTAGACGTAGGCTTAAAATCATGGCGTTAGAGGGGGAAAACTCAAAAAAGCCGCTGAATGGCCTTCTGGGTGGCACCAACGCCTCTCACGGGGCCACTGTAACTCGTAGGAACTGACCATGCAGCCGCGGATCTCCCGATTTGAGAATATGATGGTAATTTTCATATTTCTAGACTTGGGCTTAAAAACATGGCGTTAGAGTGTGAGAACTCAAAATAGCCCCCAAACGGACCCGTAGTAGGCACCAACACCTTCCGGTTTGAGAATACGATGGTAATTTGCATATTTCTAGACTTAGGCTTAAAAATATGGCGTTAGACGGTGAAAACTCGAAATATCCCCCAAACGCCCCTGTGGGTGGCACCAATACCTCCCATGGGATCATTGTAACTCGTAAGAACTGAGCACGCAGCCCCGGGTCTCCCGGTTTGAGAATATGATGATAATTTTCATATTTCTAGACTTAGGCTTAAAAATATGGCATTAGAGGTTGAAAACTCGAAAAATCCCGCGAACATCCCAGAAGGTGGCACCAACTTATACCACGGACCAATGTTACTCGTCGGAACTGACCACGCAGCCACGGGTCTCCCGATTTGAGAATACGATGGTAATTTGCATATTTCTAGATATAGGATTAAAAATATGGCGTTAGAGGGTGAAAACTCGAAACAACTCCCGAACGTCCCCGTGATTGGCACCAAGACCGTCATCGTGGGTGGGACCAACACCTCCCACGGGACGAATGTAACTCGTAGGAACTGACCACGTAGCCGCGGGTCTCCCGGTTTGAGAATACGATGGTAAATTGCATATTTCTAGACTTATGCTTAAAAACTTTTCGTTAGGGGGTGAAAACTCAAAAAAACCCCTGAACGTCCCCGTGATTGGCACCAAGACCTCTCACGGGACCAATGTAACTCGTAGGAACCGACCACCCAGCAGCGAGACATTTTAAATTACGATGATAATTTGCATATTTCTAGACTTAGGCTTAAAAACATGGCGTTAGAGGGTGAAAACTTGAAACAGCCCCGGAACGGCACCGTGGGTGGCACCATCACCTCCCACGGGACCAATGTAACTCGTAGAAACTGACCACACAGCCACGGGTATCCCAGTTTGAGAATACGAAGGTAATTTTCATATTTCTAGTCTTTGGCTTAAAAACATAGTGTTAGAGGGTGAAAACTATAAATAGCCCCCGAACGGCCCTGTAGGTGGCACCAACACCTCTAACAGGACCAATGTAACTCGTAGGAACTGACCACACAGCTGCGGGTCTCCCGATTTGAGAAGACGATGGTAATTTTCATATTTCTATACTTAGGTGGAAAAATATGGCGTTAGAGGATGAAAACTCGAAACAGCCCCCCAACGTCCCCGTGGGTGGCACCAACACCCAACGGACCCGTGGGTGGCATCAACACCTCCCACGGGACCATTGTAACTCGTAGGAACTAAGCACGCAGCCGCGGGTCTCCCGGTTTGAGAATACGATGATAATTTGCATATTTCTAGACTGGGGCTTAAAAACATGGCGTTAAAGGGTAAAAACACGAAAAAGCCCCTGAACGTCCCCGTAGGTGGCACCAACTTATCCCACAGACCAATGTAACTCATAGGAACTGACAATGCAGCTGCGGGACTCCCGGTTTGAGAATACGATGGTAATTTTCATATTTCTAGATATAGGCTTAAAAACATGACGTTAGAGGGTGAAAACTCGAAACAGAACCCGAACGTCCCCATGGGTTGGACCAACACCTCCCACGGGACCATTGCAACTCGTAGGAACTGACCACGCAGCCGCGGGTTTCTCAGTTTGAGAATACAACGACAATTTACAAATTTTTATACTTAGGCTTAAAAACATGGCGTTAGATGGTGAAAACTCGAAACACCCCCCGAACGGCCCCGTGGGTGGCACGAACACCTCCCACGGGACCAATGTAACTCGTAGGAACTGACCTCCCATCCGCGGGTCTCCCGGTTTGAGAATACGACGGTAAATTTCATATTTCTAGAGTTAGGCTTAAAATCGTGGCGTGAGAGGGTGAAAACTCAAAATAGCCCCCGAAAGCCCCCGTGGGTGGCAGCAACACCTCCCATGGGACCAATGTAAATCGTAGGAACTGACCATGCACCCGCGGTTCTCCCGGTATGAGAATACGACGGTAATTTTCATATTTCTAGACTTAGGGTCAAAAAGCATGGCGTTAGAGGGGGAAAACTCCAAACATCCCCCGAACGTCCCCGTGGGTGGCACCAAGACCTCCCACGGGACCACTGTAAGTCGTAGGAACTGACCAAGCATCCGCAAGTCTCCCGGTTGGATAATAAGATGGTAAGTTGCATATTTCTAGATGTAGGCTTAAAATGATGGCGTTAGAGGGGGAAAACTCAAAAAAGCCGCTGAATGGCCTTCTAGGTGGCACCAATGCCTCTCACGGGGCCACTGTAACTCGTAGGAACTGACCATGCAGCCGCGGGTCTCCCGATTTGAGAATATGATGGTAATTTTCATATTTCTAGACTTGGGCTTAAAAACATGGCGTTAGAGTGTGAGAACTCAAAATAGCCCCCAAACGGACCCGTAGGAGGCACCAACACCTTCCGGTTTGAGAATACGACGGCAATTTGCATATTTCTAGACTTAGGCTTAAAAATATGGCGTTAGACGGTGAAAACTCGAAATATCCCCCAAACGTCCCCGTGGGTGGCACCAACACCTCCCATGGGATCATTGTAACTCGTAGGAACTGAGCACGCAGCCGCGGGTCTCCCGGTTTGAGAATATGATGATAATTTTCATATTTCTAGACTTAGGCTTAAAAATATGGCGTTAGAGGGTGAAAACTCGAAAAATCCCCCGAACATCCCAGAAGGTGGCACCAACTTATACCACGGACCAATGTTACTCGTCGGAATTGACCATGCAGCCACGGGTCTCCCGGTTAGAGAATACGACGGTAATTTGCATATTTCTAGATATAGGCTTAAAAACATGGCGATAGAGGGTGAAAACTCAAAACAGCCCCCGAACGTCCCCGTGGGTGGGACCAACACCTCCCACGGGACCAATGTAACTCGTAGGAACTGACCACGTAGCCGCGGGTCCCCGGTTTGATAATACGATGGTAAATTGCATATTTCTAGACTTATGCTTAAAAACATTTCGTTAGGGGGTGAAAACTCGAAAAATCCCCCGAACGTCCCCATGGGTGGCAACAAGACCTCTCACCGGACCAATCTAACTCATAGGAACAGACCACACAGTAGCGGGTCTCCTAATTTGAGAATACGACGATAATTTGCATATTTCTAGACTTACGCTTAAAAACATGGCGTTAGATGGTGAAAACTTGAAACAGCCCCGGAACGGCCCCGTGGGTGGCACCAACACCTCCCACTGGACTAATGTAACTCGTAGAAACTAACCACACAGCTTCGGGTATCCCGGTTTGAGAATACGAAGGTAATTTGCATATTTCTAGTCTTAGGCTTAAAAACATAGCGTTAGAGGGTGAAAACTCAAAATAGCCCCCGACCGGCCCTGTGGGTGGCACCAACACCTCCCACAGGACCATTGTAACTCGTAGGAACTATCCATGCAGCCGCGAGTCTCCCGGTTTGAGAATATGATGGTAATTTGTATATTTCTAGACTTAGGCTTAAAAACATGGCGTTAGAGGATGAAAACTCGAAACAGCCCCCCAACGTCCCCGTGGGTGGCACCAACACCTCCCACGGGACAATTATATATCATAGGAACTGAGCACGTAGCCACGGGTCTCCCAGTTTGAGAATATGATGATAATTTGCATATTTTTAGACTTAGGTTTAAAAACATTGCGTTAGAGGGTGAAAACACGAAAAAGCCCCCGAACGTCCCCGTAGGTGGCACCAACTTATCCCACGGACTGTTGTAACTCATAGGAACTGACCACGCAGCCGCGGGTCTCCCGGTTTGAGAATATGATGGTAATTTGCATATTTCTAGACATAGGTTTAAAAACATTACGTTAGAGGGTGACAACTCAAAACAGCCTCCGAACATCCCCGTGGGTAGGACCAACACTCCCACGGGACCAATGTAACTCGTAGGAACTGACCACGCAGCCGCGGGTCTCCCGGTTTGAGAATACAACAGTAAATTGCATATTTGTAGACTTATGCTGAAAAAGATTTCGTTAGGGGGTGAAAACTCGAAAAAGCCCCCGAACGTCCCCGTGGGTCGCACCAAGACCTCCCACGGGACCACTATAACTCGTAGGAACTGACCATGTAGCCGCGGGTCTCCCGATTTGAGAATACGAATGTAATTTACATATTTCTAGTCTTGGGCCTAAAAACATGGCGTTAGAGTGTGAAAACTCAAAACATCCCCCAAACGGACCCGTGGGTGGCACCAACACCTCCCACGGGACCAATGTAACTCGTAGGAACTGAACACTCTGCCACGAGTCTTCCGATTTGAGAATACAATGGTAATTTGCATATTTCTAGACTTAGGCATCAAAACATGGCGTTAGGGGATGAAAACTCGAAATAGCCCCCTAACTTTCCCGTGGGTGGCACCAAACCCAACAGACCCGTGGGGGGCACCAACACCTCCCACGGGAACATTGTAACTCGTAGGAACTGAGCACGCAGCTTCGGGTCTCTCGGTTTGAGAATACGATGATAACTTGCACAATTCTAGACTTAGGCTTAAAACATGGCGTTAGAGGGTGAAAACACGAAAAAGCCCCCGAACGTCCCCGTAGGTGGCAGCAACTTATCCTACGGACCAATGTAACTCTTAGGAACTGACCACGCAGCCGCGGGTCTCCCGGTTTGAGAATACGATGGTAGTTTTCATATTTTTAGACATAGGCTTAAAAACATGGCGTTACAGGGTGAAAACTCGAAACAGCCCCCGAACGTCCCCGTGGGTGGGACCAATACCTCCCGCAGGACCAATGTAACTCGTAGGAACTGACCATGCAGCCGCGGGTCTCCCAATTTGAGAATACGATGGAAATTTGAATATTTACAGAATTGGGCTTAAAAACATGGCGTTAGAGCGTGAAAACTCAAAACAACCCCCAAACGGACCCATGGGTGGCACCAACACCTCCCACGGGACCAATGTAACTCGTAGGAACTGAACACTCAGCCACGGGTCTTTCGGTTTGAAAATATGATGGTAATTTGCATATTTCTATACTTAGGCTAAAAAATATGGCGTTAGACGGTGAAAACTCCAAACAGCCCCCCAACGTCCCCGTGGGTGGCACTAACACCTCCCACGGGACCATTGTTACTCGTATGAACTGAGCATGTAGCCGCGGGTCTCCCAGTTTGAGAATACGATGATAATTTGCATATTTCTAGAATTAGGCTTAAAAACATGGCGTTAGAGGGTGAAAACTCAAAAAGGCCCCTGAATGTCGCCGAAGGTGGCACCAACTTATCCCATGGACCAATGTAACTCGTAGGAACTGACCACGTAGCCGCGGGTCTCCCGGTTTAAGAATACGATGATAATTTCCATATTTCTAGACTTAGGCTTAAAAACATGGCGTTAGAGGGTGAAAACACGAAAAAGCCCCTGAACATCCCCGTAGGTGGCACCAACTTATCCCACGGACCAATGTAACTCGTAGGAACTGACCATGCAGCTGGGGGTCTCCCGGTTTGAGAATACGATGGTAATTTGCATATTTCTAGACACGGGCTTAAAAACATGGCGTTAGAAGGTGAAAACTCGAAATAGCCCCCGAACATCCCGGTGGGTGGGACCAAAACCACCCACGGGACCAATCTAACTCGTAGGAACTGACCATGCACCCGCGGGTCTCCCGATTCGAGAATACGATGGTAATTTGCATATTTCTAGATTTGGGCTAAAAAACATGGCGTTAGAGTGTGAAAACTCAAAACAACCCCCAAACGTCCCCGTGGGTGGCACCAACACCTCCCACGGGACAAATGTAACTCCTAGGAACTGAACACTCAGCCACGGGTCTTCTGGTTTGAGAATACGATGGTTATTTGCATATATCTAGACTTTGGCTTAAAAACATAGCGTTAGAGGGTGAAAACTCAAAATAGCCCCCGAACGGCCACGTGGGTGGCACCAACACCTCTCACGGTACCAATGTAACTCGTAGGAACTGAACACTCAGCCACGGGTCTTTCGATTTGAAAATACGATGGTAATTTGCATATTTCTAGACTTAGGCTAAAAAATATGGCGTTAGATGGTGAAAACTCGAAATAGCCCCCCCAACGTCCCCGTGGGTGGCACCAACACCTCCCACGGGACCATTGTTACTCGTATGAACTGAGCACGTATCCGCGGGTCTCCCAGTTTGAGAATACGATGATAATTTTCATATTTCTAGAATTAGGCTTAAAAACATGGCGTTAGAGGGTGAAAACTCAAAAAAGCCCCCGAATGTCCCCGAAGGTGGCACCAACTTATCCCACGGACCAATGTAACTCATAGGAACTAACCACGTAGCCGCGGGTCTCCCGGTTTGAGAATATGATGGTAATTTTCATATTTCTAGATATAGGCTTAAAAACATGGCGTTAGAGGAAGAAAACTCGAAATATACCTCGAACGTACCCGTGGGTGCGACCAACACCTCCCACGGGACCAATGTAACTCGTAGAAACTGACCACACAGCCGCGGGTATCCCGGTTTGAGAATACGAAGGTCATTTGCATATTTCTAGTCTTAGGCTTAAAAACATAGCGTTATAGGGTGAAAAGTCAAAATAACCCCTGAACGGCCCAGTGGGTGGCTCCAACACCTCTCACGGGACCAATGTAACTCGTAGGAGCTGACCACACAGCTGTGGGTCTCCCGATTTGAGAATACGATGGTAATTTGCATATTTCTATACTTAGGTGTGAAAATATGTCGTTAGAGGATGAAAACTCAAAACAGCCCCCCAACGTCCCCGTGGGTGGCACCAACACCTCCCACGGGACCACTGTAACTCGTAGGAACTGAGCACGTAGCCGCGGGTCTCCCGATTTGAGAATACGATGATAATTTCCATATTTCTAGACTTAGGCTTAAAAACATGGCGTTAGAGGGTGAAAACACGAAAAAGCCCCTGAACGTCCCCGTTGGTGGAACCAACTTATCCCACGGACTAATGTAACTCGTAGGAACTGACCACGCAGCCGCGGGTCTCCCGGCTTGCGAATACGATGGTAATTTGCATATTTCTAGACATAGGCTTAAAAACATGGTGTTAGAAGGTGAAAACTCGATATAGACCCCGAACATCCCCGTGGGTGGGACCAATACCACCCACGGGACCAATCTAACTCGTAGGAACTGACCATGCAGCCGCGGGTCTCCCGGTTCGAGAATACGATGGTAATTTTCATATATCTAGATTTGAGCTCAAAAACATGGCGTTAGAGTGTGAAAACTCAAAAGAACCCCCAGACGTCCCCTTGGGTGGCACCAACACCTCCCACGGGAACAATGTAACTCCTAGGAACTGAACACTCAGCCACGGGTCTTCCGGTTTGAGAATACGATGGTTATTTGCACATTTCTAGACTTAGGCTTAAAAACATATCGTTAGAGGGTGAAAACTCAAAATAGCCCCCGAACGGCCCCGTGGGTGGCACCAACACCTCTCACGGGACCAATGTAACTCGTAGGAACTGACCACACAGCTGCGGGTCTCTCGATTTGAGAATACGATGGTAATTTGCATATTTCTATACTTAGGCATAAAAACATGGCGTTAGTGGATAAAAACTCGAAACAACCCCCCAACTTCCCCGTGGGTGGCACCAACACCTCCCACGGGACCATTGTAACTCGTAGGTACTGAGCACGCAGTCGCGGGTCTCCCGATTTGAGAATACGATGATAATTTGCATATTTCTAGACATAGGCTTAAAAACATGGTGTTAGAGGGTGAAAACACAAAAAAGCCCCCGAACGTCCCCGTAGGTGGCACCAACTTATCCCACGGACCAATGTAACTCGTAGGAACTGACCATGCAGCCGCGGGTCTCGTGGTTTGAGAATACAACGGTAATTTGCATATTTTTAGACATAGGCTTAGAAACATGGCGTTAGAGGGTGAAAACTCGAAACAACCCCCGAACGTCCCCGTGGGTGGCACCAACACCTCCCGCGGGACCAATGTAACTCGTAGGAACTGACCATGCAACCGCGGGTCTCCCATTTCGAGAATACGACGGTAAATTGCATATTTCTATACTTATGCTTAAAAACGTTTCGTTAGGGGGTGAAATCTCAAAAAAGCCCCCGAATGTTCCCGTGGGTGGCACCAAGACCTCCCACGGGACCACTGTAACTCGTAGTAGCTGACCAAGCACAGCAAGTCTCCCGGTTGGAGAACACGATGGTAATTTGCATATTTCTAGACTTAGGTTTAAAAACATGGGGTTAGAGTTGAAACCTCAAAACAGCCCCCGGACGGCCCCCTGGGTGGCACCAACACCTCCCACGGGATAAAAGTAAGCCGTAGGAACTGACCATGCAGTCGCGGGTCACCCGGTTTGAGAATACGATGTTAATTTGTGTATTTCTAGACTTAGGCTTAAAAACATGGCGTTAGAGGGTGAAAACTCGAAACATCCCTCGAACGTCTCTGTGGGTGGCACCAACACCTCCAACGGGACCAATGTAACTCGTAGGAACTGAACACTCAGCCACGGGTCTTTCGGTTTGAGAATACAACGGTAATTTGTATATTTCTAGACTTAGACTTAAAAATATGGCGTTAGAGGGAAAAAACTCGAAACAGCCCCCGAACGTCCCCGTGGGTGGCACCAACACCTCCCACATGACCAATGTAACTCGCAGGAACTGACCACGCAGCCACGGGTCTCCCGGTTAGAGAATACGACGATAATTTGCATATTTCTAGATATAGGCTTAAAAACATGGCGTTAGAGGGTGAAAACTCGAAATAGCCCCCGAACATCCCCGTGGGTGGCACCAAAACCTCCCACGGGTCCAATGTAACTCTTAAGAACTGACCAGACAGTTGCGGGACTCCCGGTCTGAGAATATGATGGTAATTTTCATACTTCTAGACTTAGGCTTAAAAACATGGTGTTAGAGGGTCAAAACTCGAAACAGCCCCCGGACGGCCCCGGGGGTGGCACCAACACCTCCCACAGAACCAATGTAACTCGTAGGAACTGACCACGCACCAACGGGTCTCCCAGTTTGATAATACGATGATAATTTTCATATTTCTAGACTTAGGATTAAAAATAGGGCGTTAGAGGATGAAATCTCAAAACAGCCCCCAAACGGTCCCGTGAGTGGCACCAACATCTCCCACGGGACTAATATAACTCGTAGGAACTGACCACGCTTTTTCGGGTCTCCCGATTTGAGAATACGATGATAATTTTAATATTTCTAGACTTAGTCTTAAAAACATGGCGTTAGAGGGTGAGAACTGAAAACAGCCCCCGAACGGCCCCGTGGGTGGCACCAGCACCTCCCACGGGACCAATATAACTCGTAGGAACTGACCACGCAGTCGCGGGTCTCCCGGTTTGAAAATACGACGTTAATTTATATATTTCTAGACTTAGGCTTCAAAACATGGCGTTAGAGGGTGAAAACTCAGAATATCCCCCGAACGACCCGGTGGGTGGCTCCAACACCTCTCACGGGACCAATCTAACTCGTAGGAACTGACCACACAGCCGCGGGTCTCCCAGTTTGAGAATACGACCGTAATTTGTATATTTCTAGACTTAGGCTTAAAATCATGGCTTTAGATGGTGAAAACTAGAAACAGCCCCCCAATGTCACCGTGGGTGGCACCAACACCTCCCACGGGATAATTGTAACTAGTAGGAATTGAGCACGCTGCCGCGGGTCTCCCGGTTTGAGAATACGATGGTAATTTTCATATTTCTAGACTTGGTCTTAAAAACATGGCGTTAGAGGGTGAAAACTTGAAACAACCCCCGAACGGCCCCGTGGGTCGCACCAACACCTCCCACGGGACCAATGTAACTCGTAGGAACTAACCATGTAGTCGCGAGTCTACCTTTTGAGAATACTATGGTAATTTTCATATTTCTAAACTTAGGCTTAAAAACATGGCGTTAGAGGGTGAAAACTCAAAACTCCCCATGAACGGCCCCGTGGGTGGCACCAAAACCTCCCTCGGGACCAATGTAACTCGTAGGAACTGGCCACGCACCCGCGGGTCTCCCGGTTTGAGAATACGATGGTAATTTTTATATTTCAAGACTTAGTCTTAAAAACATCGTGTTAGAGGGTAAAAACTCAAAATAGCCCCCGAACGTCCCCATGGGTGGCACCAACACCTCCCACGAGACCAATGTAACTCATAGGAATTGACCACGTATCTGCGGGTCTCCCAGTTTGAGAATACGACGGTAATTTGCATATTTCTAGACTTAGACTTAAAAACATTGCGTTAGAGGGTGAAAACTCGAAATAGCCCCCGAACATCCCCGTTGGTGGCACCAACACCTCCAACGGGACCAATGTAAATCGTAGGAACTGACCACGTAGCTGCAGGTCTCCCGGTTTGAGAATACGACAATACTTTGCATATTTCTAGACTTAGGCTTAAAAACATGGCGTTAGTGGTTGAAAACTCAAAATAGCCCGTGAACGTTCCCGTGGGTGGCACCAAATCCTCCCACGGGGCCAATGTAACTCGTAGGAACTGACCACACACCCGCGGGTCGCCCAGTTTGGGAATACGATGGTAATTTTTATATTTCAAGACTTAGGCTTAAAAACATCGTGTTAGAGGGTGAAAACTCGAAAAAGCCCCGTGGGTGGCACCAAAACCTCCCACGGGACCAATGTAACTCCTAGGAATTGACCACTCAGCTGCGGGTCTCCTGGTTTGAGAATACGATGGTAACTTTCATATTTCTAGACTTAGTCTTAAAAACAAGGCGTTGGAGGGTGAAAACTCGAAATAGCCCCCGAACGGCCCCGTGGGTGGCACGAACACTCCCATGGGACCAATGTTACTCGTAGGAACTGACAACGCAGCCGCGGGTCTCCCGGTTTGAGAATATGATGATAATTAGCATATTTCTATACTTAGTCTTAAAAACATGGCGTTAGAGGGTGAAAACTCAAAATAGCCCCCGAACGTCCCCATGGGTGGCACCAACACCTCCCACGGGACCAATGTAACTCGTAGGAACTGACCACGTATCCGCGGGTCTCCCAGTTCGAGAATACGATGGTAATTTGCATATTTCTAGACTTAGACTTAAAAACATGGCGTTAGAGGGTGAAAACTCGAAACAGCCCCCGAACATCCCCGTGGATGGCACCACACCTCCCACGGGACCAATGTAGATCGTAGGAACTGACCACGCAGCTGCGGGTCTCCCAATTTGAGAATACGACGTTAATTTGAATATTTCTAGACTTAGGCTTAAAAACATGGCGGTAGAGGGTGAAAACTAAAAACAGCCCCCAAACGTCCCTATGGGTGTCACCAACACCTCCCACGGGACCATTGCAACTCGTAGGAACTGACCACGCAGCAGCGGATCTCCTGGTTTGAGAATACGATGGTAATTTTCATATTTCTAGACTTAGGCTTAAAAACATCATGTTAGATGGTGAAAACTCAAAACAGCCCCCGAACAGCCCCGTGGGTGGCACCAACACCTCCCACGGGACCAATGTAACTCGTAGGAACTGACCACTCAGCCGCGGGTCTCCCAGTTTTAGAATACGACGATAAATTACATATTTCTAGACTTAGACTTAAAAACATGGCGTTAGAGGGTGAAAACTCGAAACAACCCCCGAACGGCCCTATGGGTGGCACCAACACCTCCCACGGGATCAATGTAGCTCGTAGGAACCGACCAGGCAGTCGTGAGACTCCCGATTTGAGAATATGATGGTAATTTTCATACTTCAAGACTGAGGCTTAAAAATATGGCGTTAGAGGGTGAAAACTCGAAATAGCCCCCGAACGGTCCCGTGGGTGGCACCAACACCTCCCACGGACCAATGTAACTTGTAGGAACGGAACACGCACCCGCGGGTCTCCCAGTATGATAATACGATGGTAATTTTCATATTTGTAGACTTAGGCTAAAAAACATGGCGTTAGAGGATGA
Source organism: Sambucus nigra (assembly GCA_949130495.1). NCBI lineage: Eukaryota > Viridiplantae > Streptophyta > Magnoliopsida > Dipsacales > Adoxaceae > Sambucus > Sambucus nigra. Next base: position 447,557,816 of record OX422214.1, read on the forward strand.
AAACTCAAAACAGCCTCCAAACAGCCCACGGGTGGCACTAACACCTCCCACGAGACCAATGTAACTTGAAGTTACTGACCACAGAGCCACGGGTCTCCCAGATTGAGAATACGATGGTAATTTGCATATTTCTAGATTTAGGCTTAAAAACAAGGCGTTAGAGGGTGAAAACTCAAAATAGCCCCCGAATGACCCCGTGGGTGGCACCAGCACCTCCCATGGGAACAATGTAACTCATAGGAACTGACCACGCAGCCGCGGGTCACCCGATTTGATAATACAATGGTAATTTTCATATTTCTAGACTTAGGCTTAAAAACATGGTGTTAGAGGGTGAAAACTCAAAACAGCCCGTGAACGGCCCCGTGGGTGGCCCCAAAACCTCCCACGGGACCAACGTAACTCGTAGGAACTGACCACGCACCCGCGGGTCTCCCAGTATGGGAATACGATGGTAATTTTTATATTTCAAGACTTAGGCTTAAAAACATCGTGTTAGAGGGTGAAAACTCGAAAAAGCCCCTGAACGGCCCCGTGGGTGGCACCAAAACCTCCCACGGGACCAATGTAACTCCTATGAATTGACCACTCAGCTGCGGGTCTCCCGGTTTGGGAATATGATGGTAATTTTCATATTTCTAGACTTAGTCTTATAAACAAGGGGTTGGAGGGTGAAAACTCGAAATAGCCCCCGAATGGGCCCATGGGTGGCACCAAAACCTCCCACGGGACCAATGTAACTCGTAAGAACTAACCAGGCAGTCGCGGGACTCCCGATTTGAGAATATGATAGTAATTTTCATATTTCAAGACTTAGGCTTAAAAACACTGTGTTAGAGGGTGAAAACTCGAAACAGCCCCCGAACGGCCCCGAGGGTGGCACAAACACCTCCCACAGAACCAATGTAACTCGTAGGAACTGACCACGCACCAGCGAGTCTCCCAGTTTGATAATACGATGATAATTTTCATATTTCTAGACTTAGGCTTAAAATCAGGGCGTTAAAGGATGAAAACTCAAAACATCCCCCAAACGGCCCCGTGAGTGGCACCAACATCTCCCACAGAACCAATGTAACTCGTAGGAACTGACCACGCTTTTTCGGGTCTCCCGATTTGAGAATACGATGATAATTTTAATATTTCTAGACTTAGGCTTAAAAACATGGTGTTAGAGGGAGAGAACTCAAAACAGCACCCGAATGGCCCCGTGGGTGGCACCAACACCTCCCATGGGACCAATATAACTCGTAGGAACTGACCACGCAGCCGCGGGTCTCTCGGTTTGAGAATACGATGTTAATTTATATATTTCTAGACTTAGGATTTAAAACATGGCGTTAGAGGGTGAAAACTCAGAATAGTCCCCGAACGGCCCCGTGGGTGGATCCAACACCTCTCACGGGACCAATCTAACTCGTAGGAACTGACCACACAGCCGCGGGTCTCCCGGTTTGAGAATACGACCGTAATTTGTTTATATTTCTAGACTTAGGCTTAAAAACATGGCGTTAGAGGGTGAAAACTAGAAACATCCCCCCAATGTCACCGTGGGTGGCACCAACACCTCCCACGGGACCAATGTAACTCGTAGGAACTAACCACGCAGCCGCGAGTCTACCTTTTTGAGAATACTATGGTGATTTTCATATTTCTAGACTTAGGCTTAAAAACATGGCGTTAGAGGGTGAAAACATGAAACAACCCCCGAACGGCCCCTTGGGTGGCACCTACACCTCCCACGGGACCAATGTAACTCGTAGGAACTAACCACGCAGCCGCGAGTCTACCTTTTTGAGAATACTATGGTAATTTTCATATTTCTAGACTTAGGCTTAAAAACATCGCGTTAGAGGGTGAAAACTCAAAACTCCCCGTGAACGGCCCCGTGGGTGGCACCAAAACCTCCCACGGGACCAATGTAACTCGTAGGAACCGGCCACGCACCCGCGGGTCTCCCGATTTGAGAATACGAAGGTAATTTTAATATTTAAAGACTTAGTCTTAAAAACATCGTGTTAGAGGGTGAAAACTCAAAATAGCCCCTGAACGTCCCCATGGGTAACACTAACACCACCCACGGGACCAATGTAACTCTTAGGAATTGACCACGTATCCGCGGGTCTCCCAGTTTGAGAATACGACGGTAATTTGCATATTTCTAAACTTAGACTTAAAAATATGGCGTTAGAGGGTGAAAATTCAAAACAGCCCCCGAACGACCCCGTGGGTGGGACCAACACCTCCCACGGGACCAATGTAACTCGTAGGAACTGACCACGCAGCCGCGGGTCCCCCGATTTAAGAATACGATGGTAGTTTGCATATTTTTGGACTTATGCTTTAAAACATGGCATTAGGGAATGAAAACTCAAAAAACCCCCGAATGTCCCCGTGGGTGTCACCAATACCTCCCACGGGCCAATGTAACTCGTTGGAACTGACCAAGAAGCCGCGGGTCTTCCGGTTTGGGAATACAATGGTAATTTTCATATTTCTATACATAGCCTTAAAAACATGGCGTTAGAGGGTGAAAACTCGAAACATCCCCCGAACGACCCCGTGGGTGGTACCGACACCTCCCACTGGACCAATGTAACTCGTTGGAACTGACCACTCAGCCGCGGGTCTCCTGGTTTGAGAATACGACAGTAATTTGCATATTTCTGGACTTAGGCATAAAAACATGGTGTTAGAGGGTAAAAATACGAAACAGCCCCTCAACGTCCCCGTGGGTGGCACCATCACCTCCCACGGGACCATTATAACTCATAGGAACAGAGCACGCTACCGCGGGTCTCCCGGTTTTAGAATACGGCGATAATTTGCATATTTCTATCCTTGGGCTTAAAAACATGGCGTTAGAGGGTGAAAACTAAAAAAATCCCCCGAATGTCCCCGTAGGTGGCACCAACTTATCCCACGGTACCAATGTAACTCGTAGGAATTGACAACACAACTGCGGGTCTCCCAGTTTGAGAATACGATGCTAATTTGCATATTTCTAGACTTAGGTTTAAAAACATGGTGTTAGGGACTGAAAACTCGAAACAGCCCCCGAACGTCCCGGTGGGTGGCACCAACACCTCTCACGGGACCAATAAAACTCGTAGAACTGACCACGCAACCGCAGGTCTCCAAGTTTGAGAATACAACGGAAATTTGCATATTTCTAGACTTAGGCTTAAAAATATGGTGTTAGAGGGTGAAAACTCGAAACAACCCCCGAACGGCCTAGTGGGTGACACCAACACCTCCCACGGGACCAATGTAACTCGTAGGAACTGACCACTCAGCCGCGGGTCTTCCGGTTTGAGAATATGATGGTAATTTGCATATTTCTAGACTTAAGCTTAAAAACATGGCGTTAGAGGGTGGAAAATCAAAACAACCCCGGAATGTCCCTGTGGTTGGCACCAACACCACCCACGGGACCATTGCAACTCGTAAGAACTGACCACGTAGCAGCGGGTCTCCTGGTTTGAGAATACAATGGTAATTTGCATATTTCTAGACTTAGGCTTAAAAACATGGTGGTAGATGGTGAAAACTCAAAACAACCCCCGAACGGCCTTGAGGGTGGCACCAACACCTCCCACAGGACCAATGTAACTCGTAGGAACTGACCACTCAGCCGCGGGTCTTCCGGTTTTAGAATACGATGATAATTTACGTATTTCTAGACTTAGACTTAAAAACATGGCGTTAGAGGGTGAAAACTCGAAACAGCCCCCGAACGGCCCTATGGGTGGCACCAACACCACCCACGGGATCAATGTAACTCATAGGAACCGACCAGGTACTCGAGGAACTCCCGGTTTGAGAATATGATGGTAATTTTCATACTTCTAGACTTAGGCTTAAAAACATGGCGTTTGAGGGTGAAAACTCGAAACAGCCCCCGAACTGTCCCGTGGGTGGCACCAACACCTCTCATGGGTCCAATGTAACTCTTAGGAATGGACCACGCACCCGCAGGTCTCCCAGTTTGATAATACGATGGTAATTTTCATATTTCTAGACTTAGGCTAAAAAACATGGCGTTAGAGGATGAAAACTCAAAACAGACCCCAAACGGCCCGTAGGTGGCACCAACCCCTCCCACGGGACCAATGTAACTTGAAGTAACTGACCACACAGCCTTGGGTCTCCCAGATTGAGAATATGATGGTAATTTTCATATTTCTAGAGTTAGGCTTAAAAAACATGGCGTTAGAGGGAGAAAACTCGAAAGAGTCCCCGAACGTCCCCGTAGGTGGCACCAACTTATCCCACGGGACCAATGTAACTCGTAGGAATTGACCGCACAGCAGCGAGTCTTCCAGTTTGAGAATACGATGGTAATTTGCATATTTCTAGACCTATGCTTAAAAAAATGGTCTTAGGGGGTGAAAACTCGAAACAGCCCCCGAACGGCCCCGTGGGTGGCAACAACACCTCCCACGGGCCCAATGTAACTCGTAGGAACTAACCACATAGCCACGGGTCTCTTGAATTGAGAATACGACAGTAATTTGCATATTTTTAGACTTAGGCTTAATAACATGGCATTAGAGGGAGAAAACTCGAAACATCCCCCGAACGTCCCCGTGGGTGGCACCAACACCTCCCACGGGACCAATAAAACTCGTTGGAACTGACCACACAGCCGCAGGTCTCCCAGTTTGAGAATATGATGGAAACTTGCATATTTTAAGACTTAGGCTTAAAAACATGGCGTTAGAGGGTGAAAACTCGTAACAGCCCCCGAACGGCACCGTGGGTGGCACAAACACCTCCCACGGGACCAATGTAACTCGTAGGAACTGACCACGCAGTCGCGGGTCTCCTAGTCTGAGAAAATGATGACAATTTGCATATTTCTTGACTTAGACTTAAAAGATGGCGTTAGTGGGTGAAAACTCAAAATAGCCCCCGAACGTCCCCATGGGTGGCACCAACACCTCCCACGGGACCGTTGCAACCCTTAGGAATGTACCACACAGCTGCGGGTTTCCCGATTTGAGAATACGACGGTAATTTTCATTTTTCTACACTTAGGCTTAAAACCGTGGTGTTAGATGGTGAAAACTCAAAACATCCTCCGAACGGGCCTGTGGGTGGAACCAACACCTCCCATGGGACCAATGTAACTCGTAGGAACTGACCACGCACCAGCGGGTCTCCCAGTTTGATAATACGATGATAATTTTCATATTTCTGGACTTAGGCTTCAAATCATGGCGTTAGAGGGTGAAAACTTGACACAACCCCCAAATGGCCCCGTGGGTGGTACCAACACCTCCCACGGGACCCATGTAACTCGTAGGAACGGACCACATAGCCACGGGTTTCTCGAATTGAAAATACGACAATAATTTGCATATTTCTAGACTTAGGCTTAATAACATGGCATTAGAGGGAGAAAACTCGAAAGAGTCCCCGAACGTCCCCGTGGGTGGCACCAACACCTCCCACGGGACCAATGTAACTCGTAGGAACTGACCACACAGCCGCGGGTCTTTCAGTTTGAGAATACGATGATAATTTGCATATTTCTATACTTAGGCTTAAAAACATGGCGTTAGAGGGTGAACAATCAAAAAAGTCCCCGAACGGCCCCGTGGATAGCACCAACACCTCCCACGGGACAAATTTAACTCATAGGAACTGACCACGCACCGCGGGTCTCCCGATTTGAGAATACGAAAATAGCTTTAATATTTCTAGACTTAAGATTAAAAACATGGCGTTAGAGGGTGAGAACTTGAAACGGCAACCGAACGGCTCCGTGGGTGGCACCAACACCTCCCACGGGCCCAATGTAAGTCGTAGGAACTGACCGCGCAGCCATGGGTCTGCTTGTTTGAGAATACGATGGTAATTTACATATTTATAGACCTAGACTTAAAAACATGGCGTTAGAGAGTGAAAACTCAAAATAGCCCTCGAACGGCCACGTGAGTGGCACCAACACCTCTCACTGGACCAATTAACTCGTAGGAACTGGCCACACATCTGCGGGTCTCCCGATTTGAGAATACGATCGTAATTTGCATATTTCAAGACTTAGGCATAGAAACATGGCGTTAGAGGGTAAAAACTCGAAAGAGCCCCCAACGTCCCTGTGGGTGGCACCAACTCCTCCCACGGGACCATTGTAACTCGTAGGAACTGAGCACACAGTCGCGGGTCTCTCAATTTGAGAATATAATGATAGTTTGCATATTTCTACACTTAGGCTTAAAAACATGGCGTTAGAGGGTGAAAACTCAAAAAAGCCCCCCCGAAGGTGGCACCAACTTATCCCGCGGACCAATGTAACTCGTAGGAACTCACCACGTAGCCCCAGGTCTCCCGGTTTGAGAATACGATGGTAATTTGCATATTTCTAGATATAGGATTAAAAACATGGCGTTAGAGGGTGAAAACTCGAAACAACTCCCGAACGTCCCCGTGGGTGGGACCAACACCTCCCACGGGACCAATGTAACTCGTAGGAACTGACCACGTAGCCGCGGGTCTCCCAGTTTGAGAATACGACGGTAAATTGCATATTTCTAGACTTATGCTTAAAAACATTTCGTTAGGGGGTGAAAACTCAAAAAAGCACCCGAACGTCCCCGTGATTGGCACCAAGACCTCTCACGGGACCAATATAACTCATAGGAACAGACCACACAGCATCGGGAGATTTGAAAATACGATGATAGTTTGCATATTTCTAGATTTAGGCTTAAAAACATGGCGTTAGAGGGTGAAAACTTGAAACAGCCCCGGAACGGCCCCGTGGGTGGCACCATCACCTCCCACGGGACCAATGTAACTCGTAGAAACTGACCACACAGCCGCGGGTATCCCGGTTTGAGAATACGAAGGTAATTTTCATATTTCTAGTCTTAGGCTTATAAACGTAGCGTTAGAGGGTGAAAACTCAAAATAGCCCCCGAACGGCCCCGTAGGTCGCACCAACACCTCTAACGGGACCAATGTAACTCGTAGGAACTGACCACACAGCTGCGGGTCTCCCGATTTGAGAATACGATGGTAATTTTCATAGTTCTATACTTAGGCGAAAAAATATGGCGTTAGAGGATGAAAACTCGAAACAGCCCCCCAACGTCCCCGTGGGTGGAACCAACACCCAACGGACCCGTGGGTGGCACCAACACCTCCCACGGGTCCATTGTAACTCGTAGGAACTAGGCACGCAGCCGTGGGTCTCTCGGTTTGAGAATACGGTGATAATTTGCATATTTCTAGACTTGGTCTTAAAAACATGGCGTTAGAGGGTAAAAATACGAAAAAGCCTCAGAACGTCCCCGTAGGTGGCACCAACTTATCCCATAGACCAATGTAACTCGTAGGAACTGACAATGCAGCTGCGGGACTCCCGATTTGAGAATACGACGGTAATTTTCATATTTCTAGATATAGGCTTAAAAACATGACGTTAGAGGGTGAAAACTCGAAACAGCCCCCGAACGTCCCCGTGGGTTGGACCAACACCTCCCACGGGACCATTGCAACCCGTAGGAACTGACCACGTAGCCGCGGGTCTCTCGGTTTGAGAATACAATGATAATTTACATATTTCTAGACTTAGGCTTAAAAACATGGCGTTAGATGGTGAAAACTAAAAACACCCCCCGAACGGCCTCGTGGGTGGCACCAACACCTCCCACGGGACCAATGTAACTCGGAGAAAAACTGACAACTCAGCCACGGGTCCCCTTCTTTGAGAATATGACGATAATTTGCATATTTCTAGACTTAGGCTTATAAACATGGCGTTCGAGGGTGAAAACTCGAAACAGCCACCATACGGCCCCGTGGGAGGCACCAACACCTCCCACGGGACCAATGTAACTCGTAGGAACTGACCTCCCATCCGCGGGTCTCCCGGTTTGAGAATACGACGGTAAATTTCATATTTCTAGAGTTAGGCTTAAAAATGTGGTGTTAGAGGGTGAAAACTCGAAATAGCCCCCGAAAGGCCCCGTGGGTGGCAGCAACACCTCCCATGGGACCAATGTAAATCGTAGGAACTGACCATGCACCCGCGGTTCTTCCGATTTGAGAATACGACCGTAATTTTCATATTTCTAGACTTAGGATTAAAAGCATGGCATTAGAGGGTGAAAACTCCAAACATCCCCCGAACGTCCCCGTGGGTGGCACCAAGACCTCCCACGGGACCACTGTAAGTCGTAGGAACTGACCAAGCAGCCGCAAGTCTCCCGGTTGGAGAATACGATGGTAATCTGCATATTTCTAGACGTAGGCTTAAAAACATGGCGTTAGAGGGGGAAAACTCAAAAAAGTCGCTGAATGGCCCCTGGGTGGCACCAACACCTCTCACGGGGCCACTGTAACTCGTAGGAACTGACCATACAGCCGCGGGTCTCCTGATTTGAGAATATGATGGTAATTTTCATATTTCTAGACTTGGACTTAAAAATATGGCGTTAGAGTGTGAGAACTCAAAACATCCCCCAAACGGACCCGTAGGAGGCACCAACACCTTCCGGTTTGAGAATACGACGGTAATTTGCATATTTCTAGACTTAGGCTAAAAAATATGGCGTTAGACGGTGAAAACTCGAAATAGCCCCCAAACGTCCCCGTCGGTGGCACCAACACCCAACGTCCCCATGGGTGGCACCAACACCTCCCACGGACCATTGTAACTCGTAGGAACTGAGCACGCAGCCGCGGGTCTCCCGGTTTGAGAATATGATGATAATTTTCATATTTCTAGACTTAGGCTTAAAAATATGGCGTTAGAGGGTGAAAACTCGAAAAAGCCCCCGAACATCCCCGAAGGTGGCACCAACTTATCCCACGGACCAATGTTACTCATAGGAACTGACCACGCAGCCACGGGTCTCCCGGTTAGAGAATACGACGGTAATTTGCATATTTCTAGATATAGGCTTAAAATCATGGCGTTAGAGGGTGAAAACTCGAAACAGCCCCAGAACGTCCAAGTGGGTGGGACCAACACCTCCCACGGGACCAATGTAACTCATAGGAACTGACCACGTAGCCCCGGGTCCCCGGTTTGAGAATACGATGGTAAATTGCATATTTCTAGACTTATGCTTAAAAACATTTCGTTAGGGGGTGAAAACTGGAAAAGTCCCCCGAACGTCCCCATGGGTGGCAACAAGACCTCTCACCGGACCAATGTAACTCGTAGGAACAGACCACACAGCAGCGGGTCTCCTAATTTGAGAATACGACGATAATTTGAATATTTATAGACTTACGCTTAAAAACATGGCGTTAGAGGGTGAAAACTTGAAACAACCACGGAACGACCCCGTGGGTGGCACCAGCACCTCCCACTGGACTAATGTAACTCGTAGAAACTAACCACACAGCTGTGGGTATCTCGGTTTGAGAATACGAATGTAATTTGCAAATTTCTAGTCTTAGTCTTAAAAACATAGCGTTAGAGGATGAAAACTCAAAATAGCCCCCGACCGGCCCCGTGGGTGGCACCAACACCTCTCACGGGACCAATGTAGCTCGTAGGAACTGACCACACTGCTGCGGGTCTCCCAATTTGAGAATACGATGGTAATTTTCATATTTCAAAACTTAGGCGTAAAAACATGGCGTTAGAGGATGAAATCTCGAAACATCCCCCCAACGTCCCCGTGGGTGGCACCAACACCTCCCATGGGACAATTATAACTCGTAGGAACTGAGCACGTAGCCACGGGTCTCCCGGTTTGAGAATATGATGATAATTTGCATATTTCTAGACTTAGGTTTAAACACATTGCGTTAGAGGGTGAAAACACGAAAAATCCCCTGCACGTCCCCGTAGGTGGCACCAACTTATCCCACGGACCGTTGTAACTCATAGGAACTGACCATGCAGCCGCGGGTCTCCCGGTTTGAGAATACAGCGGTAATTTGCATATTTCTAGACATAGCCTTAAAATCATTTCGTTAGAGTGTGACAACTCAAAACAGCCCCGGAACATCCCCGTGGGTAGGACCAACACTCCCACGGGACCAATGTAACTCGTAGGAACTGACCACGCAGTCGCGGGTCTCCTGGTTTGAGAATACAATGGTAAATTGAATATTTGTAGACTTATGCTGAAAAACATTTCGTTGGGGGGTGAAAATTCGAAAAAGCCCCCGAATGTCCCTGTGGGTGGCACCAAGACCTCCCACGAGACCACTGTAACTCGTAGGAACTGACCATGCAGCCGCGGGTCTCCCGATTTGAGAATACGAAGGCAATTTACGTATTTCTAGTCTTGGGCCTAAAAACATGGCGTTAGAGTGTGAAAACTCAAAACATCCCCCAAACGGACCCGTGGGTGGCACCAACACCTCCCACGGGACCAATGTAACTCGTAGGAACTGAACACTCGGCCACGGGTCTTCCGATTTGAGAATACAATGGTAATTTTCATATTTCTAGACTTAGGCATAAAAACATGGCGTTAGGGGATAAAAACTCGAAACAGCCCCCTAACTTTCCCGTGGGTGACACCAAACCCAATGGACCCGTGGGTGGCACCAACACCTCCCACGGGACCATTGTAACTCGTAGGAACTGAGCACGCAGCTACGGGTCTCCCGGTTTGAGAATAGGATGATAACTTGCATATTTCTAGACTGAGGCTTAAAAACATGGCGTTAGAGGGTGAAAACACGTAAAAGCCCCCGAACGTTCCCGTAGGTGGCAGCAACTTATCCTACAGACCAATGTAACTCTTAGGAACTGACCACGCAGCCGCGGGTCTCCCGGTTTGAGAATACGACGGTAGTTTGCATATTTCTAGACATAGGCTTAAAAACATGGCGTTAGAGGGTGAAAACTCGAAACAGCCCCTGAACGTCCCCGTGGGTGGGACCAATACCTCCCATGGGACCATTGTAATTCGTAGGAACTGACCATGCATCCGCGGGTCTCCCAATTTGAGAATACGATGGTAATTTTCATATTTATAGAATTGGGCTTAAAAACATGGCGTTAGAGCGTGAAAACTCAAAACAGCCCTAAAACGAAACCGTGGGTGGCACCAAAACCTCCCACGGGACCAATGTAACTCGTAGGAACTGAACACTCAGCCACGGGTCTTTCGGTTTGAAAATACGATGGTAATTTGCATATTTCTAGACTTAGGCTAAAAAATATGGCGTTAGACGGTGAAAACTCGAAACAGCCCCCCAACGTCCTCGTGGGTGGCACCAACACCTCCCACGGGACCATTGTTACTCGTATGAACTGAGCACATAGCCGCGGGTCTCCCAGTTTGAGAATACGATGATAATTTGTATATTTCTAGAATAGGCTTAAAAACATGCCGTTAGAGGGTGAAAACTGAAAAAAGCCCCCGAACGTCCCCGAAGGTGGCACCAACTTATCCCACGGACCAATGTAACTCGTAGGAACTGACCACGTAGCCGCGGGTCTTTCGATTTCAGAATACGATGGTAATTTTCATATTTCTGTAGATATAGGCTTAAAAACATGGCGTTAGAGGGTGAAAACTTGAAACAGCCTCGGAGCGGCCCTCTGGGTGGCACCAGCACCTCCCACGGGACCAATGTAACTCGTAGAAACTGACCACACAGCCACGGGTATCCCGGTTTGAGAATACGAAGGCCATTTGCATATTTCTAGTCTTAGGCTTAAAAACATAGCGTTAGAGGGTGAAAACTAAAAATAGCCCCCGAACGGCACCGTGGGTGGCTCCAACACCTCTCACGGTACCAATGTAACTCGTAAGAACTGACCACACAGCTGCGATTCTCCCGATTTGAGAATACGATGGTAATTTGCATATTTCTATACTTAGGTGTAAAAATACGGCGTTAGAGGATGAAAACTCGAAACAGCCCCCCAACGTCTCCGTGGGTGGCACCAACACCTCCCACGGGACCACTGTAACTCGTAGGAACTGAGCACGTAGCCGCGGGTCTCCCGATTTGAGAATACGATGATAATTTCCATATTTCTAGACATAGGCTTAAAAACATGGCGTTAGAGGGTGAAAACACGAAAAAGCCCCTGAACGTGCCCGTAGGTGGCACAAACTTATCCCACGCACCAATGTAACTCGTAGGAACTGACCACGGAGCCGCGGGTCTCCCGGTTTGAGAATACAACGGTAATTTACATATTTCTATACATGGGCTTAAAAAAAAGGTGTTAGAAGGTGAAAACTCGAAATAGCCCCCGAACATCCCCGTGGGTGGGACCAACACCACCCACGGGACCAATCTAACTCGTAGGAACTGACCATGCAGCCGCGGGACTCCCGATTCGAGAATACGATGGTAATTTGCATATTTCTAGATTTGGGCTAAAAAACACGGCGTTAGAGTGTGAAAACTCAAAACAACCCCTAAACGTCCCTCTGGGTGGCACCAACACCTCCCACGGTACCAATGTAACTCCTAGGAACTGAACACTCAGCCACGGGTCTTCCGGTTCGAGAATACAATGGTTATTTGCATATTTCTTGACTTTGGCTTAAAAACATAGCGTTAGAGGGTGAAAACTCAAAATATCCCCCGAACGGCCCCGTGGGTGGCACCAACACCTCTCACGGGAGCAATGTAACTCATAGGAACTGAACACTCAGCCATGGGTCTTTCGGTTTGAAAATATGATGGTAATTTGCATATTTCTAGACTTAGGCTCAAGAATATGGCGTTAGACGGTGAAAACTCAAAACAGCCCCCCAACGTCCCCGTGGGTGGAACCAACACCTCCCACGGGACCATTGTTACTCGTATGAACTGAGCACGTAGCCGCGGGTCTCCTAGTTTGAGAATACAATGATAATTTGCATATTTCAAGAATTAGGCTTAAAAACATGGCGTTAGAGGGTGAAAACTCAAAAAAGCCCCCGAACGTCCCCAAAGGTGGCACCAACTTATCCCACGGACCAATGTAACTCGTAGGAACTAACCATGTAGCCGCGGGTCTCCCGGTTTGAGAATACCACGGTAATTTTCATATTTCTAGATATAGGCTTAAAAACATGGCGTTAGAGGGTGAAAACTTGAAACAGCCCCGGAGCGGCCCCGTGGGTGGCACCAGCACCTCCCACGGCACCAATGTAACTCATAGAAACTGACCACACAGCCGCGGGTATCCCGGTTTGAGAATACGAAGGTCATTTGCATATTTCTAGTCTTAGGCTTAAAAACATAGCATTAGAGGGTGAAAACTCAAAATAGCCCCTGAACGGCCTCGTGGGTGGCTCCAACACCTCTCACGGGACCAATGTAACTCGTAGGAACTGACCACACAGCTGCGGGTCTCCCGATTTGATAATACGATGGTAATTTGTATATTTCTATACTTAGGTGTAAAAATATGTCGTTAGAGGATGAAAACTCAAAACAACACCCAACGTCCCCGTGGGAGGCACCAACACCTCTCACGGGACCACTGTAACTCGTAGGAACTGAGCACGTAGCCGCGGGTCTCCCGGTTTGAGAATACGATGATAATTTCCATATTTCTGGACTTAGGCTTAAAAACATGGGGTTAGAGGGTGAAAACACGAAAAAGCCCCTGAACGTCCCCGTAGGTGGCACCAACTTATCCCACGGACCAATGTAACTCGTAGGAACTGACCACGCAGCCGCGGGTCTCCGGGTTTGAGAATATGATGGTAATTTGCATATTTCTAGACATAGGCTTAAAAACATGTCGTTAGAAGGTGAAAACTCGAAATAGCCCCCGAACATCCTCGTGGGTGGGACCAACACCACCCACGGGACCAATCTAACTCGTAGGAACTGACCATGCAGCCGCGGGTCTCTCGGTTCGAGAATAGGATGGTAATTTGCATATTTCTAGATTTGGGCTCAAAAACATGGCGTTAGAGTGTGAAAACTCAAAACAACCCCCAAACGTCCCCGTGGGTGGTACCAACACCTCCCACGGGACCAATGTAACTCCTAGGAACTGAACACTCAGTCACGGGTCATCCAGTTTGAGAATACGATGGTTATTTGCATATTTTAGACTTAGGCTTAAAAACATAGCTTTAGAGGGTGAAAACTCAAAATAGCCCCCAAACGGCCCCGTGGGTGGCACCAACACCTCTCACGGGACCAATGTAACTCGTAGGAACTGACCACACATCTGCGGGTCTATCGATTTGAGAATACGATGGTAATTTGCATATTTCTATACTTAGACATAAAAAAATGGCGTTAGTGGATGAAAACTCGAAACAACCCCCCAACTTCCCCGTGGGTGGCACCAACACCTCCCACGGGACCATTGTAACTCGTAGGAACTGAGCACGCAGCCGCGGGTCTCCCGATTTGAGAATACGATGATAATTTGCATATTTCTAGACATAGGCTTAAAAACATGGCGTTAGAGGATGAAAACACAAAAAATCCCCCGAACGTCCCCGTAGGTGGCACCAACTTATCCCACGGACCAATGTAACTCGTAGGAACTGACCATGCAGCAGCGAGTCTCCTGGTTTGAGAATACCATGTTAATTTGCATATTTCTAGACATAGGCTTAGAAACATGGAGTTAGAGGATGAAAACTCGAAATAACCCTCGAACGTCCCCGTGGGTGGCACCAACACCTCCCGCGGGACCAATGTAACTCGTAGGATCTGACCACGCAGCCGCGGGTCTCCCGGTTCGAGAATATGACGGCAAATTGCATATTTCTATACTTATGCTTAAAAACATTTCGTTAGGGGGTGAAATCTCAAAAAAGCCCCCGAATGTCCCCGTGGGTGGCACCAAGACCTCCCACGGGACCACTGTAACTCGTAGGAACTGACGAAGCACCGTAAGTCTCCCAGTTGGAGAATACGATGGTAATTTGTATATTTCTAGACTTAGGCTTAAAAACATGGCGTTAGAGGTGAAACCTCAAAAAAGCCCCCGGACGGCCCCCTGGGTGGCACCAACACCTCCCACAGGATAAAAGTAAGTCGTAGGAACTGACCATGAAACCGCGGGTCTCCCGGTTTGAAAATACGACGGTAATTTGCGTATTTCTGGACTTAGGCTTAAAAACATGGTGTTAGAGGGTGAAAACTCGAAACATCCCTCGAACGTCTCTGTGGGTGGCACCAACACCTCCAACGGGACCAATGTAACTCGTAGGAACTGAACACTCACCCACGGGTTTTCCATTTTGAGAATACAACGGTAATTTGCATATTTCTAGACTTAGACTTAAAAATATGGCGTTAGAGGGAGAAAACTCGAAACAGCCCCCAAACGTCCCCGTGGGTGGCACCAACACCTCCCACGGGACCAATGTAACTCGCAGGAACTGACCATGCAGCCGCGGATCTCCCGGTTTAACAATACGGCGGTTATTAGCATATTTGTAGACCTAGGCGTAAAAACATGGCGTTAGAGGGTGAAAACTCGTAACAACCCCTGAACGGCCCCGTTGGTGGCACCAACACCTCCCACGAGACCATTGTAACTCGTAGGAACTGACCATGCATCCATGAATCTCCCGGTTTGAGAATATGTTGCTAATTTTTATATTTCTAAACTTAGGCTTAAAAACATGGCGTTAGAGGGTCAAAACTCGAAACAGCCCCCGAAAGGCCCCGTGGGTGGAACCAACACCTCCCACGGGACAAATGCAGCCCGTTGGAATTGACCACTCAGCCGCGGGTCTCCCAGTTTGAGAATACGATGGTAATTTTCATATTTCTAGACTTAGGCTTAAAAACATTTGCGTTAGAGGGTGAAAACTCGAAACAGCCCCCTAACGGCCCCGTGGGTGGCACTAACACCTCCCACGGGACCATTCTAACTCGTAGGAACTGACCACGCAGCCGCGGGACTTCTGATTTGAGAATATGTTGGTAATTTACATATATCTAGACTTGGGATTAAAAACATGGCGTTAGAGGGTGAAACCTCAAAACAGCCTCCGAACGACCCCGTGGGTGGCACCAACACCTCCCACGGGACCAATGTAACTCGCAGGAACTGACCACACAACGGAGAGTCTTTCGATTTGAGAATATAATGGTAATTTTCATATTTCTAGACTTAGGCTTAAAAATATAGCGTTAGAGTGTGAAAACTCCAAACAGCTAGCGAAAGGCCCCGTTGGTCGCACCAAAACCTCCCACGAGACTAACGTAACTCGTAGGAACTGACCACGCACCCGCGGGTCTCCCGATTTGAGAATACGACGATAATTGGCATATTTCTAGACTTAGGCTTAAAAATATGGTGTTAGAGGGTGAAAACTCGAAACAGCCCCCGAACGGTCCTATGGGTGGCACCAACACCTCCCACGGGGTCAATGTAACTCGTAGAAACCGACCAGGCAGTCGCGGGACTCCCGGTTTGAGAATATGATGGTAATTTTCATACTTCTAGACTTAGGCTTAAAAACATGGCGTTAGAGAGTGAAAACTCAAAACAGCCCCCAAACGGTCCCGTGGGTGGCACCAACACCTCCCACGGGACCAATGTAACTCGTAGGAACTGACCACACACCTGCGGGTCTCTCAATTTGAGAATATGATGGTAATTTGCATATTTTTATACTAAGGATTAAAAATATGGCGTTAGAGGGAGAGAACTCGAAAGAGTCCCCGAACATCCCCGTGGGTGGCACCAACACCTCCCACGGGACCAATGTAACTCATAAGAACTGACCACGTATCCGCGGGTCCCCCGGTTTGAGAATACGGCGGTAATTTATATATTTCTATACTTAGGCTTAAAAACATGGCGTTAGCGGATGAAAACTCGAAACAGCCTTCGAAAGTCCCCGTGGGTGGCCCCGACACCTCCCATGGGACCATTGTAACTCGTAGGAACTGACTATGCGGTAGCGGGTCTCCCGATTTGAGAATACGACGGTAATTTCCATATTTCTAGACTTAGGCTTAAAAATATGGCGTTAGAGGGTGAAAACTTGAAACAGCCCCCGAACGTTCCCGTGGGTGGTACCAACACCTCCCACGGGACCAATGTAACTCATAGGAACTTTTCATGCAGCCACGGCTCTCCCGGTTTGAGAATACGATGGTAATTTGCATATTTCTAGACTGAGGCTTAAAAATATGGCATTAGAGGGTGAAATCTCAAAACTTCCAGTGAACGGCCCCGTAGGTGGCACCAAAACCTCCCACGGGACAAATGTAACTCATAGGAATTGGCCACGCACTCGCGGGTCTCCCAGTTTGAGAATACGATGGTAATTTTTATATTTCAAGACTTAGTCTTAAAAACATCGTGTTAGAGGGTGAACACTCAAAACAGCCCCCGAAGGGCCCCGTGGGTGGTGCCAACACCTCCCACTGGACCAATGTAACTCGTAGGAATTGACCACTCAGCCGCGGGTCTCCCGGTTTGAGAATACGAAGATAATTTTCATATTTTGAGACTTAGTCTTAAAAATAGGGCGTTGGAGGGTGAAAACTCAAAACAACCCCCAAACGACCCCGTGGGTGGAACCAACACTCCCACGGGACCAATGTTACTCGTAGGAACTGACCACGCAGCCGCGGGTCTCCCGGTTTGAGAATACAATGATAATTTCCATATTTCTATACTTAGTCTTAATAACATGGGATTAGAGGGTGAAAACTCAAAATAGCCCCCGAACGTCCCCATGGGTGGCACCAACACCTCCCACGGGACCAATGTAACCCGTAGGAATTGACCACGTATCCGCGGGTCTCCCAGTTTTAGAATACGACGGTAATTTGCATATTTCTAGAATTAGACTTAAAAACATGGCGTTAGAGGGTGAAAACTCAAAATAGCCCCCGAACATCCCCGTGGGTTACACCAACACCTCCCTCGGGACCAATGTAAATCGTAGGAACTGACCACGTAGCCGCGGGTCTCCCGGTTTGAGAATACGACGATACTTTGCATATTTATAGACTTAGGCTTAAAAACATGGCGTTAGAGGGTGAAAACTCGTAACAACCCCCGAACGGTGTTGTGGGTGGCACCAACACCTCCCACGGGACCAATGTAACTCGTAGGAACTAACGACGCACCCGCAGGTCTCTCGGTTTGAGAATACGATGGAAATTTGCATATTTATAGACTTAGGCTTAAAAACATGTCGTTAGAGGGTGAAAACTCAAAATATCCCCCGAACGTCCCCGTGGGTGGCACCAACACCTCCCACGGGACCAATGTAACTCGTAGGAACATACCACGTATCTGCGGATCTCCCAGTTTGAGAATATGACGGTAGTTTGCATATTTCTAGATTTAGACTTAAATACATGGTGTTACAGTATGAAAACTCGAAATAGCCCCCGAATATCCCTGTGGGTGGCACCACACCTCCCACGGGACCAATGTAAATCGTAGGAACTGGCCACGCAGCCACGGGTCTCCCAATTTGAGAATACGACGATAATTGGCATATTTCTAGACTTAAGCTTAAAAACACGGCGTTAGAGGGTGAAAACTCAAAAAAGACCCCGAACGTCCCAATGGGTGTCACCAACACCTCCCACGGGACCATTGCAACTCATAGGAACTGACCACGCAGCAGCGGATCTCCTGGTTTAAGAATACGATGGTAATTTTCTTATTTCTAGACTTAGGCTTAAAAACACGGTGTTAGATGGTGAAAACTCAAAACAGCCCCCGAACGACCTCGTGGGTGTCACCAACACCTCCCACGGGACCAATGTAACTCGTAGGAACTGACCACTCTGTCGTGGGTCTCCCGGTTTTTGAATACGGTGGCAATTTACATATTTCTAGACTTAGTCTTAAAATCATGGCGTTAGAGGGTGAAAACTCATAACAACCACCGAACTTTACTGTGGGGGGCACTAACACCTCCCACGGGACCAATGTAACTCGTAGGAACTGACCACGCACCCGTAGGTCTCCCGATTTGAGAATACGATGGAAACTTGCATATTTCTAGACTTAGGCTTAAACACATGGCGTTAGAGGGTAAAAACTCGTAACAGCCCCCGAACGACGCCGTGGGTGGCAATAACACCTCCCACGGGACCAATGTAAATCCTAGGAATTGACCACTCAGCTGCGGGTCTCCCGGTTTGAGAATACGATGGTAATTTTCATATTTCTAGACTTAGTCTTAAAAACAAGGCGTTGGAGGGTGAAAACTCCAAACAGCCCCCGAACGGCCCCGTGTGTGGCACGAACACTCCCACGGGACCAATGTTACTCATATGAACTGATCATGCAGCCGCGGGTCACCCGGTTTGAGAATACGATGATAATTTTCATATTTCTAGTCTTAGTCTTAAAAACATGGCGTTAGAGGGTGAAAACTCAAAATAGCCCCCCAACATCCCCGTGGGTGGCACCAACACCTCCCACGGGACCAATGTAACTCATAGGAAGTGAACACGTATTCGCGGGTCTCCCAGTTTAAGAATACGACCGTAATTTGCATATTTCTAGACTTAAACTTAAAAACATGGCGTTAGAGGGTGAAAACTCGAAACAGCACCCGAACATCCCCGTGGGTGGCACCACACCTCCCACGGGACCAATGTAAATCGTAGGAACTGACCACGAAGCCGCGGGTGTCCCAATTTGAGAATACGATGATAATTGGCATATTTCGAGACTTAGGCTTAAAAACATGGCGTTTGAGGGTGAAAAATCAAAACATCCCCCGAACGTCCCTATGGGTGTCACCAACACCTCCCACGGGACCATTGCAACTCATAGGAACTGAGCACGCAGCAGTGGATCTTCTGGTTTGAGAATTCGATGGTAATTTTCATATTTCTAGACTTAGGTTTAAAAACATGGTGTTAGATGGTGAAAACTCAAAACAGCCCCCGAACGGCCCCGTGGGTGGCACCAACACCTCCCACGGGACCAATGTAACTCGTAGGAACTGACCACTCAGCCGCGGGTCTCCCAGTTTTTGAATATGATGGTAATTTACCTATTTCTAGGCTTAGGCTTAAAATCATGGCGTTAAAGGGTGAAAAATCGAAACAGCCCCCGAACGGCCCTGTGGGTGGCACTAAAACCTCCCCTGGGATCAATGTAACTCGTAGGAACCGACCAGGCAGTCGCGGGACTCCCGGTTTGAGAATATGATGGTAATTTTCATACTTCTAGACTTAGGCTCCAAAACATGGCGTTAGAGGGTGGAAACTCGAAACAGCCCGCGAACGGTCCCGTGGGTGGCACCAACACCTCCCACGGGACCAATGTAACTCGTAGGAACGGACCACGCACCCGCGGGTCTCCGAGTTTGATAATATGATGGTAATTTTCATATTTCTAGACTTAGGCTTAAAAACATGGCGTTAAAGGATGAAAACTCAAAATAGCCCGCAAACGGCCCGTGGGTGGCACGAACACCTCCCACGGGACCAATGTAACTTGAAGTTACTAACCACACAGCCACGGGTCTCCCAGATTGAGAATACGATGGTAATTTGCATATTTCTAGACTTAGGCTTAAAAACATGGCGTTAGAGGGAGAAAACTTGAAAGAGTCCCCAAACGTCCCCTGGGTGGCTCGAACACCTCCCACGGGACCAATGTAACTCGTAAGAACTGACCACGCAGCCGCGGGTCTCTCGGTTTGAGAATACGATGATAATTTGCATATTTCTAGACTTAGGCTTAAAAACATGGCGTTAGAGGGTGAAAATACGAAAAAGCCCCTGAACGTCCCCGTAGGTGGCACCAACTTATCCCACGGGCCATTGTGACTCGTTGGAACTGACCAAGAAGTCGCGGGTCTCCCGGTTTGAGAATATAATGGTAAGTTTCATATTTCTATACATAGCCTTAAAAATATGGCGTTAGAGGGTGAAAACTCAAAACAGCCCCCGAACGGCCCCGTGGGTGGTACCGACACCTCCCACTGGACCAATGTAACTCGTAGTAACTAACAACTCAATCGCGGGTCTCCCAGTTTGAGAATACGACAGTAATTTGCATATTTCTGGACATAGGCTTAAAAACATGGTGTTAGAGGGTGAAAACTCGAAACAGCCCCTCAACGTCCCCGTGGGTGGCACCATCACCTCCCACGGGACCATTACAACTCATAGGAACAGAGCACACTGCCGCGGGTCTCCCGATTTTAGAATACAACAATAATTTCCATATTTCTAAACTCAGGCTTAAAAACATGGCGTTAGAGGGCGAAAACTCAAAAAATCCCCCGAACGTCCCCGTAGGTGGCACCAACTTATCCCACGGGACCAATGTAACTCGTAGGAATTGACCACACAGCTGCGGGTCTCCCAGTTTGAGAATACGATGCTAATTTGCATATTTCTAGACTTTGGTTTAAAAACATGACGTTAGGGGGTGAAAACGCGAAACAGCCCCCGAGAGTGGCACCAACACCTCTCACGGGACAAATAAAACTCGTAGGAACTGACCACGCAGCCGCATGTCTCCCAATTTGAGAATACAATGGAAATTTGCATATTTCTAGACTTAGGCTTAAAAATATGGTGTTAGAGGGTGAAAACTCATAACAACCCCCGAACGGGGTCATGGGTGGCACCAACACCTCCCACGGGACCAATGTAACTCGTAGGAACTAACCACTCAGCCGCGGGTCTTCCGGTTCGAGAATATGACCGTAATTTGAATATTTCTAGACTTAGGCTTAAAAGAGGCGTTAGAGGGTGAAAAATCAAAACAGCCCCCGAACGTCCCTATGGGTGGCACCAACACCTCCCATGGGACCATTGCAACTCGTAGGAACATACCACGCAGTCGCGGGTCTCCCGATTTGAGAATACGACGATAATTTATATATTTATAGACTTAGGCTTAAAAACATGGCGTTAGAGGGTGAAAACTCGAAATAGCCCCCGAACGGTCCTGTGGGTGGCACCAACACCCGTCATGGGACCAATGTAACTCGTAGGAACGGACCACGCCCCCGCGGGTCTCCCAGTTTGATAATACGATGGAATTTTCATATTTCTAGACTTATGCTTAAAAACATGGCGTTAGAGGATGAAAACTTAAAACAACCCCCAAACGGCCCGTGGGTGGCACCAACACCTCCCACGGGACCAGTGTAACTTCAAGTAAGTGACCACACCGCAACGGGTCTCCCAGATTTAGAATACGATAGTAATTTGCATATTTTTAGACTTAGGCTTAAAAATAAAGCGTTAGAGGGAGAAAACTCGAAAGAGTCCCCGAACATCCCCGTGGGTGGCTCCAACACCTCCCACGGGACCAATGTAACTCGTAAGAACTGACCATGCAGCCGCGAGTCTCTCAGATTGAGAATACGACGGTAATTTTCATATTTCACGACTTAGGCTTAAAAACATGGCTTTAGAGGGAGAAAACTCGAAACAGCCCCTGAGCATCCCCGTGGGTGGCACCACAACTCCCACGGGACCAATGTAAATCATAGGAACTGACCACGCAGCCGCGGGTCTCCCGATTTGAGAATACGATGATAATTGGCATATTTCTAGACTTAGGCTTAAAAACATGGCGTTAGAGGTTGAAAACTCGAAACAACCCCCAAACGGCCGTGTGGGTTGCACCAACACCTCCCAAGGGATCAATGTAACTCGTGGGAACCGACCAGGCATTCACGGGGCTCTCGGTTTGAGAATATGATGTTAATTTTCATACTACTACACTTAGGCTTAAAAACATGGCGTTAGAGAGTGAAAACTCAAAACAGCCCCCGAACGGTCCCTTCGGTGGCACCAACACCTCCCACGGGACCAATGTAACTCGTAGAAACTGACCACGCACCCGCGGGTCTCCCAGTTTCATAATACGATGGTAATTTTCATATTTTTAGACTTAGGCTTAAAAACATGGCGTTAAAGGATGAAAACACAAAACAGCCCCCAAATGGCCCGTGGGTGGCACCAACACCTCCCACGGGACCAATGTAACTTGAAGTAACTGACCACACAGGTACGGGTCTCCCAGATTGAGAATACGATGGTAATTTACATATTTCAAAACTTAGGCTTAAAAACATGGCGTTAGAGGGAGAAAACTTGAAAGAGTCCCCGAACGTCCCCGTGGGTGGCTCCAACACCTCCCACGGGACCAATCTAACTCGTAAGAACTGACCACGCAGCCGCGGGTCTCTCGGTTTGAGAATACGATGGTAATTTGTATATTTCTAGACTTAGGCATAAAAACATGTCCTTAGAGGGCGAAAACTCGAAACATCCCCCGAACGACCTCGTGGGTGGGACCAACACCTCCCACGGGACCAATGTAACTCGTAGGAACTGACCACGTAGCCGCGGGTCTCCCGATTTGAGAATACCATGGTAGTTTGCATATTTTTAGAATTATGCAAAAAAACATGGCGTTAGGGGGTGAAAACTCGAAAAAAACCCCGAACATCCTCCATGGTGTCACCAACACCTCCCACGGGCCATTGTGACTCGTGGGAACTGACAAGAAGCCGCGGGTCTCCCGGTTCGAGAATACAATGGTAATTTTCATATTTCTACACATAGCCTTAAAAATATGGCGTTAGAGGGTGAAAACTCGAAACAGCCCCCGAACGGCCCTATGGGTGGTACCGACACCTCCCACTGGACCAATGTAACTCGTAGTAACTGACCACTCAGCCGCGGGTCTCCCTGTTTGATAATACGATAGTAATTTGCATATTTCTGGACTTAGGCTTAAAAACATGGCATTAGGGGGAGAAAACTCGAAAAAGCCCCCGAACGTCCCTGTGGGTGTCACCAACACCTCCCACGGGCCATTGTGACTCGTTGGAACTGACAAGAAGCCGCGGGTCTCCCGATTTGTGAATACAATGGCAATTTTCATATTTCTATACATAGCCTTAAAAACATGGCGTTAGAGGGTGAAAACTCGAAATAGCCCCCGAACGGCCACGTGGGTGGTACCGACACCTCCCACTGGACCAATGTAACTCGTAGGAACTGACCACTCAGCCGCGGGTCTCCCGGTTTGAGAATACGATAGTAATTTTCATATTCCTAGACTTAGGCTTAAATACATGGTGTTGGAGGGTGAAAAATCGAAACAACCCCTCAACGTCCCCGTGGGAGGGACCATCACCTCCCACGGGACCATTTCAACTTGTAGGAATAGAGCACGCTGCCGCGGTTCTCTCGATTTTAGGATACAACAATAATTTGCATATTTCTAGACTTAGGCTTAAAAACATGGCGTTAGAGGGCGAAAACTCAAAAAGTCCCCCGAACGTCCCCGTAGGTGGCACCAACTTATCCCACGGGACCAATGTAACTGGTAGGAATTGACCACACAGCTGCTGGTCTCCCAGTTTGAGAATACGATGCTAATTTGCATATTTCTAGACTTTGGTTTAAAAACATGGTGTTAGGGGGTGAAAACTCGAAACAGCCCCCGAGGGTGGCACCAACACCTCTCACGGGACAAATAAAACTCGTAGGAACTGACCACGCAGCCGAATGTCTCCCAATTTGAGAATATAACAGAAACTTGCATATTTTTAGACTTAGGCTTAAAAATATGGTGTTAGAGGGTGAAAACTCGTAACAACCCCCGAACGGTGTCGTGGGTGGCACCAACACCTCCCACGGGACCAATGTAACTCGTAAGAACTAACCACTCAGCCGCAGGTCTTCCGGTTCGAGAATACGACGATAATTTGAATATTTCTAGACTTAGGCTTAAAAAAAGGCGTTAGAGGGTGAAAACTCAAAACAACCCCTGAACGTCCCTGTGGGTGGCACCAACACCTCCCATGGGACCATTGCAACTCGTAGGAACTGACCACGCAGCCGCGGGTCTCCCGATTTGAGAATACGACGATAATTTATATATTTCTAGACTTAGGCTTAAAAACATTGCGTTAGAGGGTGAAAACTCGAAATAGGCCCCGAACAGTCCTGTGGGTGGCACCAACACCCGTCATGGGACCAATGTAACTCGTAGGAACGGACCACGCACCCGCGGGTCTCCTAGTTTGATAATACGATGGAATTTTCATATTTCTAGACTTATGCTTAAAAACATGGCGTTAGAGGATGAAAACTTAAAACAACCCCCAAACGGCCTGTGGGTGGCACCAACACCTCCCACGGGACCAGTGTAACTTCAAGTAACTGACCACACAGCAACGGGTCTCCCAGATTGAGAATACGATAGTAATTTGCATATTTCTAGACTTAGGCTTAAAAACAAGCCGTTAGAGGGAGAAAACTCGAAAGAGTCACCGAACATCCCCGTGGGTGGCTCCAACACCTCCCACGGGACCAATGTAACTCGTAAGAACTGACCACGCGGCCCCGGGTCTCTCAGTTTGAGAATACGACGGTAATTTGCATATTTCTCGACTTAGGCTTAAAAAGATGGCTTTAGAGGGCGAAAACTCGAAACAGCCCCTGAGCATCCCCGTGGGTGGCACCACAACTCCCACGGGACCAATGTAAATCATAGGAACTGACCACGCATCCGCGGGTCTCCCGATTTGAGAATACAACGATAATTGGCATATTTCTAGACTTAGGCTTAAAAGCATGGCGTTAGAGGTTTAAAACTCGAAACAGCCCCCAAACGACCGTGTGGGTGGCACCAGCACCTCCCACGGGATCAATGTAACTCGTAGGAACCGACCAGGCAGTCATGGGGCTCTCCGTTTAAGAATGTGATGTTAATTTTCATACTTCTACACTTAGGCTTAAAAACATGGCATTAAAGAGTGAAAAATCAAAATTGCCCCCGAACGTTCCCGCGGGTGGCACCAACACCTCCCACGGGACCAATGTAACTCGTAGGAACTGACCACTCACCCGCGGGTCTCCCAGTTTCATAATACGATCGTAATTTTCATATTTCTAGACCTAGGCTTAAAAACATGGCGTTAAAGGATGAAAACACAAAACAGCCCCCAAACGGCCCGTGGGTGGCACCAACACCTCCCACGGGACCAATGTAACTTGAAGTAACTGACCACACAGGTACGGGTCTCCCAGATTGAGAATACGATGGTAATTTACATATTTCAAGACTTAGGCTTAAAAACATGGCGTTAGAGGGAGAAAACTCGAAGGAGTCCCTGAACGTCCCCGTGGGTGGCTCCAACACCTCCCACGGGACCATCTAACTCGAAAGAACAGACCATGCAGCCGCGGGTCTCTCGGTTTGAGAATACGATGGTAATTTGTATATTTCTAGACTTAGGCATAAAAACATGGCCTTAGAGGGCAAAAACTCGAAACAGCCCCTGAACGACCCCGTGGGTGGGACCAACACCTCCCACGGGACCAATGTAACTCGTAGGAACTGACCACGCAGCCGCGGGTCTCCCGATTTGAGAATACGATGGTAGTTTGCATATTTTTAGACTTATGCTTAAAAACATGGTGTTAGGGGGTGAAAACTCGAAAAAGCCCCCGAACATCCTCGTGGGTGTCACCAACACCTCCCACGGGCCATTGTGACTCGTTGGAACTGACAAGAAGCCGCGTGTCTCCCGGTTTGAGAATACAATGGTAATTTTCATATTTCTACACATAGCCTTAAAAACACGGCGTTAGAGGGTGAAAACTCGAAACAGCCCCCGAACGGCCCCATGGGTGGTACCAACACCTCCCACTGGACCAATGTAACTCGTAGGAACTGACCACTAAGCCGCGGGTCTCCCTGTTTGAGAATACGACAGTAATTTGCATATTTCTGGACTTAGACTTAAAAACATGGAATTAGGGGGTGAAAACTCGAAAAAGCCCCCGAACGTCCCCGTGGGTGTCACCAACACCTCCCACGGGCCATTGTGACTCGTTGGAACTGACAAGAAGCCGCGGGTCTCCCAGTTTGTGAATACAATGGTAATTTTCATATTTCTATACATAGCCTTAAAAACATGGTGTTAGAGGGTGAAAACTCGAAACTGCCCCCGAACGGCCACGTTGGTGGTACCGACACCTCCCACTAGACCAATGTACCTCGTAGTAACTGACCACTCAGCCGTGGGTCTCCCGGTTTGAGAATACGATAGGAATTTTCATATTTCTGGGCTTACTCTTAAAAACATGGTGTTAGAGGGTGAAAACTCGAAACAACCCCTCAACGTCCCCGTGGGTGGCACCATCACCTCCCACGGGACCATTTCAACTCGTAAGAACAGAGCACATTACCGCGGGTCTCCCGGTTTTAGAATACGATGATAATTTGCATATTTCTAGACTTAGGCTTAAAAACATGGCGTTAGAGGGTGAACACTTAAAAAATCCCCCGAATGTCCCTGTAGGTGGCTCCAACTTATCCCACGAGACCAATGTAACTCGTTGGAATTGACCACACTGCTGCGGGTCTCCCAGTTTGAGAATACAATGCTAATTTGCGTATTTCTAGACTTAGGTTTAAAAACATGGCTTTAGGGGGTGAAAACTCGAAACACCCCCCAAACGTCCCCGTGGGTGGATCCAACACCTCTCACAGGACCAATAAAACTCGTAGGAACTGACCACGCAGCCGCAGGTCTCCCAATTTGAGAATACAACGAAAATTTGCATATTTCTAAACTTAGGATTAAAAACATGGTGTTAGATGGTGAAAACTCGTAACAACCCTGAACAGTGTCGGGGGTGGCACCAACACCTCCCACGGGACCAATGTAACTCGTAGGAACTGACCAGTCAACCGCGGGTCTTCCGGTTCGAGAATACGATGGTAATTTGAATATTTCTAGACTTAGGCTTAAAAAAATGGAGTTAGAGGGTGAAAACTCAAAATAGCCCTCGAACGTCCCTGTGGGTGGCACCAACACCTCCCACGGGACCATTGCAACTCGTAGTAACTGACCACGCAGCAGCGGGTCTCCTAGTTTGAGAATACGATGCTAATTTCCATATTTCTATACTTAGGCTTAAAAACATGGCGTTAGAGTTCGAAAACTCAAAACAGCCCCCAAACGTCCCCGTGGGTGGCACGAACACTCCCACGGGACCAATGTTACTCCTAGGAACTGACTATGCTGCTGCGGGTCTCTCGGTTAGAGAATACGATTATAATTTTCATATTTCTAGACTTAGTCTTAAAAACATATCGTTAGAGGGTAAAAACTCAAAATAGCCCACGAACGTCTCCGTGGGTGGCACCAACACCTCCCACGGGACCAATGTAACTCGTAGGAACTGACCACGTATCCACTGGTCTCCTAGTTTGAGAATACGATGGTAATTTGCATATTTCTAGACTTAGACTTAAAAACATGGCGTTAGAGTGTGAAAACTTGAAACATCCCCCAAACATTCCCGTGGGTCTCACCACACCTCCCATGGGACCAATGTAAATCGTAGGAACTGACCACGCAGCCGCGGGTCTCCCGATTTGAGAATACGACGATAATTGGCATATTTCTAGACTTAGGCTTAAAAACATGGCGTTACAGGGTGAAAACTCAAAACAGCCCCCGAACGTCCCTGTGGGTGTCACCAACACCTCCCACGGGACCATTGCAACTCGTAGGAACTGACCACACAGCAGCGGATATCCTGGTTCGAGAATATGATGGTAATTTGCATATTTCTATACTTTGGCTTAAAAACATGGTGTTGGATGGTGAAAACTCAAAACAGCCCCCGAACGGCCCTGGGGGTGGTACCAACACCTCCCTCGGGACCAATGTAAGTCATAGGAACTGACCACTCTACCGCGGGTCTCCCAGTTTTAGAATACGACTGTAATTTACATATTTCTAGACTTAGGCTTAAAAACATGGAGTTAGAGGGTGAAAACTCTAAACAGCCCCCAAACGGCCCTGTGGGTGGCACCAACACCTCCCACGGGATCAATGTAACTCGTAGGAACCGACCAGGCAGTCGCGGGACTCCCGGTTTGAGAATATGATGGTAATTTTCATACTTCTACACTTACGCTTAAAAACATGGCATTAGAGGGTGAAAACTCGCAACAGCCCCCGAACGGTCCCGTGGGTGGCACCAACACCTCCCACAGGACCAATGTAACTCGTAGGAACGGACCACGCACCCGCGGGTCTCCCAGTTTGATAATACGATGGTAATTTTCATATTTCTAGACTTAGGCTTAAAAATATGGCGTTAAGGGATAAAAACTCAAAAAGGCCCCCAAACGGCCCGTGGGTGGCACCAACACCTCCCACGGGACCAATGTAACTTGAAGTAACTGACCACACAGCCACAGGTCTCCTACATTGAGAATACGATGGTAATTTTCATATTTCTAGACTTAGGCTTAAAAAGATGGCGATAGAGGTAGAAAACTCGAAAGAGTCCCCGAATGTCCCCGTGGGTGGCTCCAACACCTCCCACTGGACCAATGTAACTCGTAAGAACTGACCACGCAGCCGCGGGTCTCTCGATTTGAGAATACGACGGAAATTTGCATATTTCTAGACTTAGGCTTAAAAACATGGCATTAGAGGGCGAAAACTCGAAATCGCGCCCGAACGACCCCGTGAGTGGGACCAACACCTCCCACGGGACCAATGTAACTCGTAGGAACTGACCATGCAGCCGTGGGTCTCCCGATTTGAGAATACGACGGTAGTTTGCATATTTCTAGACTTAGGCATAAAAACATGGCGTTAGAGGGCGAAAACTCAAAACATCCCCCGAACGACCCCGTGGGTGGCACGAACACTCCCACGAGACCAATGTTACTCGTAGGAACTGACCATGCAGCCGCGGGTCTACCACTTTGAGAATACGATAATAATTTACATATTTCTAGACTTAGTCTTAAAAACATGGCGTTAGAGGGTGAAAACTCCAAATAGCCCCTGAATGTCCCTATGGGTGGCACCAACACCTCCCACGGGACCATTGCAACTCGTAGGAACTGACCACGCAGCAGCGGGTCTCCTAGTTTGAGAATACGATTGTAATTTGCATATTTTTAGACTTAGGCTTAAAAACATGGCGTTAGAGGGAGAAAACTCGAAACATCCCCCGAACGACCCCGTGGGTGGCACGAACACTCCCACGGGGCCAATGTTACTCGTAGGAACTGACCATGCAGCCGCGAGTCTCCCTCTTTGAGAATACGATGGTAATTTGCATATTTCTAGAGTTAGGCTTAAAAACATGGCATTAGAGGGAGAAAACTCGAAAGAGTCCCCGAACGTCCCCGTGGGTGGCTCCAACACCTCCCACGGGACCAATGTAACTCGTAAGAACTGACCACGCAGCCGCGGGTCTCTAGGTGTGAGAATATGACGGTAATTTGCATACTTCTAGACTTAGGCTTAAAAACATGGCGTTAGAGTGCAAAAACTCGAAACAGCCCCCGAACCACCCCGTGGGTGGGACCAACACCTCCCACGGGTCCAATGTAACTCGTAGGAACTAACCACACAGCCACAGGTCTCCCAATTTGAGAATACGATGGTAATTTTATTATTTCTAGACTTAGGCTTAAAAAAAGGGCGTTAGAGGGTGAAAACTCGAAACAACCCCCAAACGGTCCCGTGGGTGGCACCAACACCTCCCACAGGACGAATGTAACTCGTAGGAACGGACCACGCACCCGCGGGTCTCCCAGTTTGATAATACGATGGTAATTTTCATATTTCTCGACTTAGGCTTAAAAACATGGCGTTAAAGGATGAAAACTCAAAACAACCCCCAAATGGCCCGTGGGTGGCACCAACACCTCCCACGGGACCAATGTAACTTGAAGTAACCTACCACATAGCCACGGGTCTCCCAGATTGAGAATAATATGGTAATTTCCATATTTCTAGACTTAGGCTTAAAAATATGACGTTATAGGGAGAAAACTCGAAAGAGTCCCCAAACGTCCCCGTGGGTGGCTCCAACACCTCCCACGGGACCAATGTAACTCGTAAGAACTGACCACGCAGCCGCGGGTCTCTCGGTTTCAGAATACGACGGTAATTTATATATTTCTAGACTTAGGCTTAAAAACATGGCGTTAGACGGCGAAATCTCGAAACAGCCCCCGAACGACCCCGTGGGTGGGACCAACACCTCCCACGGGACCAATGTAACTCGTAGGAACTGACCACGCAGGCATGGGTCTCCCAATTTGAGAATACAATGGTAGTTTGCATATTTTTAGACTTATGCTTAAAAACATGGCGTTAGGGGGTGAAAACTCAAAAAAGCCCATGAACGTCCCCGTGGGTGCCACCAACACCTCCCACGGGCCATTGTGACTCGTTGGAACTGACAAGAAGCCGCGGGTCTTCCGGTTTGAGAATACAATGGTAATTTTCATATTTCTATACATAGCCTTAAAAAATGGCGTTAGAGGGTGAAAACTCGAAACAGACCCCGAACGGCCCCGTGGGTGGTATCGACACCGCCCACAGGACCAATGTAACTCGTAGGAACTGACCACTCAGCCGCGGGTCTCCTGATTTGAGAATATGCCAGTAATTTTCATATTTATGGACTTAGGCTTAAAAACATGGTGTTAGAGGGTGAAAACTCGAAACAACCCCTCAACGTCCCCGTGGGTGGCACAATCACCTCCCACGGGACCATTACAACTCGTAGGAATAGGGCACGCTACCGCGGGTCTCCCGGTTTTGGAATACAACGATAATTTGCATATTTCTAGACTTAGGCTTAAAAACATGGCATTAGAGGGTGAAAACTCGAAAAATCCCCCGAACGACCCCGTAGATGGCAAAAAACTTATCCCACGGGATGAATGTAACTCGAAGGAATTGACCACACAGCTGCGGGTCTCCCAGTTTGAGAATATGATGCTAATTTGCATATTTCTAGACTTCGGTTTAAAAACATGGCGTTAGGGGGTGAAAACTCGAAACACCCCCCGAACGTCCCTGTGGGTGGCACCAACACCTCTCAGTGGACCAATAAAACTCGTAGGAACTGACCATGCAGCCACAGGTCTCCCAATTTGAGAATACCACGGAAATTTGCATATTTCTAGACATAGGCTTAAAAACCTGGTGTTAGAGGGTGAAAACTCATAACAACCCCCAAACGGCGCCGTGGGTGGCACCACACCTCCCACGGGACCAATGTAACTCGTAGGAACTGACCACTCAACCGCGGGTCTACTGGTTTGAGAATATGATGGTAATTTGAATATTTCTAGACTTAGGTTTAAAAAAATGGCATTATATTGTGAAAACTCAAAATAGCCCCCGAACGTCCCTGTGGGTGGCACCAACACCTCCCACGGGACCATTGCAACTCGTAGGAACTGACCACGCAGCAGCGGGTCTCCTAGTTTGAAAATACGATGGTAATTTGCATATTTCTAGACTTAGGCTTAAAAACATGGCGTTAGAGGGCAAAAACTCAAAACATCCCCCGAACGGCCCCGTGGGTGGCACGAACGCTCCCACGGGACCAATGTTACTCGTAGGAACTGACCATGCAGCCGCGGGTCTCCCAATTTGACAATATGATGATAATTTACGTATTTCTATACTTAGTCTTAAAAATATGGCTTTAGAGGGTGAAAAATCAAAATAACCCCCGAACGTTCCCGGGGGTGGCACCAACACCTCCCACGGGACCAATGTAAATCGTAGGAACTGACCACGTATCCACGGGTCTCCCAGTTTGAGAATACGACGGTAAGTTGCATATTTCTAGACATAGACATAAAAACATGGCCTTAGAGGGTGAAAACTAGAAACACCCCCCGAACGTCCCTGTGGGTGTCACCAACACCTCCCACGGGACCATTGCAACTCGTAGGAACTGACCACGCAGCAACGGATCTACTGGTTTAAGAATACGGTGGTAATTTTCATATTTCTAGACTTAGGCTTAAAAACATGGTGTTAGATGGTGAAAACTCAAAACAGCCCCTGAAAGGCCCTGTGGGTGGCACCAACACCTCCCACTGGACTAATGTAACTCGTATCAACTCACCACTCTACCGCGGGACTCCCGGTTTAAGAATACGACTGTTATTTACATATTTATAGACTTAGGCTTAAAAGCATGGCATTAGAGGGTGAAAACTCGAAACATCCCCCGAACGGCCCCGTGGGTGGGACCAACACCTCCCACGGGACCAATGTAACTCGTACGAACTGACCATGCAGCCGCGCGTCTCCCGATTTGAAAATACGATGGTAGTTTGCATATTTTTAGACTTATGCTTAAAAACATGGCGTTAGGGGGTGAAATCTCGAAAAAGCCTCTGAACGTCCCCGTGGGTGTCACCAACACCTCCCACGGGACATTGTGACTCGTTGGAACAGACAAGAAGATGCGGGTCTCCCGGTTTGAGAACACAATGGTAATTTTCATATTTCTTTACATATCCTTAAAAACATGGCGTTAGAGGGTGAAAACTCAAAACAGCCCCCGAACGTCCCTGTGGGTGGCACCAACACCTCCCACGGGACCATTGCAACTCGTAGGAACTGACCACACAGCAGCGGGTCTCCTAGTTTGAGAATACGATGGTAATTTGCATATTTCTAGACTTAGGCTTAAAAACATGGCGTTAGGGGGAGAAAACTCAAAACATCCCCCGAACGACCCCGTGGGTGGCACGAACACTCCCACGGGACAAATGTTACTCGTAGGAACTGACCATGCAGCCGCGGGTCTCCCTCTTTGAGAATACGATGGTAATTTGCATATTTCTAGAGTTAGGCTTAAAAACATGGCATTAGACGGAGAAAACTCGAAAGTGTCCCCGAACGTCCCCGTGGGTGGCTCCAACACCTCCCACGGGACCAATGTAACTAGTAAGAACTGACCACGCAGCCGCGTGTCTCTCGATTTGGGAATATGACGGTAATTTGCATATTTCTAGACTTAGGCTTAAAAACATGGAGTTAGAGTGCAAAAACTCGAAACATCCCCTGAACGACCTCATGGGTGGGACCAACACCTCCTACGGGACCAATGTAACTCGTTGGAACTAACCACGCAACCGTAGGTCTCCCAATTTGAGAATACGATGGTAATTTGATTATTTCTAGACTCAGGCTTGAAAAAATGGCGTTAGAGGGTGAAAAATCAAAATAGCCCCCGAACGTCCCCGTGGGTGGCACCAACACCTCCCACAGGACCATTGCATCTCGTAGGAACTGACCACGCAGCAGCGGATCTCCTAGTTTGATAATACGATGGTAATTTGCATATTTCTAGACTTAGGCTTAAAAACATGGCGTTAGAGGGCGAAAACTCAAAACATCCCCCGAACGGCCTCGTGGGTGGCACGAACAGTCCCACGGGACCAATGTTACTCGTAGGAACTGACCATGCAGCCGCGGGTCTCCCGCTTTGAGAATACAATGATAATTTGCATATTTCTAGACTTAGTCTTAAAACATGGCGTTAGAGGGTGAAAACTCAAAATAGCTCCCGAATGTCCCCGTGGGTGGCACCAACACCTCCCACGGGACCAATGTAAATCGTAGGAACTGACCACGCAGCCTCGGGTCTCCCAATTTGAGAATACGATGATACTGGCATATTTCTAGACTTAGGCATAAAAACATGGTGTTAGAGGGTGAAAACTCGAAAATGCCCCCGAACGACCCTATGGGTGGCACCAACACCTCCCACGGGGTCAATATAACTCGTAGGAACCGACCAGGCAGTCGCGGGACTCCCGATTTAAGAATACGATGGTAATTTTCATACTTCTAGACTTAGGCTTAAAAACATGGCGTTAGAGAGTGAAAACTCAAAACAGCCCCCAAACGGTCCCGTGGATGGCACCAACACCTCCCACGGGACCAATGTAACTCGTAGGAACGGACCACGCACCCGCGGGTCTCCCAGTTTAATAATATGATGGTAATTTTCATATTTCTCAACTTAGGCTTAAAAACATGGCGTTAAAGGATGAAAACTCAAAACAACCCCCAAATGGCCCGTGGGTGGCACCAACACCTCCCACGGGACCAATGTAACTTGAAGTAACTTACCACATAGCCACGGGTCTCCCAGATTGAGAATAATATGGTAATTTCCTTATTTCTAGACTTAGGCTTATAAATATGGCGTTAGAGGGAGAAAACTCGAAAGAGTCCCCGAATGTCCCCGTGGGTAGCTCCAACACCTCCCACGGGACCAATGTAACTCAAAAGAACTGACCACATAGCCGCGGGTCTCTCGGTTTAAGAATACAACGGTAATTTGTATATTTTTAGACTTAGGCTTAAAAACATGGCGTTAGACGGCGAAATCTCGAAACAGCCCCCGAACGACTCCGTGGGTAGCACCAACACCTCCCACGGGACCAATGTAACTTGTAGGAACTGACCACGCAGGCGTGGGTCTCCCGATTTGAGAATACAATGGTAGTTTGCATATTTTTAGACTTATCCTTAAAAACATGGCGTTAGGGGGTGAAAACTCGAAAAAGCCCCCGACCGTCCCCGTGGGTGTCACCAACACCTCCCACGGGCCATTGTGACTCGTTGGAACTGATAAGAAGCCGCGGGTCTCCCGGTTTGAGAATACAATGGTAATTTTCATATTTCTATACATAGCCTTAAAAAAATGGCGTTAGAGGGTGAAAACTCGAAACAGACCCCGAACGGCCCCGTGGGTGGTACCGACACCTCCCACTGGACCAATGTAACTCGTAGGAACTGACCACTCAGTAGCGGGTCTCCTGATTTGAGGATACAACAGTAATTTGCATATTTATGGACTTAGGCTTAAAAACATGGTGTTAGAGGGTGAAAACTCGAAACAGCCCCTGAACGTCCCCGTGGGTGGCACAATCACCTCCCACGGGACCATTACAACTCGTAGGAACAGGGCACGCTGCCGCGGGTCTCCCGATTTTAGAATACAATGATAATTTGCATATTTCTAGACTTAGGCTTAAAAACATGGCGTTAGAGGGTGAAAACTCGAAAAATCCCCCGAACGGCCCTGTAGGTGGCAAAAAACTTATCCCACGGGACGAATGTAACTCGAAGGAATTGACCACACAGCTGCGGGTCTCCCAGTTTGAGAAGACGATGCTAATTTGCATATTTCTAGACTTAGGTTTAAAAACATGGCGTTAGGGGGTGAAAACTCGAAACACCCCCCCGAACGTCCCTGTGGGTGGCACCAACACCTCTCACTGGACTAATAAAACTCGGAGGAACTGACCATGCAGCCGCAGGTCTCCCAATTTGAGAATACCATAGAAATTTGCATATTTCTAGACATAGGCTTAAAAACATGGTGTTAGAGGGTGAAAACTCGTAATAACCCCCAAACGGCGCCGTGGGTGGCACCAACACCTCCCACGGGACCAATGTAACTCGTAGGAACTGACCACTCAACCGCGGGTCTACTAGTTCGAGAATATGATGGTAATTTGAATATTTCTAGACTTAGGTTTAAAAAAATGGCGTTAGAGGTTGAAAACTCAAAACAGCCCCCGAACGTCCCTGTGGGTGGCACCAACACCTCCCACGGGACCATTGCAACTCGTAGGAACTGACCACGCAGCAGCGGGTCTCCTAGTTTGAGAATACGATGGTAATTTGCATATTTCTAGACTTAGGCTTAAAAATATGGCATTAGAGGGCGAAAACTGAAAACATCCCCTGAACGGCCCCGTGGGTGGCACGAACACTCCCACGGGACCAATGTTACTCGTAGGAACTGACCATGAAGCCGCGGGTCTCCCGATTTGACAATACGATGATAATTTACTTATTTTTATACTTAGTCTTAAAAACATGGCTTTAGAGGGTGAAAAATCAAAATAGCCCCCGAACGTTCCCGGGGGTGGCACCAAAACCTCCCACGGGACCAATGTAACTCGTAGGAACTGACCACGTATCCACGGGTCTCCCAGTTTGAGAATACGACGTTAATTTGCATATTTATAGACTTAGACATAAAAACATGGCCTTAGAGGGTGAAAACTCGAAACACCCCCCGAACGTCCCTGTGGGTGTCACCAACACCTCCCACGGGACCATTGCAACTCGTAGGAACTGACCACGTAGCAGCGGATCTACTGGTTTAAGAATACGATGGTAATTTGCATATTTCTAGACTTAGGCTTAAAAACTTGGTGTTAAATGGTGAAAACTCAAAACAGCCCCTGAACGGCCCTGTGGGTGGCACCAACACCTCCCACTGGACTAATGTAACTCGTATCAACTGACCACTCTGCCGCGGGACTCCTGGTTTTAGAATACGACTGTTATTTACATATTTATAGACTTAAGCTTAAAAACATGGCATTAGAGGGTGAAAACTCGAAACAGCCCCCGAACGGCCCCGTGGGTGGGACCAACACCTCCCACGGGATCAATGTAACTTGAAGTAATTCACCACGTAGCCACGGGTCTCCCAGATTGAGAATACGATGGTAATTTGCATATTTTTGGACTTTAGGCTTAAAAATAAGGCGTTAGAGGGAGAAAACTCGAAAGAGTCCCCGAACGTCCCCGTGGGTGGCTCCAACACCTACCACGGGACCAATGTAACTCGTAAGAACTGACCACGCAGCCGTGGGTCACTCGGTTTGAGAATACGATGGTAATTTCCATATTTCTAGACTTAGGCTTAAAAACATTGCGTTAGAGGGCGAAAACTCGAAACTGCCCCCGAAAGACCCCGTGGGTGGGACCAACACCTCCCACGGGACCAATGTGACTCGTAGGAACTGACCACGCATCTGCGGGTCTCCCGATTTGAGAATACGACGGTAGTTTCTATATTTTTAGACTTATGCTTAAAAACATGGCGTTAGGGGGTGAAATCTCGAAACAGCCCCTGAACGTCCCCGTGGGTGGCACGATCACCTCCCACGGGACAATTACAACTCGTAGGAACAGGGCATGCTGCCGCGGGTCTACCGGTTTTAGAATATTATGATAATTTGCATATTTCTAGACTTAGGCTTAAAAACATGGCTTTAGAGGGTGAAAACTCAAAAAATCCCCCGAACGGCCCTATAGGTGGCAAAAAACTTATCCCACGGGACGAATGTAACTCGAAGGAATTGACCACACAGATGCGGGTCTCCCAGTTTGAGAATACGATGCTAATTTGCATATTTTTAGACTTATGTTTAAAAACATGGCGTTAAGGGGTGAAAACTCGAAACACCCCCCCGAACGTCCCTGTGGGTGG
The DNA here is from genome assembly GCA_949130495.1 of Sambucus nigra. Classification (NCBI taxonomy): domain Eukaryota; kingdom Viridiplantae; phylum Streptophyta; class Magnoliopsida; order Dipsacales; family Adoxaceae; genus Sambucus; species Sambucus nigra. The sequence continues at coordinate 447,595,814 of OX422214.1, forward strand.
CACCAACACCTCTCACTGGACTAATAAAACTCGTAGGAACTGACCATCCAGCCGCAGGTCTCCCAATTTGAGAATACCATAGAAATTTGCATATTTCTAGACATAGGCTTAAAAACATGGTGTTAGAGGGTGAAAACTCGTAATAACCCCCAAACGGCGCCGTGGGTGGCACCAACACCTCCCACAGAACCAATGTAACTCGTAGGAACTGACCACTCAACCGTGGGTCTACTGGTTCGAGAATATGATGGTAGTTTGAATATTTCTAGACTTAGGTTTAAAAAAATGGCGTTAGAGGGTGAAAACTCAAAACAGCCCCCGAACGTCCCTGTGGGTGGCACCAACACCTCCCACGGGACCATTGCAACTCGTAGGAACTGACCACGCAGCAACGGGTCTCCTAGTTTGAGAATACGATGGAAATTTGCATATTTCTAGACTTAGGCATAAAAATATGGCGTTAGAGGGCGAAAACTGAAAACATCCCCTGAACGGCCCCGTGGGTGGCACGAACACTCCCACGGGACCAATGTTACTCGTAGGAACTGACCATGCAGCCGCGGGTCTCCTGATTTGACAATACGATGATAATTTACTTATTTTTATACTTAGTCTTAAAAACATGGCTTTAGAGAGTGAAAAATCAAAATAGCCCCCGAACGTTCCCGGGGGTGGCACCAACACCTCCCACGGGACCAATGTAACTCGTAGGAACTGACCACGTATCCACGGGTCTCCCGGTTTGAGAATACGATGGTAATTTGCATATTTCTAGAATTAGACATAAAAACATGGCCTTAGAGGGTGAAAACTAGAAACACCCCCCGAACGTCCCTGTGGGTGTCACCAACACCTCCCACGGGACCATTGCAACTCGTAGGAACTGACCACGCAGCAGTGGATCTACTGGTTTAAGAATACGATGGTAATTTGCAGATTTCTAGACTTAGGCTTAAAAACTTGGTGTTAGATGGTGAAAACTCAAAAAAGCCCCTGAACGGCCCTGTGGGTGGCACCAACACCTCCCACTGGACTAATGTAACTCGTATCAACTGACCACTCTGCCGCGGGACTCCCGGTTTAAGAATACGACTGTTATTTACATATTTATAGACTTAGGCTTAAAAACATGGCATTAGAGGGTGAAAACTCGAAACAGCCCCCGAACGGCCCCGTGGGTGGGACCAACACCTCCCACGGGATCAATGTAACTTGAAGTAACTCACCACCTAGCCACGTGTCTCCCAGATTGAGAATACTATGGTAATTTGCATATTTTTGGACTTTAGGCTTAAAAACAAGGCGTTAGAGGGAGAAAACTCGAAAGAGTCCCCGAACGTCCCCATGGGTGGCTCCAACACCTCCCACGGGACCAATGTAACTCGTAAGAACTGACCACGCAGCCGTGGGTCTCTCGGTTTGAGAATACGATGGTAATTTTCATATTTCTAGACTTAGGCTTAAAAACATGGCGTTAGAGGGCGAAAACTCGAAACTGCCCCCGAAAGACCCCGTGGGTGGGACCAACACCTCCCAAGGGACCAATGTGACTCGTAGGAACTGACCAAGCAGCTGCGGGTCTCCCGATTTGAGAATACGACGGTAGTTTGTATATTTTTAGACTTATGCTTAAAAACATGGCGTTAGGTGGCGAAATCTCGAAAAAGCCTCCGAACGTCCCCGTGGGTGTCACCAACATCTCCCACGGGACATTGTGACTCGTTGGAACTGACAAAAAGCCGCGGGTCTCCCGATTTGAGAATACAATGGTAATTTTCATATTTCTATATATATCCTTAAAAACATGGCGTAAGAGGGTGAAATCTCAAAACAGCCCTCGAACGTCCATGTGGGTTGCACCAACACCTCCCACGGGACCATTGCAACTCGTAGGAACTGACCACGCAGCAGCGGGTCTCTTAGTTTGAGAATACGATGGTAATTTGCATATTTCTAGACTTAGGCTTAAAAACATGGCGTTAGAGGGAGAAAACTCAAAACATCCACCGAACGGCCCCGTGGGTGGCACGAACACTCCCACGGGACAAATGTTACTCGTAGGAACTGACCATGCAGCCGCGGGTCTCCCTCTTTGAGAATACGATGGTAATTTGCATATTTCTACAGTTAGGCTTAAAAACTTGGCATTAGATGGAGAAAACTCGAAAGTGTCCCCGAACGTCCCCGTGGGTGGCTCCAACACCTCCCACGGGACCAATGTAACTAGTAAGAACTGACCATGCAGCCGCGGGTCTCTCGATTTTAGAATATGACGGTAATTTGCATATTTCTAGACTTAGGCTTAAAAACATGGAGTTAGAGTGCAAAAACTCGAAACAGCCCCCGAACGACCCCATGGGTGGGACCAACACCTCCCACGGGACCAATGTAACTCGTAGGAACTAACCACGCAACCGCAGGTCTCCCAATTTGAGAATACGATGGTAATTTGATTATTTCTAGACTTAGGCTTAAAAAAATGGCGTTAGAGGGTGAAAACTCAAAACAGCCCCCGAACGTCCCCGTGGGTGGCACCAACATCTCCCACGGGACCATTGCATCTCGTAGGAACTGACCACGCAGTAGCGGATCTCCTAGTTTGATAATACGATTGTAATTTGCATATTCCTAGACTTAGGCTTAAAAACATGGCGTTAGAGGGCGAAAACTCAAAACATCCCCCGAACGGCCCCGTGGGTGGCACGAACAGTCCCACGGGACCAATGTTACTCGTAGGAACTGACCATGCAGCCGCGGGTCTCCCGCTTTGAGAATACGATGATAATTTGCATATTTCTAGACTTAGTCTTAAAAACATGGCGTTAGAGGGTGAAAACTGAAAATAGCTCCCGAACGTCCCCGTGGGTGGCACCAACACCTCCCACGGGACCAATGTAACTCGTAGGAACTGACCGCGCAGCCATGGTTCTCCTTGTTTGAGAATATGATGGTAATTTACATATTTCTAGTCTTAGGCTTAAAAACATGGCGTTAGAGAGTGAAAACTCAAAATAGCTCGCAAACTGCCCCGTGGGTGGGTCTAACACCAATCACGGGACCAATGTAACTCGTAGGAACTGACCACACAGCCGCGGGTCTCCCGATTTGAGAATAAGATCGTAATTTCCATATTTCTAGACTTAGGCGTAATAACATGGCGTTAGAGGGTGAAAACTCGAAACAGCCCCCAACGTCCCTATGGGTGGCATCAACACCCAACGTCCCCGTGGGTGGCACCAGCACCTCCCACGGGACCATTGTCACTCGTAGGAACTGAGCACGCAGCCGCGGGTCTCCCGGTTTGAGAATACGGCGATAATTTCCATATTTCTAGATATAGGCTTAAAAACATGGCGTTAGAGGGTGAAAACTCGAAACAGCCCCCGAACGTCCCCGTGGGTGAGACCAACACCTCCCACAGGACCAATGTAACTAGTAGGAACTGACCACGTAGCCGCGTGTCTCCCGGTTTGAGAATACGATGGTAAATTGCATATTTCTAGACTTATGCTTAAAAACATTTCGTTAGGGGGTGAAAACTCAAAAAAGCTCCCGAACATCCCCGTGGGTGGCACCAAGACCTCTCACGGGACCAATGTAACTCGTAGGAACAGACCACACAGCAGCGGGTCTACCGATTTGAGAATACGATGGTAAATTGCATATTTCTAGTCTTAGGCTTAAAAACATAGCGTTAGAGGGTGAAAACTCAAAATAGCCCCCGAACGGCGCCGTGGGTGGCACCAACACCTCTCACGGGACCAATGTAACTCGTAGGAACTGACCACACAGCTGTGGGTCTCCCGATTTGAGAATACGATGGTAATTTTAATATTTCTATACTTAGGCGTAAAAACATGGCGTTAGAGGATAAAAACTCGAAACAGCCCCCCAACGTCCCCGTGGGTGGCACTAACACCTCCCATGGGACCATTATTACTCGTAGGAACTGAGCACGCAGCTGCGGGTCTCCCGGTTTGAGAATACGATGATAATTTGCATATATCTAGACTTAGGCTTAAAAACATGGCGGTTAGAGGGTGAAAACACGAAAAAGCCCCCGAATGTCCCCGTAGGTCGCACTAACTTATCCCACGGACCAATGTAACTCGTAGGAACTGACCATGCAGCCGCGGGTCTCTCGATTTGAGAATACGATGGTAATTTACATATTTCTAGACATATGCTTAAAAGCATGGCATTAGAGGGTGAAAACTCAAAACAACCCCCGAACGTCCCCGTGGGTGGTTCCAACACCTCCCAAGGGACCATTGAAACTCGTAGGAACTGACCACGCAACCGCGGGTCTATCGGTTTGAGAATACGATGATAATTTACATATTTCTAGACTTAGGCTTAAAAACATGGCGTTAGATGGTGAAAACTCAAAACTCTCCCCGAACGGCCCCGTGGGTGGCACCAACACCTCCCACGGGACCAATGTAACTCGTAGAAAAACTGACACCTCAGCCGCGGGTCTCCCGGTTTGAGAATACGATGGTAATTTACATATTTCTAGACTTGGGCATAAAAACATGGCGTTCGAGGATGAAAACTCAAAACAGCCACCGAACGGCCCCGTGGGAGGCACCAACACCTCTCACGGGACCAATGTAACTCGTAGGAACTGACCTCGCAGCCGCGGGTCTCCCGGTTTGAGAATACGACTATAATTTTCATATTTCTATACTTATGCTTAAAAATATGGCGTTAGAGGATGAAAACTCGAAACAGCCCCCGAAAGGCCCCGTGGGTGGCACCAACACCTCCCACGGGACCAATGTAACTCGTAGGAACTGACCATGCACCCGCGGTTCTCCCGGTTTGAGAATACGACCTTAATTTTCATATTTCTAGACTTAAGCTTAAAAGCCTGGCGTTAGAGGGTAAAAACTTGAAACAGCCTCCAAACGGCCCCGTGGGTGGCACTAACACCTCCCACGGGACAAATGTAACTCGTAGCAACTGACGACATAGCCATGGGTCTCTCGAATTGAGAATACGACAATAATTTGCATATTTCTAGACTTAGTCTTAATAACATGGCATTAGAGGGAGAAAACTCGAAAGAGTCCCCGAACGTCCCCGTGGGTGGCACCAACACCTCCCACGGGACCAATATAACTCGTAGGAACTGACCACACAGCCGCGGGTCTTTCGGTTTGAGAATACAACGATAATTTGCATATTTCTAGACTTAGGCTTAAAAACATGGCGTTAAAGGGTGAAAACTCAAAAAAGTCCCCGAAGGGCCCCATGGGTGGCACCAACACCTCCCACGGGACCAATGTACTTCATATGAACAGACCACGCACCCCCGGGTCTCCCGATTTGAGAATACGACGATAGCTTTAATATTTCTAGACTTAGGTTTAAAAACATGGCGTTAGACCGTGAGAACTCGAAACAGCCCCCGAACGTCCTCGTGGGTTGTACCAACACCTCTCACGGGACCAATAAAACTCATAGGAACTGACCTCCAAGCCGCAGGTCTTCCAATTTGAGAATACAATGAAAATTTTCATATTTCTAAACTTATGCTTAAAAACATTATGTTAGAGGATGAAAACTCGTAACAACCCCCGAACGGCGCCGTGGGTGGCACCAACACCTCCCACGGGACAAATGTAACTCGTAGGAACTGACCACTCAGACGCGGGTCTTCCAGTTCGAGAATATGATGGTAATTTGAATATTTTTAGACTTAGGCTTCAAAAAATGGCGTTAGAGGGTGAAAACTCAAAGCAGCCCCCGAACGTCCCTGTGGGTGGCACCAACACCTCCCACGGGACCATTGCAACTCCTAGGAACTGACCACGTAGCAACGGGTCTCCTTGTTTGAGAATACGATGGTAATTTGCATATTTCTAGACTTAGGCTTAAAAACATGGTGTTAAATGGTGAAAACTCAAAACAGCCCCCGAACGGCCCCGTGGGTAGCACCAACACCTCCCACGGGACCAATATAACTCGTAGGAACGGGCCACTCAGCCTTGGGCCTCCCGATTTTAGAATTCGATGGTAATTTATATATTTCTATACTTAGGCTTAAAAACATGGCGTTAGAGGGTGAAAACTCGAAACATCCCCTGAACGGCCCTATGGGTGGCACCAACACCTCCCACGGTATCAATGTGACTCGTAGGAAACGACCAGGCAGTCGCGGGACTACCGATTTGAGAATATGATGGTAATTTTCATACTTCTAGACTTAAGCTTAAAAGCATGGCGTTACAGGGTGAAAACTTAAAACAACCCCCGAACGGTCCCGTGGGTGGCACCAACACCTCTCATAGGACCAATGTATCTCGTAGGAACGGACCACGTAACCGAAGGTCTCCCAGTTTGATAATACGATGGTAATTTTCATATTTCTAGACTTAGGCTTAAAAACATGGCGTTAGAATATGAAAACTCAAAACAGTCCCCAAACGGCCCGTGTGTGGCACCAACACCTCCCACGAGACCAATGTAACTTGAAGTAACTGATCACACAGCCACGGGTCTCCCAGATTGAGAATACGATGGTAATTTGCATATTTCTAGACTTAGGCTTAAAAACATGGCGTTAGAGGGAGAAAACTCGAATGAGTCCCCGAACGTCCCCGTGGGTGGTTCCAACACCTACCCCAGGACCAATATAACTCGTAAGAACTGACCACGCAGCCGCGGTCTCTCGGTTTGGAATACGACGGTAATTTGCATATTTCTAGACTTAGGCTTAAAAACATGGCGTTAGAGGGAAAAAACTCGAAACAGCCCCCGAACGACCCCGTGGGTGGGACCAACACCTCCCACGGGACCAATGTAACTCATAGGAACTGACCGCGCAGCCGCACGTCTCCCAAGTTGAGAATACGATGATAATTTGCATATTTTAAGACTTAGGCTTAAAAACATGGCGTTAGAGGGTGAAAACTTGACAAATCCCCCGAACGTCCCCTTGGGTGGCACCAACACCTCCCACGGGACCAATGTAACTCATAGGAACTGACCACACAGCTGTGGGTCTCCCGATTTGAGAATACGATGGTAATTTTCATATTTATATACTTAGGCGTAAAAACATGGCGTTAGAGGATGAAAACACGAAACAGCCCCCCAACATCCCCGTGGGTGGCACCAACACCCAACGGACCCATGGGTGGTAGCAACACCTCCCACGGGACCATTGTAACTCTTAGGAACTGAGCACGCAGCCGCGGGTCTCCCGGTTTGAGAATACGATGATAATTTGCATATATCTAGACTTAAGCTTAAAAACATGGCGTTAGAGGGCGAAAACACAAAAAAGCCACCGAATTTCCCCGTAGGTGGCACAAACTTATCCCACGGACCAATGTAACTCGTAGGAACTGACCACGCAGCCACGGGTCTCCCGGTTTGAGAATACGATGGTAATTTGCATATTTCTTTACATAGGCTTAAAAACATGGCATTAGAGGGTGAAAACTCGAAACAACCCCCGAACGTCCCCGTGGGTGGGACCAACACCTCCCACGGGACCATTGTAACTCGTAGGAACTGACCACGCAACCGTGGGTCTCTCGGTTTGAGAATACGATGATAATTTAAATATTTCTAGACTAAGGCTTAAAAACATGGCGTTAGATGGTGAAAACACAAAACACCCCCCGAACGACCCCGTGGGTGGCACCAACACCTCCCATGGAACCAATGTAACTCGTAGAAAAACTGACAACTCCGCCTCAGGTCTCCCGGTTTGAGAATACGACGGTACTTTACATATTTCTAGACTTAGGCTTAAAAACATGGCGTTCGAGGGTGAAAACTCGAAACAACCACCGAACGGCCCCGTGGGAAGCACCAACACCTCTCACGGGACCAATGTAACTCATAGGAACTGACCTCGCTGCCGCGGGTCTCCCGGTTTGAGAATCCGATGATAATTTTCATATTTCTAAACTTAGGTTTAAAAACATGGCGTTAGAGGGTAAAAACTCGAAACAACCCCCGAAAGGCCCCGTGGGTGGCACCAACACCTCCCACGGGACCAATGTAACTCGCAGGAACTGACCATGCACCCGCGGTTCTCCTGGTTTGAGAATACGACCGTAATTTTCATATTTCCAGACTTAAGCTTAAAAGCATGGCGTTAGAGGGTAAAAACTTGAAACAGCCCCCAAACGGCCCCGTGGGTGGCACTAAGACCTCCCACGGGTCAAATGTAACTCCTAGGAACTGACCACATAGCCACGAGTCTCTCGAATTGAGAATACGACAATAATTTGTATATTTCTAGACTTAGGCTTAATAACATGGCATTAGAGGGAGAAAACTCGAAAGAGTCCCCGAACGTCCCCGTGGGTGGCACCAACACCTCCCACGGGACCAATATAACTCGTAGGAACTGACCACACAGACGCAGGTCTTTCGATTTGAGAATACGACGATAATTTTCATATTTCCAGACTTAGGTTTAAAAACATGGCGTTAGAGGGTGAAAACTCAAAAAAGTCCCCGAAGGGCCCCGTGGGTGGCACCAACACCTCCCACGGGACCAATGTACCTCATATGAACAGACCACGCACCTGCGGGTCTCCCGATTTGAGAATACGACGATAGCTGTAATATTTCTAGACTTAGGTTTAAAAACATGGCGTTAGACCATGAGAACTCAAAACAACCCCCGAACGTCCCCGTGGGTGGTACCAACACCTCTCGCGGGACCAATAAAACTCGTAGGAATAGACCACCAAGCCGCCGGTCTTCCAATTTGAGAATACAACGGAAATTTTCATATTTCTAGACTTAGGCTTAAAAACATTATGTTAGAGGGTGAAAACTCGTAACAACCCTCGAACGGCGCCGTGGGCGGCACCAACACCTCCCACGGGACAAATGTAACTCGTAGGAACTGACCACTCAGACGCGGGTCTTCTGGTTCGAGAATACGATGATAATTTGAATATTTCTAGACTTAGGCTTAAAAAAATGGCGTTAGAGGGTGAAAACTCAAAGCAGCCCCCGAACGTCCCTATGGGTGGCACCAACACCTCCCACGGGACCATTGCAACTCTTAGGAACTGACCACGCAGCAACGGGTCTCCTTGTTTGAGAATACGATGGTAATTTTCATATTTCTAGACTTAGGCTTAAAAACATGGTGTTAGATGGTGAAAAGTCAAAACAGCCCCCGAACGGTCCCGTGGGAGGCACCACCACCTCCCATGGGACCAATGTAACTCGTAGGAACTGACCAATCAGCCTTGGGCCTCCCGGTTTTAGAATTCTACGGTAATTTATGTATTTCTAGACTTAGGCTTAAAAACATGGCGTTAGAGGGTGAAAACTCGAAACAGCCCCCGAACGGCCCTGTGGGTGGCACCAACACCTCCCACGGGATCAATGTGACTCGTAGGAACCGACCAGGCAGTCGCGGGACTCCCGATTTGAGAATATGATGGTAATTTTCATACTTCTAGACTTAGGCTTAAAAACATGGTGTTACCGGGTGAAAACTTAAAACAGCCCCCGAACGGTCCCGTGGGTGGCACCAACACCTCCCATAGGACCAATATAACTCGTAGGAACGGACCACGCTCCCGCGGGTCTCCCAGTTTGATAATTCTATGGTAATTTTCATATTTCTAGACTTAGGCTTAAAAACATGCCGTTAGAGGATGAAAACTCAAAACAGCCCCCGAACGACCCCGTGGGTGGGGCCAACACCTCCCACGGGACCAATGTAACTCGTCGGAACTGACCACGCAGCCGCGGGTCTCCCGATTTGAGAATACGACGATAATTTGCATATTTTTAGACTTAGGCTTAAAAACATGGCGTTAGAGGGTGAAAACTCGACAAAGCCCCCGAACGTCCCCTTGGGTTGCACCAACACCTCCCACGGGCCATTGTAACTCGTTGGAAATGACCAAGAAGCCGCGGGTATCTCGGTTTGAGAATACGACAATAATTTGCATATTTCTGGACTTAGGCTTAAAAACTTGGTGTTAGAGGGTGAAAACACGAAACAGCCCCTCAACGTCCCCGTGGGTGGCACCATCACCTCCCACGGGACCATTATAACTCGTAGGAACAGAGCACGCTGCAGCGGGTCGCTCGGTTTTAGAATACGACAATAATTTGCATATTTCTAGACTTATGCTTAAAAACATGGCGTTAGAGGGTGAAAACTCAAAAATGCCCCCGAACGTCACCGTAGGTGGCACCAACCTATCCCACGGGACCAATGTAACTCGTAGGAATTGACCACACAACTGCGGGTCTCCCAGTTTGAGAATACGATGCTAATTTCCATATTTCTAGACTTAGGTTTAAAAACATGGCGTTAGGGGGTGAAAACTCGAAACAGCCCCCGAACGACCCCTTGGGTGGCACAAAAATCTCCCACGGGACCAATGTAACTCGTAGAAACTGACCACGCAGCCGCAGGTCTCCCAATGTGCGAACACAACAGAAATTTGCATATTTCTAGACTTAGGCTTAAAAACATGGTGATAGAGGGTGAAAACTCGTAACATCCCCCGAACGACGCCGTGGGTGGCACCAACACCTCCCACGGGACCAATGTAACTCGTAGGAACTGACCACTCATCCGCGGGTCTTTCGGTTCGAGAATATGATGGTAATTTGCATATTTCTAGACTTAGGCTTAAAAAAATGGTGTTAGAGGGTGAAAACTCGAAACTGCCCCCAAACGGCCCCGTGGGTGGCACCAACACCTCCCACGGGACCAATGTAACTCGTAGGAACTAACCACGCAGCGGCATGTCTCCCGATTTGAGAATACGATGGAAACTTGCATATTTCTAGAATTGGGCTACAAAACATGGCGTTAGAGGGTGGAAACTCGTAACAGCCTCCGAACGGTGCCGTGGGTGGCACAAACACCTCCCACGGGACCAATGACCACGCAGTCGCGGGTCTCCCAGTGTTAGAAAATGACGACAATTTGCATATTTCTAGATTTAGACTCCATACATGGCGTTAGAGGGTGAAAACTTAAAATAGCTCCCAAACGCCCCCGTGGGTGGAACCAACACCTCCCACGGGATCGTTACAACTCTTAGGAACTGACCACACAGCTGCGGGTCTCCCGATTTGAGAATACGACGGTAATTTGCATATTTCTACACTTAGGCTTAAAAACATGGCGTTAGATGGTGAAAACTCAAAACAGTCCCCGAACGGACCCGTGGGTGGAACCAACACCTCCCATGGGACCATTGTAACTCATAGGAACTGACAACTCAACCGCGGGTCTCCCGGTTTGAGAATACGATGATAATTTGCATATTTCTAGACTTAGGCTTAAAAACATGGCGTTCCAGGGTGAAAACTCGAAACAGCCACCGAACGGCCCCGTGGGAGGCACCAACACCTCCCACGGGACCAATGTAACTCATAGGAACGGACCTCGCTGCCGCGGGTCTCCCGATTTTAGAATACGACGGTAATTTTCATATTTCTAGACTTAGCCCTAAACATGGCGTTAGTGGGTGAAAACTCAAAACAGCCTCCGAAAGGCCCCGTGGGTGGAAGCAACTCCTCCCACGGGACCAATGTAACTCATTGGAACTGACCACGTATCCGCGGGTCTCCCAGTTTGAAAATACGATGGCAATTTTCATATTTCTAGACTTAGACTTAAAACATGGCGTTAGAGGGTGAAAACTCAAAATAGCCCCCGAACGTCCACGTGGGTGGCACTAACACCTCCCACGGGACCGTTGCAACGCTAAGGAACTGACCACGTAGCTGCGGGTCTCCCGATTTGAGAATACGACGGTAATTGGCAAATTTCTACACTTAGGCTTAAAAACATGGCGTTAGATGGTGAAAACTCAAAACAGCCCCCGAACGGACCCGTGGGTGGAACCAACACCTCCCATGGAACCAATGTAACTCGTAAAAGCTAACAACTCACCCGCGGGTCTCCCGATTTGAGAATACAATGGTAATTTGCATATTTCTAGACTTAGGGTTAAAAACATGGCGTTCGAGGGTGAAAACTAGAAACAGTCACCGAACGGCCCCGTGGGAGGCACCAACACCTCCCACGGGACAAATGTAACTCGTAGGAACTGACCTCGCTTTCACGGGTCTCCCAGTTTGAGAATACGATGGAAATTTTTCATATTTCTAGACTTAGGCTTAAAAACATGGCGTTAGAGGGTGAAAACTCGAAACAACCCCCGAAAGGCCCCGTGGGTGGAACCAACACCTCCCACGGGACCAATGTAACTCGTAGGAACTGACCATGCACCCGCAGTTCTCCCACTTTGAGAATACGACCGTAATTCTCATATTTCTAGACTTAGGCTTAAAAGCATGGCGTTAGAGGGTGAAAACTTGAAACGACCTCGAAACGGCCCCGTGGGTGGCACCAACACCTCCCACGGGACCAATGTAACTCGTAGGAACTGACCACATAGCCAAAGGTCTCTCGAAATGAGAATACGACATTAAATTGCATATTTCTAGACTTAGGCTTAATAACATGGCATTAGAGGGAGAAAACTCGAAAGAGTCCCCGAACGATCCCGTGGGTGGCACCAACACCTCCCACGGGACCAATGTAACTCGTAGGATCTGACCGCACAACCGCGGGTCTTTCGGTTTGATAATACGATGATAATTTGCATATTTATAGACTTAGGCTGAAAAACATGGCGTTATAGGGTGAAAACTCAACAAAGTCCCCGAGCGGCCTGGTGGATGGCACCAACACCTCCCACGGGACCAATGTAACTCATAAGAACTGACCACGCACCCGCGGGTCTCCCGATTTGAGAATACGAGGATAGCTTTAATATTTCTAGACCAAGGATTAAAAACATGGCGTTAGAGTGTGAGAACTCAAAACAGCAACCGAACGGCTCCGTGGGTGGCACCAACACCTCCCACGGGCCCAATGTAACTCATAGGTACTGACCGCGCATATTTATAGATATAGGCTTAAAAACATGCCATTAGAGGGTGAAAACTCGAAACAGCCCCCGAACGTCCCCGTGAGTGGGACCAACACCTCCCACGGGACCAATGTAACTCGTAGTAACTGACCACGTAGCCGCGGGTCTCCCGGTTTGAGAATACGACGGTAAATTGCATATTTCTAGACTTATGCTTAAAAAAAATTCGTTAGGGGGTGAAAACTCGAAAAAGTCCCCAAACATCCCTGTGGGTGGCACCAAGATCTCTCACGTGACCAATGTAACTCGTAGGAACAGACCACACAGCAGTGGGTCTCCCGATTTGAGAATACGAAGATAATTTGCATATTTCTAGACTTAAGCTTAAAAACATGGCATTAGAGGGTGAAAACTTGAAACAGTCCCAGAACGGCCCTGTGGGTGGCACCAGCACCTCCCACGGGACCAATGTAACTCGTAGAATCAGACCACACAGCTGCGGGTATCCCGATTTTAGAAAACGAAGGTAATTTGCATATTTCTAGTCTTAGGCTTAAAAACATAGCATTAGAGGGTGAAAACTCGAAACAACCCCCCAACGTCCCCGTGGGTGGCACCAACACCCAACGGACCCGTGGGTGGCACCAACACCTCCCACGGGACCATTATAGCTCGTAGGAACTGAGCACGCAGCCATGGGTCTCTCGGTTTGAGAATACGACGATAATTTGCATATTTCTAGACTTAGGCTTAAAAACATGGCGTTAGAGGGTGAAAATACGAAAAAGCCCCCGAACGTCCCCGTAGGTGGCACCAACTTATCCCACGGACCAATGTAACTCGTAGGAACTGAGCACGCGGCCGCGGGTCTCCCGGTTTGAGAATGCGATGGTAATTTGAATATTTCTTGACATAGGTTTCAAAACATGGCGTTAGAGGGTGAAAACTCGAAACATCCCCCGAATGTCCTCGTGTGTGGGACCAACACCTCCCACGGGACCATTGCAACTCGTAGGAACTGACCACGCAGCCGCGGGTCTCTTGGTTTGAGAATACGATGATAATTTACATATTTTTAGACTAAGGCTTAAAAACATGGCGTTAGAAGGTGAAAACTCAAAACACCCCCCGAATGGCCCCGTGGGTGGCACCAACACCTCCCACGGGACCAATGTAACTCGTAGAAAAACTGATAACTCAGCCGCGGCTCTCCCGGTTTGAGAATACGACGGTAATTTACATATTTCTAGACTTAGGCTTAAAAACATGGCGTTCGAGGGTGAAAACTCGAAACAGCCACCGAACGGTCCCGTGGGAGGCACCAACACCTCCCACGGGACCAATGTAACTCGTAGGAACTGACCTCGCAGCCGCGGGTCTCCCTGTTTGAAAGTACAACGGTAATTTTCATATTTCTAAACTTAGGCTTAAAAACATGGTGTTAGAGGGTGAAAACTCGAAACAACACCCGAAAGTCCCCGTGGGTGGCACCAACACCTCCCATGGGACCAATGTAACTCGTAGAAACTGACCATGCACCCGTGGTTCTCTCGGTTTGAGAATACGACCGTAATTTTCATATTTCTAGAATTAAGCTTAAAAGCATGGCGTTAGAGGGTAAAAACTTGACACAACCCCCAAACGTCCCCGTGGGTGGCACCAACACCTCCCATGGGACCAATGTATCTCGTAGGAACTGACCACATAGCCACGGGTCTCTCGAATTGAGAATACGACAATAATTTGCATATTTCTAGACTTAGGCTTAATAACATGGCATTAGAGGGTGAAAACTCAAAAAAGTCCCCGAACGGCCCCGTGGGTGGCACCAACACCTCCCACGGGACCAATGTAACTCATAGGAACAGACCACGCACCCGCGGGTCTCCCGATTTGAGAATACGACGATAGGTTTAATATTTCTAGACTTAGGACTAAAAACATTGCGTTAGACGGTTAGAACTCGAAATAGTAACTGAACGGCTCCGTGGGTGGCACCAACACCTCCCACGGGCCCAATGTAACTCATAGGAACTGGCTGCGCAGCCATGGGTCTCCTTGTTTGAAAATACGAAAGGTAATTTACATATTTATATTCATAGGCTTAAAAACATGGCGTTAGTGAGTGAAAACCCAAAATATCCCTCGAACGGCCCCGTGGGTGGCACCAACATCTCTCACGGGACAAATCTAACTCGTAGGAACTGACCACACAGCCGCCGGTCCCCCGATTTGAGAATACGATCATAATTTGCATATTTCTAGACTTACACGTAAAGACATTGCCTTAAGGGTAAAAACTCGAAACAGCCCCCCAACGTCTCAGTGGGTGGCACCAACACCCAACGTCCCCGTGGGTGGAACTAACAAGTCCGACGGGACCATTGTAACTCGTAGGAACTGAGCACGCATCCGCGGGTCTCCCGGTTTGAGAATACGATGATAATTTGCATATTTTTAGACTTAGGCTTAAAAACATGGCGTTAGAGGGTGAAAACTTAAAAAAAAACCCGAACGTCCCCGAATTTGGCACCAACTTATCCCACAGACTAATGTAACTCGTAGGAACTGACCACGCTGCCGCAGGTCTCCCAGTTTGAGAATACGACGGTAATTTGCATATTTCTAGATACAGGCTTAAAAACATGCCATTAGAGGGTGAAAACTCGAAACAGGCCCCGAACGTCCCCGTGGGTGGGACCAACACCTCCCACGGGACCAATGTAACTCGTAGGAACTGACCACGTAGCCGCGGGTCTCCCGGTTTGAGAATACGACGGTAAATTGCATATTTCTAGACTTATGCTTAAAAAAAATTCGTTAGGGGGTGAAAACTCGAAAAAGCACCCAAACATCCCTGTGGGTGGCACCAAGATCTCTCACATGACCAATGTAACTCATAGGAACAGACCACACAGCAGTGGGTCTCCCGAATTGAGAATACGAAGATAATTTGCATATTTCTAGACTTAAGCTTAAAAACATGGCATTAGAGGGTGAAACTTGAAACAGTCCCGGAACGGCCCCGTGGGTGGCACCAGCACCTCCCACGGGACCAATGTAACTCGTAGAATCTGACCACACAGCCGCGGGTATCCCGATTTTAGAATACGAAGGTAATTTGCATATTTCTAGTCTTAGGCTTAAAAACATAGCATTAGAGGGTGAAAACTCGAAACAACCCCCCAACGTCCCCGTGAGTGGCACCAACACCCAACGGACCTGTGGGTGGAACCAACACCTCCCACAGGACCATTGTAGCTCGTAGGAACTGAGCACGCAGCCGTGGGTCTCTCGGTTTGAGAATACGATCATAATTTGCATATTTCTAGACTTAGGCTTAAAAGCATGGCGTTAGAGGGTGAAAATACGAAAAAGCCCCCGAACGTCCCCGTAGGTGGCACCAACTTATCCCACGGACCAATGTAACTCGTAGGAACTGACCACGCGGCCGCGGGTCTCCCGATTTGAGAATACGATGGTAATTTGAATATTTCTTGACATAGGCTTAAAAACATGGCGTTAGAGGGTGAAAACTCGAAACATCCCCAGAATGTCCCAGTGGGTGGGGCCAACACCTCCCACGGGACCATTGTAACTCGTAGGAACTGAACACGCAGCCGCGGGTCTCTCGGTTTGAGAATATGATGATAATTTACATATTTCTAGACTAAGGCTTAAAAACATGGCGTTAGAAGGTGAAAACTCAAAACACCCCCCGAACGGCCCCGTGGGTGGCACCAACACCTCCCACGGGAGCAATGTAACTCGTAGAAAAATTGACAACTCAGCCGCGGCTCTCACGGTTTGAGAATACGACGGTAATTTACATATTTCTAGACTTAGGCTTAAAAACATGGCGTTCGAGGGTGAAAACTCGAAACAGCCACCGAACGGTCCCGTGGGAGGCACCAACACCTCCCACGGGACCAATGTAACTCGTAGGAACTGACCTCGCAGCCGCGGGTCTCCCTGTTTGAGAGTACAACGGCAATTTTCATATTTCTAAACTTAGGCTTAAAAACATGGTGTTAGAGGGTGAAAACTCGAAACAACCCCCGAAAGGCCCCGTGGGTGGCACCACACCTCCCATGGGACCAATGTAACTCGTAGGAACTGACCAGCACCCGCGGTTCTCTCGGTTTGAGAATACGACCGTAATTTTCATATTTCTAGACTTAAGCTTAAAAGCGTGGCGATAGAGGGTGAAAACTTGAAACAACCCCCAAACGTCCCCGTGGGTGGCACCAACACCTCCCATGGGACCAATGTATCTCGTAGGAACTGACCACATAACCACGGGTCTCTCGAATTGAGAATACGACAATAATTTGCATATTTCTAGACTTAGGCTTAATAACATGGCATTAGAGGGTGAAAACTCAAAAAAGTCCCCGAACGGCCCGGTGGGTGGCACCAACACCTCCCACGGGACCAATGTAACTCATAGGAACAGACCACGCACCCGCGGGTCTCCCGATTTGAGAATACGATGATAGGTTTAATATTTCTAGACTTAGGACTAAAAACATTGCGATAGACGGTTAGAACTCGAAATAGTAACCGAACGGCTCCGTGGGTGGCACCAACACCTCCCACGGGCCCAATGTAACTCGTAGGAACTGGCCGCGCAGCCATGGGTCTCCTTGTTTGAAAATACAAAAGGTAATTTACATATTTCTATACATAGGGTTAAAAACATGGCGTTAGTGAGTGAAAACTCAAAATAGCCATCGAACGGCCCCGTGGATGGCACCAACATCTCTCACGGGACAAATCTAACTCTTAGGAACTGACCACACAGCCGTCGGTCTCCTGATTTGAGAATACGATCATAATTTCAATATTTCAAGACTTACACGTAAAAACATGGCTTTAGAGGGTGAAAAATCGAAACATCCCCCCAACGTCTCAGTGGGTGGAACCAACACCCAACGTCCCCGTGGGTGGCACTAACAACTCCCACGGGACCATTGTAACTCGTAGGAACTGAGCACGCATCCACGGGTCTCCCAGTTTGAGAATACGATGATAATTTGCATATATTTAGACTTAGGCTTAAAAACATTGCGTTAGAGGGTGAAAACTTAAAAAAAAAATGAACGTCCCCGAATTTGGCACCAACTTATCCCACGGACCAATGTAACTCGTAGGAACTGACCACGCAGCCGCAGGTCTCCCAGTTTGAGAATACGAAGGTAATTTGCATATTTCTAGTCTTAGGCTTAAAAACATAGCATTAGAGGGTGAAAACTCGAAACAACTCCCCAACGTCCCCGTGGGTGGCACCAACACCCAACGGACCCATGGGTGGCACCAACACCTCCCATAGGACCATTGTAGCTCGTAGGAACTGAGCACGCAGCCGTGGGTCCCTCGGTTTGAGAATACGATGATAATTTGCATATTTCTAGACTTGGGCTTAAAAACATGGCGTTAGAGGGTGAAAATACGAAAAAGCCCCCGAACGTCCCCGTAGGTGGCACCAACTTATCCCACGGACCAATGTAACTCGTAGGAACTAACCACGCGGCCGCGGGTCTCCCGGTTTGAGAATACGATGGTAATTTGAATATTTCTTGACATAGGCTTAAAAACATGGCGTTAGAAGATGAAAACTCGAAACATCCCCAGAATGTCCCCGTGGGTGGGACCAACACCTCCCATGGGACCATTGTAACTTGTAGGAACTAACCACGCAGCCGCGGGTCTCTCGGTTTGAGAATACGACGATAGGTTTAATATTTCTAGACTTAGGACTAAAAACATTGTGTTAGACGGTTAGAACTGGAAATAGTAACTGAACGACTCCGTGGGTGGCACCAACACCTCCCACGGGCCCAATGTAACTCGTAGGAACTGGCCGCGCAGCCATGGGTATCCTTGTTTGAAAATACGAATGGTAATTTACATATTTATATACATAGGCTTAAAAACATGGCGTTAGTGAGTGAAAACTCAAAATAGCCCTCGAACGGCCCGGTGGATGGCACCAACATCTCTCACGGGACAAATCTAACTCGTAGGAACTGACCACACAGCCGCCGGTCGCCTGATTTGAGAATACGATCATAATTTGCATATATCTAAACTTACACGTAAAAACATGGCCTTAGAGGGTGAAAAATCGAAACATCCCCCCAACGTCTCAGTGGGTGGCACCAACACCCAACGTCCCCGTGGGTGGCACTAACAACTCCCATGGGACCATTGTAAATCGTAGGAACTGAGCACGCATCCGCGGGTCTCCCGGTTTGAGAATACGATGATAATTTGCATATTTTTAGACTTAGGCTTAAAAACATGGCGTTAGAGGGTAAAAACTTTAAAAAAACACGAACGTCCCCGAATTTGGCACCAACTTATCCCACAGACCAATGTAACTCGTAGGAACTGACCACGCAGCCGCAGGTCTCCCAGTTTGAGAATACGACGGTAATTTGCATATTTCTAGATATAGGCTTTAAAACATGCCATTAGAGGGTGAAAACTCGAAACAGCCCCCGAACGTCCCCGTGGGTGGGACCAACACCTCCCACAGGACCAATGTAACTCGTAGGAACTGACCACGTAGCCGCGGGTCAACCGGTTTGAGAATACGACGGTAAATTGCATATTTCTAGACTTATGCTTAAAAAAATTCGTTAGGGGGTGAAAACTCGAAAAATCCCCCAAACATCCCTGTGGGTGGCACCAAGATCTCTCACGTGACCAATGTAACTCATAGGAACAGACCACACAGCAGTGGGTCTCCCGATTTGAGAATACGAAGATAATTTGCATATTTCTAGACTTAAGCTTAAAAACATGGCATTAGAGGGTGAAAACTTGAAACAGTCCCGGAACGGCCCCGTGGGTGGCACCAGCACCTCCCACGGGACCAATGTAACTCGTATAATATGACCACACAGCCGCGGGTATCCGGATTTTAGAATACGAAGGTAATTTGCATATTTCTAGTCTTAGGCTTAAAAACATAGCATTAGAGGGTGAAAACTCGAAACAACCCACCAACGTCCCCGTGGGTGGCACCAACACCTCCCACAGGACCATTGTAGCTCGTAGGAACTGAGCACGTAGCCGTGGGTCTCTCGGTTTGAGAATACGATGATAATTTGCATATTTCTAGACTTGGGCTTAAAAACATGGCGTTAGAGGGTGAAAATACGAAAAAGCCCCCGAACGTCCCCGTAGGTGGCACCAACTTATCCCACGGACCAATGTAACTCAGGGGAACTGACCACGCGGCCGCGGATCTCCCGGTTTGAGAATACGATGGTAATTTGAATATTTCTTGACATATGTTTAAAAACATGGCGTTAGAGGGTGAAAACTCGAAAGATCCCCCGAATGTCCCCGTGGGTGGGACCAACACCTCCCACGGGACCATTGCAACTCGTAGGAACTGACCACGCAGCCGCGGGTCTCTCGGTTTGAGAATACGATGATAATTTACATATTTTTAGACTAAGGCTTAAAAACATGGCGTTAGAAGGTGAAAACACAAAACACCCCCCGAATGGCCCCGTGGGTGGAACCAACACCTCCCACGGGACCAATGTAACTCATAGAAAAACTGACAACTCATCCGCGGCTCTCCCGGTTTGAGAATACGACGGTAATTTACATATTTCTAGACTTAGGCTTAAAAACATGGCGTTCGAGGGTGAAAACTCGAAACAGCCACCGAACGGTCCCATGGGAGGCACCAACACCTCCCACGGGACCAATGTAACTCGTAGGAACTGACCTCGCAGCCGCGGGTCTCCCTGTTTGAGAGTACAACGGTAATTTTCATATTTCTAAACTTAGGTTTAAAAACATGGTGTTAGAGGGTGAAAACTCGAAACAACCCCCGAAAGGCCCCGTGGGTGGCACCAACACCTCCCATGGGACCAATGTAACTCGTAGGAACTGACCATGCACCCGCGGTTCTCTCGGTTTGAGAATACGACCGTAATTTTCATATTTCTAGACTTAAGCTTAAAAGCATGGCGTTAGAGGGTGAAAACTTGAAACAACCCCCAAACGTCCCCGTGGGTGGCACCAACACCTCCCATGGGACGAATGTATCTCGTAGGAACTGACCACATAGCCACGGGTCTCTCGAATTGAGAATACGACAATAATTTTCATATTTCTGGACTTAGGCTTAATAACATGGCATTATAGGGTGAAAACTCAAAAAAGTCCCCGAACGGCCTAGTGGGTGGCACCAACACCTCCCATGGGACCAATGTAACTCGTAGGAACTGACCATGCACCCGTGGTTCTCTCGGTTTGAGAATACGACCGTAATTTTCATATTTCTAGACTTAAGCTTTAAAGCATGGCGTTAGAGGGTGAAAACTTGAAACAACTCCCAAACATCCCCGTGGGTGGCACCAACACCTCCCATGGGACCAATGTATCTCGTAGGAACTGACGACATAGCCACGGGTCTCTCGAATTGAGAATACGACAATAATTTGCATATTTCTAGACTTAGGCTTAATAACATGGCATTAGAGGGTGAAAACTCAAAAAAGTCCCCGAACGGACCCGTGGGTGGCACCAACACCTCCCATGGGACCATTGTAGCTCGTAGGAACTGAGCACGCAGCCGTGGGTCTCTCGGTTTGAGACTACGATGATAATTTGCATATTTCTAGACTTAGTCTTAAAAACATGGCGTTAGAGGGTGAAAATACGAAAAAGCCCCCGAACGTCCCCGTAGGTGGCACTAACTTATCCCATGGACCAATGTAACTCGTAGGAACTGACCACGCGGCCGCGGGTCTCCCGGTTTGAGAATATGATGGTAATTTGAATATTTCTTGACATAGGCTTAAAAACATGGCGTTAGAGGGTGAAAACTCGAAACATTCCCTGAATGTCCCCGTGGGTGGGACCAACACCTCCCACGGGACCATTGCAACTCGTAGGAACTGACCACGCAGCCGCGGGTCTCTCGGTTTGAGAATACGATGATAATTTACATATTTCTTGACTAAGGCTTAAAAACATGGCGTTAGAAGGTGAAAACTCAAAACACCCCCCGAACGGCCACGTGGGTGGCACCAACACCTCCCACGGGACCAATGTAACTCGTAGAAAAACTGACAACTCAGCCGCGGCTCTCCCGATTTGAGAATACGACGCTAATTTACATATTTCTAGACTTAGGCTTAAAAACATGGCGTTCGAGGGTGAAAACTCGAAACAGCCACCGAACGGTCCCGTGGGAGGCACCAACACCTCCCACGGGACTAATGTAACTCGTAGGGACTGACCTCGTAGCCGCGGGTCTCCCTGTTTGAGTGTACAATGGTAATTTTCATATTTCTAAACTTAGGCTTAAAACTTGGTATTAGAGGGTGAAAACTCGAAACAACCCTCGAAAGGCCCCGTGGGTGGCACCAACACCTCCCATGGGACCAATGTAACTCGTAGGAACTGACCATGCACCCGCGGTTCTCTCGGTTTCAGAATACGACCATAATTTTCATATTTCTAGACTTAAGCTTAAAAGCATGGGGTTAGAGGGTGAAAACTTGAAACAACTCCGAAACGGCCCCGTGGGTGGCACCAATACCTCCCACGGGACCAATGTAACTCGTAGGAACTGACCACATAGCCACGGGTCTCTCGAATTGAGAATACGATAATAATTTGCATATTTCTAGACTTAGGCTTAAAAACATGGCATTAAAGGGAGAAAACTCGAAAGAGTCCCCGAACGTCCCCGTTGGTGGCACCAACAGCTCCCACGGGACCAATGTAACTCGTAGGAACAGACCACGCAGCCGCGGGTCTTTCTATTAGAGAATACGATGATAATTTGCATATTTCTAGGCTTAGGCTTAAAAACATGGCGTTAGAGGGTGAAAACTCAAAATAGTCCCCGAACGGCCCCGTGGGTGGCACCAACACCTCCCACGGGACCAATGTAACTCATAGGAACAGAACACGCACCCGCGGGTCTCCCGATTTGAGAATACGACGATAGATTTAATATTTCTAGACTTAGGATTAAAAACGTGGCGTTAGATGGTGAGAAATCGAAACAGCAACTGAACGGCTCCGTGGGTGGCTACAACACCTCCCACGGGCCCAATGTAACTCGTAGGAACTGATCGCGCAGCCATGGGTCTCCTTTTTTGAGAATATGATGGTAATTTACATATTTCTAGACTTAGGCTTAAAAACATGGCGTTAGAGAGTGAAAACTCAAAATAGCCCTCGAACGGCCCCGTGGGTGGCACCAAAACCTCTCATGGGACTAATGTAAGTCGTAGGAACTGACCACACATCCGCGGGTCTCCCAATTTGAGAATATGATCGTAATTTGCATATTTCTAGACTTAGGCTTAAAAACATGGCGTTAGGGGGTGAAAACTTGAAAAAGCCCTCGAACGTCCCAGTGGGTGGCACCAAGACCTCCCACGGGACCACTGTAACTCGTAGGAACTAACTAAGCAGCCGCAAGTCTCGGGGTTGGAGAATATGATGGTAATTTGCATATTTCTAGACGTAGGCTTAAAAACATGGCATTAGAGGGTGATAACTCTAAACATCCCCTGAACGACCCCATGAGTGGCACCAATACCTCTGACGGGACCAATATAACTTGTAGGAACTGACCATGCAGCCGCGAGTCTCCCGATTTGAGAATACGATGGTAATTTCCATATTTCTAGACTTGGGCATAAAAACATTGCGTTAGAGTGTGAAAACTCAAAACAACCCCCAAATGGACCCGTGGGTGGCACCAACACCTCCCACGGGTCCAATGTAGCTCGTAGGAACTGAACACTCAGCAACGGGTCTTTTGGTTAGAGAATACGATGGTAATTTTAATATTTCTAGACTTAGCCTTAAAAACATGGCGTTAGATGGTGAAAAATCGAAACAGCCCCCCAACGTCCCCGTGGGTGGCAGCAACACCTCCGACGGGACCATTGTAAATCGTACGAACTGAGCACGCACCCGCGGGTCTCCCAATTTAAGAATACGATGATAATTTGCATATTTCTAGACTTAGGCTTAAAAACATGGCATTAGAGGGTGAAAACTCGAAAAAGCCCTCGAACGTCCCCGAAGGTGGCACCAACTTATCCCACAGACCAATGTAACTCGTTGGAACTGACCACGCAATCGCGGGTCTCTTGTTTTGAGAATACGACGATAATTTGCATAATTCTAGATATAGGCTTAAAAACATGGCATTAGAGGGTGAAAACTCGAAACAGCCCCCGAACTTCGCTGTGGGTGGGACCAACACCTCCCACGGGACCAATGTAACTCGTAGGAATTGACCACGTAGCCGCGGGTATCCCGGTTTGAGAATACGACGGTAAATTTCATATTTCTAGACTTATGCTTAAAAACATTTCGCTAGGGGGTGAAAACTCAAAAAATCCCCCGAACGTCCTCGTGGGTGGCACCGACACCTCCCACGGGACCATTGTAACTCGTAGAAACTGACCACGCAGCCGCGGGTCTATCGGTTTGAGAATACGACGATAATTTGCATAAATTTATACTTAGGATTAAAAACATGGCGTTAGAGGATGAAAACTCGAAACACACCCCGAACGACCCCGTGGGTGGCACCAACACCTCCCACGGGACCGATGTAACTCTCAGAAAAACTGACAACTCAGCTGCGGGTCTCCCGATTTGAGAATACGATGGTAATTTACATATTTCTAGACTTAGGCTTAAAAAACATGGCGTTCGAGGGTGAAAACTCGAAACACCCACCGAACGGCCCCGTGGGAGGCACCAACACCTCCCACGTAACCAATGTAACTCGTAGGAACTGACCTCGCAGCCGCGGGTCTCCCTGTTTGAGAATACGACTATAATTTTCATATTTCTATACTTATGCTTAAAAATATGGCGTTAGAGGATGAAAACTCGAAACAGCCCCCGAAACGTCCCCGTGGGTGGGACCAACCCCTCCCATGGGACCAATGTAACTCGTAGGAACTGACCACGTTGTCGCGGGTCTCCCGATTTGAGAATACGATGATAATTTGCATATTTCTAGACTTAGGCTTAAAAATATGTGGTTAGAGGGTGAAAACTTGAAACAACCCCGGAACGACCCCGTGGGTGGCACCAGGACCTCCCACGGGACCAATGTAACTCGTAGAAACTAACCACACAGCCGCGTGTATCACTGTTTGAGAATACGAAGGTAATTTGCATATTTCTAGTCTTAAGCTTAAAAACATAGCGTTAGAGGGTGAAAACACAAAATAGCTCCCGAACTGCCCCATGGGTGGCACCAACACCTCTCGCGGGACCAATGTAACTCGTAGGAACTGACCACACAGCTGCGGGTCTCCCGATTTGAGAATACAATGGTAATTCGCATATTTTTATACTTAGGCGTAAAAACATGGCATTAGAGGATGAAAACTCGAAACAACCCCCAACGTCCCCGTGGGTGGCACCAACACCCAACGACCCCTGGCTGGCACCAACACCCAACGGACCCGTGGGTGGTACCAACACCTCCCACGGGACCATTGTAATTCTTAGGAACTGAGCACGCAGCCGTGGGTCGCCCGGTTTGAGAATACGATGATAATTTTCATATTTCTAGACTTACGACTAAAAACATGGCGTTAGAGGGTGAAAACATGAAAAATACCTCGAACGTCCCCGTAGGTGGCACCAACTTATCCCACGGACCATTGTAACTCATAGGAACAGACCACGCAGCCGCGGGTCTCCCGGTTTGAGAATATGACGGTAATTTGCGTATTGCTAGACATAGGCTTAAAAACATGGCGTTAGAGGGTGACAACTCGAAACAGCCCCCGAACATCCCCGTGGGTGGGACCAACACCTCCAACGGGACAAATGTAACTCATAGGAACTGATCACGTAGCTGCGGGTCTCCCGGTTCAAGAATACGATGGTAAATTGCATATTTCTAGACTTATGCTTAAAAACATTTCGTTAGGGGGTGAAAACTCGAAAAGCTCCCGAACATCCCCGTGGGTGGCACGAAGACCTCCCACGGACCACTGTAACTCGTAGGAACTGACCATTCATCCGCGGGTCTCCCGATTTGAAAATACGAATGTAATTTGCATATTTCTAGACTTGGCCTTAAAAACATGGCGTTAGAGTGTGAAAACTCAAAACAGCCCCGAACGGACCCGTGGGTGGCATCAACACCTCCCACGGGACCAATGTAACTTATAGGAACTGAACACTCAGCCACGGTTCCTCCGGTTTGATAATACGATGGTAATTTGCATATTTCTAGACTTAGGCATAAAAATATGTCGTTAGTGGATGAAAACTCGAAACAGCCCCCCAACGTCCCCGTGGTGGCACCAACACCCAACGGACCTGTGGGTGGCACCAACACCTCCCACGTGACCATTGTAACTCATAGGAACTGAACACTCAGCCACGGGTCTTCCGGTTTGAGAATACGATGGTAATTTGCATATTTCTAGACTTAGGCTTAAAAACATGGCGTTAGACGGAGAAAACTCGAAATAGCACCCCAACGTCCCCGTGGATGGCACCAACACCCAATGTCCCCGTGGGTGGCACTGACACCTATCACGGGACCATTGTAACTCGTAGGAACTGACCACGCAGCAGCATGTCTCTCGGTTTGAGAATAATATGATAATTTGCATATTTCTGGACTTAGGCTTAAAAACATTTCGTTAGAGGGTGAAAACTCGAAAAAGCCCCCGAAGGTGGTACCAACATATCCGACGGACCAATGTAACTCGTAGGAACTGACCAAGCAGCCACGGGTCTCCCGGTTTGAGAATACGAGGGTAATTTTCATATTTTTAGATATAGGCTTAAAAACATGGCGTTAGAGGGTGAAAACTCAAAACAACCCCCGAACGTCCCCGTGAGTGGGACCAACACCTCCCACGGGACCAATGTAACTCGTAGGAACTGACCACGTAGCCGCGTGTCTCCCGGTTTGAGAATACGACGGTAAATTGCATATTTCTAGACTTATGCTTATAAAAATTTCGTTAGGGGGTGAAAACTCGAAAAAGCCTTCGAACGTCCCCGCGGGTGGCACCAAGACCTCTCACCGGACCAATTCAACTCGTAGGAACAGACCACACAGCAGCGGGTCTCCCGATTTGAAAATATGACGATAATTTTCATATTTATAGACTTAGGCTTAAAAACAGGGCGTTGGAGAGTGAAAACTTGAAACAACCCCGGAACGGCCCCGTGGGTGGCACCACCACCTCCCACGGGACCAATGTAACTCGTAGAAACTGACCACACGGCCGCGGGTATCCCTCTTTGAGAATACGAAGGTAATTTCCATATTTCTAGTCTTAGGCTTAAAAACATAGCTTTAGAGGGTGAAAACTCAAAACAACACCCAAACGGCCCCGTGGGTGGCACCAACACCTCTCACGGGACCAATCTAACTCGTAGGAACTGACCACACGGCTGCGGGTCTCCCGATTTGAGAATACGATGGTAATTTGCATATTTCTATACTTAGGTGTAAAAACATGGCGTTAGAGGATGAAAGTCGAAACAGACCCCAACGTCCCCGTGGGTGGCACCAACACCCAACGGACCCTTGGGTGGCACCAACACCTCCCACGGGACCATTGTAAGTCATAGGAATTGAGCACGCAGCCGCGGGTCTCCCGGTTTGAGAATACGATGATAATTTGCATATTTCTAGACTTAGGCTTAAAAACATGGTGTTAGACGGTGAAAACTCGAAATAGCCCCCAACATCCCCGTGGGTGGCACCAACACCCAACGTCCCCATGGGTGGCACCAACACCTCCCAAGGTACCATTGTAACTCGTAGGAACTCAGCATGTAGCCGTGGATCTCCCGGTTTGAGAATACGGTGATAATCTGCATATTTCTAGAGTTAGGCATAAAAATATGGCGTTAGAGGTTAAAACTCAAAAAAGCCCCCGAACGTCCCCGAAGGTGGCAAGAACTTATCTCATGGACCAATGTAACTCGTAGGAACTGACCACGTAGCCACGGGTCTCCGGATTTGAGAATACGACGGTAATTTTCATATTTCTAGATATAAACTTAAAAACATGGCGTCAGAGGGTGAAAACACAAAACAGCGACCAAATGTCCCCGTGGGTGAGACCAACACCTCCCACGGGACCAATGTAACTCATAGGAACTGACGACACAGACGCAGGTCTCCCGGTTTGAGAATACGGCTGTAAATTTCTTATTTCTAGACTTATGCTTAAAAATATTTCGTTAGGGGGTGAAAACTCGAAAAAGGCCCCGAACGTCCCCGTGGGTGGCACCAAGACCTCTCACGAGACCAATGTAACTCGTAGGAACAGACCACACAGCAGCGGGTCTCCCGATTTAAGAATACGACGATAATTTGCATATTTCTAGTCTTAGGCTTAAAAACATAGCGTTAGAAGGTGAAACGTCCAAATAGCCCCCGAACGGCCCCGTGGGTGGCACCAACACCTCTCACGGGACCAATGTAACTCGTAGGAACTGACCACACAGCTGCGGGTCTCCCGATTTCAGAATACGATGGTAATTTGCATATTTTTCTACTTAGGCATAAAAACATGGCGTTAGAGGATGAAAACTCGAAACAGCCTCCCAACGTCCCCGTGGGTGGAACCAACACCCAACGGACCCGTGGGTGGCACCAACACCTCCCACGGGACCGTTGTAACTCATTGGAACTGAACACTCAGCCACGGGTCACTCGCTTTGAGAATACGATGGTAATTTGCATATTTCTAGACTTAGGCTTAAAAACATGGCGTTAGACGGAGAAAACTCGAAATAGCACCCCAACGTCCCCGTGGATGGCACCAACACCCAACGTCCCCGTGGGTGGCACCGACACCTATCACGGGACCATTGTAACTCATAGGAACTGACCACGCAGCCGCGGGTCTCCCGGTTTGAGAATACGATGATAATTTGCATATTTCTAGATTTAGGCTTAAAAACATTTCGTTAGAGGGTGAAAATTCGAAAAAGCCCCCGAACGTCGCCGAAGGTGGTGCCATCTTATTCGACGGACCAATGTAACTCGTAGGAACTGACCACGCAGCCACGGGTCTCCCGGTTTGAGAATACGACTGTAATTTTCATATTTCTAGCTATAGGTTTAAAAACACTGCGTTAGAGAGTGAAAACTCAAAACAGCCCCCGAACGTCCCCGTGAGTGGGACCAACACCTCCCACGGGACCAATGTAACTAGTAGGAACTGACCACGGAGCCGCAGGTCTCCCGATTCGAGAATACGACGGTAAATTCCATATTTCTAGACTTATGCTTAAAAACATTTCGTTAGGGGGTGAAAACTCGAAAAAGCCTCCGAACGTCCCCGTGGGTGGCACCAAGACCTCTCATAGGACCCATGTAACTCGTAGGAACAGACCACTCAGCAGCGGGTCTCCCGATTTGAGAATATGACGATAATTTTCATATTTATAGACTTAGGCTTAAAAATAGGGCGTTGGAGAGTGAAAACTTGAAACAACCCCGGAACGGCCCCGTGGGTGGCACCAGCACCTCCCACGGGACCAATGTAACTCGTAGAAACTGACCACACAGCCGCGGGTATCCCGCTTTGAGAATACGAAAGTAATTTGCATATTTCTAGTCTTAGGCTTAAAAACATAGCGTTAGAGGGTGAAAACTCAAAATTGCCCCCGAACGGCCCCGTGGGTGGCACCAACACCTATGACGGGACCAATGTAACTCGTAGGAACTGACCACAGGGCTGCGGGTCTCCCGATTTGAGAATACGATGGTAATTTACATATTTCTATACTTAGGTGTAAAAACATGGAGTTAGAGGATGAAAACTCGAAACAGCCCCCCAACATCCTCGTGGGTGGCACCAACACCCAACGGACCCTTGGGTGGCACCAACACCTCCCACGGGACCATTGTAACTCTTAAGAACTGAGCACGCAGCTGCGGGTCTCCCAGTTTGAGAATACGATGATAATCTGCATATTTCTAGATTTAGGCTTAAAAACATGGCGTTAGACGATGAAAACTCGAAACAGCCCCTCAACGTCCCCGAGGGTTGCACCAACACCCAACGTGCCCATGTGTGGCACCAACACCTCCCAAGGGACCATTGTAACTCGTAGGAACTGAGCATGTAGCCGCGGATCTCCCGGTTTGAGAATACGATGATAATTTTCATATTTTTAGAGTTAGGCATAAAAATATGGCGTTAGAGGTTAAACTCGAAAAAGCCCCAGAACGTCCCCGAAGGTGGCAAGAACTTATCCCACGGACCAATGTAACTCGTAGGAACTGACCATGCACCCACGGGTCTCCCGATTTGAGAATACGACGGTAATTTTCATATTTCTAGATATCGGCTTAAAAACATGGCGTTAGAAGGTGAAAACTCAAAACAACGACCAAATGTCCCCGTGGGTGATACCAACACCTCCCACGGGACTAATGTAACTCATAGGAACTGACGACGCAACCGCAGGTCTCCTGGTTCGAGAATACGACGGTAAATTGCATATTTCTAGACTTATGCTTAAAAACATTTCGTTAGGGGGTGAAAACTCGAAAAAGCCTCCGAACGTCTCCGTGGGTGGTACCAAGACCTCTCATAGGACCCATGTAACTCGTAGGAACAGACCACACAGCAGCGGGTCTCCCGATTTGAAAATATGACGATAATTTTCATATTTATAGACATAGGCTTAAAAACAGGGCGTTGGGGAGTGAAAACTTGAAACAACCCCGGAACAGTCCCGTGGGTGGCACCAGCACCTCCCACGGGACCAATGTAACTCATAGAAACTGACCACACAGCCGTGGGTTTCCCGCTTTGAGAATACGAAGGTAATTTGCATATTTCTAGTCTTAGGCTTAAAAACATAGCGTTAGAGGGTGAAAACTCAAAATAGCCCCCGAACGGCCCCGTGGGTGGCACCAACACCTATCACGGGACCAATGTAACTCGTAGGAACTAACCAAAGGGATGCGAGTCTCCCAATTTGAGAATACGATGGTAATTTCCATATTTCTATACTTAGGTGTAAAAACATGGCGTTAGAGGATGAAAACTCGAAACAGCCCCCCAACGTCCTCGTGGGTGGCACCAACACCCAACGGACCCTTGGGTGGCACCAACACCCCCCACGGGACCATTGTAACTCGTAGGAACTGAGCACGCAGCCGCGGGTCTCCCGGTTTGAGAATACGATGATAATTTGTATATTTCTAGATTTAGGCTTAAAAACATGGCGTTAGACGGTGAAAACTCGAAACAGCCCCCAACGTCCCCGTGGGTGGCACCAGCACCCAACGTCCCCATGGGTGGCACCAACACCTCCCAAGGGACGATTGTAACTTGTAGGAACTGAGCACGTAGCCGCGGATCTCCCGGTTTGAGAATACGATGATAATTTGCATATTTCTAGAGTTAGGCATAAAAATATGGCGTTAGAGGTTGAAAACTCGAAAAATCCCCCGAACGTACCCGAAGGTGGCAAGAACTTATCCCACGGACCAATGTAACTCATAGGAACTGACCACGCATCCACGGGTCTCCCGATTTGAGAATACGACGGTAATTTTCATATTTCTAGATAGACTTAAAAACATCGCATTAGAGGGTGAAAACTCGAAACAGCCCCCGAATGTCCCCGTGGGTGGGACCAACACCTCCCGCGGGACCAATGTAACTCGTAGGAACTGACCACGTAGCCGCGGGTCTCCCGGTTTGAGAATACGACGGTAAATTGCATATTTCAAGACTTAAGCTTAGGGGTGAAAACTCGAAAAAGCCCCCCGAACGTTCCCGTGGGTGGCACCAAGACCTCTCACGGGACCAATGTAACTCGTAGGAACATACCACACATCAGCGGGTATCCCGATTTGAGAATACGATGATAATTTGCATATTTCTAGACTTAGGTTTAAAAACATGGCGTTAGAGGGTGAAAACTAGAAACAGCCCCGGAACGGCCCCGTGGGTTGCACCAGCACATCCAACGGGACCAATGTAACTCGTAGAAACTAACCACACAGCCGCGGGTATCCTAATTTGATAATACGAAGGTAATTTGCATATTTCTAGTCTTAGGCTTAAAAACATAGCGTTAGAGGGTGAAAACTCAAAATAGCCCCCGAACGGCCTCGTGGGTGGCACCAACACCTATCACGGGACCAATGTAACTCGTAGGAACTGACCACACGGATGCGAGTCTCCCGATTTGAGAATACGATGGTAATTTCCATATTTCTATACTTAGGTGTAAAAACATGGCGTTAGAGGATGAAAACTCAAAACAGCCCCCCAACGTCATCGTGGGTGGCACCAACACCCAACGGACCCTTGGGTGGCACCAACACCTCCCACGGGACCATTGTAACTCGTAGGAACTGAGCACGCAGCCGCGGGTCTCCCGGTTTGAGAATACGATGATAATTTGCATATTTCTAGATTTAGGCTTAAAAACATGGCGTTTGACGGTGAAAACTCGAAACAGCCCCCAACGTCCCCGTGGGTGGCACCAACACCCAACGTCCCCGTGGGTGGAACTAACAAGTCCCACGGGACCATTGTAACTCGTAGGAACTGAGCACGCATCCGGGGGTCTCCCGGTTTGAGAATACGATGATAATTTGCATATTTTTAGACTTAAGCTTAAAAACATGGCGTTAGAGGGTGAAAACTTAAAAAAAAAACCGAACGTCCCCGAATTTGGCACCAACTTATCCCACGGACCAATGTAACTCGTAGGAACTGACCACGCAGCCGCAGGTCTCCCATTTTGAGAATACGACGGTAATTTGCATATTTCTAGATGTAGGCTTAAAAAGATGCCATTAGAGGATGAAAACTCGAAACACGCCCCGAACGTCCCCGTGGGTGGGACCAACACCTCCCACGGGACCAATGTAACTCGTAGGAACTGACCACGTAGCCGCGGGTCTCCCGGTTTGAGAATACGACGGTAAATTGCATATTTCTAGACTTATGCTTAAAAAAAATTCGTTAGGGGGTGAAAACTCGAAAAAGCCCCCAAACATCCCTGTGGGTGGCACCAAGATCTCTCACATGACCAATGTAACTCATAGGAACAGACCACACAGCAGTGGGTCTCCCGATTTGAGAATACGAAGATAATTTGCATATTTCTAGACTTAAGCTTAAAAACATGGCATTAGAGGGTGAAACTTGAAACAGTCCCGGAACGGCCCCGTGGGTGGCACCAGCACCTCCCACGGGACCAATGTAACTCGTAGGATCTGACCACACAGCCGCGGGTATCCCGATTTTAGAATACGAAGGTAATTTGCATATTTATAGTCTTAGGCTTAAAAACATAGCATTAGAGGGTGAAAACTCGAAACAACCCCCCAACGTCCCCG
Source organism: Sambucus nigra (assembly GCA_949130495.1). Classification (NCBI taxonomy): domain Eukaryota; kingdom Viridiplantae; phylum Streptophyta; class Magnoliopsida; order Dipsacales; family Adoxaceae; genus Sambucus; species Sambucus nigra. The sequence continues at coordinate 447,629,093 of OX422214.1, forward strand.
TGGGTGGCACCAACACCCAACGGACCTGTGGGTGGAACCAACACCTCCCACGGGACCATTGTAGCTCGTAGGAACTGAGCACGCAGCCGTGGGTCTCTCGATTTGAGAATACGATGATAATTTGATTATTTCTAGACTTAGGCTTAAAAACATGGCGTTAGAGGGTGAAAATACGAAAAAGCCCCCGAACGTCCCCGTAGGTGGCACCAACTTATCCCACGGACCAATGTAACTCGTAGGAACTGACCACACGGCCGCGGGTCTCCCGGTTTGAGAATACGATGGTAATTTGAATATTTCTTGACATAGGCTTAAAAACATGGCGTTAGAGGGTGAAAACTCGAAACATCCCCAGAATGTCCCCGTGGGTGGGACCAACACCTCCCACGGGACCATTGCAACTCGTAGGAACTGACCACGCAGCCGCGGGTCTCTCGGTTTGAGAATACGATGATAATTTACATATTTCTAGACTAAGGCTTAAAAACATGGCGTTAGAAGGTGAAAACTCAAAACACCCCCCGAACGGCCCCGTGGGTGGCACCAACACCTCCCACAGGAGCAATGTAACTCGTAGAAAAATTGACAACTCAGCCGCGGCTCTCACGGTTTGAGAATACGACGGTAATTTACATATTTCTAGAATTAGGCTTAAAAACATGGCGTTTGAGGGTGAAAACTCGAAACAGCCACCGAACGGTCCCGTGGGAGGTACCAACACCTCCCACGGGACCAATGTAACTCGTAGGAACTGACCTCGCAGCCGCGGGTCTCCCTGTTTGAGAGTACAACGGTAATTTTCATATTTCTAAACTTAGGCTTAAAAACATGGTGTTAGAGGGTGAAAACTCGAAACAACCCCCAAAAGGCCCCGTGGGTGGCACCAACACCTCCCATGGGACCAATGTAACTCGTAGGAACTGACCATGCACCCGCGGTTCTCTCGGTTTGAGAATACAACCGTAATTTTCATATTTCTAGACATAAGCTTAAAAGCATGGCATTAGAGGGTGAAAACTTGAAACAACCCCCAAACGTCCCCGTGGGTGGCACCAACACCTCCCATGGGACCAATGTATCTCGTAGGAACTGACCACAAAGCCACGGGTCTCTCGAATTGAGAATACGACAATAATTTGCATATTTCTAGACTTAGGCTTAATAACATGGGATTATAGGGTGAAAACTCAAAAAAGTCCCCGAACGGCCCCGTGGGTGGCACCAACACCTCCCATGGGACCAATGTAACTCGTAGGAACTGACCATGCACCCGCGGTTCTCTCGGTTTGAGAATACAACCGTAATTTTCATATTTCTAGACTTAAGCTTAAAAGCATGGCGTTAGAGGGTGGAAACTTGAAACAACTCCCAAACGTCCCGGTGGGTGGCACCAACACCTCCCATGGGACCAATGTATCTCGTAGGAACTGACCACATAGCCACGGGTCTCTCGAATTGAGAATACGACAATAATTTGCATATTTCTAGACTTAGGCTTAATAACATGGCATTAGAGGGTGAAAACTCAAAAAAGTCCCCGAACGGACCCGTGGGTGGCACCAACACCTCCCACGGGACCATTGTAGCTCGTAGGAACTGAGCACGCATCCGTGGGTCTCTCGGTTTGAGAATACGATGATAATTTGCATATTTCTAGACTTAGGCTTAAAAACATGGCGTTAGAGGGTGAAAATACGAAAAAGCCCCCGAACGTCCCCGTACGTGGCACTAACTTATCCCATGGACCAATGTAACTCGTAGGAACTGACCACGCGGCCGCGGGTCTCCCGGTTTGCGAATACGATGGTAATTTGAATATTTCTTGACGTAGGCTTAAAAACATGGCGTTAGAGGGTGAAAACTCGAAACATCCCCTGAATGTCCCCGTGGGTGGGACCAACACCTCCCACGGGACCATTGCAACTCGTAGGAACTGACCACGCAGCCGCGGGGCTCTCGATTTGAGAATACGATGATAATTTACATATTTCTTGACTAAGGCTTAAAAACATGGCGTTAGAAGGTGAAAACTCAAAACACCCCCCGAACGGCCACGTGGGTGGCACCAACACCTCCCACGGGACCAATGTAACTCGTAGAAAAACTGACAACTCAGCCGCGGCTCTCCCGATTTGAGAATACGACGGTAATTTACATATTTCTAGACTTAGGCTTAAAAACATGGCGTTCGACGGTGAAAACTCGAAACAGCCACCGAACGGTCCCGTGGGAGGCACCAACACCTCCCACGGGACCAATGTAACTCGTAGGAACTGACTTCGCAGCCGCGGGTCTCCCTGTTTGAGTGTACAATGGTAATTTTCATATTTCTAAACTTAGGCTTAAAAACTTGGTATTAGAGGGTGAAAACTCGAAACAACCCCCGAAAGGCCCCGTGGGTGGCACCAACATCTCCCATGGGACCAATGTAACTCGTAGGAACTGACCATGCACCCGCGGTTCTCTCGGTTTCAGAATACGACCATAATTTTCATATTTCTAGACTTAAGCTTAAAAGCATGGCGTTAGAGGGTGAAAACTTGAAACAACTCCGAAACGGCCCCGTGGGTGGCACCAACACCTCCCACGGGACCAATGTAACTCGTAGGAACTGACCACATAGCCACGGGTCTCTCGAATTGAGAATACGATAATAATTTGCATATTTCTAGACTTAAGCTTAAAAACATGGCATTAAAGGGAGAAAACTCGAAAGAGTCCCCGAACGTCCCCGTTGGTGGCACCAACAGCTCCCACGGGACCAATGTAACTCGTAGGAACAGACCACGCAGCCGCGGGTCTTTCGATTAGAGAATACGATGATAATTTGCATATTTCTAGGCTTAGGCATAAAAACATGGCGTTAGAGGGTGAAAACTCAAAATAGTCCCCGAACGGCCCCGTGGGTGGCACCAACACCTCCCACGGGACCAATGTAACTCATAGGAATAGAACACGCACCCGCGGGTCTCCCGATTTGAGAATACGACGATAGATTTAATATTTCTAGACTTAGGATTAAAAACGTGGCGTTACATGGTGAGAAATCGAAACAGCAACTGAACGGCTCCGTGGGTGGCTCCAACACCTCCCACGGGCCCAATGTAACTCATAGGAACTGATCGTGCAGCCATGGGTCTCCTTTTTTGAGAATATGATGGTAATTTACATATTTCTAGACTTAGGCTTAAAAACATGGCGTTAGAGAGTGAAAACTCAAAATAGCCCTCGAACGGCCCCGTGGGTGGCACCAAAACCTCTCACGGGACTAATATAACTCGTAGGAACTGACCACACATCCGCGGGTCTCCCAATTTGAGAATATGATCGTAATTTGCATATTTCTAGACTTAGGCTTAAAAACATGGCGTTAGAGGGTGAAAACACGAAAAAGCCCCTGAACGTCCCCGTAGGTGGCACCAACTTATCCCACGGACTAATGTAACTCGAAGGAACTGACCACGCAGCCGCGGGTCTCTCGGTTTGAGAATACGACCGTAATTTGCATATTTCTAGACATAGTCTTAAAAACATGGCGTTAGAGGATGAAAACTCGAAACATCCCTCGAACGTACCTGTGGGTGCGACCAACACCTCCCACGGGACCAATGTAACTCGTAGGAACTGACCACACAGCCGCGGGTCTCCCGGTTCAAGAATATGATGATAAATTGCATATTTCTAGACTTATGCTTAAAAACATTTCGTTAGGGGGTGAAAACTCGAAAAAGCCCTCGAACGTCCCAGTGGGTGGCACCAAGACCTCCCACGGGACCACTGTAACTCGTAGGAACTAACTAAGCAGCCGCAAGTCTCGGGGTTGGAGAATACGATGGTAATTTTCATATTTCTAGACGTAGGCTTAAAAACATGGCATTAGAGGGTGATAACTCAAAACATCCCCTAAACGGCCCCATGAGTGGCACCAATACCTCCGACGGGACCAATATAACTCGTAGGAACTGACCATGCAGCCGCGAGTCTCCCGATTTGAGAATACGATGGTAATTTCCATATTTCTAGACTTGGGCATAAAAACATTGCGTTAGAGTGTGAAAACTCAAAACAGCCCCCAAATGGACCCGTGGGTGGCACCAATACCTCCCACGGGTCCAATGTAGCTCGTAGGAACAGAACACTCAGCCACGGGTCTTTTGGTTTGAGTATACGATGGTAATTTTCATATTTCTAGACTTAGCCTTAAAAACATGGCGTTAGATGGTGAAAACTCGAAACAGCCCCTCAACGTCCCCGTGGGTGGCAGCAACACCTCCGACGGGACCATTGTAAATCGTACGAACTGAGCACGCACCCGCGGGTCTCCCGATTTAAGAATACGATGATAATTTGCATATTTCTAGACTTAGGCTTAAAAACATGGCATTAGAGGGTGAAAACTCGAAAAAGCCCTCGAACGTCCCCGAAGGTGGCACCAACTTATCCCACAGACCAATGTAACTCGTTGGAACTGACCACGCAATCTCGGGTCTCTCGGTTTGAGAATACGACGATAATTTGCATAATTCTAGATATAGGCTTAAAAACATGGCATTAGAGGGTGAAAACTCGAAACAACCCCCGAACTTCGCCGTGGGTGGGACCAACACCACCCACGGGACCAATGTAACTCGTAGGAATTGACCACGTGGCCGCGGGTATCCCGGTTTGAGAATACGACGGTAAATTTCATATTTCTAGACTTATGCTTAAAAACATTTCGCTAGGGGGTGAAAACTCAAAAAATCCCCCGAACGTCCCCGTGGGTGGCACCGACACCTCCCATGGGACCATTGCAACTCGTAGAAACTGACCACGCAGCCGCGGGTCTATCGGTTTGAGAATACGACGATAATTTGCATATTTCTATACTTAGGATTAAAAACATGGCGTTAGAGGATGAAAACTCGAAACACACCCCGAACGACCCCGTGGGTGGCACCAACACCTCCCACGGGACCGATGTAACTCTCAGAAAAACTGACAACTCAGCCGCGGGTCTCCCGGTTTGAGAGTACGACGGTAATTTACATATTTCTAGACTTAGGCTTAAAAACATGGCGTTCGAGGGTGAAAACTCGAAACAGCCACCGAACGGCCCCGTGGGAGGCACCAACACCTCCCACGTAACCAATGTAACTCGTAAGAACTGACCTCGCAGCCGCGGGTCTCCATGTTTGAGAATACGACGGTAATTTTAATATTTCTAGATATAGGCTTGAAAACATGGCGTTAGAGGGTGAAAACTCGAACCCGCCCCTGAACGTCCCCGTGGGTGGGACCAACCCCTCCCACGGGACCAATGTAACTCGTAGGAACTGACCACGTTCCCGGGGGTCTCCCGATTTGAGAATACGATGATAATTTGCATATTTCTAGACTTAGGCTTAAAAATATGTGGTTAGAGGGTGAAAACTTGAAACAGCCCCGGAACGACCCCGTGGGTGGCACCAGTACCTCCCACAGGACCAATGTAACTCGTAGAAACTAACCACACAGCCGCGTGTATCACTGTTTGAGAATACGAAGGTAATTTGCATATTTCTAGTCTTAGGCTTAAAAACATAGCGTTAGAGGGTGAAAACTGAAAATAGCTCCCAAACTGCCCCATGGGTGGCACCAACACCTCTCGCGGGACCAATGTAACTCGTAGGAACTGACCACACAGCTGCGGGTCTCCCGATTTGAGAATACAATGGTAATTCGCATATTTTTATACTTAGGCGTAAAAACATGGCATTAGAGGATGAAAACTCGAAACAACCCCCAACGTCCCCGTGGGTGGCAGCAACACCCAACGACCCCGGGCTGGCATCAACACCCAACGGACCCGTGGGTGGTACCAACACCTCCCACGGGACCATTGTAATTCTTAGGAACTGAGTACGCAGCCGTGGGTCTCCCGGTTTGAGAATATAATGATAATTTTCATATTTCTAGACTTACGACTAAAAACATGGCGTTAGAGGGTGAAAACATGAAAAATACCTCGAACGTCCCCGTAGGTGGCACCAACTTATCCCATGGACCATTGTAACTCATAGGAACAGACCACGCAGCCGCGGGTCTCCCGTTTTGAGAATATGATGGTAATTTGCGTATTGTTAGACATAGGCTTAAAAACATGGCGTTAGAGAGTGACAACTCGAAACATCCCCCGAACGTCCCCGTGGGTGGGACCAACACCTCCCACGGGACAAATGTAACTCGTAGGAACTGATCACGCAGCTGCGGCTCTCCCGGTTCGAGAATACGATGGTAAATTGGATATTTTTAGACTTATGCTTAAAAACATTTCGTTAGGGTGTGAAAACTCGAAAAAGCTCCCGAACATCCCCGTGGGTGGAACGAAGACCTCCCACGGACCACTGTAACTCGTAGGAACTGACCATTCATCCGCGGGTCTCCCGATTTGAAAATACGATGGTAATTTGCATATTTCTAGATTTGGCCTTAAAAACATGGCGTTAGAGTGTGAAAACTCAAAACAGCCCCGAACGGACCCGTGGGTGGCACCAACACCTCCCACGGGACCAATGTAACTTATAGGAACTGAACACTCAGCCACGGTTCCTCCGGTTTGATAATACGATGGTAATTTGCATATTTCTAGACTTAGGCATAAAAATATGGCGTTAGTGGATGAAAACTCGAAACAGCCCCCCAACGTCCCCGTGGTGGCACCAACACCCAACGGACCTGTGGGTGGCACCAACACCTCCCACGTGACCATTGTAACTCATAGGAACTGAACACTCAACCACGGGTCTTCCGGTTTGAGAATACGATGGTAATTTGCATATTTCTTGACTTAGGCTTAAAAACATGGCGTTAGACGGAGAAAACTCGAAATAGCACCCCAACGTCCCCGTGGATGGCACCAACACCCAATGTCCCCGTGGGTGGCACTGACACCTATCACGGGACCATTGTAACTCGTAGGAACTGACCACGCAGCAACGTATCTCTCGGTTTGAGAATACGATGATAATTTGCATATTTCTGGACTTAGGCTTAAAAACATTTCGTTAGAGGGTGAAAACTCGAAAAAGCCCCCGAAGGTGGTACCAACATATCCGACGGACCAATGTAACTCGTAGGAACTGACCACGCAGCCACGGGTCTCCCGGTTTGAGAATACGAGGGTAATTTTCATATTTTTAGATATAGGCTTAAAAACATGGCGTTAGAGGGTGAAAACTCAAAAGAGCCCCCGAACGTCCCCGTGAGTGGGACCAACACCTCCCACGGGACCAATGTAACTCGTAAGAACTGACCACGTAGCCACGGGTCTCCCGGTTTGAGAATACGATGGTAAAGTGCATATTTCTAGACTTATGCTTATAAAAATTTTGTTAGGGGGTGAAAACTCGAAAAAGCCTTCGAACGTCCCCGCGGGTGGCACCAAGACCTCTCACCGGACCAATGTAACTCGTAGGAACAGACCACACAGCAGCGGGTCTCCCGATTTGAAAATATGACGATAATTTTCATATTTATAGACTTAGGCTTAAAAACAGGGCGTTGGAAAGTGAAAACTTGAAACAACCCCGGAACGGCCCCATGGGTGGCACCAGCACCTCCCACGGGACCAATGTAACTCGTAGAAACTGACCACACAGCCGCAGGTATCCCTCTTTGAGAATACGAAGGTAATTTGCATATTTCTAGTCTTAGGCTTAAAAACATAGCGTTAGAGGGTGAAAACTCAAAACAACCCCCAAACGGCCCCGTGGGTGGCACCAACACCTCTCACGGGACCAATCTAACTCGTAGGAACTGACCACACGGCTGCGGGTCTCCCGATTTGAGAATACAATGGTAATTTGCATATTTCTATACTTAGGTGTAAAAACATGGCGTTAGAGGATGAAAACTCGAAACAGCCACCCAACGTCCCCGTGGGTGGCACCAACACCCAACGGACCCTTGGGTGGCACCAACACCTCCCACGGGACCATTGTAACTCATAGGAACTGAGCACGCAGCCGCGGGTCCCCCGGTTTGAGAATACGATGATAATTTGCATATTTTTAGACTTAGGCTTAAAAACATGGTGTTAGACCGTGAAAACTCGAAACAGCCCCCCAACATCCCCGTGGGTGGCACCAACACCCAACGTCCCCATGGGTGGCACCAACACCTCCCAAGGGACCATTGTAACTCGTAGGAACTGAGCATGTAGCCGCGGATCTCCCGGTTTGAGAATACGGTGATAATTTGCATATTTCTAGAGTTAGGCATAAAAATATGGCGTTAGAGGATAAAACTCGAAAAAGCCCCCAAACGTCCCCGAAGGTGGCAATAACTTATCCCACGGACCAATGTAACTCGTAGTAACTGACCACGTAGCCACGGGTCTCCCGATTTGAGAATACGACGGTAATTTTCATATTTCTAGATATAAACTTAAAAACATGGCGTCAGAGGGTGAAAACACAAAACAGCGACCAAATGTCCCCGTGGGTGAGACCAACACCTCCCACGGGACCAATGTAACTCATAGGAACAGACGACACAGACGCAGGTTTTCCGGTTTGAGAATACGACGGTAAATTGCTTATTTCTAGACTTATGCTTAAAAATATTTCGTTAGGGGGTGAAAACTCGAAAAAGGCCCCAAACGTCCCCGTGGGTGGCACCAAGACCTCTCACGGGACCAATGTAACTCGTAGGAACAGACCACACAGCAGCGGGTCTCCCGATTTAAGAATACGACGATAATTTGCATATTTCTAGACTTAGGTTTAAAAACATGGCGTTAGAGGGTGAAAACTTGAAACAGCCCCGGAACGGCCCCGTGGGTTGCACCAGCACATCCCACGAGACCAATGTAACTCGTAGAAACTAACCACACAGCCGCGGGTATCCCAATTTGAGAATACAAAGGTAATTTCCATATTTCTAGTCTTAGGCTTAAAAACATAGCGTTAGAAGGTGAAACCTCAAAATACCCCCCGAACGGCCCCGTGGGTGGCACCAACACCTCTCACGGGACCAATGTAACTCGTAGGAACTGACCACACAGCTGCGGGTCTCCCGATTTGAGAATATGATGGTAATTTGCATATTTTTCTACTTAGGCATAAAAACATGGCGTTAGAGGTTGAAAACTCGAAACAGCCTCCCAACGTCCCCGTGAGTGGCACCAACACCCAACGGACCCGTGGGTGGCACCAACACCTCCCACGGGACCATTGTAACTCATTGGAACTGAACACTCAGCCACGGGTCTCTCGCTTTGAGAATACGATGGTAATTTGCATATTTCTAGACTTAGGCTTAAAAACATGGCGTTAGACGGAGAAAACTCGAAATAGCACCCCAACGTCCCCGTGGATGGCACCAACACCCAACGTCCTCGTGGGTGGCACCGACACCTATCACGGGACCATTGTAACTCATAGGAACTGACCACGCAGCCGCGGGTCTCCCGGTTTGAGAATACGATGATAATTTGCATATTTCTAGACTTAGGCTTAAAAACATTTCGTTAGAGGGTGAAAATTCGAAAAAGCCTCCGAACGTCGCCGAAGGTGGTGCCATCTTATTCGACGGACCAATGTAACTCGTAGGAACTGACCACGCAGCCACGGGTCTCCCGGTTTGAGAATACGACTGTAATTTTCATATTTCTAGCTATAGGCTTAAAAACATGGCGTTAGAGAGTGAAAACTCAAAACAGCCCCCGAACGACCCCGTGAGTGGGACCAACACCTCCCACGGGACCAGTGTAACTAGTAGGAACTGACCACGGAGCCGCAGGTCTCCCGGTTCGAGAATACGACGGTAAATTGCATATTTCTAGACTTATGCTTAAAAACATTTCGTTAGGGGGTGAAAACTCGAAAAAGCCTCCGAACGTCCCCGTGGGTGGCACCAAGACCTCTCATAGGACCCATGTAACTCGTAGGAATAGACCACTCAGCAGCGGGTCTCCCGATTTGAGAATATGACGATAATTTTCATATTTATAGACTTAGGCTTAAAAATAGGGCGTTGGAGAGTGAAAACTTGAAACAACCCCGGAACGGCCCCGTGGGTGGCACCAGCACCTCCCACGGGACCAATGTAACTCGTAGAAACTGACCACACAGCCGCGGGTATCCCGCTTTGAGAATACGAAAGGAATTTGCATATTTCTAGTCTTAGGCTTAAAAACATAGCGTTAGAGGGTGAAAACTCAAAATTGCCCCCGAACGGCCCCGTGGGTGGCACCAACACCTATCACGGGACCAATGTAACTCGTAGGAACTGACCACACGGATGCGAGTCTCCCGATTTGAGAATACGATGGTAATTTCCATATTTCTATACTTAGGTGTAAAAACATGGCGTTAGAGGATGAAAACTCGAAACAGCCCCCCAACGTCCTCGTGGGTGGCACCAACACCCAACGGACCCTTGGGTGGCACCAACACCTCCCACGGGACCATTGTAACTCGTAGGAACTGAGCACGGAGCCGCGGGTCTCCCAGTTTGAGAATACGATGATAATTTGCATATTTCTAGATTTAGGCTTAAAAACATGGCGTTAGACGGTGAAAACTCGAAACAGCCCCCAACGTCCCCGTGGGTGGCACCAACACCCAACGTCCCCATGGGTGGCACCAACACCTCCCAAGGGACCATTGTAACTTGTAGGAACTGAGCACGTAGCCGCGGATCTCCCGGTTTGAGAATACGATGATAGTTTGCATATTTCTAGAGTTAGGCATAAAAATATGGTGTTAGAGATTGAAAACTCGAAAAATCCCCCGAACGTACCCGAAGGTGGCAAGAACTTATCCCACGGACCAATGTAACTCGTAGGAACTGACCACGCATCCACGGGTCTCCCGATTTGAGAATACGATGGTAATTTTCATATTTCTAGATAGACTTAAAAACATCGTATTAGAGGGTGAAAACTCGAAACAGCCCCCGAATGTCCCCGTGGGTGGGACCAACACCTCCCGCGGGACCAATGTGACTCGTAGGAACTGACCACGTAGCCGCGGGTCTCCCGGTTTGAGAATACGACGGTAAATTGCATATTTCTAGACTTAAGCTTAAAAACATTTTGTTAGGGGTGAAAACTCGAAAAAGACCCCGAACGTTCTCGTGGGTGGCACCAAGACCTCTCACGGGACCAATGTAACTCGTAGGAACATACCACACATCAGCGGGTATCCCGATTTGAGAATACGATTATAATTTGCATATTTCTAGACTTAGGTTTAAAAACATGGCGTTAGAGGGTGAAAACTAGAAACAGCCCCGGAACGGCCCCGTGAGTTGCACCAGCACATCCAACGGGACCAATGTAACTCGTAGAAACTAACCACACAGCCGCAGGTATCCTAATTTGATAATACGAAGGTAATTTGCATATTTCTAGTCTTAGGCTTAAAACCATAGCGTTAGAGGGTGAAAACTCAAAATAGCCCCCGAACGGCCCCGTGGGTGGCACCAACACCTATCACGGGACCAATGTAACTCGTAGGAACTGACCACACGGATGCGAGTCTCCCGATTTGAGAATACGATGGAAATTTCCATATTTCTATACTTAGGTGTAAAAACATGGCGTTAGAGGATGAAAACTCGAAACAGCCCCCCAACGTCCTCGTGGGTGGCACCAACACCCAACGGACCCTTGGGTGGCACCAACACCTCCCACGGGACCATTGTAACTCGTAGGAACTGAGCACGTAGCCGCGGGTCTCCCGGTTTGAGAATACGATGATAATTTGCATATTTCTAGATTTAGGCTTAAAAACATGGCGTTAGACGGTGAAAACTCGAAACAGCCCCCAACATCCCCGTGGGTGGCACCAACACCCAACGTCCCCATGGGTGGTACCAACACCTCCCAAGGGACCATTGTATCTTCTAGGAACTGAGCACGTAGCCGCGGATCACCCGGTTTGAGAATACGATGATAATTTGCATATTTTTAGAGATAGGCATAAAAATATGGCGTTAGAGGTTGAAAACTCGAAAAATCCCCCGAACGTCCCCGAAGGTGGCAAGAACTTATCCCACGGATCAATGTAACTCGTAGGAACTGACCACGCATCCACGGGTCTCCCGATTTCAGAATACGATGGTAATTTTCATATTTCTAGATATAGACTTAAAAACATCGCATTAGAGGGTGAAAACTCGAAACAGCCCCCGAATGTCCCCTTGGGTGGGACCAACACCTCCCGCGGGACCAATGTAACTCGTAGGAACTGACCACGTAGCCGCGGGTCTCCCGGTTTGAGAATACGACGGTAAATTGCATATTTCTAGACATAAGCTTAAAAACATTTTGTTAGGGGGTGAAAACTCGAAAAAGCCCCTGAACGTTCCCGTGGGTGGCACTCAGACCTCTCACGGGACCAATGTAACTCGTAGGAACATACCACACAGCAGCGGGTATCCCGATTTGAGAATACGATGATAATTTGCATATTTCTAGACTTAGGTTTAAAAACATGGCATTAGAGGGTGAAAACTAGAAACAGCCCCGGAACGGCCCCGTGGGTTGCACCAGCACATCCAACGGAACCAATGTAACTCGTAGAAACTAACCACACAGCCGCGGGTATCCTAATTTGATAATACGAAGGTAATTTGCATATTTATAGTCTTAGGCTTAAAAACATAGCGTTAGATGGTGAAACCTCAAAATAGCCCCCGAACGGCCCCGTGGGTGGCACCAACACCTCTCACGGGACCAATGTAACTCGTAGGAACTGACCACACAGCTGTTGGTCTCCCGATTTGAGAATACGATGGTAATTTGCATATTTATCTACTTAGGCATAAAAACATGGCGTTAGAGGATGAAAACTCAAAACAGCCCCCCAACGTCCCCGTGGGTGGCACCAACACCCAACGGACCCGTGGGTGGAACCAACACCTCCCACAGGACCATTGTAACTCGCAGGAACTGAGCACGCAGTCGCGGGTCTCCTGGTTTGAGAATACAATGATAATTTGCATATTTTTAGAATTAGGTTTAAAAACATGGCGTTAGAGGGTGAAAACATGAAAAATCCCCTGAACGTCCCCGTTGGTTCCACCAACTTATCCCATGGACCGTTGTAACTCGTAGGAACTGACCACGCAACCGCGGGTCTCCCGGTTTGAGAATAGGATGATAATTTTCATGTTTCTAGATATAGGCTTAAAAACATGGTGTTAGAGGGTGACAACTCGAAATAGCCCCCGAACGTCCCCGTGGGTGGGACCAACACCTCCCACGGGAGCAATGTAACTCGTAGGAACTGACCACGTAGCCGCGGGTCTCCCGGTTCGATAATACGACGGTAAATTGCATATTTATAGACTTATGGTTAAAAACATTTCGTTAGGGGGTGAAAACTCGAAAAAGCCCCCGAACGTCCCCGTGGGTGGCACCAAGACCTCCCACGGGACCATTGTAACTCGTAGGAACTGACAACGCAGTCGCGGGTATCCTGATTTGAGAATACGATGCTAATTAGCATATTTCTAGACTTGGGCTTAAAAACATGTCGTTGGACTGCGAAAACTCAAAACAGCCCCCAAACGGACCCGTGGGTGGTACTAACACCTCCCATGGGACCAATGTAACACGTAGGAACTGAACACTCTGCCACGGGTCTTCCGGTTTGAGAATATGATGGTAATTTGCATATTTCTAGACTTAGGCATAAAAACAAGGCGTTAGAGGATGAAAACTCGAAACAGCCCCCCAATGTCCCAGTGGGTGGCACCAATACATAACGGACCCGAGGGTGGCACCACCACCTCCGATGGGACCATTGTAACTCGTAGGAACTGAGCACGCCGCTGCAGGTCTCTCGGTTTGAGAATACGACGATAATTTGCATATTTCTAGACTAAGTCTTAAAAACATGGAATTAGAGAGTGAAAACACGAAAAAGCCCCTGAACGTCCCCATAGGTTGCGCCAACTTATCCCACGGACCAATGTAACTCGTAGGAACTGACCACGTAGCCGCGGGTCTCCTGGTATGAGAATACGATGGTAGTTTGCATATTTCTAGACATAGGCTTAAAAACATGGCGTTAGAGGGTGAAAACTCGAAACAGCCCCCGAACGTCCCCGTGGGTGTGACCAACACCTCCCACGGGACCAATGTAACTCGTAGGAACTGACCACGCAGCCGCGGGTCTCCAGGTTTGAGAATACGACTGTAAACTGCTTATTTCTAGACTTATGCTAAAAAACATTTCGTTAGGGGGTGAAAAATCGAAAAATCCCCCGAACGTCCCCGTGGGTGGCACCAAGACCACGCACGGGACCACTGTAACTTGTAGGAACTTACCATGCAGCCCCGGGTCTCCCGATTTGAGAATACGATGGTAATTAGCATATTTTTAGACTTGGGCTTTAAAACATGGCGTTAGTGTGTGAAAACTCAAAACAGCCCCGAAATGGACCCGTGGGTGGCACCAACACCTCCCACGGGATCAAATGTAACTCGTAGGAACTGAACACTCAGCCACGGGTCTTCCGGTTTGAGAATACGACGGTAATTTGCATATTTCTAGACTTAGGCTTAAAAACATGGCGTTAGACGGTGAAAACTCGAAATAGCGCCCCAACGTCCCCGTGTGTGGCACCAACACCCAACGTCCCCGTGGGTGGCACCAACACCTATCACGGGACCATTATAACTCGTAGGAACTGACCAGGATGCCGCGGGTCTCCCGATTTAAGAATATGATGGTAATTTGCATATTTCTAGACTTACTCTTAAAAACATGGCGTTAGAGGGTGAAAACTCGAAAAAGGCCCCGAACGTCCCCGAAGGTGGCACCAACTTATCCCACAGACCAATGTAACTCGTAGGAACTGAACAGGCAGCCGCGGGTCTCCCGATTTGAGAATACAACGGTAATTTTCATATTTCTAGATATAGGCTTAAAAACATGGCGTTAGATGGTGAAAACTCGAAACAGTCCCCGAATGTCCCCGTGGGTGGGACCAACACCACCCACGGGACCAATGTAACTCGTAGGAACTGACAACGTAGCCGCGGGTCTCTCGGTATGAGAATACGATGGTAAATTGCATATTTCTAGACTTATGCTTAAAAACATTTCGTTAGGGGGAGAAAACTCAAAAAATCTCCCGAACGTCCCCGTGGGTGGCACCAAGACCTCTCACGGTACCAATGTAACTCGTAGAAACAGACCACATAGCAGCGGGTCTCCCGATTTGAGAATACGACGATAATTTGCATATTTCTAGACTTAGGCTTAAAAACATGGCGTTAGAGGGTGAAAACATGAAACAGCCCCGGAACGGTCCCGTGGGAGCGGATATCCCAGTTTGAGAATACGAAGAAAATTTGCATATTTCTTGGCTTAGGCTTAAAAACATAGCGTTAGAGGGTGAAAACTCAAAATAGCCCCCAAACGGCCCAGTGGGTGGCACCAACACCTCTCACGGGACCAATGTAACTTGTAGGAACTGACCACACAGCTGCGGGTCTCCCGATTTGAGAATACGATTGTAATTTGCATATTTCTATACTTAGACATAAAAACATGGCGTTAGAGGACGAAAACTCGAAACAGTCCCCAAACGTCCCCGTGGGTGGCACCAACACCTCCCACGGGACCATTATAACTCGCAGGAACTGAGCACCTAGCCGCGGGTCTCCCGATTTGAGAATACGATGATAATTTGCATATTTATAGACTTAGGCTTAAAAATATGGCGTTAGAGGGTGAAAACTTGAAAAAGCCACCGAATGTCCTCGAAGGTGGCACCAACTTATCCCACGGACCAATGTAACTCGTAGGAACTGACCACGCATCCATGGGTCTCCCAATTTGAGATTACGACGTTAATTTTTATGTTTCTAGATATAGGCTTAAAAACATGGCATTAGAGGGCAAAAACTCGAAACAACCCCCGAATGTCCCCTTGGGTGGAACCAACACCTCCCACGAGACCAATGTAACTCGTAGGAACTGACCACGTAGCCGGGGGTCTCCCGGTTTGAGAATACGACGGTAAATTGCATATTTCTAGACTTATGCTTAAAAAAATTCGTTCGGGGGTGAAAACTCGAAAAAGCCCCCAAACATCCCTGTGGGTGGCACCAAGATCTCTCACGTGACCAATGTAACTCGTAGGAAAAGACCACACAGCAGTGGGTCTCCCGATTTGAGAATACGAAGATAATTTGCATATTTCTAGACTTAGGCTTAAAAACATGACGTTAGAGGGTGAAAACTTGAAACTGCCCCGGAACGACCCCGTGGGTGGCACCAGTACCTCCCACGAGACCAATCTAACTCGTAGAAACTAACCAGACAGCCGCAGGTATCCCAATTTGAGAATACGAAGGTAATTTGCATATTTCTAGTCTTACGCTTAAAAACATAGCGTTAGAGGGTGAAAAATCAAAATAGCCCCCGAACGGCCCCGTGGGTGGCACCAACACCTCTCACGAGACCAATGTAACTCATAAGAACTGACCACACAGCTGCGGGTCTCCCGATTTGAGAATACGATGCTAATTTGCATATTTCTGTACTTAGGCGTAAAAACATGGCGTTAGAAGATGAAAACTCGAAACAGCCCCCCAACGTCCCCGTGGGTGGCACCAACACCCAACGGACCCGTGGGTGGCACCAACACCTCCCACGGGACCATTATAACTCGTAGGAACTGAGCACGCAGCCCTGGGTCTCCCGGTTTGATAATACAATGATAATTTTCATATTTCTAGACATAGGTTTAAAAACATGGCGTTAGAGGTTAAAACTCGAAAAAGCCCCCGTACGTCACCTTAGAAGGCAATAACTTATCACACGGACTGTTGTAACTCGTAGGAACTGACCACGCAGCCGCGGGTCTCCTGGTTTGAGAATACAATGGTAATTTTCATATTTCTAGACATAGGCTTAAAAACATGGCGTTAGAGGGTGACAACTCGTAACAGCCCCCGGACATCCCGTGGGTGGGACCAACACCTTCCACGGGACCAATGTAACTCGTAGGAACTGACCACGCAACCGCGGGTCTCCCGGTTCAAGAATACGATGGTAAATTGCATATTTCTAGACTTATGCTTGAAAACATTTCGTTAGGGTGTGAAAACTCGAAAAAGCCCCCGAACGTCCCCGTGGGTGGCACCAAGACCTCCCACGGGATCACTGTAACTCGTAGGAACTGACCATGCTGCCGCGGGTCTCTTGATTTGAGAATACGATGGTAATTTGCATATTTATAGACTTGGGCTTAAAAACATGGCGTTAGAGTGTGAAAACTCAAAGCAGCCCCCAAACGGACCTGTGGGTGGCACCAACACCTCCCACGGGACCAATGTAACTCGTAGGAACTGAACACTCAACCACGGGTCTTTCGGTTGTAGAATATGATGGTTATTTTCATATTTCTAGACATAGGCATAAAAACATGGCATTAGAGGATGAAAACTCGGACCAATGTAACTCGTAGGAACTGACCACGCAGCCGCGGGTCTCCCGATTTGAGAATACGATGGTAATTTGCATATTTCTAGACTTGGTCTTAAAAACATGGTGTTAGAGTGTGAAAACTCAAAACATCCCCCAAACGGACCCGTGGGTGGCACCAACACCTTCTACGGGACCAATGTAACTCATAGGAACTGAACACTCAGTCACGGGTCTTTCGATTTGAGAATAGGATGGTAATTTCCATATTTCTAGACTTAGGCTTAAAAACATGGCGTTAGACAGTGAAAAATCGAAATAGCCCCCCAACGTCCCCGTGGGTGGCACCAACACCCAACGTCCAAGTGGGTGGCACCAACACCTCCCACGGGACCATTGCAACTTGTAGGAACTGAGCACGCAGCCGCGGGTCTCCCGGTATGATAATTCGATTATAATTTGCATGTTTCTAGACTTAGGCTTAAAAACATGGCGCTGGAGGGTGAAAACTCAAAAAAGCACCCAAACTTCCCCGAAGGTGGCACCAACTTATCCCACGGACCAATGTAACTCGTAAGAACTGACCACGCAGCCTTGGGTCTCCCGATTTGAGAATACGATGGTAATTTTCATATTTCAAGATATAGACTTAAAAACATCGCATTAGAGGGTGAAAACTCGAAACACCCCCGAATGTCCCCGTGGGTGTGACCAACACCTCCCACGGGACCAATGTAACTCCTAGGAACTAACCACGTAGCCGCGGGTCTCCCGGTTTGAGAATACGACGGTAAATTTCATATTTCTAGACTTAAGCTTAAAAACATTTTGTTAGGGGGTGAAAACTCGAAAAAGCCCCCGAACGTTCCCTCGGGTGGCACCAAGACGTCTCATGGGACCAATGTAACTCGTAGGAACATACCACACAACAGCGGGTTTCTCGATTTGAGAATACGATGATAATTTGCATATTTCTAGACTTAGGTTTAAAAAAATGGCGTTAGAGGGTGAAAACTTGAAACAGCCCCGGAACAGCCCCGTGGGTGGCACCAGCACCTCCCACGGGACCAATGTAACTCGTAGAAACTAACCACACCACCGCGGATATCCCAGTTTGATATTATGAAGGTAATTTGTATATTTCTAGGCTTAGGCTTAAAAACATAGCCTTAGAGGGTGAAAACTCAAAACAGCCCCCGAACGCCCCCGTGGGTGGCACCAACACCTCTCACGGGACCAATGTAACTCGTAGGAACTGACCACACAGCTGTGGGTCTCCTGATTTCAGAATATGATTTTAATTTTCATATTTCTATACTTAAGCGTAAAAGCATGACGTTAGAGGATGAAAACTCGAAACAGCCCCCCAACGTCCCCGTGGGTGGCACCAACACCCAACGGACCCGTGGGTGGCACCAACACCTCCCACGGGGCCATTGTAACTCGTAAGAACTGAGCACGTAGCCGCGGGTCTCCCGGTTTGAGAGTACGATGATAATTTGTATATATCTAGACTTAGGTTTACAAACATGGCGTTAGATGGTGAAAACACAAAAAAAACCCGAACGTCCCCGTAGGTGGCACAAACTTATCACACGGACCGTTGTAACTCGTAGGAACTGACCACGCAGCCGCGGATCTCCCGGTTTGAGAATACGATGGTAATTTGCATATTTCTAGACATAGGGTTAAAAACATGGCGTTAGAGGGTGATAACTCGTAATAGACCCTGAACGTCCCTGCGGGTGGGACCAACACCTCCCACGGGACCAATGTAACTCGTTGGAACTGACCACGCAGCCGCGGGTTTTTCAGTTTGAGAATACCACGGTAAATTGCATATTTCTAGACTTATGCTTAAAAACATTTCATTAGGTGGTGAAAACTCGAAAAAGCCCCCGAACGTCCCCGTGGGTGGAACCAAGACCTCCCACGGGACCACTGTAACTCGTAGGAATAGAACACACAGCAGCGGGTCTCCCGATTTGAGAATACAACGATAATTTGCATATTTCTAGACCTAGGCTTAAAAACATGGCGTTAGAGGGTGAAAACTTGAAACAGCCCCGGAAGGGCCCCGTGGGTGGCACCAGCACCTCCCACGGGACCAATGTAACTCGTAGAAACTAACCACACATCCGCGGATATCCCAGTTTGAGAATACGAAGGTAATTTTCATATTTCTAGGCTTAGGCTTAAAAACATAGCGTTAGAGGGTGAAAACTCAAAATAGCCCCCGAACGGCCCCGTGGGTTGCGCCAACACCTCTTACGGGACCAATGTAACTCGTTGGAACTGACCACACAGCTGTGGGTCTCCCAATTTGAGAATACGATGGTAATTTGCATATTTCTATACTTAGGCATAAAAACATGGCGTTAGAGGATGAAAACTAGAAACAACCCCCCTACGTCCCCGTGGGTGGCACCAACACCCAACGGACCTGTTGGTGGTACCAACACCTCCCACGGGACCATTGTAACTCGTAGGAACTGAGCACGCAGCCGCGGGTCTCCCGGTTTGAGAATACGATGATAATTTGCATATTTCTAGACTTAGGTTTACAAACATGGCGTTAGAGGGTGAAAACACAAAAAAAACCGCGAACGTCCTCGTAGGTGGCACCAACTTATCCCGCGGACCGTTATAACTCGTAGGAACTGACCACGCAGCCATGGGTCTCCCGGTTTGAGAATACGATGGTAATTTGCATATATCTAGACATAGGTTTAAAAACATGGCGTTAGAGGGTGACAACTCGTAATAGCCCCCGAACGTCCCCGTGGGTGGGACCAATACCTCCCACGGGACCAATATAATTCGTAGGAACTGACCACACAGCCGCGGGTCTCCCGGTTCGAGAATACAACGGTTAATTGCATATTTCTAGACTTATGCTTAAAAACATTTCATTAGGGGGTGAATACATGAAAAATCGCCCGAACGTCCCCGTGGGTGGCACCAAGACCTCCCACGGGACCACTGTAACTTGTAGGAACTAACCATGCAGCTGCGGGTCTCCCTATTTGAGAATACGATGGAAATTTGCATATTTGTAGACTTGGGCTTAAAAACATGGTGTTAGAGTGTGAAAACTCAAAACAGCCCCCAAACGGACCCCTAGGTGGCACCAACACCTCCCACGGGACCAATGTAACTCGTAGGAACTGAACACTCAGCCACGGGTCTTTCGGTTTGAGAACACAATGGAAATTTGCATATTTTCTAGACTTAGGCATAAAAACATGGCATTAGAGGATGAAAACTCGAAACAGCCCCGCACGTCCCCGTGGGTGGCACCAACACCCAACCGACCCGTGGGTGGCACCAACACCTCCCACGGGACCAACGTAACTCATAGAAACTAACCACACAGCCGCGGGTATCCCGGTTTGAGAATACGAAACTAATTTGCATATTTCTAGTCTTAGGCTTAAAATAATAGCGTTAGAGGGTGAAAACTCAAAATAGCCCTCGAAGGGCCCCGTGGGGGGCACCAACACCTCTCACGGGACACATGTAACTCGTACGAATTGACCACACAGCTGCGGGTCTCCTAATTTGAGAATACGATTATAATTTGCATATTTCTATACTTAGGCGTAAAGACATGGCTTTAGAGGATGAAAACTCAAAATAGCCCCCCAACGTCCCCGTGGGTGGCACCAACACCCAACAGACCCGTGGGTGACACCAACACCTCCCACGGGAAAATTATAACCCGTAGGAACTGAGCACGCAGCCACGGGTCTCCCGGTTTGAGAATACGATGATAATTTTCATATTTCTAGACTTAGGTTTAAAAATATGGCATTAGCAGGTGAAAACACGAAAAAGCCCCCGAACGTCCCCTAGGTGGCACCAACTTATCCCATGGACCGTTGTAACTCGTAGGAAATGACCACGCAGCCGTGGGTCTCCCGGTTTGAGAATACGACGATAATTTGAATATTTAGAGTCTCTGTTTTTAAAAACATGGGGTTAGAGTGTGAAAACTCAAAACAGCCCCCAAACGAACCCGTGGGTGGCACCAACACCTCCCACGGGACCAATGTAACTCGTAGGAACTGAACACTTAGCCACAGGTCTTCTCGTTGGAGAATACGATGGTAATTTGCATATTTCTAGACTTAGGCATAAAAACATGGCGTTAGAGGATGAAAACTCAAAATAGCCTCCCAACATCCCCGTGGGTGGCACCAACACCCAACGGACCCGTGGGTTGCACCAACATCTCCCACGGGACCATTGTAACTCAAAGAAAATGAGCACGCATCCGCGGGTCTCCCGGTTTGATAATATGATGGTAATTTGCATATTTCTAGACCTGGGCTTAAAAACATGGCGTTAGAGTGTGAAAACTCAAAATAGCCCCCAAACGGACCCGTGGGCGGCACCAACACCTCCCACCGGACCAATGTAATTCGTAGGAACTAAACACTCAGCTGCGGGTCTTTCGGTTTGAGAATACAATGCTAATTTCCATATTTCTAGACTTAGGCTTAAAAACATGGCGTTAGATGGTGAAAACTCAAAACAGCCCCCCAACGTCGCCGTTGGTGGCACCAACACCCAAC
This sequence comes from Sambucus nigra, assembly GCA_949130495.1. NCBI lineage: Eukaryota > Viridiplantae > Streptophyta > Magnoliopsida > Dipsacales > Adoxaceae > Sambucus > Sambucus nigra. The sequence goes on from OX422214.1 coordinate 447,651,081, forward strand.
GTCCCCGTGGGTGGCACCAACACCTACCACGGGACCATTATACAAGTAGGAACTGAGCACGCAGCCGCGGGTCTCCCGGTTTGAGAATATGATGATAATTTGCATATTTCTAAACTTAGGCTTAAAAACATGGCGTTAGAGGGTGAAAACTCGAAAAACCCCCGAACGTCCCCGAGGGTGGCACCAACTTATCCCATGAACTAATGTCACTCGCAGGAACAGACCACGCAGCCGCGGGTCTCCCGGTTTGAGAATATGATGGTAATTTTCATATTTCTAGATATAGGCTTAAAAACATGGCGTTAGAGTGAAAAAACTCGAAACAGCCCCCGAATGTCCTCGCGGGTGGGACCAGCACCTCCCACGGGACCAATCTAACTCGTAGGAACTGAAAACATAGCCGCGGGTCTCCCGGTTTGAGAATACAATGGTAAATAGCATATTTCTAGACTTATGCTTAAAAACATTTCATTAGGGGGTGAAAACTCGAAAAAGCCCCCGAACGTCCCCGTGGGTGGCACCAAGACCTCTCACGGGACCAATGTAACTCGTATGAACAGAACACATAGCAGCCAGTCTCCCGACTTGAGAAAATGACTATAATTTGCATATTTCTAGTCTTAGGCTTAAAAACATGGCGTTAGAGGGTGAAACCTTGAAACAGCCCCGAAACGGCCCCGTGGGTGGCACCAGCACCTCCCACGGGACCAATGTAACACATAGAAACTAACCACACAGCCACGGGTATCTCGGTTTGAAAATACGAAGCTAATTTGCATATTTCTAGTCTTAGGCTTAAAATAATAGCGTTAGAGGGTAAAAACACAAAATATCCCTCGAAGGGCCCCGTGGGTGGCACCAACACCTCTCAAGGGACTAATGTAACTCGTAGGAGCTGACCACACAGCTGCGGGTCTCCTAATTTGAGAATACGATGGTAATTTGCATATTTCTATACTTAGGCGTAAAAACATGGCGTTAGAGGATGAAAAATCAAAACAGCCCCCCAACGTCCCCGTGGGTAGCACTAACACCCAACGGACCCGTGGGTGGCACCAACACCTCCCACGGGAAAATTGTAACCCGTAGGAACTGAGCACGCACCCGCGGGTCTCCCGATTTGAGAATACAATGATAATTTGCATATTTCGAGACATAGGTTTAAAAACATGGCGTTAGCGGGTGAAAAAATGAAAAAGCCCCCGAACGTCCTTGTAGGTGGAACCAATTTATCCCACAGACCGTTGTAACTCGTAGGAACTGACCACGCAGCCGCGGGTCTCCCGGTTTGAGAATACGAGGGTAATTTGCATATTTGTAGACATAGGCTTAAAAACATGGTGTTAGAGGGTGACAACTCGAAATAACCCCTGAATGTCCCCGTGGGTGGGGCCAACACCTCCCACGGGAACAATGTAACTCGTAGGAACGAATCATGCAGCCGCGGGTCTCCTGATTGGAGAATATGACGGTAAATTGCATATTTCTAGACTTATGTTTAAAAACATTTCGTTAGGGGGTGAAAACTCGAAAAAGACCCTAAATGTCACCGTGGGTGGCACAAAGTCCTCCCACGGGACCACTGTAACTCGTAGGAACTGACCATGCAGCCGCGGGTCTCCCGATTTGAGAATACGATGGTAATTAGCATATTTCTAGACTTGGTCTTAAAAACATGGCATTAGAATGTCAAAACTCGAAATGGCCCCCAAATTAACCCGTGGGTGGCACCAACACCTCCGACAGGACCAACACCTCCCACGGAACTGAACACTCAGCCACGGGTCTTCGGTTTGAGAATACGATGGTTATTTGCATATTTCTAGACGTAGGCATAAAAGCATGGCGTTAGATGGTGAAAACTCGAAACAGCCCCCCAACGTCCCCATGGGTGGTACCAACACCTCCCAAGGGACCATTGTATCTTCTAGGAACTGAGCACGTAGCCGCGGATCACCCGGTTTGAGAATACGATGATAATTTGCATATTTTTAGAGATAGGCATAAAAATATGGCGTTAGAGGTTGAAAACTCGAAAAATCCCCCGAACGTCCCCGAAGGTGGCAAGAACTTATCCCACGGATCAATGTAACTCGTAGGAACTGACCACGCATCCACGGGTCTCCCGATTTCAGAATACGATGGTAATTTTCATATTTCTAGATATAGACTTAAAAACATCGCATTAGAGGGTGAAAACTCGAAACAGCCCCCGAATGTCCCCTTGGGTGGGACCAACACCTCCCGCGGGACCAATGTAACTCGTAGGAACTGACCACGTAGCCGCGGGTCTCCCGGTTTGAGAATACGACGGTAAATTGCATATTTCTAGACATAAGCTTAAAAACATTTTGTTAGGGGGTGAAAACTCGAAAAAGCCCCTGAACGTTCCCGTGGGTGGCACTCAGACCTCTCACGGGACCAATGTAACTCGTAGGAACATACCACACAGCAGCGGGTCTCCCGATTTGAGAATACGATGATAATTTGCATATTTCTAGACTTAGGCATAAAAACATGACGTTAGAGGGTGAAAACTCGATAAAGCCCCCGAACGTCCCTGAAGGTGGCACCAACTTATCCCACTGACCAATGTAACTCGTAGGAACTGACCACGTTGCCGCGGGTCTATCGGTTTGAGAATAAGACGGTAATTTTCATATTTCTAGATATAGGCTTAAAAACATGGTGTTAGAGGGTGAAAACTCGAAACAGCCCCCGAACGTCCCCGTGGGTGGGACCAACACCTCCCATGGGACCAATGTAACTCGTAGGAACTGACCACGTAGCCGCGGGTCTCCCGGTTTGAGAATACGATGGTAAATTTCATATTTCTAGACTTATACTTAAAAACATTTCGTTAGAGGGTGAAAACTCGAAAAAGCCCCAGAACGTCCCCGTGGATGGCACCAAGACCTCTCACGGGACCAATGTAACTCGTAGGAACAGACCACACAACAGCGGGTCTCTCGATTTGAGAATACGATGATAATTTGCATATTTCTAGACTTAGGTTTAAAAACATGGGGTTAGAGGGTGAAAACTTGAAACAGCCCCGGAACGGCCCCGTGGGTGGCACCAGCACCTCCCACGGGACCAATGTAACTCGTAGAAACTAACCACACCGCCGCGGATATCCCGGCTTGAGAATACGAAGGTAATTTACATATTACTAGTCTTAGGCTTACAAACATAGCGTTAGAGGGTGAAAACTCAAAATAGCCCCCGAACGGCCGCGTGGGTGGCACTAACACCTCTCACGGGACCAATGTAACTCGTAGGAACTGACCACACAACTGCGGGTCTCCCGATTTGAGAATACGATGGTAATTTGCATATTTCTATACTTAGGCGTAAAAACATGGCGTTAGAGGATGAAAACTCGAAACAACCCCCCAACGTCCCCGTGGGTGGCACCAACACCCAACGGACCCGTGGGTGGCACCAACACATCCCACGGGACCATTGTAACTCATAGGAACTGAGCACGCAGCCGCGGATCTCCCGATTTGGGAATACGATGATAATTTGAATATTTCTAGACTTAGGCTTAAAAACATGGCGTTAGAGGGTGAAAACACAAAAAATCCCCCGAACGTCCCCGTAGGTGGCACCAAGTTATCCCACGGACCAATGTTACTTGAAGGAACTGACCACGCAGCCGCGGGTCTGCCAGTTTGAGAATACGACGGTAATTTGCATATTTCTAAACATAGGCTTAAAAACATGGCGTTAGAGGGTGAAAACTCGAAACAGCCCCCGAACGTCCGCATGGGTGGGACCAACACCTCCCACAGGACCAATGTAACTCGTAAGAACTGACCACGTAGCCGCGGGTCTCCCGGTTCAATAATACAATGTTAATTTTCATATTTCTTGACTTAGGCTTAAAAATATGGCGTTAGAGTGTGAAAACTCAAAACATCCCCAAAACGGACCCGTGGGTGGCACCAACACCTCCCACGGGACCAATGTAACTCGTAGGAACTGAACACTCAGCCAGGGGACTTTCGGTTTGAGAATACGATGGTAATTTTCATATTTCTAGTCTTAGGCTTACAAACATAGCGTTAGTGGGTGAAAACTCAAAATAGCCCCCGAACGGCGCCGTGGGTGGCACCAACACCTCTTACGGGACCAATGTAACTCGTAGGAACTAACCACACAGCTGCGGGTCTCTTGATTTGAGAATATGATGGTAAATTGCATATTTCTATACTTCGGCATAAAAACATGGCGTTAGGGGATTAAAACTGGAAACAGCCCCTCAACATCCCCGTGGGTGGCACCAACACCTCCCACGGGACGATTGTAACCCGTAGGAACTGAGCACGCAGTCGCGGGTCTCCCGATTTGAGAATACGATGATAATTTGCATATTTCTAGACTTAGGCTTATAAATATGGCGTTAGAGGGTGAAAACACGAAAAAGCTCCCGAACATCCCCGTAGGTGGCACCAACTTATCCCACAGACCAATGTAACTCGTAGGAACTGACCACGCAGCCGCGGGTCTCCCGGTTTGAGAATACGACGGTAATTTGCATATTTATAGACATAGGCTTAAAAACATGGTGTTAGAGGGTGAAAACTCGAAACAGCCCCCAAACGTCCCCGTGGGTTGGACCAACACCTCCCACGGGACAAATATCACTCGTAGGAACTGACCACGCATCCGCGGGTCTCCCGATTCGAGAACACGACGGTAAATTGCATATTTCTAGACTTATACCTAAAAACATTTCGTTAGGGGGTGAAAACTCAAAAAAGCCCCCGAATGTCCTCGTGGGTGGCACCAAGACCTCCCACGGGACCACTGTAACTAGTAGGATCTGACCAAGCAGTTGCAAGTCTCCCGGTTGGAGAATACGATGGTAATTTACATATTTCTAGACTTAGGATTAAAAACATGGCGTTAGAGGGTGAAAACTCTAAACAGCCCCCGAACGGCCCCCTGGGTGGCACCAACACCTCCCACGAGACCAATGTAAATCGTAGGAATTGACCATGTAGCCGCGGGTCTCCCGATTTGAGAATACGTTGGAAATTTGCGTATTTCTAGACTTAGGCTTAAAAACATGGCGTTAGAGGGTGAAAACTCGAAACAGCCATCGAACGGTACCGTGGGTGGCACCAACACCTCCCACGGGACCAATGTAACTCGTAGGAACTGGCCACGTAGCCGCGGGTCTCCCGGTTTGTGAGTACGACGGTAAATTGCATATTTCTAGACTTATGCTTGAAAACATTTCGTTAGGGGGTGAAAACTTGAAAAAGCACCAGAACGTCCCCGTGGGTGGCACCAAGACCTTTCACGGGACCAATGTAACTCGTAGGAACAGACCACGCAGCAGCGGCTCTCCTGATTTGAGAATACGACAATAGTTTGCATATTTCTAGACTTAGGCTTAAAAACATGGCGTTAGAGGGTGAGAACTTGAAACAGCCCCGGAACGGCCCCGTGGGTGGCACCAGCACCTCCCACGGGACCAATGTAACTCGTAGAAACTGACCACACAGCCGCGGGTATCCCGGTTTGAGAATACGAAGGTAATTTACATATTACTAGTCTTAGGCTTACAAACATAGTGTTAGAGGGTGAAAACTCAAAATAGCCCCCTAACGGCCCCGTGGGTGGCACCAACACCTCTCACGGGACCAATGTAACTCGTACGAACTGACCACACAACTGCGGGTCTCCCGATTTGAGAATACGATGGTAATTTGCATATTTCTATACTTAGGCGTAAAAACATGGCGTTAGAGGATGAAAACTCGAAACAGCCCCCCAACGTCCCCGTGGGTGGCACCAACACCCAACGGACCCGTGGGTGGCACCAACACCTCCCACGGGACCATTGTAACTCGTAGGAACTGAGAACGCAATCGTGGATCTCCCGATTTGAGAATACAATGATAATTTGAATATTTCTAGACTTAGGCTTAAAAACATGGCGTTAGAGGGTGAAAACACGAAAAATTCCCCGAACGTCCCCGTAGGTGGCACCAAGTTATCCCACTGACCAATGTAACTCATATGAACTCACCACCCAGCCGCGGGTCTCCCAGTTTGAGAATATGATGGTAATTTGCATATTTCTAAACATAAGCTTAAAAACATGGCGTTAGAGGGTGAAAACTCGAAACAGCCCCCGAACGTCCCCGTGGGTGGGACCAACACCTCCCACAGGACCAATGTAACTCGTAGGAACTGACCTTGCAACCGCGGGTCTCCTGGTTCAAGAATACGACGGTAATTTTCATATTTCTAGACTTAGGCTTAAAAATATGGCGTTAGAGTGTGAAAACTCAAAACAGCCCCCAAACGGACCCGTGGGTGGCACCAACTGAAGCCCTTATACTTTTGACTCATTTGAGTCTAGACTGTATAAGAGCTCATCTAGTTTGGAAATTGTGACAAAATAGTGTCTATCCTAGAAACCAAAGAGCTTCAGAGATTGGGTTGCTTCTTCTTCTATCTATCATGTAATGATCCTAAGACTATAGCCATCACTCACACACTTAGAATTTGATTCTTGCATATCATATTGCACCCCTATGTGTTTTAATGTTGTGAGTGTGTTTAAATCCCTCAATTTGATTTTGAATAATTTTTTGGGAATTTAAAACATATTTAAACAAGGTTTTATTTAATTAAAATTTGATTTAAAAAGTCTTGGGGTTATTATATAAATATGGATTGTTGTGTTTATTGGCCTAAATTTACTCTGGGTAGAAACCGAAAGCACTAGAGACTCTAGGGTTGGTTTGTAATTATTTTAGGACGCGCGTTTACATTCATTCTCAGGCCTACACCTGGTGTCCTCTGATTGGCCTGAACTGTGTTTCTTTACTAAGACAAACCATCGCGTGCTTTCAGCCCTTAGATCAACCCTTATCGATGGCCTGCATGTCTTTTGAGTGAATCCCAGTGTAAACCCTTTAACCAATCACAGCCTGTTTAATCCACCGCCTGCTGTGAACCCTTAGATTGTAGTCAAAGGAGCTTGACTCAATCAGAGCCCTTGATTTTGAAGGAAGCTCTGGAATCTTCTTCTCTTCCTATTTAAAGGCCTCTCATCTCAGCCTTCGAAAGCTTTTGCCATTTTGAAAAGTCTCAGAAAATAGAGAGAGGAGAGAGAAGAGAGAAGAGAGAAGTTAGAGAGAGAAACCAAACCCTAGTTAGAAACCCTAACTTCGTCCAAATACCTCTAAACCTAAACCACTTACCTCTCCATAAACACCATAACCAGATAAACACCATCCTTAGTGTTTCTTGAGTTATGAGAGTTCGAGTTGAGTGATTTCTGGGTTGCTGAAATCCTTGTGTTCATAAATCTTATTTCCAACTTAGACATAGACTCAGATCTTGTTTCTCTTTCAATAGAAATCATAGATCTGAAGTTTTTCATGTCACAGCACACTTAGTTGCATTTATTTCTCATCTTGAGAATTTCGTTGTTGATTGTTTTCTGTTAAAATATGTTCTTACTTCAGAATCAACAATAAGATGTTTTTCTATTTCTGTTTTTACAAAACCTAACCTGACCTAGTTGGATTCGCACTTGGAGGGTTCTCAATCCACATAATATTTTCAAAAGTGATTGAGAAAGGTCTTGACCGATTTCTTAAGCAAGATCTCCGTGGAATCTGGGTTATTTTGAAAGGTCGAAAAGGTTCTTGGTTTTGTAAGAAAGGAAAATAACAAATACATTGCATATAGACTTTATATGTGATTTGTTAGGATCGTCTGTAACTAATAAGTGTGTGTGTGTGCATGCATGTGTTTTAGAACACCATTCACAAACATCTTCACACTACAAACACTCAAAGTGTTGGCTATAAGATTTGGTGAACAATAAGTCGACGTAAAGTGCTGGAACAAAGAAGAGTTGACAAACTGAGACAACTACATCAATAAACAAGATCTGCAGAAAAGTTAAGGACGCCAGAGGGTACAATCCTGAACTTGTATAGATTTGTTTTGTGTGCATGTTAGTTAAATAGGTTGTAACTCATATATTTGTTTTAGTGATTGTTTTTGGTTTACTCCGTAGAGGGAGTCGTGGATGTTTCCTCAAGGTTGAGGTTTTACCACGTTAAAAATCCCGAGTATCAATATTTCTACATCTTCTCATCTCATTCTGTTTGTGTGCTGAGTTTAAAACATTTTAAACTGTTTACTAAAACTTGTTATCAAATCTTGTCCTAATCTCGTACATACTTTTGTTAACACATCTTGTGTTCAAAATCGTTTTGATTTAAGTAAAGAGTTTCTTCAACAAACTTTCGGAGTTGCTTAAATAGTTTATTTTCATAAACGGCTTTGGCAACGCTATTTCAATTGGTATCAGAGCTTTTGGTGAACTTCTTTTCAAAAAGATCCTGAGTTTCTGAAACTGTTTTCTCAAAATCAATTATGGACGAGAAAAACGAAAGATATGGTAACTTGACCAGACCTCCAGTCTTTGATGGAACCAATTTTTCTTACTGGAAAGTAAGAATGATTGCTTTCATTCAAGGCACTCTGGGAGATGATGTCTGGGATATTATTGAAAATGGATACTCTTATCCAACTAAACCAGCCACTGATGGAAGCAATGAAAGGATTAAGAAAATATTGAGTGAGTTTACTCAAGAAGAGAAACAGGTTTCTCGAAATAATAACAAAGGCAAGAACGCTATATTTATGTCTATTAACGAACATGAGTTCAAGAGAATCTCATCCTGTACCACTTCCAAGGAAGCATGGGATACCTTGATTACTGCCCACGAAGGAGACTCTAGGGTAAAAGCTGCTAAGACTCAGATGTTAATCCAACAGTATAATACCTTAATCATGTCTGAATCTGAGTCTTTCGATGATTTTTATATGAACCTTACTGATATTGTCACTAAACTTCATGCCAATGGTATAACTTATGATAGACAAGAAATTGTGTCTAAAATTCTGAGATCATTACCACAGAAATTTGACAATAAAAGATATGCTATTGAGGAGATGTGTGATATTAATCTCACTCCTGAATTACTCAGTAGCAAATTAAGAACTGTGGAAATGGAATTAGAGTTTAAGAAACAATTGACCCATACTAATAGGAAACATACGAATTCCAATCTTAGCTTTAGCTCTAAGATGATCAAGCCTGAGTTAAACACCCCTAGTAATGATTCTGATGAGGACTGTGACTTAGAAAGTCTAGATAATCAAATTGCCCTAATGACAAAACAATTTAAGAAAATTGTTAAATTTAGAAACAGTGTTGCAAATCGACAGGGCAAGTCTAATTATACCACTCCTTCAAATCACAAACCTTATGAGAAACCTCATGACAAACAGAACAAGGACAACACAAGGCCTCACAGAGACCTCAAGAAGACTGAATGATATAGATGTGGTAAACTAGGACACATTGCTCAAGACTGTAGAGTTAACTTAAATGCCCAAAACAAACACTCTAGAGCCAATATCTGCAAAACCTGGGATGACTCAAGTGATTCTGAAAATGAGGAACCTGAGACATATGATGGTTTTGATCCTTGTTTAGCCTTCTTTGCCAAAATCATATACAATGATGATATGCCTATGCTTGATAGTGAGGATGAGTCCAGTAATACTAGTTCTGTTGCTGTGAATCATACTTTAACTGGTTTAGATGCTTTACTTACTGAGAACATTAATACCTCTTCCTCCGGGTGTGTGAGTCAAAGGGAAATCGATACTGCTGATGTCAATGGGTGCGTGAGTTTAAGAAATGAAACCTTAGGGGTCACTTCACACACCTCACTTAGTGACTCAGATAATGATGATCTCCCAGACATCCACATTCTATATACTAAAACTCTTAAGAAAAGTACTAGACTAGAAAAGATTGTGAAAGATCTTACCAAAAAACTAGAGGATCTAAGCCTAATGGTAAAACTGAATGCTGAAGAGTATACTACTCAATGCATGTCTCATGAAAGTGAAGTCAAAGTGTTTGATGAAAAACTGAAAACTTTAACTGAAGCTAATGAAATTCTGGAGAAAAAATACAAAGGGACATTATTAGAATTGGAACAAACAAAAGAAAATACAGCAACTGTTTTCAAAAAATTTACCAAATTTGAAAACAATTCTAAATGTTTTGAGGAATTCGTTGCTGAATCTAAAACCAATTCTGATGATAGAACTGGAATAGGGTTTTGCCCCAATTTGAAGACACAAACTAAACTTGTTGAACCTATCAAGTTTGTGTCAGGAGGCAAAAGACCTATTGAAACATGTCCAGACTTTCATTCTCTAAAAACTATGTTTGACCATCAAAACACTAACACTGGAGATGCAAGTTGCTCTAAGCATGAAAGTTTACCAAAGGGAAAATATGTCTGCCCCCTTATTAGGAAAAGTGAACCTGCTTTCAAATCTGTGCTACCTAGGAATAAAATTCAGCCTCAAAATGTCTCAAAACCTTTGTTTAGAGACTTTCCTAAGGAAAACCCTATTCTGAGCAATCTTTATTGCTCCTATTGTGATATATATGGTCACTCTTTCGATAATTGCTATGCTAGGAGACTGATTAAACCTATCTACAACACTCCTATGTATCATAACTTTAACTATTCTTGGAGGAGTCGTAACAATTATGTCCTTCCCAGGCCACCAGACAAAAACTCTAACTATAGGAATAGAAGGACTAAACCTAAAAGGACATTTACTAGAAGGATTACCATAACCTTTTCTAAATCAACTGCTCAGGAATTCAAATTTACTCAAAATCATGCGCAAAATGTTTTTCAACAAAAATCTAATGCTCGCAAATTTTATCAAATAAGAGCAAACAAGCGCAAACTAAAAACCAGGGCAATTTGGGTTAGAAAAGATGATCTAGCACCCCAGATGAAGTGTAACATTGTTGTTTCTACTCTAAAAGCTGAACTTACATCTTCTGGTTGGTACTTGGATTCTGGATGTTCCAAGCATATGACAGGTGATGATACAAAACTTTTAAATAAAACCCATTTTGATGGTGGAAAAGTTGTTTTTGGTGATGGTATATCATCCCAGATCATAGGCAAAGGAACCCTTAAAGAAAAAGGACTTCCTCTTCTTGAAAATGTTCTCTTAGTTAAAGGTCTTAAGGCTAATTTACTTAGCATTTCGCAATTCTGTGACTCAAACTACACTGTTACCTTTTCAAAGAACAATTGCAAGATTTTAAATGAAAAGGGAGAATGCTTAATTACAGGATTCAGGACCCCTGACAATTGTTATACTGTCATGTCTAGTTCTGAAATATGTAGTGTTGCCAGAATGGATGACAACGAGATATGGCATAACAGAATGGGTCACATTAATTACGAAAATTTGAGTAAATTGTCTTCTCAACAGATAGTTAGAGGAATACCAAAAATTAAACCTATTCATAACATTGTCTGTGGTCCCTGTCAAGAAGGAAAAATTGTTAAAGCACCTCATAAGAGGGTTAAAGATATCCTTACATCTAATCCATTAGAACTCATCCATATGGACCTAATGGGTCCTTCTCAAACTGTTAGTCTTTGTGGACACAGTTATATTCTAGTTATGGTTGATGACTTCACCAGATTCACTTGGGTAGCTTTCTTAAAACAAAAATCCGATACTTTTCAAACTTTTTTAAAGATTCTCTTACGGATTGAGAATGAAAAAGACACTCAAGTGAATAGAATCAGAAGTGATAGAGGTGGTGAATTCAAAGACACTGGTATTGTAGAATATTGTGACTATAATGGTTACAAACATGAGTTCAGTGCTCCCAAGACCCCTCAACAAAATGGAATAGCTGAGAGGAAGAATCGAACTCTTCAAGAGATGGCACGTGTTATGCTCCATGCTAAGAACTTACCTAAGTATTTTTGGGTAGAATCTATTCGCACAGCTTGCCATCTTATTAATAGGGTCTATCTTAGAAAGAATTCGAAACAAACCTCTTATGAACTTTGGTACAATAAAAAGCCTAATCTTAAGTACCTTAGAACCTTTGGTAGTACCTGCTATGTTTGCAAAGATAGAGAACACCTATCTAAATTTGAGAGTAGAGGAGATAAAGCCATATTCTTAGGATATTCACCTAACAGTAGAGCTTATCGAGTGTATAATCTTCGCACTAAGACCTTAATGGAATCCATAAATGTAATTGTTAGTGACACTACTGTAGAAAGCAAGACTAGTGAATTAACTATAGAAGAAGAATCGTCAAATATTTTAGAAAATGACTCTTCTGAAATAGATAATTCATTACCTATTGAGTCACCTGAAGTACCTAACTGGGTTTCTAAAGATCATCCCATAAACAACATAGTTGGTAACCCTGGTGAACCAGTACGTACAAGATCCCAACTTAGAAATTATGCTCTCTATGCTTGCTTTGTTTCTCTCTTGGAACCAAAGAATGTAAATGAGGCATTGAATGACTCTCACTGGATTTCTGCTATGCAGGATGAACTTTTACAATTTGTCATTCATGATGTTTGGTTTCTTGTTCCACGTCCTGATCACAAAAAGGTTATTGGTACTCGTTGGATTTTCAAAAATAAAACTGATGAAAATGGGATGATAATTAGAAATAAAGCTAGACTAGTTGCTCAAGGTTACTCCCAAATAGAAGGACTTGATTTTAATGAGACGTTTGCTCCCGTTACTCGTTTAGAATCAGTTCGTCTGCTTCTTGCTATAGCTTGTCACATGCATTTTACATTATATCAAATGGATGTTAAATCTGCGTTCCTTAATGGAATACTTGCCGAGGAAACCTATGTAGAACAACCTAAGGGGTTCATTGACCCTAATTATCCTAATCATGTATTTCGGTTGAAAAAGGCTTTATATGGTCTTAAGCAAGCTCCTAGAGCTTGGTATGAGCGGCTGTCCAGTTTTCTGCTGGACAAAGGTTTCAAAAGAGGTGGAAATGACCAAACCTTATTTGTCAAACATTTTGGCAAACACATTACTATCGCTCAAGTCTATGTAGACGATATCATATTTGGATCCACTTCTACCTCAGAAGTAAAATCTTTTGCTGAAATTATGAGTAAGGAATTTCAGATGTCCCTTATGGGGAGTTACAGTTCTTCCTAGGTCTCCAAGTCAAACAACAACCAGATGGCTTGTTTCTTTCGCAGACTAAGTACGCATTAGAGATAGTTAAAAAATTTGGTCTCGAGAGTGCTAATAGTGCTAAAACGCCTATGAGTACTACAGAGAAATTATCTAAAGATGAAACTGGAAAATCTGTAGACTCTACCTTATATCGTAGTATGATTGGCACATTACTCTATCTGACTGCCTCGCGTCCTGATATCATGTATGCTGTTTGTGTTTGTGCACGTTATCAAAACAACCCCAAGGAGAGCCATTTAAACGCTGTTAAACGCATAATTAAATATGTTAAAGGCACTCTAAATTTAGGAATTTGGTACACGAATGACACACCTAGCACTATTATTGGGTACACTGATGCTGATTGGGCTGGGTGTACTGATGATAGTAAAAGCACTTCAGGCGCATGTTGTTATATTGGTAATAACTTGGTAGGATGGAGTAGTAAAAAACAGAACTGCACATCTCTCTCGACTGCTGAATCTGAATACATAGCCGCCGGTAGCTGTTGTGCCCAATTGTTATGGCTTAAACAAATGCTAAGTGATTATGGTATTCTAGAACCCACACTTCATCTCTATTGTGATAATCAAAGTGCGATTAACATTTCTAAGAACCCAATTCAACACTCGCGAACTAAGCACATTAAAATAAGACATCATTTTATTCGTGAATTAGTTGAAACCAAGGAATTAGAAATCAATTATCTTTCTACTGATCTACAACTTGCAGATTTATTTACCAAACCTCTTGATTATAATAGATTCATTTCTTTACGTAAATCTATTGGTATGATTTGTGTTGAGTAAATACCTGTTATATTTGCCAAGCTCCTTCCCTTTGTCCATTTGAGACAAAATGGGGGAGAAATTTGAGTCTACTGCATATACTAAAAAGCTTGATCTTAGTAATTTTTTGCAGGTATTTTTCTTGTACAGTCATTCTTCATTGTAATAATAGGATGTTAAACTGTATATAGTTGAGTTATGTAATTCTTGCATTCTAGGATTTGGGTAGATAGAACCTTTATAGGAATAAGTTTTTTTTTTGTTTGTTGTCGCCCTACGAGTTGAGATGACTCAAAGGAGATTTTGTCTCATATTTCCAAAGGGGGAGATTGAAGCCCTTATACTTTTGACTCATTTGAGTCTAGACTGTATAAGAGCTCATCTAGTTTGGAAATTGTGACAAAATAGTGTCTATCCTAGAAACCAAAGAGCTTCAGAGATTTGGTTGCTTCTTCTTCTATCTATCATGTAATGATCCTAAGACTATAGCCATCACTCACACACTTAGAATTTGATTCTTGCATATCATATTGCACCCCTATGTGTTTTAATGTTGTGAGTGTGTTTAAATCCCTCAATTTGATTTTTAATAATTTTTTGGGAATTTAAAACATATTTAAACAAGGTTTTATTTAATTAAAATTTGATTTAAAAAGTCTTGGGGTTATTATATAAATATGGATTGTTGTGTTTATTGGCCTAAAGTTACTCTGGGTAGAAACCGAAAGCGCTAGAGACTCTAGGGTTGGCTTTGTAATTATTTTGGGACGCGCGTTTACATTCATTCTCAGGCCTACACCTGGTGTCCTCTGATTGGCCTGAACTGTGTTTCTTTACTAAGACAAACCATCGCGTGCTTTCAGCCCTTAGATCAACCCTTATCGATGGCCTGCATGTCTTTTGAGTGAATCCCAGTGTAAACCCTTTAACCAATCACAGCCTGTTTAATCCACCGCCTGCTGTGAACCCTTAGATTGTAGTCAAAGGAGCTTGACTCAATCAGAGCCCTTGATTTTGAAGGAAGCTCTGGAATCTTCTTCTCTTCCTATTTAAAGGCCTCTCATCTCAGCCTTCGAAAGCTTTTGCCATTTTGAAAAGTCTCAGAAAATAGAGAGAGGAGAGAGAAGAGAGAAGAGAGAAGTTAGAGAGAGAAACCAAACCCTAGTTAGAAACCCTAACTTCGTCCAAATACCTCTAAACCTAAACCACTTACCTCTCCATAAACACCATAACCAGATAAACACCATCCTTAGTGTTTCTTGAGTTATGAGAGTTCGAGTTGAGTGATTTCTGGGTTGCTGAAATCCTTGTGTTCATAAATCTTATTTCCAACTTAGACATAGACTCAGATCTTGTTTCTCTTTCAATAGAAATCATAGATCTGAAGTTTTTCATGTCACAGCACACTTAGTTGCATTTATTTCTCATCTTGAGAATTTCGTTGTTGATTGTTTTCTGTTAAAATATTTTCTTACTTCAGAATCAACAATAAGATGTTTTTCTATTTCTGTTTTTACAAAACCTAACCTGACCTAGTTGGATTCGCACTTGGAGGGTTCTCAATCCACATAATATTTTCAAAAGTGATTGAGAAAGGTCTTGACCGATTTCTTAAGCAAGATCTCCGTGGAATCTGGGTTATTTTGAAAGGTCAAAAAGGTTCTTGGTTTTGTAAGAAAGGAAAATAACAAATACACTGCATATAGACTTTATATGTGATTTGTTAGGATCGTCTGTAACTAATAAGTGTGTGTGTGTGCATGCATGTGTTTTAGAACACCATTCACAAACATCTTCACACTACAAACACTCAAAGTGTTGGCTATAAGATTTGGTGAACAATAAGTCGACGTAAAGTGCTGGAACAAAGAAGAGTTGACAAACTGAGACAACTACATCAACAAACAAGATCTGCAGAAAAGTTAAGGACGCCAGAGGGTACAATCCTGAACTTGTATAGATTTGTTTTGTGTGCATGTTAGTTAAATAGGTTGTAACTCATATATTTGTTTTAGTGATTGTTTTTGTTTTACTCCGTAGAGGGAGTCGTGGATGTTTCCTCAAGGTTGAGGTTTTACCACGTTAAAAATCCTGAGTATCAATATTTCTACATCTTCTCATCTCATTCTGTTTGTGTGCTGAGTTTAAAACATTTTAAACTGTTTACTAAAACTTGTTATCAAATCTTGTCCTAATCTCGTACATACTTTTGTTAACACATCTTGTGTTCAAAATCGTTTTGATTTAAGTAAAGAGTTTCTTCAACAAACTTTCGGAGTTGCTTAAATAGTTTATTTTCATAAACGGCTTTGGCAACGCTATTTCACCAACACCTCCCACAGGACCAATGTAACTCGTAGGAACTGAACACTCAGCCACGGGACTTTCGGTTTGAGAATACAATGGTAATTTTCATATTTCTAGTCTTAGGCTTAAAAACATAGCGTTACTGGGTGAAAACTCAAAATAGCCCCCTAACGGCCACGTGGGTGGCACCAACACCTCTTACGGGACCAATATAACTCGTAGGAACTGACCCCACAGCTGTGGGTCTCTTGATTTGAGAATACGATGGTAATTTGCATATTTCTATACTTCGGCGTAAAAACATGGCGTTAGGGGATTAAAACTCCAAACAACCACCCAACGTCCCCGTGGGTGGCACCAACACCTCCCACGGGACCATTGTAACCCGTAGGAACTGAGCACGCAGCCGCGGGTCTTTCGATTCGAGAATACGACGGTAATTTGAATATTTCTAGACTTAGGCTTAAAAAAATGGCGTTAGAGGGTGAAAACTCGTAACAGCCCCCGAAAGTCCCTGTGGGTGGCACCAACACCTCCCACGGGACCATTGCAACTCGTAGGAACTGACCACACAGCAGCGGGTCTCCTAGTTTGAGAATACAATGGTAATTTTCATATTTCTAGACTTAGGCTTAAAAACATGGTGTTAGATGGTGAAAACTCAAAACAACCACCGAATGGCCCCGTGGGTGGCACCAACACCTCCCATGGGGCCAATATAACTCGTTGGAACTGAACACTCAGCCGCAGGTTTCCTGATTTTAGAATACGATGGTAATTTACATATTTCTAGACTTAGGATTAAAAACATGGCGTTAGAGGGTGAAAACTCGAAACAGCCTCCGAACGGCCCTCTAGGTGGCACCAACACCTCCCACGGGATCAATGTAACTCGTAGGAACCGACCAGGCAATCGCGGGACTCCCGGTTTGAGAATATGATTGTAATTTTCATACTTTTAGACTTAGGCTTAAAAACATGGCGTTAGAGGGTGAAAACTCGAAACAGCCCCCGAACGGTCCCGTGGGTGGCACCAACACCTCCCATGGGACCAATGTAACTCATAGGAATGGACCACGCACCCGCGGGTCTCCCAATTTGATAATATGATGGTAATTTTCATATTTCTAGACTTAGGCTTAAAAACATGGCGTTAGAGGATGAAAACTCAAAACAGTCCCCAAACGGCCCGTGTGTGGAACCAACACCTCCCACGGGACCAATGTAACTTGAAGTAACTGACCACACAGCCACGGGTCTCTCCCAGATTGAGAATACGATGGTAATTTTCATATTTCTGGACTTAGGCTTAAAAACATGGCGTTAGAAGGAGAAAACTCGAAAGAGTCCCCGAACGTCCCCGTGGGTGGCTCCAACACCTCCCACGGGACCAATGTAACTAGTAAGAACGGACCACGCAGCCGCGGGTCTCCAAATTTTAGAATACGATGGTAATTTACATATTTCTTGACTTAGGCTTAAAATCATGGCTTTAGAGGGTGAAAACTCGAAACAGCCCCCGAACGGCCCTGTGGGTGGCACCAACACATCCCACGGGACCAATGTAACTCGTAGGAACGGACCACACACCCGTGGGTCTCCCAGTTTGATAATATGATGGTAATTTTCATATTTCTGGACTTAATCTTAAAAACATGGCGTTAGAGGGTGAAAACTCAAAAAATCCCCCGAACGTCCCCGTAGGTGGCACCAACTTATCCCACGGGACCAATGTAACTCGTAGGAATTGACCACACAGCTGCGGGTCTCCCAAATTGAGAATACGATGGTAATTTGCATATTTCTAGACTTAGGCTTAAAAACATGGCATTAGAGGGAGAAAACTCAAAGAGTCCCTGAACGTCCCCGTGGGTGGCTCCAACACCTCCCACAGGACAAATGTAACTCGTAAGAACTGACCACGCAGCCGTCGGTCTCTCGGTTTGAGAATACGATGGTAATATGCATATTTCTAGACTTAAGCTTAAAAACATGGCGTTAGAGGGCGAAAACTCGAAACAGCCCCCGAACGACCCCGTGTGTGGGACCAACACCTCCCACGGGACCAATGTAACTCGTAGGAACTGACCACGCAGCCGCGGGTCTCTCAATTCGAGAATACGACGGTAGTTTGCATATGTTTTGACTTATACTTAAAACATGGCATTAGGGGGTGAAAACTCGAAAAAGCCCCCGAACGTCCCCGTGGGTGTCACCAACACATCCCACGGGCCATTGTGACTCGTTGGAACTGACCAAGAAGCCGAGGGTCTCTCGGTTTGAGAATAAACTGGTAATTTTCATATTTGTATACATAGCCCTAAAAACTTGGCGTTAGAGGCTGAAAACTCGAAACAGCCCCCGAACGGCCACGGGACTAATGTAACTCGTAGGAACTGACCACTCATTCGAGGGTCTCCCGTTTTGAGAATACAACAGTAATTTGCATATTTCTGGAGTTAAGCTTAAAAACATGGTGTTAGAGGGTGAAAACTCGAAACAGCCCCTCAACGTCCCCGTGGGTGGCACCAACACCTCTCACGGGACCAATAAAACTCGTAGGAACTGACCACGCACCAGCATGTCTCCCAATTTGAGAATACAATGGAAATTTGCATATTTCTAGACTTAGGCTTAAAAACATAGTTTTATAGGGTGAAAACTTGTAACAACCCACAAACGGCGTCGTGGGTGGCACCAACACCTGCCACGGGACCAATGTAACTCGTAGTAACTGACCACTCAGCCGCGGGTCTTCCGGTTCGAGAATACGGCAGTAATTTGAATATTTCTAGACTTAGGCTTAAAAAAATGGCGTTCGAGGGTGAAAACTCGAAATATCCCCCGAACGTCCCCATGGGTGTCACCAACACCTCCCACGGGACCATTACAACTCGTAGGAACTGACCATGCAGCAGCGGGTCACCTGGTTTGAGAATACGATGGTAATTTGCATATTTCTAGACTTAGGCTTAAAAACATGGTGTCAGAGGGTGAAAACTCAAAAAATCCCTAGAACATCCCCGTAAGTGGCACCAACTTATCCCACGGACCAATGTAACTCGTAGGAACTGACCACGCAGCCGCGGCTCTCCCGATTTGAGAATATGACGGTAATTTGCATATTTTTAGACATGGGCTTAAAAACATGGCGTTAGAGGGTAAAAACTCGAAACAGCCCCCGAACGTCCCCGTGGGTGGGACCAACACCTTCCACGGGACAAATGTAACTCGTAGGAACTGACCACACATCCGTGGGTCTCCCGGTTCGAGAACACGACGGTAAATTGCATATTTTTAGACTTATACCTAAAAACATTTCGTTAGGGGGTGAAAACTCGAAAAAGCCCCCGAATGTCCCCGTGGGTGGCACCAAGACCTCCCACGGGACCACTGTAACTCGTAGGATCTGACCAAGCAGCTGCAAGTCTCCCGGTTGGATAATACGATGGCAATTTGCATATTTCTACACTTAGGCTTAAAAACATGGCATTAGAGGGTGAAAACTCTAAAAATCCCCCGAACAGCCCCCTGGGTGGCACTAACACCTCCCACAGGACCAATGTAACTCGTAGGAACTGACCATGCAGCCGCGGGTCTCCCGGTTTGAGAATAAGATGGTAATTTGCGTATTTCTAGACTTAGGCTTAAAAACATGGCGTTAGAGGGTGAAAACTCGAAACAGCCATCGAACGGACCCGTGGGTGGCACCAACACCTCCCGCGGGACCAATGTAACTCGTAGGAACTGACCATGCAGCCGTGGGTCTCCCAATTTGAGAATATGACGGTAGTTTGCATATTTCAAGACTTCGGCTTAAAAACATGGTGTTAGAGGGTGAAAACTCGTAACAACCCCGGAACGGCGCCGTGGGTGGCCCCAACAACTCCCACGGGACCAATGTAACTCGTAGGAACTGACCAATCAACCACGAGTCTTCCGATTCGAGAATACGATGGTAATTTGAATATTTCTAGACTTAGGCTTAAAAAAATGGCGTTAGAGGGTGAAAACGCAAAACAACCCCCGAAAGTCCCTGTGGGTGGCACCAACACCTCCCACGGGACCATTGCAACTCGTAGGAATTGACCACGCAGTAGCGGGTCTCCTAATTTGAGAATACGATGGTAATTTTCATATTTCTAGAGTTAGGCTTAAAAACATGGTGTTAGATGGTGAAAACTCAAAACAACCCCCGAACGGCCCCGTGGGTGGCACCAACACCTCCCACGGGGCCAATGTAACTCGTAGGAACTGACCACTCAGCCGCGGGTCTCCCGATTTTAGATTACGACGGTAATTTACATATTTCTAGACTTAGGCTTAAAAACATGGCGTTAGAGGGTGAAAACTTGAAACAGCCTCCGAACGGTCCTCTAGGTGGCACCAACACCTCCCACGGGATCAATGTAACTCGTAGGAACCGACCAGGCAGTCGCGGGACTCCCGATTTGAGAATATGATGGTAATTTTCATACTTCTAGACTTAGGCTTACAAACATGGCGTTAGAGGGTGAAAACTCGAACAGTCCCCGAACGGTCCCGTGGGTGGCACCAACACCTCCCATGGGACCAATGTAACTCGTAGGAACGGACCACGCGCCCGCGGGTCTCCCAATTTGTTAATATGATGGTAATTTTCATATTTCTAGACTTAGGCTTAAAAACTTGGCGTTAGAGGATGAAAACTCAAAACATCCCCCCAACGTCCCCGTGGGTGGCACCAACACCTTCCATGGGACAATTGTAACCCGTAGGAACTGAGCACGCAGCCGCGGGTCTCCCGATTTTAGAATACGATGATAATTTGCATATTTCTAGACTTAGGCTTATAAATATGGCGTTAGAGGGTGAAAACACGAAAAAGCCCCTGAACATCCCCGTAGGTGGCACCAACTTATCCCACAGACCAATGTAACTCGTAGGAACTAACCACGCAGCCGCGGGTCTCCCGATTTGAGAATATGACGGTAATTTGCATATTTATAGACATAGGCTTAAAAACATGGTGTTAGAGGGTGAAAACTCGAAACAGCCCCCGAACGTCCCCGTGGGTGGGACCAACACCTCCCACGGGACAAATGTCACTCGTAGGAACTGACCACGCATCCGCGGGTCTCCCGATTCGAGAACACGACGATAAATTGCATATTTCTAGACTTATACCTAAAAACATTTCGTTAGGGGGTGAAAACTCGAAAAATCCCCGAATGTCCCCGTGGGTGGCACCAAGACCTCCCACGGGACCACTGTAACTAGTAGGATCTGACCAAGCAGTTGCAAGTCTCCCGGTTGGAGAATACGATGGTAATTTACATATTTCTAGACTTAGGCTTAAAAACATGGCGTTAGAGGGTTAAAACTCTAAACAGCCCCCGAACGGCCCCCTGGGTGGCACCAACACCTCCCACGGGACCAATGTAACTCGTAAGAATTCACCATGCAGCCGCGGGTCTCCCGATTTGAGAATACGATGGTAATTTGCGTATTTCTAGACTTAGGCTTAAAAACATGGTGTTAGAGGGTGAAAACTCGAAACAGCCATCGAACGGCACCGTGGGTGGCACAACCACCTCCCACGGGACCAATGTAACTCGTAGGAACTGACCATGAAGCCGTGGGTCTCCCGATTTGAGAATACGACGGTAGTTTGTATATTTCTAGACTTAGGCTTAAAAACATGGTGTTAGAGGGTGAAAACTCGTAACAACCCCTGAACGGTGCCGTGGGTGGTACCAACACCTCCCACGGCACCAATGTAACTCGTAGGAACTGACCAATCAACCGCGGGTGTTCCGATTCGAGAATACGACGGTAATTTGAATATTTCTAGACTTAGGCTTAAAAAAATGGCGTTAGAGGGTGAAAACTCAAAACAGCCTCCGAAAGTCCCTGTGGGTGGCACCAACACCTCCCACGGGACCATTGCAACTCGTAGGAACTGACCACGCAGCAGCGGGTCTCCTAGTTTAAGAATACGATGGTAATTTTCATATTTATAGACTTGGGCTTAAAAACATGGTGTTAGATGGTGAAAACTCAAAACAACCCCCGAACGGCCCCGTGGGTGGCACCAACACCTCCCACGGGGCCAATGTAACTCGTAGGAACTAACCACTCAGCCGCGGGACTCCCGATTTTAGAAGACGACGATAATTTACATTTTTCTAGACTTAGACTTAAAAACATGGCGTTAGAGGGTGAAAACTCGAAACAGCCTCCGAACGGCCCTCTAGGTGGCACCAACACCTCCCATGGGATCAATGTAACTCGTAGGAACCGACCAGGCAGTCGCGGGACTCCCGATTTGAGAATATGATGGTAATTTTCATACTTCTAGACTTAGGCTTACAAACATGGCGTTAGAGGGTGAAAACTCGAACAGCCCCCGAACGGTCCCGTGGGTGGCACCAACACCTCCCATGGGACCAATGTAACTCGTAGGAACGGACCACGCACCCGCGGGTCTCCCAATTTGATAATACGATGGTAATTTTCATATTTCTAGACTTAGGCTTAAAAACTTGGCGTTAGAGGATGAAAACTCAAAACATCCCCCAAATGGCCCGTGTGTGGAACCAGCACCTCCCACAAGACCAATGTAACCTGAAGTAACTGACCACACAGTCACGGGTCTCTCCCAGATTGAGAATACGATGGTAATTTGCATATTTCTAGACTTAGGCTTAAAAACATGGCGTTAGAGGGAAAAAACTCAAAGAGTCCCTGAACGTCCCCGTGGGTGGCTCCAACACCTCCCACAGGACCAATGTAACTCGTAAGAACTGACCACGCAGCCGCGGGTCTCTCGGTTTGAGAATACGACGATAATTTGCATATTTCTAGACTTAGGCTTAAAAACATGGCGTTAGAGGGCGAAAACTCGAAACAGCTCCCGAACGACCACGTGTGTGGGACTAACAACTCCCACGGACCAATGTAACTCGTAGGAACTGACCACGCAGCCGCAGGTCTCCCAATTTAAGAATACGATGGTAGTTTACATATGTTTTGACTTATACTTAAAAACATTGCGTTAGGGGGTGAAAACTCGAAAAAGCCCCCGAACGTCCCCGTGGGTGTCACCAACACCTCCCACGGGCCATTGTGACTCGTTGGAACTGACCAAGAAGCAGAGGGTCTCCCGGTTTGAGAATTCAATGGTAATTTTCATATTTATATGCATAGCCCTAAAAACATGGCGTTAGAGGGTGAAAACTTGAAACAGCCCCCGAACGGCCCCGTGGGTGGTACCGACACCTCCCACTGGACCAATGTAACTCGTAGGAATTGACCACTCAACCGCGGGTCTCCCGATTTAAGAATACGACAATAATTTGCATATTTCTTGACTTAAGGGTAAAAACATGGTGTTAGAGGGTGAAAACTCGAAACAGCCCCTCAACGTCCCCATGGGTGGCACCATCACCTCCCACGGGACCATTACAACTCGTAGGAACAGAGCGCGCTGTCGCGGGTCTCCCGGTTTTAGAATATGACAATAATTTACATATTTCTAGACTTAGGATTCAAAACATGGCGTTAGAGGGTGAAAACTCAAAAAATCCCCCGAACGTCCCCGTAGGTGGCACCAACTTATCCCACGGGACCAATGTAACTCGTAGGAATTGACCACACAACTGCGGGTCTACTAGTTTGAGAATACGATGCTAATTTGCATATTTCTAGACTTAGGTTGAAAAACATGGCGTTAGGGGGTGAAAACTCGATACAACCCCCGAATGTCCCCGTGGGTGGCACCAACACCTCTCACGGGACCAATAAAACTCGTAGGAACTGACCACGCAGCCGCATGTCTCCCAATTTGAGAATACAATGGAAATTTGCATATTTCTAGACTTAGGATTAAAAACATAGTTTCATAGGGTGAAAACTTGTAACAACCCCTGAACGGCGTCGTGGGTGGCACCAACACCTCCCACGGGACCAATGTAACTCGTAGTAACTGACCACTCAGCCGTGGGTCTTTCGGTTCGAGAATACGATGGTAATTTGAATATTTCTAGACTTAGGCTTAAAAAAATGGCATTAGAGGATGAAAAATTCAAACATCCCCCGAATGTCCCTGTGGATGGCACCAACACCTCCCATGGGACCATTGCAACTCGTAGGAACTGACCATGCAGCAGCGGGTCACCTGGTTTGAGAATACGATGGTAATTTACATATTTCTAGACTTAGGCTTAAAAACATGGTGTTAGAGGGTGAAAACTCAAAATAGCCCCCGAACGGCCCCATGGGTGGCTCCAACACCTCCCACGGGACCGATGTAACTCGTAGGAATTCACCACGTATCCGCGGGTCTCCCAGTTTGAGAATATAATGGTAATTTGCATATTTCTATATTTAGACTTAAAAACATGGCATTAGAGGGTGAAAACTAGAAACATCCCCCGAACGGCCATGTGGGTGGCACCAACACCTCCCAAGGGATCAATGTAACTCATAGGAACTGACCAGGTAGTCGCGGGACAACCGATCCAGAATATGATGGTAATTTTCATATTTCTAGACTTAGGCTTAAAAACATGGCGTTAGAGGGTGAAAACTCAAAACAGTCCCCGAACGGTCCCGTGGGTGGCACCAACACCTCCCATGGGACCAATGTAACTCGTAGGACAGGACCACGCACCCGCAGGTCTCCCAGTTTGATAATACTATGGTAATTTTCATATTTCTAGACTTAGGCTTAAAAACATGGTGTTAGAGGATGAAAACTCAAAAAAGCCCCAAACGGCCCGTGGGTGGCAAAAACACCTCCCACGGGACCAATGTAACTTGAAGTAACTGACCACACAGCCACGGGTCTCCCAGATTGAGAATACGATGGTAATTTGCATATTTCTAGACTTAGGCTTAAAAACATGGCATTAGAGGGAGAAAACTCGAAAGAGTCCCCGAACGTCCCCGTGGATGGCTCCAGTACCTCCCACGGGACCAATGTAACTTGTAAGAACTGAGCCCGCAGCCGCGAGTCTCTCGGTTTGAGAATACAATGGTAATTTGCATATTTCTATACTTAGCCTTAAAAACATGGCGTTAGAGGGCGAAAACTCAAAACATCCCCCGAACGGCCCCGTGGGTGGCACGAACACTCCCACGGGACCAATGTTACTCGTAGGAACTGACCATGCAACCGCGGGTCTCCCGGTTTGAGAATACGATGATAATTTGCATATTTCTAGACTTAGTCTTAAAAACATGGCGTTAGAGGGTGAAAACTCAAAATAGCCCCCGAACGTCCCCGTGGGTGGCACCAACACCTCCCACGGGTCCAATGTAACTCGTAGGAACTGACCACGTATCCGCGGGTCACCTAATTTGAGAATACGATGGTAATTTGCATATTTATAGACTTAAACTTAAAAACATGGCGTCAGAGGGTGAAAACATGAAACAGCCCCCGAACATCCCCGTGGGTGGCACCACACCTCCCACGGGACCAATGTAAATCGTAGGAACTAGCCACACAGCCACGGGTCTCCCGATTTGAGAATACGATGATAATTGGCATATTTCTAGACTTAGGCTTAAAAAAATAGCGTTAGAGGGTGGCCCCCGAACGGCCCTGTGGGTGGCACCAACACCTCCCACGGAGTCAATGTAACTCATAGGAACCGACCAGGCAATCGCGGGACTCCCGATTTGAGAATATGATGGTAATTTTCATACTTATAGACTTAGGCTTAAAAACATGGCGTTAGAGAGTGAAAACTCGAAACAGCCCCCGAACGATCCCGTGGGTGCCACCAACACCTCCCACGGGACCAATGTAACTCATAGGAACAAACCATGCACTCGCGGGTCTCCCAGTTTGATAATACGATGGTAATTTTCATATTTCTAGACTTAGGCTTAAAAACATGGCGTTAAAGGATGAAAACTCAAAACAACCCCCAAACGGCCCGTGGGTGGAACCAACACCTCCCAGGGGACCAATGTAACTTGAAGTAACTGACCACACACCCACGGGTCTCCCAGATTGAGAATACGATGGTAATTTGCATATTTTTAGACTTAGGCTTAAAAACATGGCGTTAGAGGGAGAAAACGCGAAAGAGTCCCCGAACGTCCCCGTGGGTGGCTCCAACACCTCCCACGGGACCAATGTAACTCGTAAGAACTGACCATGCAGCCGCGGGTCTCTCGGTTTGAGAATAAGATGGGAATTTTCATATTTCTAGACTTAGTCTTAAAAACATGGCGTTAGAAGGCGAAAACTCAAAATAGCCCCCGAACGACCCCGTGGGTGGGACCAACACCTCCCACGGGACCAATGTAACTCGTAGGAACTGACCACGCAGCTCCCGATTTGAGAATACGATGGTAGTTTGCATATTTTTAGACTTATACTTAAAAACACGGTGTTAGGGGGTGAAAAATTGAAAAAGCCCCCGAACGTCCCCATGGGTGTCACCAACACCTCCCACGGGGCATTGTGACTCGTTAGAACTGACCAAGAAGCCGCGGGTCTCCCGGTTTGAGAATATAATGGTAATTTTCATATTTCTATACATAGCCTTAAAAACATGGCGTTAGAGGATGAAAAATCGAAACAGCCTCCGAACGGCCCCGTGGGTGGTACCGACACCTCCCACTGGACCAATGTAACTCGTAGGAACTGACCACTCAGCCGTGGCTCTCCCGGTTTGAGAATACGACAGTAATTTGTATATTTATGGACTTAGGCTTAAAAACATGGTGTTAGAGGGTGAAAACTCGAAACAGCCCCTCAACGTCCCCCTGGATGGCACCATCACCTCCCACGGGACCATTAGAACTCGTAGGAACAAAGCACGCTGCCGCAGGTCTCCCGATTTTAGAATACGACGATAATTTGCATATTTCTTGACTTAGTCTTAAAAACATGGCGTTAGAGGGTGAAAACTCAAAAAATCCCTCGAACGTCCCCGTAGGTGGCACCAACTTATCCCACGGGACCAATGTAACTCGTAGGAATTGACCACACAGCTGGGGGTCTCCCAGTTTGAGAATACGATGCTAATTTTCATATTTCTAGACTTAGGTTTAAAAATATGGCGTTAGGGGGTGAAACCTCTAAACAATCCCCGAACATCCCCGTGGGTGGCACCAACACCTCTCACGGGACCAATAAAACTCGTAGGAACCGACCACGCAGCCGCATGTCTCCCAATTTGAGAATACAATGGAAATTTTCATATTTCTTGACTTAGGCTTAAAAATATTGTGTTAGAGGGTGAAAACTCGTAACAACCCTCGAACGGCACCGTGGGTGGCACCAACACCTCCCACGGGACCAATGTAACTCGTAGGAACTGACCACTCAGTCGCGGGTCTTTCGGTTCGAGAATACGAGGGTAATTTGAATATATCTAGACTTAGGCTTAAAAAATGGCATTAGAGGGTGAAAATTCAAAACAGCCCCCGAACATCCCTGTGGGTGGCACAACCACCCCCCACGGGACCATTGCAACTCGTAGGAACTAACCACGCAGTAGCGGGTCTCCTAGTTTGAGAATACGATTATAATTTGCATGTTTGTAGACTTAGGCTTAAAAACATGGTGTTAGATGGTGAAAACTAAAAACAGACCCCGAACAGCCTCGTGGGTGGCACCAACACCTCCCACGGGACCAATGTAACTCGTAGGAACTGACCACTCAGCCGCGGGTCTTCCGGTTCAAGAATACGATGGTAATTTTAATATTTCTAGACTTAGACTTAAAAAAATGGTGTTAGAGGGTGAAAACACAAAACAGCCCCCGAACGTCCCTATGGGTGGCAACAACACCTCCCACCGGACCATTGCAACTCGTAGGAACTGACCACGCACCAGCGGGTCTCCTGGTTTGAGAATACGATGGTAATTTGCATATTTCTAGACTTAGGCTAAAAAACATGGTGTTAGATGGTGAAAACTCAAAATAGCCCCCGAACGGCCCCGTGGGTGGCACCAACACCTCCCACGGGACCAATGTAACTTGTAGGAACTGACCACTCAGCCGCGGGTCTCCTGGTTTTAGAATACGACAGTAATTTACATATTTCTAGACTTAGGCTTAAAAACATGGCGTTAGAGGGTGAAAACTCGAAACAGCCCCCGAACGGCCCTGTGGGTGGCACCAACACCTCCCACGGGATGAATGTAACTCGTAGGAACCGACCAGGCAGTCGCGGGACTCCCGGTTTGAGAATATGATGGTTATTTTCATACTTATAGACTTAGGGTTAAAAACATGGGGTTAGACGGTGAAAACTCCAAATAGCCCCCGAACGGTCTCGTGGGTGGCACCAACACCTCCCATGGGACCGATGTAACTCGTAAGAACGGACCACGCACCCGCGGGTCTCCCAGTTTGATAATACGATGGTAATTTTCATTTTTCTAGACCTAGGCTTAAAAACATGGCGTTAGAGGATGAAAACTCAAAACAGCCCCTGGGTGGCTCCAACACCTCCCACGGGACCAATGTAACTTGAAGTTACTGACCACACAGCCACGGGTCTCCCAGATTGAGAATACGATGTTAATTTGCATATTTCTAGAGTTAGGATTAAAAACATGGTGTTAGAGGGGGAAAACTCGAAAGAGTTCCTGAACGTCCTCGTGGGTGGCTCCAACACCTCCCACGGGACCAATGTAACTCGTAGGAACTGACCACGCAGCCGCGGGTCTCCTGGTTTTAGAATACGACAGTAATTTACATATTTCTAGACTTAGGCTTAAAAACATGGCGTTAGAGGGTGAAAACTCGAAACAGCCCCCGAACGGCCCTGTGGGTGGCACCAACACCTCCCACGGGATGAATGTAACTCGTAGGAACCGACCAGGCAGTCGCGGGACTCCCGGTTTGAGAATATGATGGTTATTTTCATACTTATAGACTTAGGGTTAAAAACATGGGGTTAGATGGTGAAAACTCCAAATAGCCCCCGAACGGTCTCGTGGGTGGCACCAACACCTCCCATGGGACCGATGTAACTCGTAAGAAGGAACCACGCACCCGCGGGTCTCCCAGTTTGATAATACGATGGTAATTTTCATTTTTCTAGACCTAGGCTTAAAAACATGGCGTTAGAGGATGAAAACTCAAAACAGCCCCTGGGTGGCTCCAACACCTCCCACGGGACCAATGTAACTTGAAGTTACTGACCACACGGCCAAGGGTCTCCCAGATTGAGAATACGATGTTAATTTGCATATTTCTAGAGATAGTCTTAAAAACATGGCGTTAGAGGGAGAAAACTCGAAAGAGTCCCCGAACATCCCAGTGGGTTGCTCCAACACCTCCCACGGGACCAATGTAACTCGTAAGAACTGACCACGCAGCCGCGGGTCTTTGGGTTTGAGAATATGACTGTAATTTGTATATTTCTAGACTTAGGCTTAAAAACATGGCGTTAGAGCGCGAAAACTCGAAATAGCCCCCGAACGACCCCGTGCGTGGGACTAATACCTCCCACAGGACCAATGTAACTCGTAGCAACTGACCACGCAGCCGCGGGTCTCTCGATTTGAGAATACGACGGTAATTTTCATATTTCTAGACTTATGCTTAAAAACATGGCGTTAGGGGGTGAAAACTCGAAAAAGCCCCCGAACGTCCCCGTGGGTGGCACCATCACCTCCCACGGGCCATTGTAACTCGTTGGAACTGGCCAAGAAGTCGCGGGTCTCTCGGTCTGAGAATATAATGGAAATTTTCATATTTCTATACATAGCTTTAAAAACATGGCGTTAGAGGTCAAAAACTGAAAACAACCCCCGAACTGCGTCGTGGGTGATACCGACCCCTCCCACTGGACCAATGTAACTCGTAGGAACTGACCACTCAGCCGCGGGTCTCCCGGTTTGAGAATACAACGGTAATTTGCATATTTTTGGACTTAGGCTTAAAAACATGGTGTTAGAGGGTGAAAACTCGAAACATCCCCTCAACATCCCCGTGGGTGGCCCCATCACCTACCACGGGACCATTACAACTCGTAGGAACAGAGCACGCTGCCGTGGGTCTCCCGATTTTAGAATACGACGATAATTTGCATATTTCTAGACTTAGGCTTAAAAACATGGTGTTAGAGGGTGAAAACTCAAAAAAGCCCCCGAACGTCCCCATAGGTGGCACCAACTTATCCCACGGGACCAAAGTAACTCGTAGGAATTGACCACACAGCTGCGCGTCTCCCAGTTTGACAATACAATGCTACTTTGCATATTTCTAGACTTTGGCTTAAAAACATGGCGTTAGGGGATGAAAACTCGAAACAGCCCCCGAACGTCCCCGTGGGTGGCACCAACACCTCCCACGAGACCAATGTAACTCGTAGGAATCAACCACGCAGCCGCAGGTCTCCCAATTTTAGAATACAACGAAAATTTGTATATTTTTAGACTTAGGCTTAAAAACATGGTGTTAGATGGTGAAAACTCAAAACAACCCCCGAACGGCCCCGTATTTGGCACCAACACCTCCCACGGGACCAATGTAACTCGTAGGAACTGACCACTCAGCCGCGGGTCTCCTAGTTTTAGAATACGATAATAATTTACATATTTCTAGACTTAGGCTTAAAAACAAGGCGTTTGAGGGTGAAAACTTAAAACCGCCCCCGAACGGCCTTGTGGGTGGCACAACCACCTCCCACGGGATCAATGTAACTCGTAGGAACCGACCAGGCAGTCGCGGGACTCCCGGTTTGAGAATATGATGCTAGTTTTCATACTTCTAGACTTATTCTTAAAAACATGGCGTTAGAGGGTGAAAACTCGAAACAACCCCCGAACGGTCCCGTGAGTGGCACCAACACCTCCCATGGGACCAATGTAACTCGTAGGAACGGACCACACACCCACGGGTCTCCCAGTTTGATAATACGTTGGTAATTTTAAGACTTAGGCTTAAAAACAGGGCGTTAGAGGATGAAAATTCAAAACAGCCCCCAAACGGCCCGTGGGTGGCACCAACACGTCCCACGGTTACAATGTAACTTAAAGTAACTGACCACACAACCACACGGTCTCCCAGATTTAGAATACGATGGTAATTTGCATATTTTTAGACATAGGCTTAAAAACATGGCGTTAGAGGGAGAAAACTCGAAAGAGTCCCCAAACATCCCCGTGGGTGGCTCCAACACCTCCCACGGGACCAATGTAACTCGTAAGAACTGACCATGCAGCCGCGAGTCTCTCGGTTTGAGAATACGATGGAAATTTTCATATTTCTATACTTAGCCTTAAAAACATGACGTTAGAGGGTGAAAAGACAAAACAGCCCCGAACGTCCCTGTGGGTGGCAACTACACCTCCCACGGGACCATTGCAACTCGTAGGAACTCACCACACAGCAGCGGGTCTCCGGGTTTGAGAATACGATGGTAATTTGCATATTTCTAGTCTTAGGATAAAAAACATGGTGTTAGATGGTGAAAATTCAAAACAACCCCCGAACGGCCCCGTGGGTGGCACCAACACCTCCCACGGGACCAATGTAACTCGTAGGAACTGACCACTCAGCCGCGGGTCTCGTGATTTTAGAATACAACGATAATTTACATATTTCTAGACTTTGGCTTAAAAACATGGCGTTAGAGGGTGAAAACTCGAAACAGCCCCGAACGGCCCTCTGGGTGGCACCAGCACCTCCCATGGGATGAATGTAACTCGTAGGAACCGACCAGGCAGTCGCGGGACTCCCTGTTTGAGAATATGATGGTAATTTTCATACTTCTAGACTTAGGCTTATAAACATGGCGTTAGAGGGTGAAAACTCGAAATAGCCCCCGAACGGTCCCCTGAGTGGCACCAACACCTCCCATGGGACCAATGTAACTCGTAGGAACGGACCACGCAACCGCGGGTCTCCCAATTTGATAATACGATGGTAATTTTCATATTTCTAGACCTAGGCTTAAAAGCATTGCGTTAGAGGATGAGAACTCAACACAGCCCCCAAACGGCCCGTGGCTGGATCCAACACCTCCCACGGGACCAATGTAACTTGAAGTAACTGACCACAAAATCACGGGTCTCCCGATTGAGAATACGATAGAAATTTGCATATTTCTAGACTTAGGCTTAAAAACATGGCGTTAGGGGGAGAAAACTCGAAAGAGTCCCCGAACGTCCCCGTGGGTGGCTCCAACACCTCCCACAGGACCAATGTAACTCGTAAGAACTGACCACGCAGCCGCGGGTCTCTCGATTTGAGAATATGATGGTTATTTGCATATTTCTAGACTTAGGCTTAAAAAGATGGCGTTAGAGGGCGAAAACTCGAAACAGCCCCCGAACGACCCCGTGGATTGGACCAACACCTCCCACGGGACCAATTTAACTCGTAGGAACTGACCACGCAGCCGCGGGTCTCCTGATTTGAGAATACGACGGTAGTTAGCATATTAGAAGACTTATGCTTAAAAACTTGGCGTTAGTGGGTGAAAACTCGAAAAAGCCCTCGAACGTCCCCGTGGGTGTCACCAACACCTCCAACGGGCCATTGTGACTCGTTGGAACTGACCAAGAAGCCGCGGGTCTCCCGGTTTGAGAATACAATCGTAATTTTCATATTTCTATACATAGCCTTAAAAACATGGCGTTAGAGGGTGAAAATTCGAAACAGACCCCGAACGACCCCATGGGTGGTACCGACACCTCCCACTGGACCAATGTAACTCATAGGAACTGACCACTTAGTCGCGGATCTCCCGGTTTGAGAATACGATAGTAATTTGTATATTTCTGGACTTAGGACTAAAAACATGGTGTTAGAGGGTGAAAACTCGTAACAGCCCCTCAACGTCCCCGTGAGTGGCACCATCACCTCCCACGGGACCATTACAACTCGTAGGAACAGAGCACGCTGTCGCGGGTCTCCCGATTTTAGAATACAACGATTATTTGCATATTTCTAGATTTAGTCTTAAAAACATGGCGTTAGAGGGTGAACACTGAAAGAATCCCCCGAACGTCCCCGTAGGTGGCACCAACTTATCCCACGGGACCAATGTAACTCGTCGGAATTGACCACACAGCCGCGGGTCTCCCAGTTTGAGAATACGATGCTAATTTTCATATTTCTAGACTTAGGTTTAAAAACATGACGTTAGGTGGTGAAAACTCAAAATATCCCCCGAATGTCCCCATGGGTGGCACCAACACCTCTCACGGGACCAATAAAACTCGTAGGAACTGACCACGCAGCCGAAGGTCTCCCAATTTGAGAATACATCATAAATTTGTATATTTCTAGACCTAGGCTTAAAAACATGGTGTTAGAGGGCAAAAACTCGAAACAACCCCCGAACAGCGTCGTGGGTGGCACCAATACCTCCCACGGGACCAATGTAACTTGTAGGAACTGACCACTCAGCCGCGGGTCTTCCGGTTCAAGAATACAACGATAATTAGAATATTTCTAGACTTAGACTTAAAAAAATGGCGTTAGAGGGTGAAAACACAAAACAACCCCACGAACATCCCTATGGGTGGCAAAAACACTTCCCACGGGACCATTGCAACTCGTAGGAACTGACCACGCAACAGCGGGTCTCCTGGTTTAAGAATACGATGGTAATTTGCATATTTCTATACTTATGCTAAAAACATGGTGTTAGATGGTGAAACTCAAAAC
Source organism: Sambucus nigra (assembly GCA_949130495.1). NCBI lineage: Eukaryota > Viridiplantae > Streptophyta > Magnoliopsida > Dipsacales > Adoxaceae > Sambucus > Sambucus nigra. The sequence goes on from OX422214.1 coordinate 447,684,931, forward strand.
AGCCCCCGAACGACCCTGTGGGTGGCACCAACACCACCCACGGGACCAACGTAACTCGTAGTAACTGACTACTCAGCCGCGGGACTCCTGGTTTTAGAATACAATGGTAATTTAAATATTTCTAGACTTAGGCTTAAAAACATGGCGTTAGAGGGTGAAAACTTGAAACAGCCCCCGAACGGCCCTGTGGGTGGCACCAACACCTCCCACGGCATCAATGTAACTCGTAGGAACCGACCAGGCAGTCGCGGGACTCCCGGTTTGTGAATATGATGGTAATTTTTATACTTCTAGACTTAGTCTTAAAAACATGGTGTTAGAGGGTGAAAACTCGAAATAGCCCCCGAACGGTCCCGTGGGTGGCACCAACACCTCCCATGGGACCAATGTAACTCGTAGGAACGGACTACGGACCCGCGGGTCTCCCAGTTTTATAATACGATGGTAATTTTCATATTTCTAGACCTAGGCTTAAAAACATGGCGTTAGAGGATGAAAACTCAAAACAGCCCCCAAACGGCCCGTGGGCGGCACCAACACCTCCCACAGGACCAATGTAAGTTGAAGTAACTGACCACACAGCCACGGGTCTCCCAGATTGAGAATACGATGGTAATTTGCATATTTTTAGAGTTAGGATTAAAAACATGGTGTTAGAGGGGGAAAACTCGAAAGAGTCCCTGAACGTCCTCGTGGGTGGCTCCAACACCTCCCACGGGACCAATGTAACTCGTAGGAACTGACCACGCAGCCGCGGGTCTCTCGGTTTGAGACTATGACTGTAATTTGCATATTTCTAGACTTAGGCTTAAAAACATGGCGTTAGAGGGTGAAAACTCGAAAAATCCCCCGAACGTCCCCGTGGCTGGCACCAACACCTCCCATGGGCCTTTGTAACTCGTAGGAACGGACCAAGAAGCCGCGGGTCTCTCGGTTTGAGAATACAATGCTAATTTTCATATTTCTATACATAGCCTTAAAAATATGGCGTTAGAGGGTAAAAACTCGAAACAGCCCCCGAACGGCCCCGTGGGTGGTACCCACACCTCCCACTGGACCATTGTAACTCGTAGGAACTTTCCAATCAGCCGCGGGTTTCCCGGTTTGAGAATACAACAGTTATTTTCATATTTCTGGACTTAGGCTTAAAAACATGGTGTTAGAGGGTGAAAACTCGAAACAGCCCCTCATCATCCCCGTGGGTGGCACCATCACCTCCCACGGGACCATTACAACTCATAGGAATAGAGCACGCTGTCGCGGGTCTCCCGATTTTAGAATTGGACGATAATTTCCATATTTCGAGACTTAGGCTTAAAAACATGGCGTTAGAGGGTGAAAACTCAAAAAACCCCCGAACATCCCCATAGGTGGCACCAACTTATCCCACGGGACCAATGTAACTCGTAGGAATTGACCACACAGTTGCGCATCTCCCAGTTTGAGAATACGATGCTAATTTGCAAATTTCTAGATTTAGGTTTAAAAACATGGCGTTAGGGGTTGAAAACTCAAAACAGCCCCCGAACATCCCCGTGGGTGGCACCAACACCTCCCACGGGACCAATGTAACTCGTAGGAACTGACCACGCAGCCGCAGGTCTCCCAATTTGAGAATACCACAGAAATTTGGATATTTCTAGACATAGTCTTACAAATATGGTGTTAGAGGGTGAAAACTCATAACAACCCCCGAACGACGCCGTGGGTGGCACCAACACCTCCCACGTGACCAATGTAACTCGTAGGAACTGACCACTCAGCCGTGGGTCTTCTGTTTCAAGAATACGACTTTAATTTGAATATTTTTAGACTTAGGCTTAAGAAAAATGGTGTTAGAAAGTGAAAACTCGAAACAGCCCCCGAACGGCCCCGTGGATGGCACCAACACCTCGCACGGGACCAATGTAACTCGTAGGAACAGCCCACATAGCCACGGGTCTCTCGAATTGAGAATATGACAGTAATTTGTATATTTCTAGACTTAGGCTTAATAACATGGCATTAGAGGGAGAAAAATCGAAAGTGTCCCCGAACGTCCCCGTGGGTGGCACCAACACCACCCACGGGTTCAATAAAACTCGTAGGAACTGACCACGCAGCCGCAGGTCTCCTAGTTTGAGAATACAACGAAAATTTGCATATTTCTAGACTTAGCCTTAAAAACATGGAGTTAGAGGGTGAAAACTCGTAAGAACCCCCGAACGGCGTCGTGGGTGGCACCAACACCTCCCACGGGGCCAATGTAACTCGTAGGAACTGACCACATAGCCGCAGGTCTCCCGGTTTGAGAATACGATGGAAACTTGCATATTTCTTGACTTAGGCTTAAAAACACGGCGTTAGAGTGTGGAAACTCATAACATCCACCAAACGGTGCCGTGGGTGGCACAAACACCTCCCACGGGACCAATGTAACTCGTAGGAACTGACCACACAGTCACAGGTCTCCCAGTCTGAGAAAATGACAGAAATTTGCATATTTCTAGACTTAGGCTTAAAACATGGCGTTAGAGGGTGAAAACTAAAAATAGCCACCGAACGTCCCCGTGAGTGGCACCAACACCTCCCACGGGACCATTGCAACTCTTAGTAACTGACCACGCAGCTGCGGGTCTCCCGATTTGAGAATACGACGGTAATTTGCATATTTCTACATTTAGTCTTAAAAACATGGCGTTAGAGGGTCAAAACTCGAAATAGCCCATGAACATCCCCGTGGGTGGCACCACACCTCCCACGGGACCAATGTAAATCGTAGGAACTGACCACGCAGTCGCGGGTCTCCCGATTTGAGAATACAACGATAATTGGCATATTTCTAGACTTAGGCTTAAAAACATGGCGTTCGAGGGTGAAAACTCGAAACAACCACCGAACGGCCCCATGGGAGGCACCAACACCTCCCACGGGACCAATGTAACTCGTAGGAACTGACCTCGCTTCCACGGGTCTCCCGGTTTGAGAATACGACGCTAATTTTCATATTTCTAGACTTAGGCTTAAAAACATGGCGTTAGAGGGTGAAAACTTGAAACAGCACCCGAAAGGCCCCGTGGGTGGCACCAACACCTCCTACGGGACCAATGTAACTCGTAGGAACTGACCACGCACCTGCAGTTCTCCCGGTTTGAGAATACGACCGTAATTTTCATATTTCTAGACTTAGGCTTAAAAGCATGGCGTTAGAGGGTGAAAACTTGTAACAGCCCCCAAACGGCACCGTGGGTGGTACCAATACCTCCCACGGGACCAATGTAACTCGTAGGAACTGACCACATAGCCATGGGTCTCTCGAATTGAGAATATGACAATAATTTGCATATTTCTAGACTTAGGTTTAATAACATGGCATTAGATGGATAAAACTCGAAAGAGTCCCCGAACGTCCCCGTGGGTGGCACCAACACCTCCCACGGGACCAATGTAACTCGTAGGAACTGACCACACAGCTGCGGGTCTTTCGATTTGAGAATACGATGATAATTTTCATATTTCTAGACTTAGGCTTAAAAACATGGCGTTAGAGGCTGAAAACTCAAAAAAGTCCTCGAACGGCCTCGTGGATGGCACCAACACCTCCCACGGGACCAATGTAACTCATAGGAACTAACGACGCACCCGCGGTTCTCCCGATTTGAGAATACGACGATAGCTTTAATATTTCTAGACTTAGGATTAAAAACATGGCGTTAGAGGGTGAGAACTCGAAACAGCAACCGATCGACTCTGTGAGTGGCACCAACACCTCCCACGGGCCCAATGTAACACATAGGAGCTGACCGCGCAGCCATGGGTCTCCTTGTTTGAGAATACGATGGTAATTTACATATTACTAGACTTAGGCTTAAAAATATGGCGTTAGAGAGTTAAAACTCAAAATAGCCCGCGAACGGCCCCGTGGGTTGCACCAACACCTCTCACGGGACCAATGTAACTCGTAGGAACTGACCACACAGCCGCGGATGTCCCGATTTAAGAATACGATCATAATTTGCATATATCTAGACTTAGGCATAAAACCATGGCGTTAGAGGGTGAAAACTCGAAACAGCCCCCCAACGTCCCTGTGGGTGGCACCAACATCCAACGTCCCTGTAGGTGGCACCAACACCTCCCACGGGACCATTGTAACTCGTAGCAACTGAGCACGCAGCCGCGGGTCTCATGGTTTGAGAATACGGTGATAATTTCCATGTTTTTAGACTTTGTCTTAAAAACATGGCGTTAGAGGTTGAAAACTCAAAAAAGCCCCCGAACGTCCCTGAAAGTGGCACCAACTTATACCACCGACCAATGTAACTCTTAGGAACTGATGTTTAGGCACATATTCTTCACATTTATCCCCTTAATTTCAGTATTTTTATGATCCCGTGTAGTGTAAATATCTTGGATTTGTCTCTTATTTATGCTACTAACCCATTTTGGCAAGTATTTCGTGTTTTATGTATTTCTCATGTGTTTTACAGGTATTTCACGCAAGTTAGTTCGAAGGAGAACTCAAAACAATGAAAGAAACCAAGAAATGGAGGGTTGAAGGGCATTTTCGTAATTTTTCAGCCTTAGTCCGAAGGTGGTGCCAACTAGAAAGTTGAAGAGCTCTAAATTACAAGAATACTGGAAAAAACGGCACCTCAATCCGAGCTACGGTGAAGAAGTTACGATGTTTTGAAGTTGCGGGATAATGAAGAGTATGGATGTGCGGATTTATGTCATTAATTATGCATTTAATGCAGTGCAACTCTTGGAAAACTTGTTCCACAAGCACTATTGGTTGTCAATTTCGAGATTTTGTGCTATAAAAGCCCATGACCTACATCATTTGAAGGGGAGTTGCTAGAGAGAGGCTAGGTTAGGAGTAGGTTAGAAGTGCTAGATTGAATTTTAAGGTTAGATTTTGAGAGAAAATTTTCTATTCCTTCAAGAGTTGTATGAACCCTAGTTTGTATTCTGAATCTCAATTCCTTGTTGCTGAATTCAAGTAAACTCTTTGCATTCTCTTATTTTATTACTTGCAAATTATTTACCATGTTTTGTAGATCCATAATTTTGTGTATGAATTTGTTTTTTTTTATCCAATCATGAGTAGCTAATTTCTCAAGGGTTGGGGTACATGAACTCAATCCTAATACAAATTATTTGCATGGAAAATTAGGAAATAAATGAAAATATTGGTTGAATCGTGAATGAAAATCATATATGCATTGTCATATCTTTTAATCTCTCTTGCCCTAGGTACTTGGGATGTTTAAGAATGTTTTGTATGTATAATTTGTCGTTCACCTCCTTATATTGATCTTTGATTTCATATGATGCGGGCTTGACCCTCATATATGTAATGCTTAGTGATGATAAGGACTGGATTTAATCAAGAATTTTGATTTATAATTCTAGTATTCTAAAGGATAATTTGTTAAGGATTGAGGGATTGTACCCTACCCTATTTTCTCCCATTTGTCAGATCTAATTTCTTTTGCACTTTTCAGTTTGTTTTTCTTAAGTAATTTTTTTAATAGAAATTTTCCCAATAATCATCTTTTTCATTTTTATTTTAGAAGTAATAAATCAATTAAATTCTATAAAACATTCCTTGTGGATTCGATACCCAGACTTACTACTATACTCCATAAAAGTGTAGTTAAAAGTTTAGGTTTTTTTTTGTATTGAGGTTGGAAGCCGATAACAACGACTAGCGTATTACACGGACGCTCGGTTTTTCCACTCGATCAACTGACCACGCAGCCGCTGGTCTCCCGGTTTGAGAAAATTATGGTAATTTGCATATTTCTAGATATAGGCTTAAAAACATGGCGTTAGAGGGTCAAAACTCGAAACAGCCCCCGAACGTCCCCGTGGGTGGGTCCAACACCTCCCACGGGAACAATGTAACTCGTAGGAACTGACCACGTAGCCGCGGGTCTCCCGATTTGAGATACGACGATAAATAGACTTATGCTTAAAAACATTTCATTAGGGGTGAAAACTCGAAAAGCCTCCGAACGTCCCCGTGGGTGGCACCAAGACCTCTCACGGGACTAATGTAACTCGTAGGAACAGACCACACAGCATTGGGTCTACCAATTTGAGAATACGATGATAATTTGCATATTTCTAGACTTAGGCTTAAAAAGATGGCGTTAGAGGGTGAAAACTTAAAATAGCCCCGGAACGGCCCCGTGGGTGGCACCAGCACCTCCCACGGGACCAATGTAACTCGTAGGAACTGACCCCACTGCCGCGGGTCTCCCAGTCTGAGAATACAACGGTAATTTTCATATTTCTAGTCTTAGGCTTAAAAACATGGCGTTAGAGGGTGAAAACTCGAAACTGCCCCCGAAAGGCCCCATGGGTGGAACCAACACCTCCCACGGGACCAATGTAACTCGTAGGAACTGACCACGCACCCGAAGTTCTCTCGATTTAAGAATACGACCGTAATTTTCATATTTCTAGACTTAGGCTTAAAAGCATGGCGTTAGAGGATGAAAACTTGAAATAGCCCCGAAACGGCCCCGTGGGTGGCACCAACACCTCCCACGGGACCAATGTAACTCGTAGGAACTGACCACATAGCAACGGGTCTCTCGAATTGAGAATATGACAATAATTTGTATATTTCTAGACTTAGGCTTAATAACATGGCATTAGAGGGAGAAAACACGAAATAGTCCCCGAACGTCCCCATGGGTGGCACCAACACCTCCCATGGGACCAATGTAACTCGTGGGAACTGACCACACAGTCGCGGGTATTTCGGTTTGAGAATACGATGATAATTTGCATATTTCTAGACTTAGGCTTAAAAACATGGCATTAGAGGGTGAAAACTCAAAAAAGTCCCCGAACGGCCCTGTGGGTGGCACCAACACCTCCCACGGGCCCAATGTAACTCATAGGAACTGACCACGCACCCGCGGGTCTCCCGATTTGAGAATACGACGATAGCTTCAATATTTCTAGACTTAGGATTAAAAACATGGCGGTAGAGGGTGAGAACTCAAAACACCAACCGAACGGTTCCTTCGGTGGCACCAACACCTCCCACGGGTCGAATGTAACTCATAGGAACTGACCGCGCAGCCATGGGTCTCCTTATTTGAGAATATGATGGTAATTTACATATTTCAGACTTAGGCATAAAAACATGGCGTTAGAGAGTGAAAAGTCAAAATAGCCCTCGAACGGCCCCGTGGGTGGCACCAACACCTCTCACGGGACCAATGTTACTCGTAGGAACTGACCACACAGTTGCGGGTCTCCCGATTTGAGAATACGATAATTATTTACATATATCTAGAGTTAGACGTAAAACCATGGCTTTAGAGGGTGAAAAATCGAAACAGCCCCCCAATATCCCTATGGGGGGCACCCACACCCAACGTCCCCGTGGGTGGCACCAACACCTCCCACGGGACCATTGTAACTCGTAGGAACTGAGCACGCAGCCGCGGGTCTCCTGGTTTGAGAATACGATGAGAATTTCCATAATTCTAGACTTAGGCTTAAAAACATGGCGTTAGAGGGTGAAAACTCAAAAAAAGTCCCCGAACGGCCCCGTGGGTGGCACCAACACCTCCCACGGGACCACTGTAACTCATAGGAACTGACCATGCACCCACGGGTCTCCCGATTTGAGAATACGACGATTGCTTTAATATTTCTAGACTTAGGATTAAAAACATGGCGTTAGAGGGTGAGAACTCGAAACAGCAACCGAACGACTCTGTGTGTGGCACCAACACCTCCCACGGGCCCAATGTAACTCATAGGAACTGATCGCACAGCCTTGGGTCTCCTTATTTGAGAATACGATGGTAATTTACATATTTCTAGACTTAGGCTTAAAAACATGGCATTAGAGAGTGAAAAATCAAAATAGCCCTCGAACGTCACCGTGGGTGGCACCAACACCTCTCACGGGACCAATGTAACTCGTAGGAACTGACCACGCAGCCGCAGGTCTCCCGTTTTGAGAATACGATCATAATTTGCATATATCTACACTTAAGCGTAAAACCATGGCGTTAGAGGGTGAAAATCGAAACATCCCCCCAACATCCCTGTGGAGGGCACCAACACCCAACGTCCCCGTGGGTGGCACGAACACCTGCCACGGGACCATTGTAACTCGTAGGAACTGAGCACGCAGCCGCGGGTCTCCTAGTTTCAGAATATGATGATAATTTCAATAATTCTAGACTTAGGCTTAAAAACATGGCGTTAGAGGGTGAAAACTCGAAAAAGCCCCCGAACGTCCCCGAAAGTGGCACCAACTTATCCCACGGACCAATGTAACTCGTAGGAATAGACCATGCACCCGCGGGTCTCCCGATTTGAGAATACGACGATAGCTTTAATATTTCTAGAAATAGGTTTAAAAACATGGCGTTAGACGGTGAGAACTCAAAACAGACCCCGAACGTCCCCGTGGGTAGCTCCAACACCTCTCAAGGGACCAATAAAACTCGTAGGAACTGACCACGCAGCCTCAGGTCTCCCAATTTGAGAATACAACGGAAATTTACATATTTCTAGACTTAGGCTTAAAAACATGGGGTTAGAGGGTGAAAACTCGTAACAACCCTCGAACGGCGCCGTGGGTGGCACCAACACCTCCCACGGGACCAATGTAACTCATAGGAACTGACCACTCAGCCGCGGGTCTTTCGGTTCGAGAATACGACAGAAATTTGAATATTTCTAGACTTAGGCTTTATAAAATGGGGTTAGAGGGTGAAAACTCATAACGGCCCCCGAACATCCCTGTGGGTGTCACCAACACCTCCCACAGACCATTGCAACTCGTAGGAACTGACCACGCAGCAACGAGTCTCCGGGTTTGAGAATACGATGGTAATTTACAAATTTATAGACTTAGGCTTAAAAACATGGTGTTAGATGGTGAAAACTCAAAACAGCCCCCGAACGGCCCCGTGGGTGGCACCAACACCTCCCACGGGACCAATGTAACTCGCAGGAACTGACCACTCAGCCGCGGGCCTCCCGGTTTAAGAATACGATGATAATTTACATATTTCTAGACTTAGGCTTAAAAACATGGCGTTAGAGGGTGAAAACTCGAAACATCCCCGAACGAACCTGTGGGTGGCACCAACACCTCCCACGGGATCAAAGTAACTCGTACGAACCGACCAGGCAGTCGCGGGACTCCAGGTTTGTGCATATGATGGTAATTTTCATTCTTATAGACTTAGGCTTAAAAACATGGCATTAGAGGGTGAAAACTCAAAAACAGCCCCCGAACGGTCCCGTGGGTGGCACCAACACCTCCCATGGGACCACTGTAACTCCTAGGAACGGACCACGCACCCCTGGGTCTCCCAATTTGATAATACGATGGTAATTTCCATATTTCTAGACTTAGGCTTAAAAACATGGCGTTAGAGGATGAAAACTCAAAACAGCAGCCAAACGGCCCATGTGTGGCACCAACACCTTCCACGGGACCAATGTAACTTGAAGTAACTGACCACACAGCCACGGGTCTCCCAGATTGAGAATACGATGGTAATTTGCATATTTCTTGACTTAGGCTTAAAAACATGGCGTTAGAGGGAGAAAACTCGAAACATCCCCCGAACGACCCCGTGGGTGGGACCAACACCTCCCACGGGACCAATGTAACTCGTAGGAACTGACCACGCCATCGCGGTCTCCCGATTTTAGAATACGACGGTGATTTGCATATTTTTAGACTTATGCTTAAAAACATGGCGTTAGGTGTGAAAACTCAAAAAAGCCCTCGAACGTCCCCGTGGGTGGCACCAACACCTCCCACGGGCCATTGTAACTCGTTGGAACAGACCAAGAAGCCGCGGGTCTCTCGGTTTGAGAATACAATGTTAATTTTCATATTTTTATACATAGCCTCAAAAACATGGTGTTAGAGGGTGAAAACTCGAAACAGCCCCCAAACGGCCCCGTGGATGGTACCGACACCTCCCACTGGACCAATGTAACTCGTAGGAACTGACCACTCAGCCGCGGGTCTCCCGGTGTGAGAATACGATGGTAATTTGCATATTTCTAGACTTAGGCATAAAAACATGGTGTTAGAGGGTGAAAACATGAAACAGCCCCTCAACGTCCCCGTGGGTGGCACCATCACCTCCCACGGGACCATTATAACTCGTAGGAACAGAGCACGCTACAGCAGGTCTCTCGGTTTAAGAATACGACGATAATTTGCATATTTCTAGACTTTGGCTTAAAAACATGGCGTTGGAGGGTGAAAACTCAAAAAAGCCCCCGAACGTCCCCGTAGGTGGCACCAACTTATCCCACGGAACCAATGTAACTCGTAGGAATTGACCACAAAGCTGCAGGTCTCCCAGTTTGAGAATACGATGCTAATTTGCATTTTTTTAGACCTAGGTTTAAAAACATTGCGTTAGGGGGTGAAAAGTCGAAACAGCCCCCGAACGGCCCCGTGGGTGGCACCAACACCTCCCACTGGACCAATGTAACTCGTAGGAACTGACCACATAGCAACGGGTCTCTTGAATTGAGAATATGACAGTAATTTGCATATTTGTAGACTTAGGCTTAATAACATGGCATTAGAGGGAGAAAACTCGAAAGTGTCCCCGAACGTCCCAGTGGGTGGCACCAACACCACCCACGGGACCAATAAAACTCGTACGAACTGACCACGGAGCCGCAGGTCTCCCAGTTTGAGAATAAAACGGAAATTTTCATATTTCTAGACTTAGGTTTAAAAACATGGCGTTAGAGGGTGAAAACTCGTAACAGCCATCGAACGGCGCCGTGGGTGGCACAAACACCTCCCACGGGACCAATGTAACTCGTAGGAACTGACCACGCAGTCGCGGGTCTCCCAGTCTGAGAAAATGATGGCAATTTGCATATTTCTAGACTTAGACTTAATACATGGCTTTAGAGGGTGAAAACTCAAAATAGCCCCCGAATGTCCCCGTGGGTGGCACCAACACCTCCCACGGGACCATAGCAACTCGTAGGAACTAACCACGCAACTGCGGGTCTCTCGATTTGAGAATACGACGATAATTTACATATTTCTAGACTTAGGCTTAAAAACATGGCGTTAGATGGTGAAAACTCAAAACACCCCCCGAACGGCCCCATGGGTGGCATCAACACCTCCCACGGGACCAATGTAACTCGTAGAAAAACTAACAACTCAGCCGCGGGTCTCCCGATTTGAGAATACGACGGTAATTTACATATTTCTAGACTTAGGCTTAAAAACATGGCCATCGATGGTGAAAACTCGAAACAGATACCGAACGGCCCCGTGGGAGGTACCAACACCTCCCACGGGACCAATGTAACTCGTAGGAACTGACCTCGCTACCGCGGGTCTCCCGGTTTGAGAATGTGACGGTAATTTTCATATTTCTAGACTTAGGCCTAAAAACATGGCGTTAGAGGATGAAAACTCAAAACAGCCTCCAAACGGCCCGTGTGTGGCACCAACACCTCCCACAGGACCAATGTAACTTGAAGTAACTGACCACACAGCCACGGGTCTCCCATATTGAGAATACGATGGTAATTTGCATATTTCTAGACTTAGGCTTAAAAACATGGCGTTAGAGGGAGAAAACTCAAAAGAGTCCCCGAACGTCCCCGTGGGTGGCTCCAACACCTCCTACGGGACCAATGTAACTCGTAAGAACTGACCACGCAGCCGCGGGTCTCTCAGTTTGAGAATACGACGGTAATTTGCATATTTCTTGACTTAGGCTTAAAAACATGGCGTTAGAGGGAGAAAACTCGGAACACCCCCCGAACGACTCCGTGGGTGGGACCAGCACCTCCCACGGGACCAATGTAACTCGTAGGAACTGACCACGCAGTCGCGGGTCTCCCGATTTGAGAATATGACGGTAATTTGTATATTTTTAGACTTATGCTTAAAAACATGGCGTTAGGTGGTGAAAACTAAAAAAAGCTCCCGACCGTCCCCGTGGGTGGCACCAACACCTCCCATGGGCCATTGTAACTCGTTGGAACAGACCAAGAAGCCGCGGGTCTCTCGGTTTGAGAATACAAGGTTAATTTTCATATTTTTATATATAGCCTTAAAAACATGGTGTTAGAGATTGAAAACTCGAAACAGCCCCCAAACGGCCCCGTGGGTGGTACCGACACCTCCCACTGGACCAATGTAACTCGTAGGAACTGACCACTCAGCCGCGGGTCTCCCGGTGTGAGAATATGATGGTAATTTGTATATTTCTAGACTTAGGCATAAAAACATGGTGTTAGAGGGTGAAAACATGAAACAGCCCCTCAACGTCCCCATGGGTGGCACCATCACCTCCCACGGGACCATTATAACTCGTAGGAATAGAGCACGCTTCAGCGTGTCTCTCGGTTTAAGAATACCACGATAATTTGCATATTTCTAGACTTTGGCTTAAAAACATGGCGTTAGAGGGTGAAAACTCAAAAAGTCGCCCGAAGGTCCCCGTAGGTGGCACCAACTTATCCCACGGGACCAATGTAACTCGTAGGAATTGACCACATAGCTGCAGGTCTCCCAGTTTGAGAATACGATGCTAATTTGCATTTTTTTAGACCTAGGTTTAAAAACATTGCGTTAGGGGGTGAAAAGTCGAAACAGCCCCCGAACGTCCCCGTGGGTGGCACCAACACCTCCCACGGGACCAATGTAACTCGTAGGAACTGACCACGCAGCCGTAGGTCTCCCAGTTTGAGAATGCAACGAAAATTTGCATATTTCTAGACTTAGGCTTAAAAATATGGTGTTAGAGGGTGAAAATTCGTAACATCCCCCGAACGACGCCGTGGGTGGCACCAACACCTCCCACGGGACCAATGTAAGTCGTAGGAACTGACCACTTAGCAGCGGGTCTTCCGGTTCGAGAATACGACAGTAATTTGGATATTTCTAGACTTAGGCTTAAAAAAATGGTGTTAGAGGGTCAAAACTCGAAACAGCCCCCGAACGGCCCCGTGGGTGGCACCAACACCTCCCACGGGACCAATGTAACTCGTAGGAACTGACGAGGCAGCCGCGGGTCTCTCGAATTGAGAATACGATAGTAATTTGCATATTTCTAGACTTAGGCTTAATAACATGGTATTAGAGGGAGAAAACTCGAAAGTGTCCCCGAACGTCCCGGTGGGTGGCACCAACACCACCCACGAGACCAATAAAACTCGTAGGAACTGACCACGCAGCCGCACGTCTCCCAGTTTGAGAATAAAATGGAAATTTTCATATTTCTAGACTTAGGTTTAAAAACATGGCGTTATAGGGTGAAAACTCGTAACAACCCCCGAACGACGCCGTGGGTGGCACCAACACCTCCCACGGGACCAATGTAACTCGTAGGAACTGACCACGCAGTCGCGGGTCTCCCAGTCTGAGAAAATGATGACAATTTGCATATTTCTAAACTTAGACTTAATACATGGCTTTAGAGGGTGAAAACTCAAAATAGCCCCCGAACGTCCCCGTGGGTGGCACCAACACCTCCCACGGGACCATTGCAACTCGTAGGAACTGACCACGCAACCGCGGGTCTCTCGGTTTGAGAATACGATGATAATCTACAAATTTCTAGACTTAGGCTTAAAAACATGGGGTTAGATGGTGAAAATGCAAAACACCCTCCGAACGGCCCCATGGGTGTCATCAACACCTCCCACGGGACCAATGTAACTGATAGAAAAACTGACAACTCAGCCGCGGGTCTCCTGGTTTGAGAATACGACGGTAATTTACATATTTCTAGACTTGGGCTTAAAAACATGGCGTTCGAGGGTGAAAACTCGAAACAGATACCGAACGGCCCCGTGGGAGTCACCAACACCTCCCACGGGACCAATGTAACTCGTAGGAACTGACCTCGCTGCCGCGGGTCTCCCGATTTGAGAATACGACGGTAATTTTCATATTTCTAGACTTAGGCTTAAAAACATGGCGTTAGAGGGTGAAAACTCAAAACAGCCCCCAAAAGGTCCCGTGGGTGGCACCAACACCTCCCATGGGACCAATGTAACTCGTAGGAACTGACCATGCACCCGCGGTTCTCTCGGTTTGAGAATATGACCGTAATTTTCATATTTCTAGAGTTAAGCTTAAAAGCATGGCGTTAGAGGGTGAAAACTTGAAACAGCCCTCAAACGACCACATGGGTGGCACCAACACCTCCCACGGGACCAATCTAACTCGTAGGAACTGACCACATATCCACGGGTCTCTCGAATTGAGAATACGACAATAATTTGCATATTTCTAGACTTAGGCTTAATAATATGGCATTAGAAGGAGAAAACTCGAAAGAATCCACGAACGTCCCCATGGATGGCACCAACACCTCCCACGGGACCAATATAAATCGTAGGAACTGACCACACAGCCGCGGGTCATTCGTTTTGAGAATACGATGATAATTTGCATATATCTGGACTTAGGCTTAAAAACATGGCGTTAGAGGGTGAAAACTCAAAAAAATTCCCTGAACGGCCCCGTGGGTGGCACCAACACCTCCCACGGGACCAATGTAACTCATAGGAACAAACCACGCACCCGCTGGTCTCCCGATTTGAGAATACGAAGATAACTTTAATATTTCTATAATTAGGTTTAAAAACATGGCGTTAGACGGTGAGAACTCGAAACATCCCCTAACGTCCCCGTGGGTGGCTCCAACACCTCTCACGAGACCAATAAAACTTGTAGGAACTGACCACGCAGCCTCAGGTCTCCCAATTTGAGAATACAACGGAAATTTACATATTTCTAGACTTAGGCTTAAAAACATGGCGTTAGGGGCTGAAAACTCGTAACACCCCCCGAACGGCGCCGTGGGTGGCACCAACACCTCCCACGGGACCAATGTAACTCGTACGAACTGACCACTCAGCCGCGGGTCTTCTGATTCGAGAATACGACGGAAATTTGAATATTTCTAGACTTAGGCATAAAAAAATGGTGTTAGAGGGTGAAAACTCAAAACAGCCCCCGAACGTCCCTGTGGGTGGCACCAACACCTCCCACGGGACCATTGCAACTCGTAGGAACTGACCACGCAGCAACGGGTCTCCTGGTTTGAGAATACGATGGTAATTTGCAAATTTCTTGAATTAGGCTTAAAAACATGGTGTTAGATGGTGAAAACACAAAACAGCCCACGAATGGCCCCATGGGTGGCACCAACACCTCCCACGGGACCAATGTAACTCGCAGAACTGACCACTCAGCCGCGGGCCTCCCGGTTTAAGAATACGATGATAATTTACATATTTATAGACTTAGACTTAAAAACATAGCGTTAGAGGGTATAAACTCAAAACAGCCCCGAACGACCCTGTGGGTGGCACCAACACCTCCCACGGGATCAATGTAACTCGTACGAACCGACCAGGCAGTCGCGGGACTCCAGGTTTGTGAATATGATGGTAATTTTAATTCTTCTAGACTTAGGCTTAAAAACATGGCGTTAGAGGGTGAAAACTCGAAACATCCCCCGAACGGTCCCGTGGGTGGCACAAACACCTCCCATGGGACCACTGTAACTCCTAGGAACGGACCACGCACCCGCGGGTCTCCCAGTTTGATAATACGATGGTAATTTTCATATTTCTAGACATAGGCTTAAAAACATGACGTTAGAGGATGAAAACTCAAAACATCCCCCAAACGGCCCGTGTGTGGCACCAACACCTTCCACGGGACCAATGTAACTTGAAGTAACTGACCACACAGCCACGGGTCTCCCAGATTGAGAATACGCTGGTAATTTGCATATTTCTAGACTTAGGCGTAAAAACATGGCATTAGAGGGTGAAAACATGAAACAGCCCCTCAACGTCCCCGTGGGTGGCACCATCACCTCCAACGGGACCATTATAACTCATAGGAACAGAGCACGCTACAGCGGGTCTCTCAATTTTAGAATACGACGATAATTTTCATATTTCTAGACTTAGGCTTAAAAACATGGCGTTAGAGGGTGAAAACACAAAAAAGCCCCCGAACGTCCCCGTAGGTGGCACCAACTTATCCCACGGGACCAATGTAACTCGTAGGAACTGACCACACAGCTGCAGGTCTCCCAGTTTGAGAATACGATGCTAATTTGCATATTTCTAGACTTAGGTTTAAAGACATTGCGTTAGGGGGTGAAAACTCGAAACAGCCCCCGAACGTTCCCGTGGGTGGCACCAACACCTCCCACGGGACCAATGTAACTCGTAAGAACTGACCACGCAGCCGCAGGTCTCCCAGTTTGAGAATACAACGGAAATTTGCATATTTCTAGAATTAGGCTTAAAAATATGGTGTTAGAGGGTGAAAATTCGTAACATGCCCCGAACGATGCCGTGGGTGGTACCAACACCTCCCACGGGACCAATGTAACTCGTAGGAATTGACCACTCAGCCGCGGGTCTTCCGGTTCGAGAATACGACAGTAATTTGCATATTTCTAGACTTAGGCTTAAAAAAATGGTGTTAGAGGGTGAAAACTCGAAACAGCCCCCGAACGTCCCCGTGGGTGGCAACAACACCTCCCACGGGACCAATGTAACTCGTAAGAACTGACCACGCAGCCGCGGGTCTTCTGATTCGAGAATACGACGGAAATTTGAATATTTCTAGACTTAGGCATAAAAAAATGGTGTTAGAGGGTGAAAACTCAAAACAGCCCCCGAACGTCCCTGTGGGTGGCACCAACACCTCCCACGGGACCATTGCAACTCGTAGGAACTGACCACGCAGCAACGGGTCTCCTGGTTTGAGAATACGATGGTAATTTGCAAATTTCTTGAATTAGGCTTAAAAACATGGTGTTAGATGGTGAAAACACAAAACAGCCCACGAATGGCCCCATGGGTGGCACCAACACCTCCCACGGGACCAATGTAACTCGCAGAACTGACCACTCAGCCGCGGGCCTCCCGGTTTAAGAATACGATGATAATTTACATATTTATAGACTTAGACTTAAAAACATAGCGTTAGAGGGTATAAACTCAAAACAGCCCCGAACGACCCTGTGGGTGGCACCAACACCTCCCACGGGATCAATGTAACTCGTACGAACCGACCAGGCAGTCGCGGGACTCCAGGTTTGTGAATATGATGGTAATTTTAATTCTTCTAGACTTAGGCTTAAAAACATGGCGTTAGAGGGTGAAAACTCGAAACATCCCCCGAACGGTCCCGTGGGTGGCACAAACACCTCCCATGGGACCACTGTAACTCCTAGGAACGGACCACGCACCCGCGGGTCTCCCAGTTTGATAATACGATGGTAATTTTCATATTTTTAGACATAGGCTTAAAAACATGACGTTAGAGGATGAAAACTCAAAACATCCCCCAAACGGCCCGTGTGTGGCACCAACACCTCCCATGGGACCAATGTAACTTCAAGTAACTGACCACACAGCCACGGGTCTCCCAGATTGAGAATATGATGGTAATTTGCATATTTCTAGACTTAGGCATAAAAACATGGCATTAGAGGGAGACAACTCGAAAGAGTCCCCGAACGTCCCCATGGGTGGCTCCAACACCTCCCACGGGACCAATGTAACTCGTAGGAACTGACCACACAGCCGCGGCTCTCCCGATTTGAGAATACGACGGTAATTTGCATATTTTTGGACTTATGCTTACAAACATGGCGTTAGGGGGTGAAAACTCAAAAAAGCCCCCGAACGTCCCCGTGGGTGGCACCAACACCTCCCACGAGCCATTGTAACTCGTTGGAACTGACCAAGAAGCCGGAGGTCTCTCGGTTTGAGAATACAATGGTAATTTTTATATTTTTATACATATCCTTAAAAACATGGCGTTAGAGGGTGAAAACTCGAAACAGCCCCCGAACGGCCCCGTGGGTGGTACCGACAGCTCCCACTGGACGAATGAAACTCGTAGAAACTGACCACTCAGCCGCGGGTCTCCCGGTGTGAGAATACGACCGTAATTTGCATATTTCCTGACTTAGGCATAAAAACATGGTGTTAGAGGGTGAAAACATGAAACAACCCCTCAACGTCCCCGTGGGTGGCACCATCACCTCCAACGGGACCATTATAACTCATAGGAACAGAGCACGCTACAGTGGGTCTCTCGGTTTTAGAATATGACGATAATTTGCATATTTCTAGACTTAGGCTTAAAAACATGGCGTTAGAGGGTGAAAACACAAAAAAGCCCCCGAACGTCCCCGTAGGTGGCACCAACTTATCCCAATGGACCAATGTAACTCGTAGGAATTGACCACACAGCTGCAGGTCTCCCAGTTGGAGAATACGATGCTAATTTGCATATTTCTAGACTTAGGTTTAAAAACATTGCGTTAGGGGGTGAAAACTCGAAATAGCCCCCGAACGTCCCCGTGGGTGGCACCAACACCTCTCACGGGACCAATGTAACTCGTAAGAACTGACCACGCAGCCGCAGGTCTCCCAGTTTCCGAATACAACGGAAATTTGCATATTTCTAGAATTAGGCTTAAAAATATGGTGTTAGAGGGTGAAAATTCGTAACATCCCCCGAACGACACCGTGGGTGGCACCAACACCTCCCACGGGAGCAATGTAACTCGTAGGAATTGACCACTCTGCTGCGGGTCTTCCGGTTCGAGAATACGAAAGTAATTTTCATATTTCTAGACTTAGGTTTAAAAACATTGCGTTAGGGGGTGAAAACTCGAAACAGCCCTCGAACGCCCCCCGTGGGTGGCAGCAACACCTCCCACGGGACCAATGTAACTCGTAAGAACTGACCACGCAGCCGCAGGTCTCCCAGTTTGATAATACAACGGAAATTTGCATATTTCTAGAACTAGGCTTAAAAAAATGGTGTTAGAGGGTCAAAACTCGAAACAGCCCCCGAACGGCCCCGTGGGTGGCACCAACACCTCCCACGGGACCAATATAACTCGTTGGAACGGACCACATAGCCACGGGTCTCTCGAATTGAGAATAGGACACTAATTTGCATATTTCTAGACTTAGGCTTAATAACATGGCATTAGAGGGAGAAAACTCGAAAGTGTCCCCGAACGTCCCGGTGGGTGGCACCAACACCACCCACGGGACCAATAAAACTCATAGGAACTGACCACGCAGCCGCAGGTCTCCCAGTTTGAGAATAAAACATAAATTTTCATATTTATTGTCTTAGGTTTAAAACATGGCGTTAGAGGGTGAAAACTCATAACAACCCCCGAACGACGCCGTGGGTGGCACCAACACCTCCCACGGGACCAATGTAACTGGTAGGAACTGACCAGGTAGCCGCATGTCTACCGGTTTGAGAATACGATTGAAACTTGCATATTTCTATACTTAGGCTTAAAAACATGGCGTTATAGGGTGGGAACTCGTTACATCCACCGAACGGCGCCGTGGGTGGCAAAACACCTCCCACGGGACCAATGTAACTCGTAGGAACTGACCACGCAGTCGCGGGTCTCCCAGTCTGAGAATACGACGATAATTTGCATATTTCTAGACTTAGACTTAATACATGGCTTTAGAGGGTGAAAACTCAAAATAGCCCCCGAACGTCCCCTGGGGTGGCACCAACACCTCCCACGGGACCATTGCAACTCGTAGGAACTGACCACGCAACCGCGGGTCTCTCAGTTTGAGAATACGACGATAATTTACATATTTCTAGACTTAGGCTGAAAAACATGGCGTTAGATGGTGAAAACTCAAAACACCCCCCGAACGGCCCCGTGGGTGGCATCAACACCTCCCACAGGACCAATGTGACTCGTAGAAAAACTGACAACTCAGCCGCGGGTCTCCCGGTTTGAGAATACGACGGTATTTTACATATTTCTAGACTTAGGCTTAAAAACATGGTGTTCGAGGGTGAAAACTCAAAACAGCTACCGAACGGCCACATGGGAGGCACCAACACCTCCCACGGGACCAATGTAACTCGTAGGAACTGACCTCGCTGCCGCGGGTCTCCCGGTTTGAGAATACGACGGTAATTTTCATATTTCCAGACTTAGGCTTAAAAACATGGCGTTAGAGGGTGAAAACTCGAAACAACCTCCAAAAGGCCCCGTGGGTGGCACCAACACCTTCCATGGGACCAATGTAACTCGTAGGAACTGACCATTCACCCGCGGTTCTCTCAGTTTGA
Source organism: Sambucus nigra (assembly GCA_949130495.1). Taxonomy (NCBI): domain Eukaryota; kingdom Viridiplantae; phylum Streptophyta; class Magnoliopsida; order Dipsacales; family Adoxaceae; genus Sambucus; species Sambucus nigra. The sequence continues at coordinate 447,705,086 of OX422214.1, forward strand.
GAATATGACCGTAATTTTCATACTTCTAGAGTTAAGCTTAAAAGCATGGCGTTAGAGGGTGAAAACTTGAAACAACCCCCAAACGGCCCCGTGGGTGGCATTAACACCTCCCACGGGACCAATGTAACTCGTAAGCACTGACCACATAGCCACGGGTCTCTCTAATTGAGAATACGACAATAATTTGCATATTTCTAGACTTAGGCTTAATAATATGGCATTAGAGGGAGAAAACTCGAAAGAGTCCCTGAAAGTCCCCGTGGGTGGCACCAACACCTCCCACGGGACCAATATAACTCGTAGGAACTGACCACACAGCCGCGGGTCTTCCGGTTCGAGAATACGACGGAAATTTGTATATTTCTAGACTTAGGTATAAAAAAATTGGGTTAGAGGGTGAAAACTCAAAACAGCCCCCGAACGTCCCTGTGGGTGGCACTAACACCTCCCACGGGACCATTGCAACTCATAGGAACTGACCACGTAGCAACGGGTCTCCTGGTTTGAGAATACGATGGTAATTTGCATATTTCTAGACTTAGGCTTAAAAACATGGTGTTAGATGGTTAAAACTCAAAACAGCCCCCGAACGGCCCCGTGGGTGGCACCAAGACCTCCCACCGGACCAATGTAACTCGCAAGAACTGACCACTCAGCCGCAGGCCTCTCGATTTTAGAATACGACGATAATTTACATATTTCTATACTTAGGCTTAAAAACATGGTGTTTGAGGGTGAAAACTCAAAACTGCCCCCGAACGACCCTGTGGGAGGCACCAACACCTCCCACGGGATCAATGTAACTCGTACGAACCGACCAGGCAGTCGCGGGACTCCAGGTTTGTGAATATGATGGTAATTTTCATTCTTATAGACTTAGGCTTTAAAACATGCCGTTAGAGGGTGAAAACTCGAATAGCCCCCGAACGGTCCCGTGGGTGGCACCAACACCTCCCATGGGACCAATGTAACTCTTAGGAATGGACCACGCACCCGCGGGTCTCCCAGTTTGATAATACGATGATAATTTTCATATTTCTAGACTTAGGTTTAAAAACATGGCGTTAGAGGATGAAAGCTCAAAACATCCCCCAAACGGCCCGTGTGTGGCACCAACACCTCCCACGGGACCCATGTAACTTGAAGTAACTGACCACACAGCCACGGGTCTCTCAGATTGAGAATAAGATGGTAATTTTCATATTTCTAGACTTAGGATTAAAAACATGGCGTTAGAGGGAGAAAACTATAAAGAGTCCCCGAACATCCTCGTGGGTGGCTCCAACACATCCCACGGGACCAATGTAACTCGTAATAACTGACCACGCAGCCGCGGGTCTCTCAGTTTGAGAATACGGCGCTAATTTGCATATTTCTAGACTTAGGCTTAAAAACATGGCGTTAGAGGGCGAAAAATCAAAACAGCCCCCGAACGACCCCGTGGGTGGGACCAACACCTCCCACGGGACCAATGTTACTCGTAGGAAATGACGACGCAGCCGCGGGTCTCCCGATTTGAGAATACGACGGTAATTTGCATATTTTTAGACTTATGCTTAAAAATATGGCCTTAGAGGGTGAAAACTCAAAAAAGCCCCCGAACGTCCCCGTGAGTGGCACCAACACCTCCCACGGGCCATTGTAACTCGTTGGAACAGACCAAGAAGCCGCGGGTCTCTCGGTTTGAGAATACAATGGTAATTTTCATATTTTTATACATAGCCTTAAAAAAATGGTGTTAGAGGGTGAAAACTCGAAACAGCCCCCGAACGGCCCCGTGGGTGGTACCGACACCTCCCACTGGACGAATGTAACTCCTAGAAATTGACCACTCAGCCGCGGGTCTCCCGGTGTGAGAATACGACCGTAATTTGCATATTTCTGGACTTAGGGTTAAAAACATGGTGTTAGAGGGTGAAAACATGAAACAGCCCCTCAACGTCCCCGTGGGTGGCACCATCACCTCCAACGGGACCATTATAACTCGTAGGAACAGAGCACGCTACAACGGGTCTCTCGGTTTTAGAATACGATGATAATTTGCATATTTCTAGACTTAGGCTTAAAAACATGGCGTTAGAGGGTGAAAACTCAGAAAATCCCCCGAACGTCCCCGTATGTGCCACCAACTTATCCCACGGGACCAATGTAACTCGTAGGAATTGACCACACAGCTGCAGGTCTCCCAGTTTGAGAATACGATGCTAATTTGCATATTTCTAGACTTAGGTTTAAAAACATTGCGTTAGGGGGTGAAAACTCCAAACAGCCCCCGAACGTCCCCGTGGGTGGCACCAACACCTCCCATGGGACCAATGTAACTCGTAGGAACTGACCACGCAACCGCAGGTCTCCCAGTTTGAGAATACAACAGAAATTTGCATATTTCTAGACTTAGGCTTAAAAATATGGTGTTAGAGGGTGAAAATTCGTAACATCCCCCGAACGACGCCGTGGGAGGCACCAACACCTCCCATGGGACCAATGTAACTCGTAGGAACTGACCACTCAGCGGCGGGTCTTCCGGTTCGAGAATACGACAGTAATTTGCATATTTCTAGACTTAGGCTTAAAAAAATGGGGTTAGAGGGTCAAAACTCAAAACAGCCCCCGAACGGCCCCGTGGGTGGGACCAACACCTCCCACGGGACCAATGTAACTCGTAGGAACTGACGAGGCAGCCGCGGGTTTCTCGAATTGAGAATACGACAATCATTTGAATATTTCTAGACTTAGGCTTAATAATATGGCATTAGAGGGAGAAACTCAAAAAAGCCCACGAACGTCCCCGTGGGTGGAACCAACACCTCCCACGGGCCATTGTAACTCGTTGGAACTGAACAAGAAGCCGCGGGTCTCTCGGTTTGAGAATACAATGGTAATTTTCATATTTTTATACATAGCGTTAAAAACATGGCGTTAGAGGGTGAATACTCGAAACAGCCCCCGAACGGCCCCGTGGGTGGTACCGACACCTCCGACTGGACCAATTTAACTCGTAGAAACTGACCACTCAGCCGCGGGTCTCCGGTGTGACAATACGACTGTAATTTGCATATTTCTGAACTTAGGCTTAAAAACATGGTGTTAGAGGGTGAAAACATGAAACAACCCCTCAACGTCCCCGTGGGTGGCACCATCACCTCCAACGGGACCATTATAACTCGTAGGAACAGAGCACGCTACAGCGGGTCTCTCGATTTTAGAATACGACGATAATTTGCATATTTCAAGACTTAGCCTTAAAAACGTGGGGTTAGAGGGTGAAAACTCAAAAAAGCCCCCGAACGTCCCCGTAGGGGGCACCAACTTATCCCACGGGACCAATGTAACTCGTAGGAATTGAGCACACAGCTGAAGGTCTCCCAGTTTGAGAATATGATGCTAATTTGCATATTTCTAGACTTAGGTTTAAAAACATTGCGTTAGGGGGTGAAAAATCGAAACAGCCCCCGAACGTCCCCGTGGGTGGAACCAACACCTCCCACGGGACCAATGTAACTCGTAGGAACTGACCACGCAGCCGCAGGTCTCCCAGTTTGAGAATGCAATGGAAATTTGCATATTTCTAGACTTAGGCTTAAAAATATGGTGTTAGAGGGTGAAAATTCGTAACATCCCCCGAACGACGCCGTGGGTGGCACAAACACCTCCCACGGGACCAATGTAACTCGTAGGAACTGACCACTCAGCGGCGGGTCTTCCGGTTCGAGAATACGACAGTAATTTGTATATTTCTAGACTTAGGCTTAAAAAAATGGTGTTAGAGGGTCAAAACTCGAAACAGCCCCCGAACGGCCCCGTGGGTGGGACCAACACCTCCCACGGGACCAATGTAACTCGTAGGAACTGACGAGGCAGCCGCGGGTCTCTCGAATTGAGAATACGACAATCATTTGAATATTTCTAGACTTAGGCTTAATAATATGGCATTAGAGGGAGAAACTCAAAAAAGCCCACGAACGTCCCCGTGGGTGGAACCAACACCTCCCACGGGCCATTGTAACTCGTTGGAACTGAACAAGAAGCCGCGGGTCTCTCGGTTTGAGAATACAATGGTAATTTTCATATTTTTATACATAGAGTTAAAAACATGGCGTTAGAGGGTGAATACTCGAAACAGCCCCCGAACGGCCCCGTGGGTGGTACCGACACCTCCGACTGGACCAATTTAACTCGTAGAAACTGACCACTCAGTCGCGGGTCTCCGGTGTGACAATACGACTGTAATTTGCATATTTCTGAACTTAGGCTTAAAAACATGGTGTTAGAGGGTGAAAACATGAAACAACCCCTCAACGTCCCCGTGGGTGGCACCATCACCTCCAACGGGACCATTATAACTCGTAGGAACAGAGCACGCTACAGCGGGTCTCTCGATTTTAGAATACGACGATAATTTGCATATTTCAAGACTTAGCCTTAAAAACGTGGGGTTAGAGGGTGAAAACTCAAAAAAGCCCCCGAACGTCCCCGTAGGGGGCACCAACTTATCCCACGGGACCAATGTAACTCGTAGGAATTGAGCACACAGCTGAAGGTCTCCCAGTTTGAGAATATGATGCTAATTTGCATATTTCTAGACTTAGGTTTAAAAACATTGCGTTAGGGGGTGAAAAATCGAAACAGCCCCCGAACGTCCCCGTGGGTGGAACCAACACCTCCCACGGGACCAATGTAACTCGTAGGAACTGACCACGCAGCCGCAGGTCTCCCAGTTTGAGAATGCAATGGAAATTTGCATATTTCTAGACTTAGGCTTAAAAATATGGTGTTAGAGGGTGAAAATTCGTAACATCCCCCGAACGACGCCGTGGGTGGCACAAACACCTCCCACGGGACCAATGTAACTCGTAGGAACTGACCACTCAGCCGCGGGTCTACTGGTTCGAGAATACGACAGTAATTTGTATATTTCTAGACTTAGGCTTAAAAAAATGGTGTTAGAGGGTCAAAACTCGAAACAGCCCCCGAACGGCCCCGTGGGTGGTACCAACACCTCCCACGGGACCAATGTAACTCGTAGGAACTGACGAGGCAGCCGCGGGTCTCTCGAATTGAGAATACAACAATCATTTGAATATTTCTAGACTTAGGCTTAATAATATGGCATTAGAGGGAGAAACTCAAAAAAGCCCACGAACGTCCCCGTGGGTGGAACCAACACCTCCCACGGGCCATTGTAACTCGTTGGAACTGAACAAGAAGCCGCGGGTCTCTCGATTTGAGAATACAATGGTAATTTTCATATTTTTATACATAGAGTTAAAAACATGGCGTTAGAGGGTGAATACTCGAAACAGCCCCCGAACGGCCCCGTGGGTGGTACCGACACCTCCGACTGGACCAATTTAACTCGTAGAAACTGACCACTCAGTCGCGGGTCTCCGGTGTGACAATACGACTGTAATTTGCATATTTCTGAACTTAGGCTTAAAAACATGGTGTTAGAGGGTGAAAACATGAAACAACCCCTCAACGTCCCCGTGGGTGGCACCATCACCTCCAACGGGACCATTATAACTCGTAGGAACAGAGCACGCTACAGCGGGTCTCTCGATTTTAGAATACGACGATAATTTGCATATTTCAAGACTTAGCCTTAAAAACGTGGGGTTAGAGGGTGAAAACTCAAAAAAGCCCCCGAACGTCCCCGTAGGGGGCACCAACTTATCCCACGGGACCAATGTAACTCGTAGGAATTGAGCACACAGCTGAAGGTCTCCCAGTTTGAGAATATGATGCTAATTTGCATATTTCTAGACTTAGGTTTAAAAACATTGCGTTAGGGGGTGAAAAATCGAAACAGCCCCCGAACGTCCCCGTGGGTGGAACCAACACCTCCCACGGGACCAATGTAACTCGTAGGAACTGACCACGCAGCCGCAGGTCTCCCAGTTTGAGAATGCAATGGAAATTTGCATATTTCTAGACTTAGGCTTAAAAATATGGTGTTAGAGGGTGAAAATTCGTAACATCCCCCGAACGACGCCGTGGGTGGCACAAACACCTCCCACGGGACCAATGTAACTCGTAGGAACTGACCACTCAGCCGCGGGTCTACTGGTTCGAGAATACGACAGTAATTTGTATATTTCTAGACTTAGGCTTAAAAAAATGGTGTTAGAGGGTCAAAACTCGAAACAGCCCCCAAACGGCCCCGTGGGTGGGACCAACACCTCCCACGGGACCAATGTAACTCGTAGGAACTGACGAGGCAGCCGCGGGTCTCTCGAATTGAGAATACGATAGTAATTTGCATATTTCTAGACTTAGGCTTAATAACATGGTATTAGAGGGAGAAAACTCGAAAGTGTCCCCGAACGTCCCGGTGGGTGGCACCAACACCACCCACGAGACCAATAAAACTCGTAGGAACTGACCACGTAGCCGCACGTCTCCCAGTTTGAGAATAAAATGGAAATTTTCATATTTCTAGACTTAGGTTTAAAAACATGGCGTTATAGGGTGAAAACTCGTAACAACCCCCGAACGACGCCGTGGGTGGCACCAACACCTCCCACGGGACCAATGTAACTCGTAGGAACTGACCACGCAGTCGCGGGTCTCCCAGTCTGAGAAAATGACAGCAATTTGCATATTTCTAGACTTAGACTTAAGACATGGCGTTAGAGGGTGAAAACTCAAAATAGCCCCCGAAAGTCCCCGTGGGTGGCACCAACACCTCCCACGGGACCGTTGCAACTCTTAGGAAGTGACCACGCAGCTGCGGGTCTCCCGATTTGAGAATACGACGGTAATTTGCATATTTCTACACTTTGCCATAAAAACATGGCGTTAGATGGTGAAAACTCAAAACAACCCCCGAACGGACCCATGGGTGGAACCAAGAACTCCCATGGGACCAATGTAACTCGTAGGAACTGGCAACTCAGCCGCGGGTCTCCCGGTTTGAGAATACGACGGTAATTTGCATATTTCTAGGCTTAGGCTTAAAAACATGGCGTTCGAGGGTGAAAACTCGAAACAGCCACCGAACGGCCCCGTGGGAGGCACCAACACCTCCCACGTGACCAATGTAACTCATAGGAACTGACCTTGGTGCTGCGGGACTCCTGGTTTGAGAATACGACGGCAATTTTCATATTTCTACACTTAGGCCTAAACATGGCGTTAGAGGGTGAAAACTCGAAATAGCCCCCGAAAGGCCCTGTGGGTGGATCCAACTCCTCCCACGGGACCAATGTAACTCGTAGGAACTGACCACGTATTCGTGGGTCTCCTAGTTTGAGAATAGGACGAAAATTTGCATATTTTTAGACTTAAACTTAAAACACGGCGTTAGAGGGTGAAAAATGAAAATAGCCCCCGAACGTCCCCGTGGGTGGCACCAACACCTCCCACGGGACCGTTGCAACTCTTAGGAACTGACCACGCAGCTGTGGGTCTCCCGATTTGAGAATACTATGGTAATTTACATATTTCTACACTTAGGCTTAAAAACATGGCGTTAGAGGGTGAAAACTCGAAACAGCCACCAAACGGTCCCGTGGGAGGAACCAACACCTCCCACAGGACCAATGTAACTCGTAGGAACTGACCTCGCTACCGCGGGTCTCCCGATTTGAGAATATGACGGTAGTTTTCATATTTCTAGACTTAGGCTTAAGAACATGGCGTTAGAGGGTGAAAACTCGAAACAGCCCCCGAAAGGCCCCGTGGGTGGAACCAAAACCTCCCACGGGACCAATGAAACTCATAGGAACTGACCACGCACCCGCAGTTCTCCCGGTTTGAGAATACGACCGTAATTTTCATATTTCTAGACTTAGGCTTAAAAGCATGGCGTTAGAGGGTGAAAACTTGAAACAACCCCCAAACGGCCCCATGGGTGGCACCAACACCTCCCACGGGACCAATGTAACTCGTAGGAACTGACCACATAGCCACGGGTCTCTCGAATTGAGAATACGACAATAATTTTCATATTTCTAGACTTAGGCATAATAACATAGCATTAGAGGGAGAAAACTCGAAAGAGTCCCCGAACGTCCCCATGGGTGGCACCAACACCTCCCACGGGACCAATGTAACTCGTAGGAACTGACCACGCACCCGCAGTTCTCCCAAATTGAGAATATGACCGTAATTTTCATATTTCTAGACTTAGGCTTAAAAACATGGCGTTAGAGGGTGAAAACTCAAAAAAGTCCCCGAACGGCCCCGTGGATGGCACCAACACCTCCCACGGGCCCAATGTAACTCGTAGGAACTGACCGCGTAGCCATGGGTCTCCTTGTTTGAGAATACGATGGTAATTTACATATTTCTAGACTTAGGCTTAAAAACATGGCGTTAGAGAGTGAAAACTCAAAATAGCCCTCGAACAGCCCCGTGGGTGGCACCAACACCTCTCATGGGACCAATGTAACTCGTAGGAACTGACCACACAACTGCGGGTCTCCCGATTTGAGAATATGATCTCAATTTTCATATTTCTAGACTTAGGCATAAAAACATGGCGTTAGAGGGTGAAAACTCGAAACAGCCCCCCAACGTCCCTGTGGGTGGCACCAACACCTCCCACGGGACCATTGTAACTCGTAGGAACTGAGCACGCAGTCGCGGGTCTCCCGGTTTGAGAATACGTTGATAATTTGCATATTTCTAGACTTAGGTTTAAAAACATGGCGTTAAAGGGTGAAAACACGAAAAAAAACCCGAACGTCCCCGTTGGTGGCACCAACTTATCCCACGGACTGTTGTAACTCGTAGGAACTGACCACGCAGCCGCAGGTCTCCCCGTTTGAGAATACGCCGGTAATTTGCATATTTCTAGATATAGGCTTAAAAACATGGCGTTAGAGGGTGAAAACTCGAAACAGCCCCCGAACGTCCCCGTGGGTGGGACCAACACCTCCCACTAGACCAATGTAACTCGTAGGAACTGACCACGTAGCCGCGGGTCTCCCGGTTTGAGAATACGATGGTAAATTGCATATTTCTAGACTTGTGCTTAAAACCATTTCGTTTGGGGGTGAAAACACAAAAAAGCCCCCGAACGTCGCCGAAGGTGGCACTAACTTATCCCACAGACCAATGTAACTCGTAGGAACTGACCACGTAGCCCCTGGTCTCCCCGTTTGAGAATACGATGGTAATTTGCATATTTCTAGATATACGCTGAAAAACATTGAATTAGAGGGTGAAAACTCGAAATAGCCCCCGAACGTCCCCGTGGGTGGGACCAACACCTCCCACGACACCAATGTAACTCGTAGGAACAGACCACACAGCAGATGGTCTCCCGATTTGACAATACGACGATAATTTACATATTTCTAGACATAGACTTAAAAACATGGCGTTAGAGGGTGAAAACTTGAAACAGCCCCGGAACGGCCCCGTGGGTGGCACCTGCACCTCCCATGGGACTAATGTAACTCGTAGGAACATACCACACAGCAGATGGTCTCCCAATTTGAGAATATGACGATAATTTGCATATTTCTAGACTTAGGCTTAAAAACATGGCGTTAGAGGGTGAAAACTTGAAACAGCCCCGGAACGGCCCCGTGGGTGGCACCAGCACCTCCCATGGGACTAATGTAACTCGTAGAATCTGACCACACAGCGGCGGGTATCCCGATTTGAGAATACGAAGGTAATTTACGTATTTCTATTCTTAGGCTTAAAAACATAACGTTAGAGGGTGAAAACTCAAAATAGCCCCCGAACGGCCCCGTGGGTGGCACCAACACCTCTCACGGGACCAATGTAACTCGTAGGAACTGACCACACAGCTGCGGGTATCCCAATTTGAGAATACGATGTTAATTTTCATATTTCTATACTTAGGCGTAAAAACATGGCGTTAGAGGATGAAAACTCGAAACAGCCCCCCAACGTCCCCGTGGGTGGCACCAACACCTCCCACGGGACCATTGTAACTCATAGGAACTGAGCACGCTGCCGTGGGTCTCCCGGTTTGAGAATACGATGATAATTTGCATATTTATAGACTTAGGCTTAAAAACATGGCGTTAGAGGGTGAAAACACGAAAAAGCCCCCGAACGTCCCCGAAGGTGGCACCAACTTATCCCACGGACCAATGTAAGTCGTAGGAACTGACCACGCAGCCGCAGGTCTCTTGGTTTGAGAATACGATGGTAATTTTCATATTTCTAGACATAGGCTTAAAAACATGGCGTTAGATGGTCAAAACTCAAAAAAACCCCCGAACGGCCCCGTGGGTGGCACCAACACCTCCCACGGGACCAATGTAACTCGTAGAAAAATTGACAACTCAGCTGCGGGTCTCCCGGTTTGAGAATATGACAGTAATTTACATATTTCTAGACTTAGGATTAAAAATATGGCGTTTGAGGGTGAAAACTCGAAATAGCCACTGAACGGCCCCGTGAGAGGCACCAAAACCTCCCACGGGACCAATGTAACTCGTAGGAACTGACCTCTCAGTCACGGGTCTCCCTGTTTGAGAATACGACGGTAATTTTCATATTTCTAGACTTAGGCTTAAAAACATGGCGTTAGAGGGTGAAAACTCAAAACAGCCCCCGAAATGCCCTATGGGTAGCACCAACACTTCCCATGGGACCAATGTAACTCATAGGAACTGACCATGCACCCGCGGTTCTCCCGGTTTGAGAATACGACCATAATTTTCATATTTCTAGACTTAAGCTTAAAAGCATGGCGTTAGAGGGTGAAAACATGAAACATCCCCCAAATGGCCCCGTGGGTTGCACCAACACCTCCCACGGGACCAATGTAACTCATAGGAACTAACCACATAGCCACGGGTCTCTCGAATTGAGAATATGACAATAATTTGCATATTTCTAGACTTAGGCTTAATAACACGGCATTAGAGGGAGAAAACTCGAAAGAGTCCCCGAACGTCCCCGTGGGTGGCACCAACACCTCCCACGGGACCATTGTAACTCGTAGGAACTGACCACACAGCCGCGGGTCTTTCAATTTGAGAATACGACGATAATTTGCATATTTCTAGACTTAGGCTTAAAAACATGGCGTTAGAAGGTGAAAACCCAAAAAAGTCCCCGAACGGCCCCGTGGGTGGCACCAACACCTCCCACGGGACCAATGTAACTCATAGGAACAGACCACACACCCGCGGGTCTCCCGATTTGAGAATATGATGATATCTTTAATATTTCTAGACTTAGGATTAAAAACATGGCGTTAGACGGTGAGAACTCAAAACACCAACCGAACGGCTCCTTCGGTGGCACCAACACCTCCCACGGGCCGAAAGTAACTCGTAGGAACTGACCTCGCATCCATGGGTCTCCTTATTTGAGAATATGATGGTAATTTACATATTTCAGACTTAGGCTTAAAAACTAGGCGTTAGAGGGTGAAAACTTGAAACAGCCCCGGATTTGCCCCGTGGGTGGCACCAGCACCTCCCATGGGACCATTGTAACTCGTAGAATCTGACCACACAGCGGCGGGTATCCCGATTTGAGAATACGAAGGTAATTTGCATATTTCTAATATTAAGCTTAAAAACATAACGTTAGATGGTGAAAACTCAAAATAGCCCCCGAACGGCCCCGTGGGTGGCACCAACACCTCTCACGGGACCAATGTAACTCGTAGGAACTGACCACACAGCTGCGGGTTTCCCAATTTGAGAATACGATTTTAATTATCATATATCTATACTTAGGCGTAAAAACATGGCGTTAGAGGATGAAAACTCGAAACAGCCCCCCAACGTCCCCGTGGGTGGCACCAACACCTCCCACGGGACCATTGTAACTCGTAGGAACTGAGCACGCTGTCGTGGGTCTCCCGGTTTGAGAATACGATGATAATTTTCATATTTTTAGACTTAGGCTTAAAAACATGGCGTTAGAGGCTAAAAACATGAAAAAGCCCCCGAACGTCCCCGAAGGTGGCACCAACTTATCCCACGGACCTATGTAACTCGTAGGAAGTGACCACGCAGCCGCACGTCTCTCGGTTTGAGAATACGATGGTAATTTGCATATTTCTAAACATAGGCTTAAAAACATGGCGTTAGATGGTCAAAACTCAAAACACCCCCCGAACGGCCCCGTGGGTGGCACCAACACCTCCCACGGGACCAATGTAACTCATAGGAACTGACCACATAGCCACGGGTCTCTCGAATTGAGAATACGACAATAATTTGTATATTTCTAGACTTAGGCTTAATAACATGGCATTAGAGGGATAAAACTCAAAAGAGTCCCCGAACATCCCCGTGGGTGGAACCAACACCTCCCACGGGACCAATGTAACTCGTAGGAACTGACCACACAGCCGCAGGTCTTTCGATTTGAGAATACGACGATAATTTGCATATTTCTAGACTTAGGCTTAAAAACATGGCGTTAGAAGGTGAAAACCCAAAAAAGTCCCCGAACGGCCCCGTGGGTGGCACCAACACCTCCCACGGGACCAATGTAACTCATAGGAACAGACCACACACCCGCGGGTCTCCCGATTTGAGAATATGATGATATCTTTAATATTTCTAGACTTAGGATTAAAAACATGGCGTTAGACGGTGAGAACTCAAAACACCAACCGAACGGCTCCTTCGGTGGCACCAACACCTCCCACGGGCCGAAAGTAACTCGTAGGAACTGACCTCGCATCCATGGGTCTCCTTATTTGAGAATATGATGGTAATTTACATATTTCAGACTTAGGCTTAAAAACTAGGCGTTAGAGGGTGAAAACTTGAAACAGCCCCGGATTTGCCCCGTGGGTGGCACCAGCACCTCCCATGGGACCATTGTAACTCGTAGAATCTGACCACACAGCGGCGGGTATCCCGATTTGAGAATACGAAGGTAATTTGCATATTTCTAATATTAAGCTTAAAAACATAACGTTAGATGGTGAAAACCCAAAATAGCCCCCGAACGGCCCCGTGGGTGGCACCAACACCTCTCACGGGACCAATGTAACTCGTAGGAACTGACCACACAGCTGCGGGTTTCCCAATTTGAGAATACGATTTTAATTATCATATATCTATACTTAGGCGTAAAAACATGGCGTTAGAGGATGAAAACTCGAAACAGCCCCCCAACGTCCCCGTGGGTGGCACCAACACCTCCCACGGGACCATTGTAACTCGTAGGAACTGAGCACGCTGTCGTGGGTCTCCCGGTTTGAGAATACGATGATAATTTTCATATTTTTAGACTTAGGCTTAAAAACATGGCGTTAGAGGCTAAAAACATGAAAAAGCCCCCGAACGTCCCCGAAGGTGGCACCAACTTATCCCACGGACCTATGTAACTCCAAGGAAGTGACCACGCAGCCGCACGTCTCTCGGTTTGAGAATACGATGGTAATTTGCATATTTCTAAACATAGGCTTAAAAACATGGCGTTAGATGGTCAAAACTCAAAACACCCCCCGAACGGCCCCGTGGGTGGCACCAACACCTCCCACGGGACCAATGTAACTCATAGGAACTGACCACATAGCCACGGGTCTCTCGAATTGAGAATACGACAATAATTTGTATATTTCTAGACTTAGGCTTAATAACATGGCATTAGAGGGATAAAACTCAAAAGAGTCCCCGAACATCCCCGTGGGTGGAACCAACACCTCCCACGGGACCAATGTAACTCGTAGGAACTGACCACACAGCCGCAGGTCTTTCGATTTGAGAATACGACGATAATTTGCATATTTCTAGACTTAGGCTTAAAAACATGGCGTTAGAAGGTGAAAACTCAAAAAAGTCCCCGAACGGCCCCGTGGGTGGCACCAACACCTCCCACGGGACCAACGTAACTCATAGGAATAGACCATGCACCCACGGGTCTCCCGATTTGAGAATATGACGATAGCTTTAATATTTCTAGACTTAGGATTAAAAACATGGCGTTAGACGGTGAGAACTCGAAACACCAACCGAACGGCTCCTTCGGTGGCACCAACACCTCCCACGGGCCCAATGTAACTCGTATGAACTAACCGCGCAGCCATGGGTCTCCTTATTTGAGAATATGATGGTAATTTACATATTTCAGACTTAGGCTTAAAAATACGGCGTTAGAGAGTGAAAAGTCAAAATAGCCCTCGAACAGCCCCGTGGGTGGCACCAACACCTCTCACGGGACTAATGTAACTCGTAGGAATTGACCACACAGTCGTCGGTCTATCGATTTGAGAATACGATCGTAATTTGCATATTTCTAGACTTAGGCTTATAAAAATGGCGTTAGAGGGTGAAAACAGGAAAAAGCCCCCGAACATCCCCGTAGGTGGCACCAACTTATCCCACAGACCAATGTAACTCGTAGGAACTGACCACGAAATCGCGGGTCTCCCGGTTTGAGAATACGATGGTAATTTGCATATTTATAGACATAGGCTTAAAAACATGGCGTTAGAGGATAAAAACTCGAAATAGTCCTCGAACGCCCCATGGGTGCGACCAACACCTCCCACGGGACCAATGTAACTCGTAGGAACTGGCCACGTAGCCGCAGGTCTTCGGGTTCGAGAATATGATGATAAATTGCATATTTCTAGACTTATGATTAAAAACATTTCGTTAGGGGTGAAAACTCAAAAAATCCCCCGAACGTCCGGGTGGGTGGCACCTAGACCTCCTACGGGACCACTGTAACTCGTAGGAACTGACTAAGCAGCCGCAAGTCTCCCGGTTGGAGAATACGATGGTAATTTGCATATTTCTAGACGTAGGCTTAAAAATATGGCGTTAGAGGGTGAAAACTCAAAACATCCCCCGAACGGCCTCCTGGGTGGCACCAACACCTCCCACGGGACCAATGTAACACGTAGGAACTGACCATGCAGTCGCGGGTCTCCCGATTTGAGAATACGATGGTAATTTGCATATTTCTAGATTTGGGCATAAAAATAAGGCGTTAGAGTGTGAAAACTCGAAACAACCCCCAAATGGACCCGTGGGTGGCACCAACACCTCCCACGGGACCAATGTAACTCGTAGGAACTGAACACTCAGCCACGGGTCTTCCGATTTGAGAATACGATGGTAATTTTCATATTTCTAGATTTAAGATTAAAAGCATGGCGTTAGAGGGTGAAAACTTGAAATAACCCCGAATCGGCCCCGTGGGTGTCATCAACACCTCCCACGGGACCAATGTAACTCGTAGGAACTGACCACATAGCCACGGTTCTCTCGAATTGAGAATACGATAATAATTTGTATATTTCTAGACTTAGGCTTAATAACATGGCATTAGAGGGAGAAAACTCAAAAGAGTCCCCGAACATCCCCGTGGGTGGCACCAACACCTCCCACGGGACCAATGTAACTCGTAGGAACTGACCACACAGCCGCGGGTATTTCGATTTGAGAATACGATGATAATTTGCATATTTCTAGACTTAGGCTTAAAAACATGGCGTTAGAGGGAGAAAACTCGAAAGAGTCCCCGAACATCCCCGTGGGTGGCACCAACACCTCCCACGGGACCAATGTAACTCGTAGGAACTGACCACACAGCCGCGGGTATTTCGATTTGAGAATACGACGATAATTTGCATATTTCTAGACTTAGGCTTAAAAACATGGCGTTAGAGGGTGAAAACTCAAAAAAGTCCCTGAACGGCCCCGTGGGTGGCACCAACACCTCCCACGGGACCAATCTAACTCATAGGAACAGACCACGCACCCGCGGGTCTCCCGATTTGAGAATACAATGATAGCTTTAATATATTTGTAGACTTAGGATTAAAAACATGGCGTTAGACGGTGAGAACTCGAAATAGCAACCGAACGGCTCCGTGGGAGGCACCAACACCTCCCACGGGCCCAATGTAACTCGTAGGAACTGATCGCGCAGCCATGGGTCTCCTTGTTTGAGAATACGATGGTAATTTACATATTTCTTGACTTAGGCTTAAAAACATGGCGTTAGAGAGTGAAAACTCAAAATAGCCCTCGAACGGCCCCGTGGGTGGCACCAACACCTCTCACGGGACTGATGTAACTCGTAGGAACTGACCACACAGCCGCGGGTCTCCCGATTTGAGAATACGATCGTAATTTGCATATTTCTACACTTAGGCTTAAAAACATGGCGTTAGAGGGTGAAAACACGAAAAAGCCCCCGAACGACCCCGTACGTGGCACCAACTTATCCCATGGACCAATGTAACTCGTAGGAACCGACCACGCAGTCGCGGGTCTCCCGGTTTGAGAATACGACGGTAATTTGCATATTTCTAGACACAGTCTTAAAAACATGGCGTTAGAGGGTGAAAACTCGAAACAGGCCTCGAACGTCCCCGTGGGTGCGACCAACACCTCCCACGGGACCAATGTAACTCGTAGGAACTGACCACGGAGCCGCGGGTCTCCCGGTTTGAGAATATGCTGGTAAATTGCATATTTCTATACTTATGCTTAAAAACATTTCATTAGGGGGTGAAAACTCGAAAAAGCCCCCAAACGTCCCCGTGGGTGGCACCAAGACCTCCCACGGGACCACTGTAACTTGTAGGAACTGACTAACCAGCCGCAAGTAATACGATGGTAATTTGCATATTTCTAGACGTAGGCTTAAAAACATGGCGTTTGAGGGTGAAAACTCAAAATAGCCCCCGAACGACCCCGTGGGTGGCACCATCACCTCCCACGGGACCAATGTAACTCGTAGGAACTGACCATGCAGCCGCGGGTCTCCCGATTTGAGAATACGATGGTAATTTTCATTTTCTAACTTGGGCATAAAAACATGGCATTAGAGTGTGAAAACTCAAAACAGCCCCCAAATGGACCCGTGGGTGGCACCAACACCTCCCACGGGACCAATGTAACTCCTAGGAACTGAACACTCAGCCATGGGTCTTCCCGTTTGAGAATACGATGGTAATTTGCATATTTCTAGACTTAGGCTTAAAAACATGGCATTAGACGGTGACACTTGAAACATCCCCCCAGCATTCTCGTGGGTGGCACCAACATCCAACGTTCCGGTGGGTGGCACCAACACCTCCCACGGGACCATTGTAACTCGTACGAACTGAGCACGCAACTGCGGGTCTCCCGGTTTGAGAATACGATGATAATTTGAATATTTCTAGACTTAGGCTTAAAAACATGGCTTTGGAGGGTGAAAACTCGAAAAAGACCCCGAACATTCCCGAAGGTGGCACCAACACCTCCCACGGGACCAATCTAACTCATAGGAAGAGACCACGCACCCGCGGGTCTCCCGATTTGAGAATACAATGGTAATTCTCATATTTCTAAATATAGGATTAAAAACATGGCATTAGAGGGACAAAACTCGAAAGAGTCCCCGAACATCCCCGTGGGAGGCACCAACACCTCCCATGGGACTAATGTAACTCGTAGGAACTGACCACACAGCCGCGGGTATTTCGATTTGAGAATACGACGATAATTTGCATATTTTCAGACTTAGGCTTAAAAACATGGCGTTAGAGGGTGAAAACTCAAAAAAGTCCCAAACAGCCCTGTGGGTGGCACCAACACCTCCCATGGGACCAATCTAACTCATAGGAAGAGACCACGCACCCGCGGGTCTCCCGATTTGAGAATACAATGATAGCTTTAATATATTTCTAGACTTAGGATTAAAAACATGGCGTTAGACGGTGAGAACTTAAAACAACAGCCGAACGGCTCGGTGGGAGGCACCAACACCTCCCACGGGCCTAATGTAACTCCTAGAAACTCATCGCGCAGCCATGGGTCTCCTTGTTTGAAAATACGATGGTAATTTACATATTTCTTGACTTAGGCTTAAAAACATGGCGTTAGAGAGAGAAAACTCAAAATAGCCCTCGAACGGCCCCGTGGGTGGCACCAACACCTCTCACAGGACAAATGTAACTCGTAGGAACTGACCACACAGCCGCGGGTCTCCCGATTTGAGAATACGATCGTAATTTGCATATTTCTACCCTTAGGCTTAAAAACATGGCGTTAGAGGGGGAAAACACGAAAAAGCCCCCGAACGTCCCCGTACGTGGCACCAACTTATCCCATGGACCAATGTAACTCGTAGGAACTGACCACGCAGTCACGGGTCTCCCGGTTTGAGAATACGACGGTAATTTGTATATTTCTAGACACAGGCTTAAAAACATGGCGTTAGAGGGTGAAAACTCGAAACAACCCTCGAACGTCCCCGTGGGTACGACCAGCACCTCCCACGGGACCAATGTAACTCGTAGGAACTGACCACGGAGCCGCAGGTCTCCCGGTTTGAGAATATGACGGTAAATTGCATATTTCTATACTTATGCTTAAAAACATTTCATTGGGGGGTGAAAACTCGAAAAAGCCCCCGAATGTCCCCGTGGGTGGCTCTAAGACCTCCCACGGGACCACTGTAACTTGTAGGAACTGACTAAGAAGCCGCAAGTCTACCGGTTGGAGAATACGATGGTAATTTGCATATTTCTAGACGTAGGCTTAAAAACATGGCGTTAGAGGGTGAAAACTCAAAACAGCCCCCGAAAGGCCCCCTGGGTGGCACCATCAACTCCCACAGGACCAATGTAACTCGTAGGAACTGACCATGCAGCCGCGGGTCTCCCGATTTCAGAATACGGTGGTAATTTTCATTTTCTAGACTTGGGCATAAAAACATGGCGTTAGAGTGTGAAAACTCAAAATAGCCCCCAAATGGACACGTGGGTGGCACCAACACCTCCCACGGGACCAATGTAACTCCTAGGAACTGAACACTCAGCCATGGGTCTTCCCGTTTGAGAATACGATGGTAATTTGCATATTTCTAGACTTAGGATTAAAAACATGGCGTTAGATGGTGACACTTGAAACATCCCCCCAACATTCCCGTGGGTGGCATCAACATCCAACGTCCCCGTGGGTGGCACCAACACCTCCCACGGGACCATTGTAACTCGTACGAACTAAGCACGCAGCTGCGGGTCTCCCGGTTTGAGAATACTATGATAATTTGAATATTTCTAGACTTAGGCTTAAAAACATGGCGTTAGAGGGTGAAAACTCGAAAAAGACCCCGAACTTCCCCGAAGGTGGCACCAACTTATCCCACAGACCAATGTAACTCGTAGGAACTAACCACGCAGTCGCGGGTCTACCGGTTTGAGAATTCAACGATAATTTGCATATTTCTAGATATAGGCTTAAAAACATGGCATTAGAGGGTGAAAACTCGAAACATCCCCCGAACCTTCCCGTGGGTGGGACCAACACCTCCCATGGGACCAATGTAACTCGTAGAAACAGACCACGTAGCCGCGGGTCTCCCGATTTGAGAATACGACGGTAAATTGCATATTTCTATACTTATGCTTAAAAACATTTCATTAGGGGGTGAAAACTTGATAAAGCCCCCGAACGTCCCCGTGGGTGGCACCAAGACCTCTCACGGGACCAATGTAACTCGTAGGAACAGACCACATAGCAGCGGGTCTCCCGATTTTAAAATACGACGATAATTTGCATATTTCTAGACTTAGGCTTAAAAACATGGCGTTAGAGGGTGAAAACTTGAAACAGCCCCGGAACGGCCCCGTGGGTGGCACCAGCACCTCCCACAGGACCAATGTAACTCGTAGAAACTAACCACACAACCGCGGGTATCCCGATTTGAGAATACGAAGGTAATTTGCATATTCCTAGTCTTAGGCTTAAAAACATAGCGTTAGAGGGTGAAAACTCAAAATAGCTCCCGAACGGCCCCATGGGTGGCACCAACACCTCTCACGGGACCAATGTAACTCGTAGGAACTGACCACACAGCTGCGGGTCTCCCGATTTGAGAATAAGATGGCAATTTGCATATTTCTATACTTAGGCGTAAAAACATGGCGTTAGAGGATGAAAACACGAAGCAGCCCCCCAATGTCCCCATAGTTGGCACCAACACCCAACGGACCCGTGGGTGGCATGAATACCTCCCACGGGACCATTGTAACTCTTAGGTTACTGAGCACGCACCCGTGGGTCTCCCGGTTTAAGAATACGATGATAATTTGCATATTTCTAGACGTAGGTTTAAAAACAAGGTGTTAGAAGGTGAAAACACGAAAAATCCCCCGAACGACCCAGTAGGTGGATCCAACTTATCCCTCGGACCCTTGTAACTCGTAGGAACTGACCACGCAGCCGCAGGTCTCCCGGTTTGATAATACGACGGTAATTTGCATATTTCTAGACACAGGCTTAAAAACATGGCGTTAGAGGGTGAAAACTCGAAAAAGACCCCGAATGTCCCCGAAGGTGGCACCAACTTATCCCACAGACCAATTTAACTCGTAGGAACTAACCACGCAGTCGCGGGTCTCCCGGTTTGAGAATACAACGGTAATTTGCATATTTCTAGATATAGGCTTAAAAACATGGCATTAGAGGGTGAAAACTCGAAACATCCCCCGAACCTTCCCGTGGGTGGGACTAACACCTCCCATGGGACCAATGTAACTCGTAGGAACTGACCACGTAGCCGCGGGTCTCCCGGTTTGAGAATACGACGGTAAATTGCATATTTATAGACTTATGCTTAAAAACATTTCATTAGGGGGTGAAAACTCGATAAAGCCCCCGAACGTCCCCGTGGGTGGCACCAAGACCTCTCACGGGACCAATGTAACTCGTAGGAACATAACACACTGCAGAGGGTCTCAAGATTTGAGAATACGACGATAATTTGCATATTTCTAGACTTAGGCTTAAAAACATGGCGTTAGAGGGTGAAAACTTGAAACAGCCTCGGAACGGCCCCGTGGGTGGCACCAGCACCTCCCACGAGACCAATGTAACTCGTAGAAACTAACCACACAGCCGCGGGTATCCCGATTTGAGAATACCAAGGTAATTTGCATATTTCTAGTCTTAGGCTTAAAAACATAGCGTTAGAGGGTGAAAACTCAAAATAGCTCCCGAACGGCCCCGTGGGTGGCACCAACACCTGTCACGGGACCAATGTAACTCGTGGAACTGACCACACAGCTGGGGGTCTCCCGATTTGAGAATCCGATGGTAATTTGCATATTTCTATACTTAGGAGTAAAAACATGGCGTTAGAGGATGAAAACATGAAGCAACCCCCAACATCCCCATAGGTGGCACCAACACCCAACGGACCCGTGGGTGGCATGAACACCTCCCACGGGACCATTGTAACTCTTAGGTTACTGAGCACGCACCCGTGGGTCTCCCGGTTTAAGAATACGATGATAATTTGCATATTTATAGACTTAGGTTTAAAAACATGGTGTTAGAGGGTGAAAACACGAAAAATCCCCCGAACGACCCAGTAGGTCGATCCAACTTATCCCTCGGACCCTTGTAACTCGTAGGAACTGACCACGCAGCCGCAGGTCTCCCGGTTTGATAATACGACGATAATTTGCATATTTCTAGACACAGGCTTAAAAACATGGCGTTAGAGGGTGAAAACTCGAAAAAGACCCCGAATGTCCCCGAAGGTGGCACAAACTTATCCCACAGACCAATTTAACTCGTAGGAACTGACCACGCAGTCGCGGGTCTCCCGGTTTGAGAATACAACGGTAATTTGCATATTTCTAGATATAGGCTTAAAAACATGGCATTAGAGGGTGAAAACTCGAAACATCCCCCGAACCTTCCCGTGGGTGGGACTAACACCTCCCATGGGACCAATGTAACTCGTAGGAACTGACCACGTAGCCGTGGGTCTCCCGGTTTGAGAATACGACGGTAAATTGCATATTTCTATACTTATGCTTAAAAACATTTCATTAGGGGGTGAAAACTGGATAAAACCCCCGAACGTCCCCGTGGGTGGCACCAAGACCTCTCACGGGACCAATGTAACTCGTAGGAACAGACCACATAGCAGCGGGTCTCCCGATTTTAAAATACGACGATAATTTGCATATTTCTAGACTTAGGCTTAAAAACATGGCGTTAGAGGGTGAAAACTTGAAACAGCCCCGGAACGGCCCCGTGGGTGGCACCAGCACCTCCCACAGGACCAATGTAACTCGTAGAAACTAACCACACAACCGCGGGTATCCCGATTTGAGAATACGAAGGTAATTTGCATATTTCTAGTCTTAGGCTTAAAAACATAGCGTTAGAGGGTGAAAATTCAAAATAGCGCCCGAACGGCCCCATGGGTGGCACCAACACCTCTCACGGGACCAATGTAACTCGTAGGAACTGACCACACAGCTGCGGGTCTCCCGATTTGAGAATAAGATGGCAATTTGCATATTTCTATACTTAGGCATAAAAACATGGCGTTAGAGGATGAAAACACGAAGCAGCCCCCCAATGTCCCCATAGTTGGCACCAACACCCAACGGACCCGTGGGTGGCATGAACACCTCCCACGGGACCATTGTAACTCTTAGGTTACTGAGCACGCACCCGTGGGTCTCCCGGTTTAAGAATACGATGATAATTTGCATATTTCTAGACGTAGGTTTAAAAACATGGTGTTAGAGGGTGAAAACACGAAAAATCCCCCGAACGACCCAGTAGGTGGATCCAACTTATCCCTCGGACCCTTGTAACCCGTAGGAACTGACCACGCAGCCGCAGGTCTCCCGGTTTGATAATACGACGGTAATTTGCATATTTCTAGACACAGGCTTAAAAATATGGCGTTAGAGGGTGAAAACTCGAAAAAGACCCCGAATGTCCCCGAAGGTGGCACCAACTTATCCCACAGACCAATTTAACTCGTAGGAACTGACCACGCAGTCGCGGGTCTCCCGGTTTGAGAATACAACGGTAATTTGCATATTTCTAGACATAGGCTTAAAAACATGGCATTAGAGGGTGAAAACTCGAAACATCCCCCGAACCTTCCCGTGGGTGGGACTAACACCTCCCATGGGACCAATGTAACTCGTAGGAACTAACCACGTAGCCGCGGGTCTCCCGGTTTGAGAATACGACGGTAAATTACATATTTATAGACTTATGCTTAAAAACATTTCATTAGGGGGTGAAAACTCGATAAAGCCCCCGAACGTCCCCGTGGGTGGCACCAAGACCTCTCACGGGACCAATGTAACTCGTAGGAACATACCACACTGCAGAGGGTCTCCAGATTTGAGAATACGACGATAATTTGCATATTTCTAGACTTAGGCTTAAAAACATGGCGTTAGAGGGTGAAAACTTGAAACAGCCTCGGAACGGCCCCGTGGGTGGCACCAGCACCTCCCACGAGACCAATGTAACTCGTAGAAACTAACCACACAGCCACGGGTATCCCGATTTGAGAATACCAAGGTAATTTGCATATTTCTAGTCTTAGGCTTAAAAACATAGCGTTAGAGGGTGAAAACTCAAAATAGCTCCCGAACGGCCCCGTGGGTGGCACCAACACCTGTCACGGGACCAATGTAACTCGTAGGAACTGACCACACAGCTGGGGGTCTCCCGATTTGAGAATACGATGGTAATTTGCATATTTCTATACTTAGGAGTAAAAACATGGCGTTAGAGGATGAAAACATGAAGCAACCCCCAACATCCCCATAGGTGGCACCAACACCCAACGGACCCGTGGGTGGCATGAACACCTCCCACGGGACCATTGTAACTCTTAGGTTACTGAGCACGCACCCGTGGGTCTCCCGGTTTAAGAATACGATGATAATTTGCATATTTATAGACTTAGGTTTAAAAACATGGTGTTAGAGGGTGAAAACACGAAAAATCCCCCAAACGACCCAGTAGGTCGATCCAACTTATCCCTCGGACCCTTGTAACTCGTAGGAACTGACCACGCAGCCGCAGGTCTCCCGGTTTGATAATACGACGATAATTTGCATATTTCTAGACACAGGCTTAAAAACATGGCGTTAGAGGGTGAAAACTCGAAAAAGACCCCGAATGTCCCCGAAGGTGGCACAAACTTATCCCACAGACCAATTTAACTCGTAGGAACTGACCACGCAGTCGCGGGTCTCCCGGTTTGAGAATCCAACGGTAATTTGCATATTTCTAGATATAGGCTTAAAAACATGGCATTAGAGGGTGAAAACTCGAAACATCCCCCGAACCTTCCCGTGGGTGGGACTAACACCTCCCATGGGACCAATGTAACTCGTAGGAACTGACCACGTAGCCGTGGGTCTCCCGGTTTGAGAATACGACGGTAAATTGCATATTTCAATACTTATGCTTAAAAACATTTCATTAGGGGGTGAAAACTGGATAAAGCCCCCGAACGTCCCCGTGGGTGGCACCAAGACCTCTCACGGGACCAATGTAACTCGTAGGAATAGACCACAGAGCAGCGGGTCTCCCGATTTTAAAATACGACGATAATTTGCATATTTCTAGACTTAGGCTTAAAAACATGGCGTTAGAGGGTGAAAACTTGAAACAGCCCCGGAACGGCCCCGTGGGTGGCACCAGCACCTCCCACAGGACCAATGTAACTCGTAGAAACTAACCACACAACCGCGGGTATCCCGATTTGAGAATACGAAGGTAATTTGCATATTTCTAGTCTTAGGCTTAAAAACATAGCGTTAGAGGGTGAAAACTCAAAATAGCTCCCGAACGGCCCCATGGGTGGCACCAACACCTCTCACGGGACCAATGTAACTCGTAGGAACTGACCACACAGCTGCGGGTCTCCCGATTTGAGAATAATATGGCAATTTGCATATTTCTATACTTAGGCGTAAAAACATGGCGTTAGAGGATGAAAACACGAAGCAGCCCCCCAATGTCCCCATAGTTGGCACCAACATCCAACGGACCCGTGGGTGGCATGAACACCTCCCACGGGACCATTGTAACTCTTAGGTTACTGAGCACGCACCCGTGGGTCTCTCGGTTTAAGAATACGATGATAATTTGCATATTTCTAGACATAGGTTTAAAAACATGGTGTTAGAGGGTGAAAACACGAAAAATCCCCCGAACGACCCAGTAGGTGGATCCAACTTATCCCTCGGACCCTTGTAACTCGTAGGAACTGACCACGTAGCCGCAGGTCTCCCGGTTTGAGAATACGACGGTAATTTTCATATTTCTAGACATAGGCTTAAAAACATGGCATTAGAGGGTAAAAACTCGAAACAGCCCCCGAACGTCCCTGTGGGTGGGACCAACACCTCCCACGGGACCAATGTAACTCGTAGGAACTGACCACGCATCCGTGGGTCTCCCGGTTCGAGAATACGATGATAAATTGCATATTTCTAGACTTATGCTTAAAAACATTTCGTTAGGAGGTGAAAACTCGAAAAATCCCCCGAACGTCCCCGTGGGTGGTATCATGATCTCCTACGGGACCACAGTAACTCGTAGGAACTGACCATGCAGCCGCGGGTCTCCCGATTTGAGAATACAATGGTAATTTGCCTATTTCTAGACTTGGGCTTAAAAACATGGCGTTAGAGTGTGATAACTCAAAACAGCCCCCAAACGGACCCGTGGGTGGCACCAACACCTCCCACGGGACCAATATAAGTCGTAGGAACTGAACACTCAGCCACAGGTCTTCTGGTTTTAGAATACGAGGGTAATTTTCATATTTCAAGACTTAGGCATAAAGACATGGCGTTAGAGGATGAAATCTCGAAACAGCCCCCCAACATCACAGTGGGTGGCACCAACACCCAACAGACCCGTGGGTGGCACCAACACCTCCCACGGGACCATTGTAACTCGTAAGAACTGAGCACGCAATCGAGGGTCTCTTGGTTTGAGAATATAATGATAATTTTCATATTTCTAGACTAAGGCTTAAAAACATGGCGTTAGAGGGTGAAAACCCAAAAAATCCCCTGAACGTCCTCGTAGGTGGCGCCAACTTATCCCACGGACCAATGTAACTCGTAGGAACTAACCACGCAGCCGCGGGTCTCCCGGTTTGAGAATATGATGGTAATTTTCATATTTGTAGATATAGGCTTAAAAACATGGCATTAGAGGGTGAAAACTCGAAACATCCCCCGAACGTCCCCGTGAGTGGGACCAACACCTCCCACGGGACTAATGTAACTCGTAGTAACTGACCACGTAGCCGCAGGTCTCCCAGTTTGATAATACGATGGTAAATTGCATATTTCTAGACTTATGCTTAAAAACATTTCGTTAAGGGGTGAAAACACGAAAAAGCCCCCGAACGTTCCCGTGGGTGGCACCAAGACCTCTCACGAGACCAATGTAACTCGTAGGAACACACCACACAGCAGCGGGTCTCCCGATTTGAGAATATGAGGATAATTTGCATATTTATAGACTTAGGCTTAAAAACGTGGCGTTAGAGAGTGAAAACTTGAAACAGCCCCGGAATGACCCCGTGGGTGGCACCAGCACCTCACGCGGGACCAATGTAACTTGTAAAAACTGACCACATAGCCAAGGGTATCCCGGCTTGAGAATACGAAGTTAATTTGCATATTTCTAGTCTTAGGCTTAAAAACATAGCGTTAGAGGGTGAAAACTCAAAACATCCCCCGAACGGCCCCGTGGGTGGCACCAACACCTCTCACGGGACCAATGTAACTCGTAGGAACTGACCACACAGCTGCGGGTCTCCCGATTTGAGAATAAGATGGCAATTTGCATATTTCTATACTTAGGCGTAAAAACATGGCGTTAGAGGATGAAAACACGAAGCAGCCCCCCAATGTCCCCATAGTTGGCACCAACACCCAACGGACCCGTGGGTGGTATGAATACCTCCCACGGGACCATTGTAACTCTTAGGTTACTGAGCACGCACCCGTGGGTCTCCCGGTTTAAGAATACGATGATAATTTGCGTATTTCTAGACGTAGGTTTAAAAACATGGTGTTAGAAGGTGAAAACACGAAAAATCCCCCGAACGACCCAGTAGGTGGATCCAACTTATCCCTCGGACCCTTGTAACTCGTAGGAACTGACCACGCAGCCGCAGGTCTCCCGGTTTGATAATACGACGGTAATTTGCATATTTCTAGACTTGGACTTTAAAACATGGCATTTGAGTGTGAAAACTCAAAACAGCCCCCAAACGGACCCGTGGGTGGCACCAACACCTACCACGGGACCAATGTAACTCGTAGGAACTGAACACTCAGCCACGGGTCTTCCGGTTTGAGAATACGATGGTAATTTCCATATTTCTATACTTAGGCTTAAAAACATGGCGTTAGACGGTGAAAACTCGAAACAACCACCCAACGTCACCGTGGGTGGCACCAACACCCAACGTCCCCATGGGTGGCACCAACACCTCCCACGGGACCATTGTAACTCGTAGGAACTGCGCACGCAGCCGCGGGTCTCCCGGTTTGAGAATACGATGATAATTTGCATATTTCTAGACTTAGGCTTAAAAACATCGCGTTAGAGGGTGAAAACTCGAAAAATCCCCTGAACGTCCCCGAAGGTGGCACCAACTTATTCCACGGACCAATTTAACTCGAAGGAATTACCACGCAGCCGCGGGACTTCCGATTTGAGAATACGATGATAATTTTCATATTTCTAGATATAGGCTTAAAAACATGGCGTTAGAGGGTGAAAAATTGAAACAGCCCCCGAATGTCCCCGTGGGTGGAACTAACACCTCCCACGGGACCAATGTAACTCCTAAGAACTGACCACGTTGCCGCGGGTATCCCGGTTTAATAATACGATGGTAAATTGCATATTTCTAGACTTATGCTTAAAAACATTTCGTTAGGGGGTGAAAACTCGAAAAAGCCCCCGAACGTCCCTGTGGGTGGTAACAAGACCTCTCACGGGACCAATGTAACTCGTAGGAATAGACCACACAGAAGCGGGTCTCCCGATTTGAGAATACGAAGATAATTTGCATATTTCTAGACTTAGGCTTAAAAACATGGCGTTAGAGGGTGAAAACTTGAAACAGCCCCGGAACGGCCCCGTGGGTGGCACCAGCACCTCCCACGGGACCAATGTAACTCGTAAAAACTTACCACACAACCCCGGTATTTCGGCTTGAGAATACAAAGGTAATTTTCATATTTCTAGTCTAAGTCTTAAAAACATAGCATTAGAGGGTGAAAACTCAAAATAGCCCCCGAACGGCCCCGTGGGTGGCACCAACACCTCTCAGGGGACCAATGTAACTCGTAGGAACTGACCACACAGCTGCGGGTCTCCTAATTTGAGAATACGATGGTAATTTGCATATTTTTATACTTAGGCGTAAAAACATGGCGTTAGAGGATGAAAACTCAAAACAGCCGCCCAACGTCCCCGTGGGTAGCACCAACAACCAACGGACCCGTGGGTGGCACCAACAGCTCCCACGGGACAATTGTAACACGTAGGAACTGAGCACGCAGTCGCGGCTCTCCCGGTTTGAGAATACGATGATAATTTGCATATTTCTATACTTAGGTTTAAAAACATGGCGTTAGAGGGTCAAAACACGAAAAAACCCCTGAACGTCCCCGTAGGTGGCACCAACTTATCCCACGGACCGTTGTAACTCGTAGGAACTGACCACGCAGCTGTGGGTCTCCCGGTTTGAGAATACGATGGTAATTTGCATATTTCTACACATAGGCTTAAAAACATGGCGTTAGAGGGTGACAACTCGTAATAGCCCCCGAACGTCCCCGTGGGTGGGACCAACACCTCCTACGGGACCAATGTAACACGTAGGAACTGACCACGTAGCCGCGGGTCTCCCGATTCGAGAATACGACGGTAAATTGCATATTTATGGACTTATGCTTAAAAACATTTCGTTAGGGGGCGAAAACTCGAAAAAGCCCCCGAACGTCCCCGTGGGTGGCACCAAGACCTCCCACGGGACCACTGTAACTCGTAGGAACTGACCATGCACCCGTGGGTCTCCTGATTTGAGAATACGATGGTAATTTGTATATTTCTAAACTTGGGCCTAAAAACATGGCGTTAGAGTGTGAAAACTCAAAACAGCCCCCAAACGGACCCATGGGTGGCACCAACACCTCCCACGGGACCAATGTAACTCGTAGGAACTGAACACTCGGCCACGGGTCTCTCGGTTTGAGAATACGATGGTAATTTGCATATTTCTATACTTAGGGATAAAAACATGGCGTTAGCGGATGAAAACTCGAAACAGCCCCCCAACGTCCCCGTGGGTGGTACCAACTTAACCTACGGACCAATGTAACTCGTAGGAACTAACCACGAAGCCGCGGGTCTCCTAGTTTGAGAATACGATGGTAATTTGCATATTTCTAGACTTCGGCTTAAAAACATGGCGTTAGAGTGTTAAAACTCAAAATAGCCCCCAAACGGACCCGTGGGTGGCACCAACACCTCTCACAGGACCAATATAACTCGTAGGAACTGACCACGCAGCCGCGGGTCTCTCGATTTGAGAACACGATGGTAATTTTAATATTTCTAGATATAGGCTTAAAAACATGGCATTAGAGGGTGAAAACTCGAAACAGCCCCCGAATGACCCCGTGGGTGGGACCAACACCTCCCACGGGACCAATGTAAGTCGTAGGAACTGACCACGTAGCCGCGGGTCTCCCGGTTTGAGAATACGATGGCAAATTGCATATTTCTAGACTTATGCTTAAAAACATTTCGTTAGGGGGTGAAAACCCGAAAAATCCCCCGAACGTCCCCGTGGGTGGCACCAAGACCTCTCACGGGACCAATATAACTCGTAGGAACAGACCACACAGTAGCGGGTCTTTCGATTTGAGAATACGACGATAATTTGCATATTTTCTAGAGTTAGGCTTAAAAACATTGCGTTAGAGGGTGAAAACGTGAAAAAGCTCCGGAACGGCCCCTTGGGTGGCACTAGCACCTCCCACGGGACTAATGTAACTCGTAGAAACTAACCACACAGCCGCGGGTATCCCAGTTGTAGAATATAAAGGTAATTTGCATATTTCTAGTCTTAGGCTTAAATACATAGCGTTAGAGGGTTAAAACTCAAAATAGCCCCCGAACGGCCCCGTGGGAGTCACCAACACCTCTCACGGGACCAATGTAACTCGTAGGAACTGACCACACAGCTGCGGGTCTCCCGATTTGAGAATACGATGGTAATTTGCATATTTCTATACTTAGGCGTAAAAACATGGGGTTAGAGGATGAAAACTCAAAATTGCCCCCCAACGTCCCCGTGGGTGGCACCAACACCCAACGGACCCGTGGGTGGCACCAACACCTCCCACGGGACCATTGTAACTCGTAGGAACTGAGCACGCAGCCGCGGGTCTCCCGGTTTGAGAATACGATGATAATTTGCATATTTCTAGACTTAGGGTTAAAAAGATGGCGTTAGAGGGTGAAAACAGGAAAAAAAAACCCGAACGTCCCCGTAGGTGGCACCAACTTATCCCACGGACCGTTGTAACTCGTAGGAACTGACCACGCAGCCGCGGGTCTCTTGGTTTGAGAATACGACGGTAATTTTCATATTTCTAGACTTCGACTTAAAAACATGGCATTAGAGTGTGAAAACTCAAAACAGCCCCCAAACGGACCCGTGGGTGGCACCAACACCTACCACGGGACCAATGTAACTCGTAGGAACTGAACACTCAGCCACGGGTCTTCCGGTTTGAGAATACGATGATAATTTCCATATTTCTATACTTAGGCTTAAAAACATGGCGTTAGACGGTGAAAACTCGAAACAACCCCCTAACGTCACCGTGGGTGGCACCAACACCCAACGTCCCCATGGGTGGTACCAACACCTCCCACGGGACCATTGTAACTCGTAGGAATTGAGCACGCAGCCGCGGGTCTCCCGGTTTGAGAATACGATGATAATTTGCATATTTCTAGACTTAGGCTTAAAAATTCGCGTTAGAGGGTGAAAACTCGAAAAAGGCCCTGAACGTCCCCGAAGGTGGCACCAACTTATTCCACGGACCAATTTAACTCGGAGGAACTGACCACACAGCCGCGGGACTCCTGATTTGAGAATACGATGATTATTTTCATATTTCTAGATATAGGCTTAAAAACATGGCGTTAGAGGGTGAAAAATCGAAACAGCCCCCGAATGTCCCCGTGGGTGGATCCAACACCTCCCACGGGACCAATGTAACTCATAGGAACTGACCACGTTGCCGCAAGTATCCTGGTTTGAGAATACGACGGTAAATTGCATATTTCTAGACTTATGCTTAAAAACATTTCGTTAGGGGGTGAAAACTCGAAAAAGCCCCCGAACGTCCCTGTGGGTTGTACCAAGACCTCTCACGAGACTAATGTAACTTGTAGTAATAAACCACACAGAAGCGGGTCTCCTGATTTGAGAATCCGAAGATAATTTGCATATTTCTATACTTAGGCTTAAAAACATGGCGTTAGAGGGTGAAAACTTGAAACAGCCCCGGAACGGCCCCGTGGGTGGCACCAGCACCTCCCACGGGACCAATGTAACTCGTAGAAACTATCCACATAGCCCCGGACATCCCGGTTTGAGAATACGAAGGTAATTTGCATATTTCTAGTCTTAGTCTTAAAAACATAGCGTTAGAGGGTGAAAACTCAAAAGAGCCCCCGAACGGCCCCGTGGGTGGCACCAACACCTCTCACGGGACCAATGTAACTCGTAGGAACTGACCACATAGCTGCGGGTCTCCTAATTTGAGAATACGATGGTAATTTGCATATTTGTATACTTAGGCGTAAAAACATGGCGTTAGAGGATGAAAACTCAAAACAGCCCCCCAACGTCCCCGTGGGTAGCACCAACAACCAACGGACCCGTGGGTGGCACCAACAGCTCCCACGGGACCATTGTAACACGTAGGAACTGAGCACGCAGCCGCGGCTCTCCCGGTTTGAGAATACGATGATAATTTTCATATTTCTAGACTTAGGCTTAAAAACATGGCGTTAGAGGGTGAAAACACGAAAAAACCCCTGAACGTCCCCGTAGGTGGCACCAACTTATCCCACGGACCGTTGTAACTCGTAGGAACTGACCACGCAGCCGGGGGTCTCTTGGTTTGAGAATACGACTCTAATTTGCATATTTCTAGACTTGGACTTAAAAACATGGCATTAGAGTATGAAAACTCAAAACATCCCCCAAACAGACACGTGTGTGACACCAACACCTCCCACGGGACCAATGTAACTCGTACGAACTGAACACTCAGCCACGGGTCTTTGGGTTTGAGAATACGATGGTAATATCCATATTTCTATACTTAGGCTTAAAAACATGGCGTTAGACGGTGAAAACTCGAAATAGCCCCCCAACGTTCCCGTGGATGGCACCAACACCCAACGTCCCCATGGGTGGCACCAACACCTCCCACGGGACCATTGTAACTTTTAGGAATTGAGTACGCAGCCGCGGGTCACCCGGTTTGAGAATATGATGATAATTTGCATATATCTAGACTTGGGCTTAAAAACATGGCTTTAGAGGGTGAAACTCGAAAAAGCCCCTGAACATCCCCGAAGGTGGCACCAACTTATCCCACGGACCAATGTAACTCGTAGGAACTGACCACGCAGCCGCGGGTCTCCCGATTTGAGAATACGACGATAATTTTCATATTTCTAGATATAGACTTAAAAACTTGGCGTTAGAGGGTGAAAACTCGAAACAGCCCCCGAACGTCCCCGTGGGTGGGTCCAACACCTCCCACGGGACCAATATAACTCGTAGGAACTGACCACGTAGCCGCGGGTCTCTTGGTTTGATAATACGACGGTAAATTGCATATTTTTAGACTTATGCTTAAAAACATTTTGTTAGGGGTGAAAACTCGAAAAAGCCCCAGAACGTCCCCGTGGGTGGCACCAAGACCTCTCACGGGACCAATGTAACTCATAGGAATAGACCACACAACAACGGGTCTCCCGATTTGAGAATACGATGATAATTTGCATATTTCTAGACTTAGGCTTAAAAACACGGCGTTAGAGGGTGAAAACACGAAAAAGCCCGCGAATGTCCCCGTAGGTGGCACCAACTTATCCCACGGACCAATGTAACTCATAGGAACTGACCACGCAGCCGCGGGTTTCTTGGTTTGAGAATACGATGGTAATTTGCATATTTCTAGACTTGGACTTAAAAACATGGCATTAGAGTGTGAAAACTCAAAACAGCCCCCAAACGGACACGTGGGTGGCACCAACACCTCCCACGGGACCAATGTAACTCGTAGGAACTAAACACTCAGCCACGGGTCTTCGGGTTTGAGAATACGATGGTAATTTCCATATTTCTATACTTAGGCTTAAAAAAATGGCGTTAGACGGTGAAAACTCGAAACAGCTCCCCAACGTCCCCGTGGGTGGCAACCACACCTCTCACGGGAAAAATATAACTCGTAGGAATTAACCACGCAGCCGTGAGTCTCCCAGTTTGAGAATACGAAGGTAATTTTCATGTTTCTAGTCTTAGGCTTAAAAAAATAGGGTTAGAGGGTGAAAACTCAAAATATCCCCCGAACGGCCCCGTGGGTGGCACTCACACCTCTCACGGGATCAATGTAACTCATAAGAACTGACCACACAGCTGCGGGTCTCCCAATTTGAGAATGCAATGGTAATTTACATATTTCTATACTTAGGCGTACAAACATGGCGTTAGAGGATGAAAACTCGAAATATCCCTCAAATGTCCCCGTGGGTGGCACCAACACCTCCCACGGGACCATTATAACTCGTAGGAACCGAGCTCGCAGTCGCGGGTCTCCCAAATTGAGAATATGATGATAATTTGCACATTTCTACACTTAGGCTTAAAAACATGGCGTTAGAGGGTGAAAACATGAAAAATCCCCCGAACGCCCCCGTAGGTGGCACCAACTTATCCCACGGACCAATGTAACTCGTAGGAACTGACCACACAGTCGCGGGTCTCCCCGTTTGAGAATACGACGCTAATTTGCATATTTCTACACATAGGCTTAAAAACATGGCGTTAGAGGGTGAAAAGTCAAAACAGCCCCCGAACGTCCCCGTGGGTGGGACCAACACCTCCCACGGGACAAATGTAACTCGTAGGACTGACCACGCAGCAGCGGGTCTCCCGGTTCGAGAATACGATGGTAAATTTCATATTTCTAGACTTATGCTTAAAAACATTTCGTTAGGGGGTGAAAGCTCGAAAAAGCCCCCGAATGTCCCCGTGGGTGGCACCAAGACCTCCCACGGGACCACTGTAACTCGTAGGAACTGACCAAGCAGCTGCAAGTATCTCGGTTGGAGAATACGATGGTAATTTGCATATTTCTAGACTTAGGCTTAAAAACATGGCGTTAGAGGGTGAAAACTCTAAACAGCTCCCGAACGGCCCCCTGGGTGGCACTAACACGTCCCACGGGACCAATGTAACTCGTAGGAACTGACCATGCAGCCGCGGGTCACCCGGTTTGAGAATACGACGGTAATTTTTGTATTTCTAGACTTAGGCTTAAAAACATGGCGTTAGAGGGTGAAAACTCAAAACAGCCCTCGAACGTCTCCGTGGGTGGCACCAACACCTCCCACGGGACCAATGTAACTCGTAGGAACTGAACACTCAGCCACGGGTCTTCCAGTTTGAGAATACGATGGTAATTTGCATATTTCTAGACTTAGGCCTAAAAATATGGTGTTAGGGGGGTGAAAACTCGAAACATCCCCCGGACATCCCCGTGGGTGGCACCAACACCTCTCACGGGACCAATATAACTCGTAGGAACTGACCATGCAGTCGCAGATTTCCCGGTTCCAGAATACGATGATAATTTTAATTTTTCTAGACTTAGGCTTAAAAATATGGCGTTAGAGGGTGAAAACTCGAAACAGCCCCAAAACGTCCCCGTGGGTGGCACCAACACCTCCCACGGGACCAATGTAACTCGTAGGAACTGATCACACAGCCGCGGGTCTCTCGGTTTGACAATACGACGGTAATTAAGTTATTTCTAGACCTTGGTTTAAAAACATGGCTTTAGAGGGTGAAAACTCGAAACAACCCCTGAACGGCCCCGTGGGTGGCACCAACACCTCCCACGGGTCCAATGTAACTCGTAGGAACTTACCACGCAGTCGCGGGTCTCCCGGTTTGAGAATACGAAGATAATTTGCATATTTCTAGAATTAGGCTTAAAAACATAGCATTAGAGGGTGAAAACTCGAAACAACCCCCGATCGTTCCCGTGGGTGGCACCAACACCTCCCACGGGACCATTGTAACTCGTAGGAACTGACCATGCAGCCACGAGTCTCCCTGTTTGAGAATACGACGGTAATTTGTGTATTTCTAGACTTAGGCTTAAAAACATGGTGTTAGAGGGTCAAAACTCGAAACAGCCCTCGAACGGCCCCGTTGGTGGCACCAACACCTCCCACGGGATAAATGTAACCCGTTGGAATTGACCACTCTGCCGCGGGTCTCCCGGTTTGATAATACGATGGTAATTTTTATATTTCTAGACTTAGGCTTAAAAACATGGCGTTAGTGGGTGAAAACTCGAAACAATCCCCGAACGGCCCCGTGGGTGGCACTAGCACCTCCCACGGGACCATTCTAACTCGTAGGAACTGACCACGCAGTCGCGGGACTGCTGATTTGAGAATACATTGGTAATTTACATATATCTAGACTTGGGCTTAAAAACATGGCGTTAGAGGGTGAAAACTCAAAACAGCCTCCGAACGACCCCGTGGGTGGCAACAACACCTCCCACGGGACCAATGTAACTCGTAGGAACTGACCACGCTGCCGCGAGTCTTTCGGTTTGAGATTACGATGGTAATTTTCATATTTCTAGACTTAGGCTTAAAAACATAGCGTTAGAGGGTGAAAACTCCAAACAGCCCCCAATGGCCCCGTCGGTGGCACCAAAACCTCCCACGGGACCAATGTAACTCGTAGGAGCTGAACATGCACCCGCGGCTCTCCCGGTTTGAGAATACGACTGTAATTTTCATATTTCTAGATTTAGGCTTAAAAGCATGGCTTTAGAGGGTGAAAACTTGAAACAGCCCCCGAACGGCCCCGTGGGTGGGAACAACACCTCCCACGGGACCAATGTAACTCGTGGAAACTGACCACAGAGCCACGGGTCTCTCAATTTGAGAATATGATGGTAATTTGTATATTTTTATATTGCGGATTAAAAATATGGCGTTAGAGGGAGACAACTCGAAAGAGGAACGTCCCCGTGGGTGGCA
Source organism: Sambucus nigra (assembly GCA_949130495.1). Classification (NCBI taxonomy): domain Eukaryota; kingdom Viridiplantae; phylum Streptophyta; class Magnoliopsida; order Dipsacales; family Adoxaceae; genus Sambucus; species Sambucus nigra. The sequence continues at coordinate 447,741,196 of OX422214.1, forward strand.
CCAACACCTCCCACGGGACCAATGTAACTCATAAGAACTGACCACGCATCCGCGGGTCTCCCGGTTTGAGAATACGACAGTAATTTGTATATTTCTAGACTTAGGCTTAAAAACATGGCGTTAGCGGATGAAAACTCGAAACATCCCCCGAACGTCCACGTGGGTGGCACCGACACGTCCCACGGATCCAATGTAACTCCTAGGAAGTAACCACGCCACCGCGGGTCTCATGGTTTGAGAATACGACGTTAATTTGCATATTTCTAGACTTAAGCTTAAAAATATGGCGTCAGAGGGTGAAAACTCGAAACAGCCCCGACCGTCTAGTGGGTGGCACCAACACCTCCCACGAGACCAATGTAACTCGTACGAACTGACCACACAGCCGCAGGTCTCCCGGTTTGAGAATATGACGGTAATTTGCATATTTCTATACAAAGGGCATAAAAACATGGCGTTAGAGGGTTATAACGCAAAAGATCCCCCGAACGTCCATGTGGGTGGAACCAACACCTCCCACGAAACCAATGTAACTCGTACGAACTGACCATACAGCCACGGGTCTCCCGATTTGAGAATACGACCGTAATTTGTATATTTCTACACTTAGGCTTAAAAACATGGAGTTAGAGGGTGAAAACTCGAAAGAGTCCCTGAACGGCCCCGTGGGTGGCACCAACACCTCCCACTGGACCAATGTAACTCGTAGGAACTGACCACGCACCCGCGGGTCTCCCGGTTTGAGAATACGACCATAATTTTAATATTTTTAGACTTAGGCTTAAAAACATGGCGTTAGAGGGTGAAAACTAGAAAGAGTCCCCGAACGTCCCCGTGGGTGGCACCAACACCTTCCACGGAACAAATGTAACTCGTAGGAACTGACCACGCAGCCGTGGGTCTCTCGGTTTGAGAATACGATGATAATTTGCATATTTCTAGACTTTGTCTTAAAAACATGGCGTTAGAGGGTGGAAACTGGAAACAACCCCCGAACGGCCCCGTGGGTGGCACCAACACCTCCCACGGGACCAATGTAACTCGTAGGAACTGAGCACGTAGCCGAGGGTCTCCCAGTTTGAGAATACAACGACAATTTTTATCTTTTTAGACTTAAGCTTAAAAATATGGCGTTAGAGGGTGAAAACTCGAAACAGCCCCCGAACGTCTAGTGGGTGGCACCAACACCTCCCACGAGACCAATGTAACTCGTACGAACTGACCACACAGCCGTAGGTCTCCCGGTTTGAGAATATGATGGTAATTTGCATATTTCTAGACAAAGGGAGTAAAAACATGGCGTTATAGGGTTAGACCGCAAAAGAGCCCCCGAACGTCCATGTGGGTGGAACCAACACCTCCCACGAAACCAATGTAACTCGTACGAACTAACCTTACAGCCACGGGTCTCCCGATTTGAGAATACGACCGTAATTTGTATATTTCTACACTTAGGCTTAAAAACATGGAGTGAGAGGGTGAAAACTCGAAAGAGTCCCTGAACGGCCCCGTGGGTGGCACCAACACCTCCCACTGGACCAATGTAACACGTAGGAACTGACCATGCACCCGCGGGTCTCCCGGTTTGAGAATACGACCATAATTTTAATATTTCTAGACTTAGGCTTAAAAACATGGCGTTAGAGGGTGAAAACTAGAAAGATTCCCCGAACGTCCCCATGGGTGGCACCAACACCTCCCACGGAACAAATGTAACTCGTAGGAACTGACCACGCAGCCGCGGGTCTCCCGGTTTGAGAATACGATGATAATTTGCATATTTCTAGACTTAGTCCTAAAAACATGGCGTTAGAGGGTGGAAACTGGAAACAACCCCCGAACGGCCCCGTGGGTGGCACCAACACCTCCCACGGGACCAATGTAACTCGTAAGAACTGAGCACGTAGCCGAGGGTCTCCCAGTTTGAGAATACGACGGTAATTTTTATATTTTTTGACTTAAGCTTAAAAATATGGCGTTAGAGGGTGAAAACTCGAAACAACCCCCGAACGTCTAGTGGGTGGCACCAACACCTCCCACGAGACCAATGTAACTTGTACGAACTGACCACACAACCGCAGGTCTCCCGGTTTGAGAATATGATGGTAATTTGCATATTTCTAGACGAAGGGAGTAAAAACATGGCGTTAGAGGGTTAGAACGCAAAAGAGCCCCCGAACGTCCATGTGGGTGGAACCAACACCTCCCACGAAACCAATGTAACTCGTACTAACTGACCATACAGCCACGGGTCTCCCAATTTGAGAATACGACCGTAATTTGTATATTTCTACACTTAGGCTTAAAAACATGGAGTTAGGGGGTGAAAACTCGAAAGAGTCCCTGAACGGCCCCGTGGGCACCAACACCTGCCACTGGACCAATGTAACTCGTAGGAACTGACCACGCACCCGCGGGTCTCCCCGTTTGAGAATACGACAAAAAATTTAATATTTCTAGACTTAGGCTTAAAAACATGGCGTTAGAGGGTGAAAACTAGAAAGAGTCCCCGAATGTCCCCGTGGGTGGCACCAACACCTCCCACGGAACAAATGTAACTCGTAGGAACTGACCACGTAGCCGCTGGTCTCCCCGTTCGAGAATACGACGATAATTTGCATATTTCTAGACTTAGTCTTAAAAACATGGCATTAGAGGGTGGAAACTCGAAACAACCTCCGAACGGCCCCGTGGGAGGCACCAACACCTCCCACGGGACCAATATAACTCGTAGGAACTGACAACGTAGCCGAGGGTCTCCCAGTTTGACAATACGACGGTAATTTTTATATTTTTAGACTTAAGCTTAAAAATATGGCGTTAGAGGGTGAAAACTCGAAACAACCCCCGAACGTCTAGTGGGTGGCACCAACACCAACCACGAGACCAATGTAACTCGTACGAACTGACCACATAGCCGCAGGTCTCTCGGTTTGAGAATATGATGGTAATTTGCATATTTCTAGACAAAGGGAGTAAAACCATGGCGTTAGAGGGTTAGAACGCAAAAGAGCCCCCGAACGTCCATGTGGGTGGAACCAACACCTCCCACGAAACCAATGTAACTCGTACGAACTGACCATACAGCACGGGTCTCCCGATTTCAGAATACGACCGTAATTTGTATATTTCTATACTTAGGCTTAAAAACATGGAGTTAGGGGGTGAAAACTCGAAAGAGTCCCTGAACGGCCCCGTGGGCACCAACACCTCCCACTGGACCAATGTAACTCGTAGGAACTGACCACGCACCCGCGGGTCTCCCCGTTTGAGAATACGACCAAAATTTTAATATTTCTAAACTTAGTCTTAAAAACATGGCGTTAGACGGTAAAAACTAGAAAGAGTCCCCGAACGTCCCCGTGGGTGGCACCAACACCTCCCACAGAACAAATGTAACTCGTAGGAACTGACCACGCAGCCGTGGGTCTCCCGGTTTGAGAATACGACGATAATTTTCATATTTCTAGACTTAAGCTAAAAACATGGCGTTAGAGGGTGAAAACTTGAAACAGCCCCCGAACGGCCCCGTGGGTGGCAACAACACCTCCCACGGGACCAATGTAACTCGTGGAAACTGACCACAGAGCCACGGGTCTCTCAATTTGAGAATATGATGGTAATTTGCATATTTTTATACTGAGGATTAAAAATATGACGTTAGAGGGAGAAAACTCGAAAGTGGAACGTCCCCGTGGGTGGCACCAACACCAACCACGGGACCAATGTAACTCATAAGAACTGACCACGCATCCGCGGGTCTCCCTATTTGAGAATACGATGGTAATTTGTATATTTCTAGACTTAGGCTTAAAAACATGGCATTAGCGGATGAAAACTCGAAACATCCCCCGAACGTCCACGTGGGTGGCACCGATACGTCCCACGGATCCAATGTAACTCCTAGGAACTAACCACGCCGCCGCGGGTCTCCTAGTTTGAGAATACGACGTTAATTTGCATATTTCTAGACTTAAGCTTAAAAATATGGCGTTAGAGGGTGAAAACTCGAAACAGCACCCGAACGTCTAGTGGGTGGCACCAACACCTCCCACGAGACCAATGTAACTCGTACGAACTGACTACACAGCCGCAGGTCTCCCGGTTTGAGAATATGATGGTAATTTGTATATTTCTAGACAAAGGTCATAAAAACATGGCGTTAGAGGGTTAGAACGCAAAAGATCCCCCGAACGTCCATGTGGGTGGAACCAACACCTCCCACGAAACCAATGTAACTCGTACGAACTGACCATACAGCCACGGGTCTCCCGATTTGAGAATACGACCGTAATTTGTATATTTCTACACTTAGGCTTAAAAACATGGAGTTAGAGGGTGAAAACTCGAAAGAGTCCCCGAACAGCCCCGTGGGTGGCACCAACACCTCCCACTGGACCAATGTAACTCGTAGGAACTGACCACGCACCCGCGGGTCTCCCGGTTTGAGAATACGACCATAATTTTAATATTTCTAGACTTAGGCTTAAAAACATGGCGTTAGAGGGTGAAAACTAGAAAGAGTCCACGAACGTCCCCGTGGGTGGCACCAACACCTTCCACGGAACAAATGTAACTCGTAGGAACTGACCACGCAGCCGCGGGTCTCCCGGTTTGAGAATACGATGATAATTTGCATATTTCTAGACTTAGTCTTAAAAACATGGCGTTAGAGGGTGGAAATGGGAAACAACCCCCGAACGGCCCCGTGGGTGGCACCAACACCTCCCACGGGACCAATGTAACCCGTAGGAACTGAGCACGTAGCTGAGGGTCTCCCAGTTTGAGAATACGACGATAATTTTTATATTTTTAGACTTAAGCTTAAAAATATGGCGTTAGAGGGTGAAAACTCGAAACAGCCCCCGAACGTCTAGTGGGTGGCACCAACACCTCCCAGGAGACCAATGTAACTCGTACGAACTGACCACACAGCCACAGGACTCCCGGTTTGAGAATATGATGGTAATTTGCATATGTCTCGACAAAGGGAGTAAAAACATGGCGTTAGAGGGTTTGAACGCAAAAGAGCCCCCGAACGTCCATGTGGGTGGGACCAACACCTCCCACGAAACCAATGTAACTCGTACGAACTGACCATACAGCCACGGGTCTCCCGATTTGAGAATACGATCGTAATTTGTATATTTCTACACTTAGGCTTAAAAACATGGAGTTAGGGGGTGAAAACTCGAAAGAGTCCCTGAACGGCCCCGTGGGTGGCACCAACACCTCCCACTGGACCAATGTAACTCGTAGGAACTGACCACACACCCGCGGGTCTCCCGGTTTGAGAATACGACCATAATTTTAATATTTCTAGACTTAGGCTTAAAAACATGGCGTTAGAGGGTGAAAACTAGAAAGATTCCCCGAACGTCCCCGTGGGTGCACCAACACCTCCCACGGAACAAATGTAACTCGTAGGAACTGACCACGCAACCGCGGGTCTCCCGGTTTTAGAATACGATGATAATTTGCATATTTCTAGACTTAGTTTTAAAAACATGGCGTTAGAGGGTGGAAACTCAAAACAACTCCCGAACGGCCCCGTGGGTGGCACCAACACCTCCCACGGGACCAATGTAACTCGTAGGAACTGAGCACGTAGCCGAGGGTCTCCCAGTTTGAGAATACGACAGTAATTTTTATATTTTTAGACTTAAGCTTAAAAATATGGCGTTAGAGGGTGAAAACTCGAAACAAACCCCAAACGTCTAGTGGGTGGAACCAACACCTCCCACGAGACCAATGTAACTCGTACGAACTGACCACACAGCCGCAGGTCTCCCGGTTTGAGAATATGATGGTAATTTGCATATTTCTAGACAAAGGGAGTAAAAACATGGCGTTAGAGGGTTAGAACGCAAAAGAGCCCCCGAACGTCCATGTGGGTGGAACCAACACCTCCCACGAAACCAATGTAACTCGTACGAACTGACCATACAGCCATGGGTCTCCCGATTTGAGAATACGACCGTAATTTGTATATTTCTACACTTAGGCTTAAAAACATGGAGTTAGGGGGTGAAAACTCGAAAGAGTCCCTGAACGGCCCCGTGGGCACCAACACCTCCCACTGGACCAATGTAACTCGTAGGAACTGACCACGCACCCGCGGGTCTCCCCGTTTGAGAATACGACCAAAATTTTAATATTTCTAGAATTAGGCTTAAAAACATGGCGTTAGAGGGTGAAAACTAGAAAGAGTCCCCGAACGTCCCCGTGGGTGGCACCAACACCTCCCACAGAACAAATGTAACTCGTAGGAACTGACCACACAGCCGCGGGTCTCCCGGTTTGAGAATACGACGATAATTTGCCTATTTATAGACTTAGTCTTAAAAACATGGCGTTAGAGGGTGGAAACTCGAAACAACCCCCGAACGGCTCCGTGGGAGGCACCAACACCTCCCACGGGACCAATGTAACTCGTAAGAACTTAGCATGTAGCCGAGGATCTCCCAGTTTGAGAATACGACGGTAATTTTTATATTTTTTGACTTAAGCTTAAAAATATGGCGTTAGAGGGTGAAAACTCGAAACAACCCCCGAACGTCTAGTGGGTGGCACCAACACCTCCCACGAGACCAATGTAACTCGTACGAACTGACCACACAGCCGCAGGTCTCTCGGTTTGAGAATATGATGGTAATTTGCATATTTCTAGACAAAGGGAGTAAAAACATGGCGTTAGAGGATTAGAACGCAAAAGAGCCCCCGAACGTCCATGTGGGTGGGACCAACACCTCCCACGAAACCAATGTAACTCGTACGAACTGACCATACAGCCACGGGTCTCCCGATTTTAGAATACGACCGTAATTTGTATATTTCTACACTTAGGCTTAAAAACATGGAGTTAGGGGGTGAAAACTCGAAAGAGTCCCTGAACGGCCCCGTGGGTGGCACCAACACCTCCCACTGGACCAATGTAACTCGTAGGAACTGACCACGCACCCGCGGGTCTCCCGGTTTGAGAATACGACCATAATTTTAATATTTCTAGACTTAGGCTTAAAAACATGGCGTTAGAGGGTGAAAACTAGAAAGAGTCCCCGAATGTCCCCGTGGGTGCACCAACACCTCCCACGGAACAAATGTAACTCGTAGGAACTGACCACGCAACCGCGGGTCTCCCGGTTTGAGAATACGATGATAATTTGCATATTTCTAGACTTAGTTTTAAAAACATGGCGTTAGATGGTGGAAACTCAAAACAACTCCCGAACGGCCCCGTGGGTGGCACCAACACCTCCCACGGGACCAATGTAACTCGTAGGAACTGAGCACGTAGCCGAGGGTCTCCCATTTTGAGAATACGACAGTAATTTTTATATTTTTAGACTTAAGCTTAAAAATATGGCGTTAGAGGGTGAAAACTCGAAACAACCCCCGAACGTCTAGTGGGTGGCACCAACACCTCCCACGAGACCAATGTAACTCGTACGAACTGACCACACAGCCGCAGGTCTCCCGGTTTGAGAATATGATGGTAATTTTCATATTTCTAGACAAAGGGAGTAAAAACATGGCGTTAAAGTGTGAAAACTTGAAACAGCCCCGGAATGGCCCCGTGGGTGGCACCAGCACCTCCCACGGGACCAATGTAACTCATAGAAACTAACCACACAGCCGCGGGTATCCCGGTTTGAGAATACGACGATAATTTTCATTTTTCTAGACTTAGGCTTAAAAACACGGCGATAGAGGGTGAACACTCGCAACAACCCACGAACGTCCCCGTAGGTGGCACCAACTTATCCCACGGGACAAATGTAACTCGTAGGAACTGACCACACAATAGTGGGTCTCCCGATTTGAGAATACGACTCTAATTTGCATATTTCTAGACCTAGGCTTAAATCATGGCTTTAGGAGGTGAAAACTCGAAACATCACCCGAACGTCACCGTGGGTGGCACCAACACCTCCCACGGGACCATTGTAACTCGTAAGAACTGACCACGCAAGAGCGAGTCTCTAGATTTGAGAATACAACGGTAATTCGCACATTTCTAAACTTAGGCTTAAAATAGGGGTTTAGAGGGTGAAAACTCGAAACAACCCACGAACAGCCCCGTGGGTGGCACCAACACCTACCACAGGACCAATGTAACTGGTAGGAACTGACCACGCAGTCGTGGGTTTCCCAGTTTGAGAATACGACTGTAATTTGCATATTTCTAAACATAGGCTAAAAAAATGGCGTTAGTGGGTCAAAACTCGAAACAGCCACCCGAATGGTCCCGTGGATAGCACCAACACCTCCCACGGGACCAATGTAAAGCGTAGGAACTGACCACACAGCCGCAGGTCTCCCAGTTTGAGAATATGAAGGTAATTTTCATATTTCTAGACTTAGGATTAAAAACATGGCGTTAGAGGGTGAAAACTCGAAACAGCCCCCGAACGTCCCCATGGGTGGCACCAACACCTCCCACGAGACCAATGTAACTCGTAGGAACTGACCACACAGTCGCGGGTCTCCCGATTTGAGAATATGACGGTAATTTGCATTTTTCTAGACTTAGGCTTTAAAACATGGCGGTAGAGGGTGAAAACTCGCAACAGCCCCCGAACGTCCCCGTAGGTGGCACCAACACCACCCACGAGACCAATGTAACTCGTAGGATATCACCACACAGCCGCGGGTTTCCCGATTTGAGAATATGACGATAATTTGCATTTTTCTAGACTATGGCTTAAAAACATGGCGGTAGAGGGTGAAAACTCGCAACAGCCCCCGAACGTCCCCGTAGGTGGCACCAACTTATCCCACGGGACCAATGTAACTCATAGGAACTGGCCACACAGCCGTGGGTCTCCCAGTTTGAGAATAAGACGATAATTTGCATATTTCTAGACTTAGGCTTAAAAACATGGCGGTAGGGGGTGAAAACTCGAAACATCCCCCAACGTCCCCGTGGGTGGCACCAACACCTCTCACGGGACCAATATAACTCGTAGGAACTGACCATGCCGCCGCGGGTCTCCCAGTTTGAGAATAAGACGATAATTTGAATATTTCTAGACTTAAGCTTAAAAATATGGCGTTAGCGGGTGAAAACTCGAAACAGCCCCCGAACGTCCCCGTGGGTGGCACCAACACCTCCCATGGGACCAATGTAACGCGTAGGAACTGGCGACGTTGTTGCGGCTCTCACGATTTGAGAATACGATGCTAATTTTCATATTTCTATACTTAGGCTTAAAAACATGGCGGTAAGTGATGAAAACTCGAAACAGACCCCGAACGTCCTAGTTTGGCTGCACCAACACCTCCCACGGGACCAATATAACTCGTAGGAACTGACCACGCAGCCGTGGGTCTTCCGATTTGAGAATACGATGGTAATTTGAATAATTCTAGACTTAGGCTTAAAAACAAGGCGTTAGAGGGTGAAAACTCAAAACAGTCCCCGAACGTCCTCGTGGGTGGCACCAACGCCTCCCACGGGACTAATGTAACTCGTAGGAACTCACCACGTAGCCGCGGGTCTCCCAGTTTTAGAATACGATGTTAATTAGACTATTTCAAGACTTAGGCTTAAAAACATGGAGTTAGAGGGTGAACACTCGAAACAACCCCCGAACGTCCTAGTGGGTGGCACCAACACCTCCCACGGGACCAATGTAACTCGTGGGAACTGACCACGCAATCACGGGTCTCTCAATTTGAGAATATGATGGTAAATTTCATATTTCTTGACTTAGGCTTAAAAACATGGCGTTAGAAGGTGAAAACTCGAAATAGCCCCCGAACGGCCCCGTGTGTGTCACCAACACCTCCCACATGACCAATGTAACTTGTAGGACCTGACCACGCATCCGCGGGTGTCCCGGTTTGAGAATACGCTGTAATTTGCGTATTTCTAGACTTAGGCTAAAAAATGGCGTTAGTGGGTCAAAACTCGAAATAGCCCAGGAACGGCCCCGTAGGTAGCACCAACACCTCCCACAGGACCAATGTAACTCGTACGAACTTACCACGCACCCGAGAGTCTCCCGATTTGAGAATACGATGGCAATTTTCATATTTCTAGACTTAGGATAAAAAATAAGCTGTTAGAGAGTGAAAACTCGAAGCAGCCCCCGAACGTCCCCGTGGGTGGCACCATCACCTCCCATGGGACCAATGTAACTCGTAGGAACCGACCACGCAGCCGCGGGTCTCCCGATTTAAGAATATGATGGTAAATTTCACATTTCTAGACTTAAGATTAAAAACATGGTGTTAGAGGGCGAAAACTCGAAATAGCCCTCGAACGGACCCGTGGGTGGCACCAAAACCTCCCCCGGGACCAACGTAACTCGTAGGAACTGACCACATAGCCGCGGGTCTCTCGGTTTGAGAATATGATGATAATTTGCATATTTCTAAACTTTGTCTTAAAAGCATGGCGTTAGAGGGCCAAACGTGAAATAGCCCCCGAACGGCCCCGTGGGTGGCACCAACACCTCCCACGGATCTAATGTAACTCGTAGGAACTAACCACGCAGCCGTGGGTCTCCCTGTTTAAGAATATGAGGGTAATTTGCATATTTGTAGACTTAAGCTTAAAAACATGGCGCTAGAGGGAGAAAACTCGAAACAACTCCCGAACGTCCCCATGGGTAGCACCAACACCTCCCACGGGACCAATGTAACTCGTAGGAACTCACCACGCACCCGAGGGTCTCCCGGTTTGGGAATACGATGGTAATCTTCATATTTCTAGACTTAGACTTAAAAACATGGCGTTAGAGGGTGAAAACTCGAAATAGCCCCCGAACGTCCCCGTGGGTGGCACCAACACCTTCCATGGGACCATTGTAACTCGTAAGAACTGACCACGCAGCCGCGGGTCTCCCGGTTTGAGAACAAGACGGTAATTTTCATATTTCTAGACTTAGGCTTAAAAATATGGCGTTAGACGGTGAAAACTCGACACAGACCCCGAACGTCCTCATGGGTGGTACCAACACCTCTCTCGGGACCAATATAACTCGTAGGAACTGACCACGTAGCCGCGGGTCTCCTTGTTTGAGAATACGACGGTAATTTTCATATTTCTAGACCTAGGCTTAAAAAATGGCGTTAGAGGATCAAAACTCAAAATAGCCCCCGAACGGCCCTGTGGGTGGCACCAACACCTCTCACGGGACAAATGTAACTCGTACGAACTGGCCACGCAACCGCGGGTCTCCCGATTTGAGAATATGATGGTAATTAGCATATTTCTAGACTTAGGTTTAAAAACTTGCCATTATAGGGTAAAAACGCGAAACACCCCCCCCTCCCCAACGTCCCCGTGGGTAGCACCAACACCTCCCACGGGACCAATGTAACTCGTAGGAACTCACCACGCACCCGCGGGTCTCCCGGTTTGAGAATACGATGGTAATTTTCATATTTCTAGACTTAGGCTTCAAAACATGGCGGTAGAGGGTGAAAACTCGAAACAGCCCCCGAACATCTGCGTGGGTGGCACCAACACCTCCCACAGGACAAATGTAACTCGTAAGAACTGACCACGCAGCCGCAGGTCTCTCGGTTTGAGAATACGACGGTAATATGCATATTTCTAGACTTAAGCTTAAAAACATGGCGTTAGAGGGTGAGAACTCAAAACAGCCCCCGAACGGCCCCGTCGGTGGAACCAACACCTCCCTCGGGACCAATGCAACTCCTAGGAACTGACCACGCGGCCCTGGGTCTCTCGGTTTGAGAATACGACGATGATTTGCATATTTCTAGACTTAGGCTTGAAAACTTGGCGTTAAAGGATGAAAACTCAAACTAGCCCCCGAACGGCCCCGTGGGTGGCACCAACACCTCTCACGGGACCAATGTAACTCGTACGAACTGACCACGCAGCCGCGGGTCTCCCGATTGGAGAATATGATGGTAAGTAGCATATTTCTAGACTTAGGCTTAAAGCTTGCCGTCAGGGGGTGAAAACTCAAAACACCCCCCCCCAACGTCCCCGTGGGTGGCACCAACACCTCCCACGGGACCATTGTAACTCGTAGGAATTGAGCACGCATCTGCGGGTCTCCCGATCTAAGAATACGACGGTAATTTGCATATTTCTAGACTTAGGCTTCAAAACATGGCGGTAGAGGGTGAAAACTCGAAACAGCCCCTGAACATCCACGTGGATGGAACCAACACCTCCCACGGGACCAATGTAACTCGTAGGAACTGACCACGCACCCACGGGTCTACTTGTTTGAGAATACGAAGATAATTTTCATATTTCTAGACTTAGGCTTAAAAAATGGCGTTAGAGGGCGAGAACTCAAAACAGCCCCCAAACGGCCCCGTGGGTGGAACCAACATCTCCCACGGGACCAATGTAACTCCTAGGAACTGACCACGTGGCCATGGGTCTCTCGGTTTAATAATATGACGGTGATTTGCATATTTCTAGACTTAGACTTAAAAATATGGCGTTAAGTGATGAAAACTCGAAACAGACCCCGAACGTCCGCGTTGGCTGCACCAACACCTCCCACGGGACCAATATAACTCGTAGGAACTGACCACGCAGCCGTGGGTCTTCCGATTTGAGAATACGATGGTAATTTGCATAATTCTAGACTTAGGCTTAAAAATAAGGCGTTAGAGGATGAAAACTCAAAACAGTCCCCGAACGTCCTCGTGGGTGGCACCAATGCCTCCCACGGGACTAATGTAACTCGTAGGAACTCACCACGCACCCGCGGGTCTCCCGATTTGAGAATACGATGGTAATTTTCATATTTCTAGACTTAGGCTTCAAAACATGGCGGTAGAGGGTGAAAACTCGAAACAGCCCCCGAACATCTGCGTGGGTGGCACCAACACCTCCCACGGGACAAATGTAACTCGTAAGAACTGACCACGTAGCCGCGGGTCTCTCGGTTTGAGAATACGACGGTAATATGCATATTTCTAGACTTAAGCTTAAAAACATGGCGTTAAGTGATGAAAACTCGAAACAGACCCCGAACGTCCGCGTTGGCTGCACCAACACCTCCCATGGGACCAATATAACTCGTAGGAACTGACCACGCAGCCGTGGGTCTTCCGATTTGAGAATACGATGGTAATTTGCATAATTCTAGACTTAGGCTTAAAAATAAGGCGTTAGAGGGTGAAAACTCAAAACAGTCCCCGAACGTCCTCGTGGGTGGCACCAACGCCTCCCACGGGACTAATGTAACTCGTAGGAACTGACCACGTAGTCACGGGTCTCCCAGTTTTAGAATACGATGGTAATTAGATTATTTCAAGACTTAGGCTTAAAAACATGGAGTTAGAGGTTGAAAACTCGAAACAAACCCCGAACGTCCGAGTGGGTGGCACCAACACCTCCCACGGGACCAATGTAACTGATGGGAACTGACCACGCAATCACAGGTCTCCCGATTTGAGAATACGATGGTAAATTTCATATTTCTAGACTTAGGCGTTAGAAGGTGAAAACTCGAAACAACCCCTGAACGGCCCCCTGGGTGTCACCAACACCTCCCATATGACCAATGTAACTTGTAGGACCTGACCACGCAGCCGCGGGTGTCCCAGTTTGAGAATACGACTGTAATTTGCGTATTTCTCGACTTAGGCTAAAAAATGGCGTTAGTGGGTCAAAACTCGAAACAGCCCCCGAACGGCCCCGTAGGTAGCACCAACACCTCCCACCGGACCAATGTAACTCGTACGAACTGACCACGCACCCGAGAGTTTCCCGATTTGAGAATACGATTGCAATTTTCATATTTCTAGACTTAGGATAAAAAATAAGCTGTTAGAGAGTGAAAACTCGAAACAGCCGCCGAACGTCCCCGTGGGTGGCACCATCACCTCCCATGGGACCAATGTAACTCGTAGGAACTGACCACACAGCCGCAGGTCTCCCAATTTAAGAATATGACGGTAATTTTCACATTTCTAGACTTAAGATTAAGGCGTTAGAGGGCGAAAACTCAAAATAGCCCTCGAACGGCCCCGTGGGTGGCACCAAAACCTCCCCCGGGACCAACGTAACCCGTAGGAACTGACCACGTAGTCGCGGGTCTCTCGGTTTGAGAATATGATGATAATTTGCATATTTCTAAACTTAGGCTTAAAAGCATGGCGTTAGAGGGCCAAACTCGAAATAGCCCCCGAACGGCCCCGTGGGTGGCACCAACACCTCCCACGGATCCAATGTAACTCGTAGGAACTAACCCCGCAACCGTGGGTCTCCCTGTTTAAGAATACGAGGGTAATTTGTATATTTTTATACTTAAGCTTAAAAACATGGCGCTAGAGGGAGAAAACTGAACATAGCCCCCGAACGTCCCCATGGGTAGCACCAACACCTCCCACGGGACCAATGTAACTCGTAGGAACTCACCACGCACCCGCGCGTCTCCCGTTTTGAGAATACGATGGTAATCTTCATATTTCTAGACTTAGACTTAAAAACATGGCGTTAGAGGGTGAAAACTCGAAACAGCCCCTAAACGTCCCCATGGGTGGCACCAACACCTTCCATGGGACCATTGTAACTCGTAAGAACCCACCACCAGCCGTGGGTCTCCCAGTTTGAGAATAAGACGGTAATTTTCATATTTCTAGACTTGGGCTTAAAAACTTGCCATTAGAGGGTGAAAAGACGAAACACCCCCTCCCCAACGTCCCCGTGGGTAGCACCAACACCTCCCACGGGACCAATGTAACTTGTAGGAACTCACCACGCACCCGCGGGTCTCCCGGTTTGAGAATACGATGGTAATTTTAATATTTCTAGACTGAGGCTTCAAAACATGGAGGTAGAGGGTGAAAACTCGAAACAACTCCAGAACATCTGGGTGGGTGGCACCAACACCTCCCATGGGACCAATGTAACTCGTTGGAACTGACCACGCAGCCGCGGGTCACCCCGTTTGAGAATAAGACGGTAATTTGAATATTTCTAGACTTAGGCTTAAAAATATGGCGTTAGATGGTGAAAACTCGACACAGACCCCGAACGTCCTCTTGGGTGGTACCAACACCTCTCTCGGTACCAATATAACTCGTAGGAACTGAACACCTAGCCGCGGGTCTCCTTGTTTGAGAATACGATGGTAATTTTCATATTTCTAGACTTAGGCTTAAAAAATGGCGTTAGAGGGCGAGAACTCAAAACATCCCCCGAACGGCCCCGTCGGTGGAACCAACACCTCCCACGGGATGAAAGCAACTCCTAGGAACTGACCACGCGGCCCTGGGTCTCTCGGTTTGAGAATACGATGGTGATTTGCATATTTCTAGACTTAGGCTTGAAAACTTAGCGTTAGAGGATGAAAACTCAAACTAGCCCCCGAACGGCCCCGTGGGTGGCACCAACACCTCTCACGGGACCAATCTAACTCGTACGAACTGACCACGCAGCCGCGGGTCTCCCGATTTGAGAATATGATGGTAATTAGCATATTTCTAAACTTAGGCTTAAAACTTGCCATCAGCGGGTGAAAACTCGAACCCCCCCCCCCCCCCAATGTCCCCGTGGGTGGCACCAACACCTCCCACGGGACCATTGTAAGTCGTAGGAATTGAGCACACATCTGTGGGTCTCCCGGTCTAAAAATACGATGGTAATTTGCATATTTCTAGACTTAGGCTTCAAAACATGGCGGTATAGGGTGATAACTCGAAACAGCCCCCGAACATCCGTGTGGGTGGAACAAACACCTCCCACGGGACCTATGTAACTCGTAGGAACTGACCACGCACCCACGGGTCTACCTGTTTGAGAATACGATGGTAATTTTCATATTTCGAGACTTAGGATTAAAAAATGGCGTTAGAGGGCGAGAACTCAAAACAACCCCCGAACGGCCCCGTCGGTGGAACCAACACCTCCCACGGGACGAATGCAACTCCTAGGAACTGACCACACGGCCCTGGGTCTCTCGGTTTGAGAATACGATGGTGATTTGCATATTTCTAGACTTAGGCTTGAAAACTTAGCGTTAGAGGATGAAAACTCAAACTAGCCCCCGAACGGCCCCGTGGGTGGCACCAACACCTCTCACGGGACCAATCTAACTCGTACGAACTGACCACGCAGCCGCGGGTCTCCCGATTTGAGAATATCATGGTAATTAGCATATTTCTAAACTTAGGCTTAAAACTTGCCGTCAGCGGGTGAAAACTCAACCCCCCCCCCCCCAATGTCCCCGTGGGTGGCACCAACACCTCCCACGGGACCATTGTAAGTCGTAGGAATTGAGCACGCATCTGTGGGTCTCCCGGTCTAAAAATACGACGGTAATTTTCATATTTCTAGACTTAGGCTTCAAAACATGGCGGTATAGGGTGATAACTCGAAACAGCCCCCGAACATCTGCGTGGGTGGAACCAACACCTCCCACGGGACCTACGTAACTCGTAGGAACTGACCACGCACCCACGGGTCTACCTGTTTGAGAATACGATGGTAATTTTCATATTTCGAGACTTAGGATTAAAAAATGGCGTTAGAGGGCGAGAACTCAAAACAGCCCCCGAACGGCCCCGTGGGTGGAACCAACATCTCCCACGGGACCAATGTAACTCCTAGGAACTGACCACGTGGCCATGGGTCTCTCGGTTTCATAATATGACGGTGATTTGCATATTTCTAGACTTAGACTTAAAAACATGGCGCTAAGTGATGAAAACTCGAAACAGACCCCGAACGTCCGCGTTGGCTGCACCAACACCTCCCACGGGACCAATATAACTCGTAGGAACTGACCACGCAGCCGTGGGTCTTCCGATTTGAGAATACGATGGTAATTTGCATAATTCTAGACTTAGGCTTAAAAATAAGGCGTTAGAGGGTGAAAACTCAAAACAGTCCCCGAACGTCCTCGTGGGTGGCACCAACGCCTCCCACGGGACTAATGTAACTCGTAGGAACTGACCACGTAGTCGCGGGTCTCCCAGTTTTAGAATATGATGGTAATTAGATTATTTCAAGACTTAGGCTTAAAAACATGGAGTTAGAGGTTGAAAACTCGAAACAACCCCCGAATGTCCGAGTGGGTGGCACCAACACCTCCCACGGGACCAATGTAACTGATGGGAACTGACCACGCAATCACAGGTCTCCCGATTTGAGAATACGATGGTAAATTTCATATTTCTAGACTTAGGCGTTAGAAGGTGAAAACTCGAAACAACCCCTGAACGGCCCCGTGGGTGTCACCAACACCTCCCATATGACCAATGTAACTTGTAGGACCTGACCACGCAGCCGCGGGTGTCCCGGTTTGAGAATACGACTGTAATTTGCGTATTTCTAGACTTAGGCTAAAAAATGGCGTTAGTGGGTCAAAACTCGAAACAGCCCCCGAACGGCCCCGTAGGTAGCACCAACACCTCCCACGGGACCAATGTAACTCGTACGAACTGACCACGCACCCGAGAGTCTCCCGATTTGAGAATACGATGGCAATTTTCATATTTCTAGACTTAGGATAAAAAATAAGGTGTTAGAGAGTGAAAACTCGAAACAGCCGCCGAACGTCCCCGTGGGTGGCACCATCACCTCCCATGGGACCAATGTAACTCGTAGAAACTGACCACACAGCCGCGGGTCTCCCGATTTGAGAATATGATGGTAAGTAGCATATTTCTAGACTTAGGCTTAAAGCTTGCCGTCAGGGGGTGAAAACTCAAAACACCCCCCCCAACGTCCCCGTGGGTTGCACCAACACCTCCCACGGGACCATTGTAACTCGTAGGAATTGAGCACGCATCTGCGGGTCTCCCGATCTAAGAATACGACGGTAATTTGCATATTTCTAGACTTAGGCTTCAAAACATGGCGGTAGAGGGTGAAAACTCGAAACAGCCCCCGAACATCCACGTGGGTGGAACCAACACCTCCCACGGGACCAATGTGACTCGTAGGAACTGACCACGCACCCACGGGTCTACCTGTTTGAGAATACGACGATAATTTTCATATTTCTAGACTTAGGCTTAAAAAATGGCATTAGAGGGCGAGAACTCAAAACAACCCCCAAACGGCCCCGTGGGTGGAACCAACATCTCCCACGGGACCAATGTAACTCCTAGGAACTGACCACGTGGCCATGGGTCTCTCGGTTTGATAATATGATGGTGATTTGCATATTTCTAGACTTAGACTTAAAAATATGGCGTTAAGTGATGAAAACGCGAAACAGACCCCGAACGTCCGCGTTGGCTGCACCAGCACCTCCCACGGGACCAATATAACTCGTAGGAACTGACCACGCAGCCGTGGGTCTTCCGATTTGAGAATACGATGGTAATTTGCATAATTCTAGACTTAGGCTTAAAAATAAGGCGTTAGAGGGTGAAAACTCAAAACAGTCCCCGAACGTCCTCGTGGGTGGCACCAACGCCTCCCACGGGACTAATGTAACTCGTAGGAACTCACCACGCACCCGTGGGTCTCCCGGTTTGAGAATACGATGGTAATTTTCATATTTCTAGACTTAGGCTTCAAAACATGGCGGTAGAGGGTGAAAACTCGAAACAGCCCCCGAACATCTGCGTGGGTGGCACCAACACCTCCCACATGACAAATGTAACTCGTAAGAACTGACCACGCAGCCGCGGGTCTCTCGGTTTGAGAATACGACGGTAATATGCATATTTCTAGACTTAAGCTTAAAAACATGGCGTTAGAGGGTGAGAACTCAAAACAGCCCCCTAACGGCCCCGTCGGTGGAACCAACACCTCCCTCGGGACCAATGCAACTCCTAGGAACTGACCACGCGGCCCTGGGTCTCTCGGTTTGAGAATACGACGATGATTTGCATATTTCTAGACTTAGGCTTGAAAACTTGGCGTTAGAGGATGAAAACTCAAACTAGCCCCCGAACGTCCCCGTGGGTGGCACCAACACCTCTCACGGGACCAATGTAACTCGTACGAACTGACCACGCAGCCGCGGGTCTCCCGATTTGAGAATATGATGGTAAGTAGCATATTTCTAGACTTAGGCTTAAAGCTTGCCGTCAGGGGGTGAAAACTCAAAACACCCCCCCAACGTCCCCGTGGGTGGCACCAACACCTCCCACGGGACCATTGTAACTCGTAGGAATTGAGCACGCATCTGCGGGTCTCCCGATCTAAGAATACGACGGTAATTTGCATATTTCTAGACTTAGGCTTGAAAACATGGCGGTAGAGGGTGAAAACTCGAAACAGCCCCCGAACATCCACGTGGGTGGAACCAACACCTCCCACGGGACCAATGTAACTCGTAGGAACTGACCACGCACCCACGGGTCTACCTATTTGAGAATACGACGATAATTTTCATATTTCTAGACTTAGGCTTAAAAAATGGCGTTAGAGGGCGAGAACTCAAAACAGCCCCCAAACGGCCCCGTGGGTGGAACCAACATCTCCCACGGGACCAATGTAAATCCTAGGAACTGACCACGTGGCCGTGGATCTCTCGGTTTGATAATATGACGGTGATTTGCATATTTCTAGACTTAGACTTAAAAACATGGCGTTAAGTGATGAAAACTCGAAACCGACCTCGAACGTCCGCGTTGGCTACACCAACACCTCCCACGGGACCAATATAACTCGTAGGAACTGACCACGCAGCCGTGGGTCTTCCGATTTGAGAATACGATGGTAATTTGCATAATTCTAGACTTAGGCTTAAAAATAAGGCGTTAGAGGGTGAAAACTCAAAACAGTCCCCGAACGTCCTCGTGGGTGGCACCAACGCCTCCCACGGGACTAATGTAACTCGTAGGAACTGACCACGTAGTCGCGGGTCTCCCAGTTTTAGAATACGATGGTAATTAGATTATTTCAAGACTTAGGCTTAAAAACATGGAGTTAGAGGTTGAAAACTCGAAACAACCCCCGAACGTCCGAGTGGGTGGCACCAACACCTCCCACGGGACCAATGTAACTGATGGGAACTGACCACGCAATCACAGGTCTCCCGATTTGAGAATACGATTGTAAATTTCATATTTCTAGACTTAGGAGTTAGAAGGTGAAAACTCTAAACAGCCCCTGAACGACCCCATGGGTGTCACCATCACCACCCATATGACCAATGTAACTTGTAGGACCTGACCACGCAGCCGCGGGTGTCCCGGATTGAGAATACGACTGTAATTTGCGTATTTCTAGACTTAGGCTAAAAAATGGCGTTAGTGGGTCAAAACTCGAAACAGCCCCCGAACGGCCCCGTAGGTAGCACCAACACCTCCCACGGAACCAATGTAACTCGTACGAACTGACCACGCACCCGAGAGTCTCCCGATTTGAGAATACGATGGCAATTTTCATATTTCTAGACTTAGGATAAAAAATAAGCTGTTAGAGAGTGAAAACTAGAAACAGCCGCCGAACGTCCCCGTGGGTGGCACCATCACCTCCCATGGGACCAATGTAACTCGTAGGAACTGACCACACAGCCGCAGGTCTCCCAATTTAAGAATATGACGGTAATTTTCACATTTCTAGACTTAAGATTAAAAACATGGCGTTAGAGGGAGAAAACTCAAAATAGCCCTCGAACGGCCCCGTGGGTGGCACCAAAACCTCCCCCGGGACCAACGTAACTCGTAGGAACTGACCACGTAGTCGCGGGTCTCTCGGTTTGAGAATATGATGATAATTTGCATATTTCTAAACTTAGGCTTAAAAGCATGGTGTTAGAGGGCCAAACTCGAAATAGCCCCCGAACGGCCCCGTGGGTGGCACCAACACCTCCCACGGATCCAATGTAACTCGTAGGAACTAACCCCGCAACCGTGGGTCTCCCTGTTTAAGAATACGAGGGTAATTTGCATATTTTTAGACTTAAGCTTAAAAACATGGCGCTAGAGGGAGAAAACTGAAGATAGCCCCCGAACGTCCCCATGGGTAGCATCAACACCTCCCACGGGACCAATGTAACTCGTAGGAACTCACCACGCACCCGCGCGTCTCCCGTTTTGAGAATACGATGGTAATCTTCATATTTCTAGACTTAGACTTAAAAACATGGCGTTAGAGGGTGAAAACTCGAAACAGCCCCTGAACGTCCCCGTGGGTGGCACCAACACCTTCCATGGGACCATTGTAACTCGTAAGAACCCACCACCAGCCGTGGGTCTCCCGGTTTGAGAATAAGACGGTAATTTTCATATTTCTAGACTTGGGCTTAAAAACTTGCCATTAGAGGGTGAAAAGACGAAACACCCCTCCCCCCAACGTCCCCGTGGGTAGCACCAACACCTCCCACGGGACCAATGTAACTCGTAGGAACTCACCACACACCCGCGGGTCTCACGGTTTGAGAATACGATGGTAATTTTAATATTTCTAGACTTAGGCTTCAAAACATGGAGGTAGAGGGTGAAAACTCGAAACAACTCCAGAACATTTGCGTGGGTGGCACCAACACCTCCCATGGGACCAATGTAACTCGTTGGAACTGACCACGCAGCCGCGGGTCACCCTGTTTGAGAATAAGATGGTAATTTGAATATTTCTAGACTTAGGCTTAAAAATATGGCGTTAGAGGGTGAAAACTCGACACAGACCCCGAACGTCCTCTTGGGTGGTACCAACACCTCTCTCGGTACCAATATAACTCGTAGGAACTGACCACCTAGCCGCGGGTCTCCTTGTTTGAGAATACGATGGTAATTTTCATATTTCTAGACTTAGGCTTAAAAAATGGCGTTAGAGGGCAAGAACTCAAAACATCCCCCGAACGGCCCCGTCGGTGGAACCAACACCTCCCACGGGATGAATGCAACTTCTAGGAACTGACCACGCGGCCCTGGGTCTCTCGGTTTGAGAATACGATGGTGATTTGCATATTTCTAGACTTAGGCTTGAAAACTTAGCGTTAGAGGATGAAAACTCAAACTAGCCCCCGAACGGCCCCGTGGGTGGCACCAACACCTCTCACGGGACCAATCTAACTCGTACGAACTGACCACGCAGCCGCGGGTCTCCCGATTTGAGAATATGATGGTAATTAGCATATTTCTAAACTTAGGCTTAAAACTTGCCGTCAGCGGGTGAAAACTCGAACCCCCCCCCCCCCCCCCAATGTCCCCGTGGGTGGCACCAACACCTCCCACGGGACCATTGTAAGTCGTAGGAATTGAGCACACATCTGCGGGTCTCCCGGTCTAAAAATACGACGGTAATTTGCATATTTCTAGACTTAGGCTTCAAAACATGGCGGTATAGGGTGATAACTCGAAACAGCCCCCGAACATCCGTGTGGGTGGAACCAACACCTCCCACGGGACCTATGTAACTCGTAGGAACTGACCACGCACCCACGGGTCTACCTGTTTGAGAATACGATGGTAATTTTCATATTTCGAGACTTAGGATTAAAAAATGGCGTTAGAGGGCGAGAACTCAAAACAACCCCCGAACGGCCCCGTCGGTGGAACCAACACCTCCCACGGGACGAATGCAACTCCTAGGAACTGACCAGGCGGCCCTAGGTCTCTCGTTTTGAGAATACGATGGTCATTTGCATATTTCTAGACTTAGGCTTGAAAAGTTAGCGTTAGAGGATGAAAACTCAAACTAGCCCCCGAACGGCCCCGTGGGTGGCACCAACACCTCTCACGGGACCAATCTAACTCGTACGAACTGACCACGCAGCCGCGGGTCTCCCGATTTGAGAATATGATGGTAATTAGCATATTTCTAAACTTAGGCTTAAAACTTGCCGTCAGCGGGTGAAAACTCGAAACCCCCCCCCCCAATGTCCCCGTGGGTGGCACCAACACCTCCCACGGGACCATTGTAAGTCCTAGGAATTGAGCATGCATCTGTGGGTCTCCCGGTCTAAAAATACGACGGTAATTTGCATATTTCTAGACTTAGGATTCAAAACATGGCGGTATAGGGTGATAACTCGAAACAGCCCCCGAACATCTGCGTGGGTGGAACCAACACCTCCCACGGGACCTACGTAACTCGTAGGAACTGACCACGCACCCACGGGTCTACCTGTTTGAGAATACGATTGTAATTTTCATATTTCGAGACTTAGGATTAAAAAATGGCGTTAGAGGGCGAGAACTCAAAACAGCCCCCGAACGGCCCCGTGGGTGGAACCAACATCTCCCACGGGACCAATGTAACTCCTAGGAACTGACCACGTGGCCATGGGTCTCTCGGTTTGATAATATGACGGTGATTTGCATATTTCTAGACTTAGACTTAAAAACATGGCGTTAAGTGATGAAAACTCGAAACAGACCCCGAACGTCCGCGTTGGCTGCACCAACACCTCCCACGGGACCAATATAACTCGTAGGAACTGACCACGCAGGCGTGGGTCTTCCGATTTGAGAATACGATGGTAATTTGCATAATTCTAGACTTAGGCTTAAAAATAAGGCGTTAGAGGGTGAAAACTCAAAACAGTCCCCGAACGTCCTCGTGGGTGGCACCAACGCCTCCCACAGGACTAATGTAACTCGTAGGAACTGACCACGTAGTCGCGGGTCTCCCAGTTTTAGAATACGATGGTAATTAGATTATTTCAAGACTTAGGCTTAAAAACATGGAGTTAGAGGTTGAAAACTCGAAACAACCCCCGAACGTCCGAGTGGGTGGCACCAACACCTCCCACGGGACCAATGTAACTGATGGGAACTGACCACGCAATCACAGGTCTCCCGATTTGAGAATACGATGGTAAATTTCATATTTCTAGACTTAGGCGTTAGAAGGTGAAAACTCGAAACAGACCCTGAACGGCCCCGTGGGTGTCACCAACACCTCCCATATGACCAATGTAACTTGTAGGACCTGACCACGCAGCCGCGGGTGTCCCGGTTTGAGAATACGACTGTAATTTGCGTATTTCTAGACTTAGGCTAAAAAATGGCGTTAGTGGGTCAAAACTCGAAACAGCCCCCGAAGGGCCCCGTAGGTAGCACCAACACCTCCCACGGGACCAATGTAACTCGTACGAACTGACCACGCACCCGAGAGTCTCACGATTTGAGAATACGATGGCAATTTTCATATTTCTAGACTTAGGATAAAAAATAAGGTGTTAGAGAGTGAAAACTCGAAACAGCCGCCGAACGTCCCCGTGGGTGGCACCATCATCTCCCATGGGACCAATGTAACTCGTAGAAACTGACCACACAGCCGTGGGTCTCCCGATTTAAGAATATTATGGTAATTTTCACATTTCTAGACTTAAGATTAAAAACATGGCGTTAGAGGGCGAAAACTCAAAATAGCCCTCGAACGGCCCCGTGGGTGGCACCAAAACCTCCCCCGGGACCAACGTAACTCGTAGGAACTGACCACGTAGTCGCGGGTCTCTCGGTTTGAGAATATGATGATAATTTGCATATTTCTAAACTTAGGCTTAAAATCATGGCGTTAGAGGGCCAAATTCGAAATAGCCCCCGAACGGCCCCGTGGGTGGCACCAATACCTCCCACGGATCCAATGTAACTCGTAGGAACTAACCCCGCAACCGTGGGTCTCCCTGTTTAAGAATACGAGGGTAATTTGCATATTTTTAGACTTAAGCTTAAAAACATGGCGCTAGAGGGAGAAAACTGAAGACAGCCCCCGAACGTCCCCATGGGTAGCACCAACACCTCCCACGGGACCAATGTAACTCGTAGGAACTCACCACGCACCCGTGCATCTCACGTTTTGAGAATACGATGGTAATCTTCATATTTCTAGACTTAGACTTAAAAACATGGCATTAGAGGGTGAAAACTCGAAACAGCCCCCGAACGTCCCCGTGGGTGGCACCAACACCTTCCATGGGACCATTGTAACTCGTAAGAACTGACCACCAGCCGTGGGTCTCCCGGTTTGAGAATAAGACGGTAATTTTCATATTTATAGACTTGGGCTTAAAAACTTGCCATTAGAGGGTGAAAACACGAAACACCCCCCCAACGTCCCCGTGGGTAGCACCAACACCTCCCACGGGACCAATCTAACTCGTAGGAACTCACCACGCACCCGCGGGTCTCCCGGTTTGAGAATACGATGGTAATTTTAATATTTCTAGACTTAGGCTTCAAAACATGGAGGTAGAGGGTGAAAACTCGAAACAACCCCAGAACATCTGCGTGGGTGGCACCAACACCTCCCATGGGACCAATGTAACTCGTAGGAACTGACCACGCAGCCGCGGGTCGCCCTGTTTGAGAATAAGACGGTAATTTGAATATTTCTAGACTTAGGCTTAAAAATATGGCGTTAGAGGGTGAAAACTCGACACAGACCCCGAACGTCCTCTTGGGTGGTACCAACACCTCTCTCGGGACCAATATAACTCGTAGGAACTGACCACGTAGCCGCGGGTCTCCTTGTTTGAGAATACGACGGTAATTTTCATATTTTCAGACTTAGGCTTAAAAAATGGCGTTAGAGGGCGAGAACTCAAAACAGCCCCCGAACGGCCCCGTCGGTGGAACCAACACCTCCCACGGGACGAATGCAACTCCAAGGAACTGACCACGCGGCCCTGGGTCTCTCGGTTTGAGAATACGATGGTGATTTGCATATTTCTAGACTTAGGCTTGAAAACTTAGCATTAGAGGATGAAAACTCAAACTAGCCCCCGAACGGCCCCGTGGGTGGCACCAACACCTCTCACGGAACCAATCTAACTCGTACGAACTGACCACGCAGCCGCGGGTCTCCCGATTTGAGAATATGATGGTAATTAGCATATTTCTAAACTTAGGCTTAAAACTTGCCGTCAGCGGGTGAAAACTCGAAACCCCCCCCCCCCCCCCCCCAATGTCCCCGTGGGTGGCACCAACACCTCCCACGGGACCATTGTAAGTCGTAGGAATTGAGCAAGCATCTGCGGGTCTCCAGGTCTAAAAATACGACGGTAATTTGCATATTTCTAGACTTAGGCTTCAAAACATGGCGGTATAGGGTGATAACTCGAAACAGCCCCCGAACATCCGCGTGGGTGGAACCAACACCTCCCACGGGACCTATGTAACTCGTAGGAACTGACCACGCACCCACGGGTCTACCTGTTTGAGAATATGATGGTAATTTTCATATTTCGAGACTTAGGATTAAAAAATGGCGTTAGAGGGCGTGAACTCAAAACAGCCCCCGAACGGCCCCGTGGGTGGAACCAACATCTCCCACGGGACCAATGTAACTCCTAAGAACTGACCACGTGGCCATGGGTCTCTCGGTTTGATAATATGATGTTGATTTGTATATTTCTAGGCTTAGGCTTGAAAACATGGCGTTAGAGGATGAGAACTCAAAATAGCCCCCGAACGGCCCCGTGGGTGGCACCAACACCTCTCACGGGACCAATGTAACTCGTAGGAACTGACCACGCAGCCGCGGGTCTCCCGATTTGGGAATATGATGGTAATTAGCATATTTCTAGACTTAGGCTTAAAAACTTGTCGTTAGAGGGTGAAAACTCGAAACATCCCCCCAACATCCCCGTAGGTGGCACCAACACCTTCCACAGGACCATTGTAACTCGTAGGAATAGAGCACGCAGCCGCGGGTCTCCCGATTTGAGAATACGACGGTAATTTGCATTTTGTCTAGACTTAGGCTTGAAACCATGGCGGTAGAGGGTGAAAACTCGAAACATCCCCCGAACGTCCACGTAGGTGGCAGCAACGTATCCCACGGGATCAATATAACTCATAGGAACTTACCACACAGCAGTGGGTCTCCTAGTTTGAGAATACGACGCTAATTTTCATATTTCTATACTTAGGCTTAAAAACATGGCATTAAGGGGTTAAAATACGAAACATCCCCCGAACGTCCCCGTGGGTGGCACCAACACCTCTCACGGGACCAATATAACTCGTAGGAACTGACCACGCAGCTGCAGGACTCCCAGTTTAAGAATAGGATGGTAAATTGAATAATTCTAGACTTAGGCTTAAAAATTTGGCGTTAGAGGGTGAAAACTTGAAACAACCCCCCGAACATACCTGTGGGTGGTACCAACACCTCCCACGGGACTAATGTAACTCGTGGGAACTAACCACGCAATCACGGGTCTCCCGATTTGAGAATACGACACTAATTTTCATATTTCTAGACTTACGTTTAAAAACATAGCGTTAGAAGGTGAAAACTCGAAATAGCCCCCGAACGGCCCCGTGGGTGGTACCAACACCTCTCACAGGACCAATGTAACTTGTAGGAACTGACCACATAGCCGCGGGTCTCCCGGTTTGAGAATACGACTGTAATTGGCATATTTCTAGACTTAGGCTAAAAAAATGGTGTTAGTGGGTCAAAACTCGAAACAGCCCCCGAACGGCCCTGTGGGTAGCACCAACACCTCCCACGAGACCAATGTAACTCGTACGAACTGACCACATAGCCGAGAGTCTCCTGGTTTGAGAATATGACAACAATTTTCATATTTCTAGACTTAGTATTAAAAACAAGGCGTTAGAGAGTGAAACCTCGAAACAGCCCCCGAACGTCCCCGTGGGTGGCACCAACACCTCCCAGGGGACCAATGTAACTCGTAGGAACTGACCACGCAACCGCGGGTCTCCCTGTTTGAGAATATAAAGGTAATTTTCAGATTTCTAGACTTAGGCTTAAAAACATGGTGTTATAGGGTGAAAACTCGAAACAACCCTCGAACAGCTCCGTGGGTGGCACCAAAACCTCCCACGGGACCAACGTAACTCGTAGGAACTGACCATGTAGCCGCGGGTCTCCCAGTTTGAGAATACGATGATAATTTGCATATTTCTAGACTTAGGCTTAAAAACATGGTGTTAGAGGGTGAAAACTCGAAATAGCCCCCGAAAAGCCCCGTGGGTGGCACCAACACCTCCCACGGATCCAATGTAACTCGTAGGAACTGACGACGCAGCCGCGGGTCTCCAGATTTGAGAATACGATGATAATTTTCATATTTCTAGATTTAAGTTTAAAAATATGGCACTAGAGGGTGAAAACTCGAAACAGCCCCCGAATGTCCCCGTGGGTGGCACCAACACCTCCCACGAGACCAATGTAACTCGTAGGAACTCACCACGCAGCCACGGGTCTCCTGGTTTGAAAATATGATGGTAATTTGCATATTTCTAGACATAGGCTTAAAAACATGGCGTTAGAGGGTGAGGATGCAAAAGAGCCCCCGAACGTCCCTCTGGGTGGCACCAACACCTCCCACGAAACTAATATAACTCGTATGAACTGACCACAAAACCACGGGTCTCCCTATTTGAGAATGTGACGATAATTGGTATATTTCTATACTTAGGCTTAAAAACATGGTGTTCGAGGGTGAAAACTCTAAAGAGTCCCTGAACGGCCCCGTGGGTGGCACCAACACCTCCCACGATACCAATGTAACTCGTAAGACTGGAACACGCAGCCGCGGGTCTCCCGATTTGATGATACGACGGTAATTTGCATATTACTAGACTTAGGCTTAAAACATGGTGTTAGAGTGTGAAAACTCGAAACATCCCCCGAACGGACCCTTGGGTGGCGCCAACACTTCCCACGGGACCAATGTAACTCGTAGGAACTGACCACCCAACCGCGGGTCTCCCAGTTTGAGAATACAATGGTAATTTGCATATTTTTAGACTTAGGCTTACAAACATGGCATTAGGGGGTGAGAACTCGAAACAGCCCCCGAACGTCTCTGTGGGTGGCACCAACACATCCCACGGGACCAATATAACTCGTAAGAACTGACCACGCAGCCCCGACTCTCCCGATTATAGAATACGATGATAATTTGCATATTTCTGGACTTAGACTTAAAAAAATAGCATTAGAGGGTGAAAACTCAAAACAGCCCCCGAACGTCCCCGTGGGTGGCACCAACACCTCCCACGGGAACAATGTAACTCGTAGGAACTAACCACACATCCTTGGGTCTCCCAGTGTAAGAATACGAGGGTAATTTGCATATTTCTAGACTTAAGCTTAAAAACATGGCGTTAGAGGTAGAAAACTCGAAACAGCCCCCGAACGTCCCCATCGGTAGCACCAACACCTCCCACGGGTACAAAGTAACTCGTAGGAACTCAGCACGCACCCGCGGGTCTCCCGGTTAGAGAATACGATGGTAATTTTCATATTTTTGGACTTAGACTTAAAAATATGGCGTTAGAGAGTGAAAACTCAAAACAGCCCCCGAACGTCCCCGGGGGTGGCACCAACACCTCTCGTGGGACCATTGTAACTCGTAAGAACTGACCACGCAGCCGCGGGTCTACCGGTTTGAGAATAAGACGGTAATTTGCATATTTATATACTTGGGATTAAAAATATGGCGTTAGAGGGTGAAAACTCGACACAGCCCCCGAACGTCCCCGTGGGTGGTACCAACACCTCCCACGGGACCAATGTAACTCGTAAGAACTGACCACGCAGCCACGGCTCTCCCGGTTTGAGTATATGACTGTAATTTGCATATTTCTAGGCTTAGGCTTACAAACATGGCGTTAGAGGGTGAAAACTCGAAATAGCCCCCGAACATCCGCGTGGGTGGCACCAACACCTCCCACGGGACCAATGTAACTCCTAGGAACTGACCACGTGGCCATGGGTCTCTCGGTTTGAGAATACGATGGTGATTTCCATATTTCTAGACTTAGGCTTGAAAACATGGCATTAGAGGATGAAAACTCAAAATTGCCCCCTAACGGCCCTGTAGGTGGCACCAACACCTCTCACGGGACTAATGTAACTCGTAGGAACTGACCACGCAGTCGCGGGTCTCCCGATTTGAGAATATGATGGTAATTAGCATATTTTTAGACTTAGGCTTAAAAACTTGGCGTTAGAGGGTGAAAACTCGAAACACCCCCCCAACGTCCCCGTGGGTGGCACCAACACCTCGCACAGGACCATTGTAACTCGTAGGAATTGAGCACGCAGTCGCGGGTCTCCCCGTTTGAGAATACGATGGTAATTTGCATTTTTCTAGACTTAGGCTTGAAAACATGGCGGTAGAGGGTGAAAACTTGAAATAGCCCCCGAACATCCCCGTAGGTGGCACCAACGTATCCCACGGGTCCAATGTAACTCGTAGGAACGGACCACACAGCAGTGGGTCTCCCAGTCTGAGAATATGATGCTAATCTTCATATTTCTAGACTTAGGTTTAAAAACATGGCATTAGGAGGTGAAAACTCGAAACATCCCCCGAACGGCCACGTGGGTGGCACCAACACCTCCCACAGGACCAATGTAACTTGTAGGAACTGACCACGCAGCCGCGGGTCTCCCGGTTTGAGAATACGACTATAATTTTCATATTTCTTGACTTAGGCTAAAAAAATGGCGTTAGTGGGTCAAAACTCGAAATAGCCCCCGAATTGCCCCGTGGGTAGCACCAACACCTCCCACGGGACCAACATAACTCGTACGAACTGACCACGTAGCCGAGAGTCTCCCAGTTTGAGAATACGATGATAATTTTCATATTTCTAGACTTAGGATTAAAAACATGGCTTTAGAGAGTGAAAGCTCGAAACCGGGAACGTCCCTTTGGGTGGCACCAACACCTCCCACGGATCCAATGTAACTCGTAGGAACTGATCACGCAGCTGTGGGTCTCCAGATTTGAGAATACGACGGTAATTTGCATATTTCTAGACTTAAGCTTAAAACATGGCATTAGAGGGTGAAAACTCGAAACATCCCCGAATGTATCCGTGTGTGGCACCAACACCTCCCACGAGACCAATGTAACTTGTAGGAACTCACCACACAGCCGCGGGTCTCCCGGTTTGAAAATATGACAGTAATTTGCATATTTCTAGACATAGGCTTAAAAACATGGCATCAGAGGGTGATAACGCGCAAGGGCCCCCGAACGTCCCCGTGGGTGGCACCAACACCTCCCACGGAACCAATGTAACTCGTACGAACTGACCACACAGCCACGGGTCTCTCAATTTCAGAATACGATGATAATTTGTATATTTCTATACTTAGACTTAAAAACATGGCGTTAGAGGGTGGAAACTCTAAAGAGTCCCTGAACGGCCCTGTGGGTGGCACCAACACCTCCCACGAGACCAATGTAACTTGTAAGACCGGACCATGCAGCCGCGGGTCTCACGGTTTGATAATACGATGGTAATTTGCATATTTATAGACTTAGGCTGAAAACATGGTGTTAGAGTGTGAAAACTCAAAACAACCCGCCAACGGACCCTTGGGGGCGCCAACACTTCCCACGGGACCAATTTAACTCGTAGGAACTGACCACCCAGCCGCGGGTCTCCCGATTTGAGAATACAATGGTAATTTGCATATTTTTTTACTTGGGCTTAAAAACATTGCATTAGGGGGTGAAAACTCGAAACCGCCCCCGAACGTCCCCGTGGGTGGCACCAACACCTCCCATGGGATCAATGTAACTCGTAGGAACTGACAACGTAGCCGCGGCTCTATCGATTACAGAATACGATTGTAATTTTCTTATTTCTGGACTTAGGCTTAAAAACATGGCTTTAAAGGGTGAAAACTCGAAACAGCCCCCAAACGTCCCCGTGGGTGGCACCAACACCTCCTACGGGAGCAATGTAACTCATAGGAACTGACCACGCAGCCACGGGTCTCGCAGTTTGAGAATACGAGGGTAATTTGCATATTTCTAGACTTAAGCTTAAAAACATGGTGTTAGAGGGAGAAAACTCGAAACAGCCCCCGAACGTCCCCATGTGTAGCACCAACACCTCCCACGGCGCCAATGTAACTCGTAGGAACTCACCACTCACTCCCGGGTCTCCCGGTTTGAGAATACGATGGTAATTTTCATATTTCTAGACTTAGGCTTAAAAACACGGCGTTAGAGAGTGAAAACTCAAAATATCCCTCGAACGGCCCGGTGGGTGGCACCAACACCTCTTAGGGGAATAACGTAACTCGTAGGAACTAGCCACGCGTCCGTGGGTCTCTCGATTTGAGAATATGATGATAATTTGCATATTTCTAGACCTAGGCTTAAAAACATGGCGTTAGAGGTTGAAAGCTCGAAATAGCCCCCGAATATCCCCATGGGTGGCACCAACACCTCCCACGGAACTAATGTAACTCGTAGGAACTGATCACATAGCCGCGGGTCTCCCAATTTGAGAATACGACGGTAATTTGCATATTTCTAGACTTAGGCTTAAAAACATGGCGTTAGAGGGTAAAAACTCGAAACAACGCCCAAACGGCCCCGTAGGTGGCACCAACACCTCCCACGGGACCAATGTAACTCGTAAGAACTGACAACGCAGCCGCGGGTCTCCCGATTTGAGAATACGACGGTAATTTGCATATTTCAAGATGTAGGCTTAAAAACATGGCGTTAGAGGGTAAAAAATCGTAACAACCCTTGAACAGTCCCGTGGGTGGCGCCAACACCTCCCACGGGACCAATATAACTCGTAGGAACTGACGACGCAACCGAGAGTCTCCCGGTTTGAGAATACGATTGTAATTTTCATATTTCTAGACTTAGCTTAAAAACAAGGCGTTAGAGGGTGAAAACTCGAAACAGCCCCTGAACGTCCCCGTGGGTGCTACCAACACCTCCCACGGGACCAATGTAACTCGTAGGAACTGACCACGTAGCCGCGAGTCTCCCGGATTGAGAATACGACTGTAATTTTCATATTTCTATACTTAGGCTTACAAACATGGCATTAGAGGTGAAAACTCGAAACAACCCCCGAACGGCCCCGTGGGTGGCACCAAAACCTCCCACGGGACCAATGAAACTTGTAGGAACTGACCACATAGCTGCGGGTCTCCCGTTTTGAGAATGCGATGATAATTTGCATATTTCTAGACTTAGGCTTAGAAACACGGCGTTAGAGGGTGAAAATAAAAAATAGCCCCCGAACAGCCCCGTGGGTGGCACCAACAACTCCCACGGGACCAATGTAACTCGTAGGAACTGACCACGCAACCGCGGGTCTCCCGGTTTGAGAATACGATAGTAATTTTCATATTTCTAGATTTAGGCTTAAAAACATGGCGTTAGAGGGTGACAACTCGAAACAGCCCCCTAACGGCCCCGTGGGTGGCACCAACACTTCTCACGGGACCAATGTAAGTCGTAGGAACTGACCACGCAACTGCGGGTCTCCCGGTTTGACAATACGATGATAATTTTCATATTTCTAGACTTAGGCTTAAAAACATGGCGTTAGAGGGTGAAAACTCGAAACAGCCCCTTAACATCCCCTGTGGGTGGCACCAACCCTCACACGGGACCATTGTAACTCGTAGGAACAGAGCATGCAGCCGCGGGTCTCCCGGTTTGAGAATACGAAGGCAATTTGCATATTTCTAGACTTAGGCTTAAAAACATGGCGTTAGTGGGTGAAAACTCGAAACAACCCCCGAACGTCCCCGTAGGTGGCACCAACTCATCCCACGGGACCAATGTAACTCGTAGGAACTGACCACGTAGTCGCGGGTCTCTCGATTTGAGAATACGAAGGTAATTTGAATATTTCTAGACTTAGGCTTAAAAACATGGCGTTAATGGTGGAAACACAAAACAACGCTCGAACGTCCCCATGGGTGGCACCAAGACCTCTCACGGGACCAATATAACTTGTAGGAACTGACCACGCAGCCGCAAGTCTCCCGGTTTGAGAATACGACGATAATTTGCATATTTCTAGACTTAGGCTGAAAAACATGGCGTTAGAGGGTGAACACTTGAAATTGCTCCCGAACATCCCCGTGGGCGGCACCAACACCTCCCACGGGACCAATTTAACTCGTAGGAACTGACCACACAGCCGCGGGTCTCCCGGTTTGAGAATACGACCGTAATTAGCACATTTTTAGACTTAGGCTTAAAAACATGGCGTTAGAGGGTGGAAACTCCAAACAACCCCTGAACGTCACCGTGGGTGGCACCAACACCTCCCACGGGACCATTGTAACTCGTAGGAACTGACCACGCTGCCGTGGGTCTCCCTGTTTGAGAATACAACTGTAATTAGCATATTTTTAAACGTAGGCTTAAAAACATGGTGTTAGAGGGTAAAAACTTGAAACAACCCACGAACGTCACCGTGGGGTGGCACCAACGTCTCCCACGGGACCATTGTAACTCGTAGGAACAGACAACGTAAGAGCGGGTTTCCAGATTTGAGAATACAATGGTAATTCGCACATTTCTAGACTTAGGCTTAAAACATGGGTTTAGAGGGTGAAAACTCAAAACAACCCACGAACGGCCCCGTGAGTGGCACCAACACCTCCCACGGGACCAATGTAACTTGTAGGAACTGACCACGCAACCGAAGGTCTCCCGGTTTGAGAATACGATGATAATTTTTATATTTAAAGACTTTGGCTTAAAAACATGATGTTAGAGGGTGAAAACTCGAAACAGCCCTCGAACGGCCCCGTGGGTGGGACCAAAACCTCCCACGGGACCAATGTGACTCGTAGGAATTGACCACGCAGCTGCGGGTCTCCCGGTTTTAGAATATGATGGTAATTTGCATATTTCTAGACTTAGGCTTAAAAGCATGGCGTTAGAGGGTGAAAACTCAAAACAACCCACGAACGGCCCCATGGGTGGAACCAACACCTCCCACATGACCAATGTCACTTGTAGGAACTAACCACGCAGCCGAGGGTCTCCCGATTTGAGAATACGATGGTATTTTTCATATTTCTAGACTTAGGCTTAAAAACATGGCGTTAGATGGTGAAAACTCGAAACAGCCCCCGAACGTCCCCATGGGTGGCACCAACACATCCCACGGGACCAATGTAACTCGTAGGAACTGGCCACGTAGCCGCAGGTCTCCCGGTTTGGGAATACGATAGTAATTATCAAATTTCTAGACTTAGGATTAAAAACATGGCGTTAGAGGGTGAAAACTCAAAAAAGCCCCTGAACGGCCCCGTGGGTGGCACCAAAACATCCCATGGGACCAATGTAACTCGTAGGAACTGACCACGTAGCCGCAGGTCTCTTGTTTAGAGAATACGATGATAATTTGTATATTTCTAGAATTAGGCTTAAAAACATGGCGTTAGAGGGTGAAAACTCGAAACAGCCCCCGAACGGCCCCGTGGGTGGGACCAAAACCACCCACGGGACTAATGTAACTCGTAGGAACTGAACACGTAGCCATGGGTCTCCCGGTTTGAGAATACGATAGTAATTTGCATATTTCTAGACTTAGGCTTAAAAACATGGCGTTAGAGGGTGAAAACTCAAAACAGCCCCCGAACGGCCCCGTGGGTGGCACCAAAACCTTCCACGGGACCAATGTAACTCGTAGGAACTGACCACGTAGCCGTGGGTCTCCCAGTTTGACAATACGATGATAATTTGTATATTTCTATAGTTAGGCTTAAAAACATGACGTTAGAGTGTGAAAACTCAAAACAGCCCCGTGGGTGGAACCAACACCTCCCACAGGACCAATGTAACTTGTAGGAACTGACCACGCAGCCGTGGGTCTCCCAGTTTTAAAATATGATGATAATTTGCCTATTTCTAGACTAAGGCTTAAAAATATGGCGTTAGAGGCTGAAAACTCAAAACAACCCCCGAACAGCCCCATGGGTGGCACCAACACCTCCCACGGGACTAATGTCACTTATAGGAACCGACCACGCAGCGGAGGGTCTCCCGGTTTGAGAATACGACGGTAATTTTCATATTTATAGACTTAGGCTTAAAAACATGGCGTTAGAGGGTGACAACTCGAAACAGCCCCCCAACAGCCCCGTGGGTGGCACCAACACCTCTCACGGGACCAATATAACTCGTAGGAACTGACCACGTAGTCGTAGGTCTCTCGATTTGAGAATATGACGATAATTTGCATATTTCTAGACTTAGGCTTAAACACATGGAGTTAGGGGCGAAAAGTCAAAACAGCGCCCGAACGTCCCCGTGGGTGGCACCAACACCTCTCACGGGACTAATATAACTCGTAGGAACTGACCACGGACCCGCGGGTATCCCGATTTAAGAATACGACCGTAATTAGCATAATTCTAGACTTAGGCTTAAAAACATGGCGTTAGATGGTGAAAACTCGAACCAACCCCCGAACATCACCGTGGGTGGCACCAACACCTCCCACGGGACCAATGTAACTCGTAGGAACTGACCACGCAATAGCGGGTCTCCCGATTTAAGAATACGACGATAATTTGCAAATTTCCAGACTTAGGCTTAAAAACATGGGTTTAGAGGGTGAAAACTCAAAATAGCCCACGAACGGCCCCGTGGGTGACACCAACACCTCCCACGGGACCAATGTAACTTATAAGAACCGACCACGCAGCCGAGGGTCTCCCGGTTTGAGAATACGATGGTAATTTTCATAATTCTAGACTTAGGCTTAAAAACATGGCGTTAGAGGGTGAAAACTCGAAACAACCCCCGAATGACCCCGTAGGTGGCACCAACTCATCCCACGGGACCAATGTAACTCGTAGGAACTGACCACGCAGTCGCGGGTCTCTTGATTTGAGAATACGAAGGTAATTTGCATATTTCTAGACTTAGGCTTAAAAACATGGCGTTAATGGTGGAAACACAAAACAACGCTCGAACGTCCCCATGGGTGGCACCAAGACCTCTCACGGGACCAATATAACTTGTAGGAACTGACCACGCAGCCGCAAGTCTCCCATTTTGAGAATACGACGATAATTTGCATATTTCTAGACTTAGGCTGAAAAACATGGCGTTAGAGGTTGAACACTTGAAATTGCTCCCGAACATCCCCGTGGGCGGCACCAACACCTCCCACGGGAACAATTTAACTCGTAGGAACTGACCACACAGCCGCGGGTCTTCCGGTTTGAGAATACGACCGTAATTAGCACATTTTTAGACTTAGGCTTAAAAACATGGCGTTAGAGGGTGGAAACTCCAAACAACCCCTGAACGTCACCGTGGATGGCACCAACACCTCCCACGGGACCATTGTAACTCGTAGGAACTGACCACGCCGCCGTGGGTCTCCCTGTTTGAGAATACAACTGTAATTAGCATATTTTTAAACGTAGGCTTAAAAAAATGGTGTTAGAGGGTAAAAACTTGAAACAACCCACGAACGTCACCGTGGGGTGGCACCAACGTCTCCCACGGGACCATTGTAACTCGTAGGAACAGACAACGTAAGAGCGGGTTTCCAGATTTGAGAATACAATGGTAATTCGCACATTTCTAGACTTAGGCTTAAAACATGGGTTTAGAGGGTGAAAACTCAAAACAACCCACGAACGGCCCCGTGGGTGGCACCAACACCTCCCACGGGACCAATGTAACTTGTATTAACTGACCACGCAACCGAAGGTCTCCCGGTTTGAGAATACGATGATAATTTTTATATTTATAGACTTTGGCTTAAAAACATGATGTTAGAGGGTGAAAACTCGAAACAGCCCCCGAACGGCCCCGTGGGAGGGACCAAAACCTCCCACGGGACCAATGTGACTCGTAGGAATTGACCACGCAGCCGCGGGTCTCCCGGTTTTAGAATATGATGGTAATTTGCATATTTCTAGACTTAGGCTTAAAAGCATGGCGTTAGAGAGTGAAAACTCAAAACAACCCACGAACGGCCCCATGGGTGGCACCAACACCTCCCACATGACCAATGTCACTTGTAGGAACTAACCACGCAGCCGAGGGTCTCCCGATTTGAGAATACGATGATATTTTTCATATTTCTAGACTTAGGCTTAAAAACATGGCGTTAGATGGTGAAGACTCGAAACAGCCCCCGAACGTCCCCATGGGTGGCACCAACACATCCCACGGGACCAATGTAACTCGTAGTAACTGGCCACGTAGCCGCCGGTCTCCCGGTTTGGGAATACGATAGTAATTATCAAATTTCTAGACTTAGGATTAAAAACATGGCGTTAGAGGGTGAAAACTCAAAAAAGCCCCTGAACGGCCCCGTGGGTGGCACCAAAACATCCCATGGGACCAATGTAACTCGTAGGAACTGACCACGTAGCCGCAGGTCTCTTGTTTTGAGAATACGATGATAATTTGTATATTTCTAGAATTAGGCTTAAAAACATGGCGTTAGAGGGTGAAAACTCGAAACAGTCCCCAAACGGCCCCGTGGGTGGGACCAAAACCACCCACGGGTCTAATGTAACTCGTAGGAACTGAACACGTAGCCATGGGTCTCCCGGTTTGAGAATACGATAGTAATTTGCATATTTATAGACTTAGGCTTAAAAACATGGCGTTAGAGGGTGAAAACTCGAAACAGCCCCCGAACGGCCCCGTGGGTGGCACCAAAACCTTCCACGGGACCAATGTAACTCGTAGGAACTGACCACGTAGCCGTGGGTCTCCCAGTTTGACAATACGATGATAATTTGTATATTTCTATAGTTAGGCTTAAAAACATGACGTTAGAGTGTGAAAACTCAAAACAGCCCCGTGGGTGGAACCAACACCTCCCACAGGACCAATGTAACTTGTAGGAACTGACCACGCAGCCGTGGGTCTCCCAGTTTTAAAATATGATGATAATTTGCCTATTTCTAGACTAAGGCTTAAAAATATGGCGTTAGAGGCTGAAAACTCAAAACAACCCCCGAACAGCCCCATGGGTGGCACCAACACCTCCCACGGGACTAATGTCACTTATAGGAAACGACCACGCACGGAGGGTCTCCCGGTTTGATAATACGACGGTAATTTTCATATTTCTAGACTTAGGCTTAAAAACATGGCGTTAGAGGGTGACAACTCGAAACAGCCCCCCAACAGCCCCGTGGGTGGCACCAACACCTCTCACGGGACCAATATAACTCGTAGGAACTGACCACGTAGTCGTAGGTCTCTCGATTTGAGAATATGACGATAATTTGCATATTTCTAGACTTAGGCTTAAACACATGGAGTTAGGGGCGAAAAGTCAAAACAGCGCCCGAACGTCCCCGTGGGTGGCACCAACACCTCTCACGGGACTAATATAACTCGTAGGAACTGACCACGGAGCCGCGGGTATCCCGATTTGAGAATACGACCGTAATTAGCATAATTCTAGACTTAGGCTTAAAAACATGGCGTTAGATGGTGAAAACTCTAACCAACCCCCGAACATCACCGTGGGTGGCACCAACACCTCCCACGGGACCAATGTAACTCGTAGGAACTGACCACGCAATAGCGGGTCTCCCGATTTACGAATACGACGATAATTTGCAAATTTCAAGACTTAGGCTTAAAAACATGGGTTTAGAGGGTGAAAACTCAAAATAGCCCAAAACGGCCCCGTGGGTGACACCAACACCTCCCACAGGACCAATATAACTTATAGGAACCGACCACGCAGCCGAGTGTCTCCCGGTCTGAGAATACGATGGTAATTTTCATAATTCTAGACTTAGGCTTAAAAACATGGCATTAGAGGGTGAAAACTTGAAACAGCCCCCGAACGGCCCAATGGGTGGCACCAAAACCTCCCACGGGACCAATGAATCTTGTACGAACTGACCACGTAGCCGTGAGTCTCCCGATTTCAGAATACGACGGTAATTTGCATATTTATAGACTTAGGCTTAAAAACATGGCGTTAGAGGGTGAAAACTCGAAATAGCCCACGAACGGCCCCGTGGGTGGCACCAACACCTCCCACGCGACCAATGTAACTTATAGTAACTGACCACGCAGCCGAGGGTCTCCTGGTTTGAGAATAAGATGGTAGTTTTCATATATCTAGACTTAGGCTTAAAAACATGGCATTAGAGGGTGAAAACTCGAAAGTACCCCGGAACGTCCCCGTGGGTGGCACCAACACCTCCCACGGGACCAATGTAACTTGTACGAACTGACCACGTGGCCGCGGGTCTCCCGGTTTGAGAATACGATGGTAATTTTCATATTTCTAGACTTAAGCTTAAAAATATGGCGTTAGAGGGTGAAAACTCGAAACAGCCCCTAAATATCCCCGTGGGTGGCACCACACCTCCCACTGGATCAATGTAACACGTAGGAACTGACACGAAGCCAAGGGTCTCCCGATTTGAGAATACTACGGTAATTTTCCTATTTGAAGACTTAGGCGTAAAAACATGGCGTTAGAGGGTGTAAACTTGAAACAATCCCCGAACGGCCCCGTGGGTGGCTCCAACACCTCCCTCGGGACCAATGTGACTCGTAGGAATAGACCATGCAGCCGTGGGTCTCCCGATTAGAGAATACGATGGTAATTTATATATTTTTAGACTTAAGCCTAAAAAAATAGCGTTAGAGGGTGAAAACTCAAAACATCACCCGAACGTCCCCGTGGGTGGCACCAACACCTCCCACGGGACCAGTGTAACTCGTAGGAACTGACCACGCAGTCGCGGATATTACGATTTGAAAATACAATGGTAATTTTCATATTTCTAGACTTAGGCTTAAAAACATGGCATTAGAGGGTCAAAACTCAAAATAGCCCCCGAACGGCCCCGTGGGTGGTACCAACACCTCACATGGGACCAATGTAACTCGTAGGGACTTACAACGCATCCATGGGTCTCTCGGTTTCAGAATACGACGGTAATTTGGATATTTCTAGACCTAGGCTTAAAAACATGGCATTAGAGCGTGAAAACTCAAAATAGCGCCCGAACATCCCCGTGGGTGGTACCAACACCTCCCACGGGAGCAATGTAACTTGTAAGAACTGACCACGCAGCCGCGGGTCTCTCGGTTTGAGGATACGATGGTAATTTGCATATTTCTAGACTTAGGCTTAAAAACATGACGTTAGAGGGTGAAAACTCGAAACATCCCCCGAACGTCCCCGTGGGTGGCACCAACTCATCTCATGGGACCATTGTAACTCGTGGGAACTGACCACGCAGCCACGGCTCTCCCAGTTTGAGAATACGACGGTAATTTGCATATTTCTAGACTTGAGAGAGTTGCTACATCTAAAAACACAATCACTAAGGGTAGAAACATGAGAAATCGGTTTACTCAATTTCTTCTTTAAATTTGTGGTACACTCATGTAACGTGTGACCAACATCCTCACAACAAGGACACCTCTCAGATTCGTTTTCAACAGAAGATTTAAAACAAGAGTTCGTGTGAATTTTCCAATTAATTTTTTCAAAAATTTGACATCGAAGATCATCAAACCCATCAAAAGCCATTTTTGTGTAAAATCAAGATCAAAACACAATAACTTAGTGCAACAGGCTTTGATACCAATTTGTAAACGTGAGTAGACAAATTGTATGAGAAAGTAAATCCTTGAAAAATCAAGATCACGCGATAAATTAGTGTAACCCGATCTGATACCAATTTGAGAGAGTAGCTACAGCGGAAATATTGCGACTTCTCAAATTAAAAACCAATTTTAATTAATCCCAAATTTTAGTTAAACCATAAGACATGCATCTAGATGATTTATCAAATAAAATATAGCATGCAGGATAAAAACAAACAATTTCAGGAAAAATCCCCCAAAGGGGCAAAACCTTTTATTTTCATTATAATATTGTAACATACAATTTCGGATTACAATGAAAATACAGTGATTAAGAATTACCCTCGGGTATCGGATTCTGTAGTCGGCGGCTCGAAATATCCCTTTCCAGGAGGGCTGCAATGAAGAAGAGAAACGGCTTCTTCACAAGTTTGTCAACTGGAATTTTCCCTTTCCAGGAGGGCTGCAATGAAGAAGAGAACGGCTTCTCCACAAGGGTTGAACAAACCAAAGTTGTGTTCTTGGGTTACACAAAAAGATTCACAATGGATTGGAAGAATTGTGTGAATCAAAAAACCTAGAGTCTTGGGCTCAATAGGTGAAGACTTAGAGTATTTAGGACTCTGAAAATCGTCTTGAAAAGTCTTTTAAAATAACTCCCCGAAGTTGGCTTAAATAATAAAACTTTGAGCCTAAAAAATCTCGAGCAGATCTGGCGAAGTTTATCCCAGGCGGACCGGTCCGGCTTGGGGGCGGATCGGTCCGGTTGACCGGATCGGTTCTTTTATTGCAGGCTTCATCGGTTCGCTTGCGGTCTGGGGTTTACTGGATCTGCATCAAACGGATCGGTCTGGTTGAGGGGCGGACCGGTCCGTTGGCGGATCGGTCCGGTAGGGAGGAGGACCGGTCCGGCTGTCAGACTTCGATTCCTCTTCTTCTTTTGATATTCGGATCCGTTGATGAATGTATGAATCTTAAATTTCTTCAACGGTGTAACGGCGTGCGACATAATAAATTGTTAATGGACAAAAATGTCCTTACAGGACCAATGTAACTCGTAGGAGCTGACCACACAGTCACGGGTCTCACGATTTGAGAGTACGACGGTAATTTGCATATGTATAGACTTAGGCTTAAAAAGTTGGCGTTAGGGGTGAAAACTCGAAACAGTGCCCGAACGTTCCCGTGGGTGGCACCAACCCATCTCACGGAACCAATATAACTCGTAGGAACTGATCACGCAACCACGGGTCTCCCGGTTTGAGAATACGATGGTAATTAGCATATTTCTAGACTTAGGCTTAAAAACATGGCGTTAGAGGGTGGAAACTTGAAACAACTCCCGAACGTCATCGTGGGTGGCACCAACACCTCCCACGGTACCAATGTAACTCGTAGGAACTAACCACGCAATCGCGGGTCTCCCGGTTTGAGAATACGACGGTAATTTGCATATTTCTAGACTTAGGCTTAAAAACATGGGTTAGAAGGTGAAAACTCAAAACAGCCCCCGAACGGCCCCGTGGGTGGAACCAACACCTACCACCACACCAATGTGACTCGTAGAAACTGAACACGCAACCGCGGGTCTCCCGGTTTAAGAACATGACGGTAATTCGCATATTTCTAGACTTAGGCTTAAAAACATGGCGTTTGAGGGTGAAAACTCAAAACATCCCCGTGGGTGGCACCAACACCTCCCACGGGACCAATGTAACTTATAGGAACTCACCATGCTGCCAGGGGTCTCCTGGTTTGAGAATATGATGGTAATTTTCATATTTCTAGACATAGGCTTAAAAACATGGCGTTGGAGGGTGAAAACTCGAAACAGCCCCCGAACGGCCCCGTAGGTGGCACCAACACCTCCCACGGGACCAATGTAACTTGTAGGAACTGACCACGTAGTCACGGATCTCTCAGTTTGAGAATACGACGATAATTTTCATACTTCTAGACTTAGGCTTAGAAACATGGCGTTAGAGGTTGAAAACTCAAAACAGCGCCCGAACGGCCCCGTGGGTGGCACCAAAACCTCCCACGGGACGAATGTAACTCGTAGGAACTGACCACGTAGTCGTGGGTCTCCCGGTCTGAGAATACGAAGGTAATTTTCATATTTCTTGACTTAAGCTTAAAAATATGGCGTTAGAGGGTGAAATCTCGAAACAGCCCCCGAACAGCCCCGTGGGTGGCACCAACACCTCCCACCGGACCAATGTAACTCGTAGGAACTGACCACGCAGCCGCGGGTTTCCCAGTTTGAGAATACGATGGTAATTTTCATATTTCTAGACTTAAGCTTAAAAAGAAGGCGTTAGAGGGTCAAAACTCGAAACAACCCCCGAACGTCCCTGTGGGTGGCACCAACACCTCCCACTAGACCAATGTAACTCGTACGAACTGACCATGCGGCCACGGGTCTCTCAGTTTGAGAATATAATGATAATTTTCATATTTCAAGACTTTGGCTTAAAAATATGGCGTTAGAGGCTGAAAATTCGAAACAACCCCCGAACATCACCGTGGGTGGAACCAACACCTCCCACGAGACCAATGTAACTCGTAGGAACTGACCATGCTGCAACGGGCCTCCCGATTTGAGAATACAACGGTAATTTGCCAATTTCTAGACTTAGGCATAAAAACATGGCGTTAGAGGGTGAAAACTCGAAACAGTCCCCGAACGGTCTGGCCATTTGCCTATAGCACAGCGTAGACTTCT
This sequence comes from Sambucus nigra, assembly GCA_949130495.1. Lineage (NCBI taxonomy): Eukaryota > Viridiplantae > Streptophyta > Magnoliopsida > Dipsacales > Adoxaceae > Sambucus > Sambucus nigra. The sequence goes on from OX422214.1 coordinate 447,785,101, forward strand.
TCTATTAATCTCCCCTTCGCGTCTTCTAACCTCTTCTTGATTCCATCCAAGATAGTCCTATTTGTGGCCTCGGTCTGGCCATTTGCCTGAGGTCGACCAGGAGATGAGAAGAACTTCTTAATCCCCACACTTTGGCAATACTTCTCCAAGGAGGAGTTCTTGAACTGGGTCCCTTTATCCGAGATGAGCGTGTTTGGGAGGACATACCTACATATGATGTTCTTCCAGATGAACTGAAAGGTCTTCTGCTCTGTAATTGTTATCATTGGTTTGGCCTCTACCCATTTTGAAAAGTAGTCAATGGTAACTATCAAGAATCTATAGTTGTTGACAGCTCTTGGCAAAGGTCCTACTAAGTCAATCCCCCATACCGCAAATGGCCATGGAGATGAGATCGACGTCATAGGCTGATGGGGTTGGTGAGGGATAGTGGCGAACCTCTGACATTTGTCACACCTCTTCACATAGTCGACAGCGTCCCTAGACAAGGTGGTCCACCAATATCCCTGAGTGATGATCCTCTTGGCAAGGGGTCTTCCTCCTATGTGGCTGGAGCAGGAACCTTCATGAACCTCCTGTAAGATCCGAGGTACCTCCAAAGGATGCACACATCTGAGGAGGGGCAAGAGAAACCCCTTTTTATACAAGACGTCTCCTACCAATGAGAACTTTGCAGCTCTGTATCTAAACTTTTTCATTTCCATCTTAGACTCAGGTAGCTCCCTCTCTCTTAGGTATCTGACAATCGGGTCAATCCACGAGTCTCCCAGGTTTACATTGTGACAAGGGTTACATACCTCGTCCTCCTCGATACTTGCCTTTCCTAAGACTTCGATTGGGATGGTTCGTCCCAAGTCTGTCTTCATTGCTGAGGCCAGTCTTGCCAATGCATCAGCGTGATTATTGCTCAGTCTAGGCACTCTCTTCAATTTGGCCTCTTCAAAGTACTCTAGTAACCCTCTTACTTTCTTTAGGTACTTGTCCATCCTTTCATCCTTGGCCTCGTATGCCCCCAGCACTTGATTGACAACCAACCTCGAGTCGCTATGGAGTATGAGCCGCTTTACTCGAAGAGCTGTTGCCAACAAGAGACCTGCTATCAAGGCCTCATACTCAGACTCATTGTTGGAGGCCTTAAAGTTGAATCTCAAGGCGTACTCAATGTTGGCGCCATCTAGAGCCGAGAGTACTAGCCCCGCGCCGCTTCCATGGTCACAAGAAGAGCCATCAACGAAGAGGCTCCACACGTCCGCATCGGATAAAAAGACCCCTTCACTGATAGCCCCCTTCTTGAAGAGGTACCGATCCTCTTCGTTCTCTTCCACTCTGCTCCGGTTTTTTCCTGATACCATCTCTTCTCGGTCTTGGAAGACGTTTGGTGCCGCCTCTTCCGAATTTTGGAAGACACCATGGTTTGTCTCTTCGCCGTCATCCAGGCCTTTCTCTACCTCGGCCTCTTCCGAACCTCTATCTGCCTCTTCCGAGGTGAACTCTGGGACAAAGTCTGCGAGGGCCTGCCCCTTGATGGCTGTCCTGGACTAGTAGGTAAGATCATACTCTCCTAGCTCGATGGCCCAGGTCATTAATCTTCAGGACTTTTCAGGCTTGTGCAGAAGCTGCCGTAGTGGTGAGTCGGTGAGGACTATCATAGAGTGAGCTTGAAAGTAAGGCTTCATCTTCCTTGAGGCATGTATCAGTGCATAAGCCAGCTTCTCCATCCGGGGATAGTTTTGTTCAGATCCTTGAAGGGCCTTACTATTGAAGTAAACGGGTCTCTGAACCCCATCCTCTTCTCGTATGATGGCCGCGCTAATGGCTGACTCAGAAATTGCCAAGTACACAAACAACCTCTCTCCCGCGATGGTCCGGGACAGCAGCAAGGGAGACCCCAAGTAGGACTTAAGTTGATCAAAGGCCTTTTCACACTCTTCGTCCCACTAGAAGGCCTTTCTCAGAACTTTAAAGAACGGAATACACTTGTCTGTGGCTCTGGAAACAAACCTGTTAAGGGCCGCCACCCTTCCAGTGAGTCTCTGAACATCCTTGATACTCCTAGGAGTCTTCATGTCTAGTAACGCCTTGATTTTCTCCGGGTTTGCTTCAATCCCCCTCTGATTAATGATGAACCCCAGGAACTTCCCGGCTCCTACCCCGAAGACACATTTCGTCAGGTTGAGCTTCATTCTATAGGAGTCCATGACATCAAAGGTCTTCTCAAGGTCCGCTACGTGGGTACATGCTTTCAGGCTCTTCGTTAGCATATCATCCACATACACCTCCATGGTCTTACCTATCTGCTCTTCAAACATCTTATTGACAAGACGTTGATACGTTGCCCCAGCATTTTTCAGACCAAAGGGCATCACCTTGTAACAGTACGTCCCCTTGTCGGTAATAAAGGCTGTCTTCTCAGAGTCCTCGGCATCCATGAAGATTTGGTTATAACCTGAATAAGCATCCATGAAACTCATAAGCTCGTGCCCTGCTGTTGCATCCACCATCTGGTCTATCTTAGGCAAGGGATAGCTATCTTTCGGGCAAGACCTATTCAGGTCTGTGAAATCTACACACATCCGCCACTTTCCATTAGCTTTAGGCACGATGACTGCATTTGAGAGCCACTCTGGATAAGTAACCTCTCTTATGAACTCGGCCTCTTCCAACTTCTTCACCTCTTCCCGGATGACCTCATACTTCTCTCTGGAGTAGATCCTTCGTCTCTGTTTAATAGGCCTAGCATCTCTATCCATGTTGAGCTTGTGGGTCATGACCCCAGGGTCGATGCCATGCATGTCTGCATGACTCCACGCGAAGACGCTCTGCCTCCTCTTAAGGAAGTTTATCAGCTCTTCCTTGATCCCTTGTTCCAGGGCCTTGCTGACCTGGACGGTTTTTTCCGGCTCGTCCTCATTGAGGACGATGGATTCTACCTCTTTCGCGGCCTCGCCCTTCTTTAATTTTGCTTCATCTCTGGGATCAAGTGTGTCAATGCTGTAAGTGGCGGTTGCTCTCTTATGGGCCTCTCGCTCTTCAGCCGAGTTGAAATAACACTCCCGCGCCGTGGTCTGGTCCCCTTGCACTTCCCCTACCCCATAAGGAGTCAGGAATTTTAGCATCTGGTGGACCGTTGACGGAACGGCTTCAAACTCTTTGAGGGCCACTCTTCCGATGATGAGGTTGTAGGCCGAGAAGACATTTTCGTCCATCACAAAAAAGTTTATCTTCTTAGTCAGCCTCTTAGGCCACTCATCTCCCATCCGTACATCCATTTCATACATGCCCAATGGGTGCACCTTCTCACCACTGAAGCCTATCAATGGGTGATGGTAGGGCACCAGCCTTGCCCTGCTAAGACCCAAGCTCTTGAAACAAGGCCAGAACATCACATCTGCTGAGATTCCCCCATCTATGAGGCTTCTCCCTACATCGCACCCATGCACCCTTGTTGTTATGACTAGAGGGTCATCATGGGGGGCTAAGATGCCCTTGAAGTCAAGTCTGGAGAATCCCACCACTAGGGTGTCCACGTCTACCTTCTTTCTCTTCTGTACTGCATCAGAAGAGGTCAGATTCACAACCTCAGTCTTGACCACTGACTTGGCCTCCGCTACATGAGCCTTCCTATCGGCTACCTCGAAGCCACCTCCCTCGAATCCCCCACATATGGTGCTAACACCAAAGGAGATCATTCCTACCCTCTTCACGGGGGTGTTGTCATCCTTAGGTGGGAGATTCGGGCCATCACCGTCATCACCCTCTGAATCATCATACCTTCTAGTCGGGACATCGCCGCGGCACCTGTCATCTCTTCTCTTCCTAGGGTCTTATCTTCCACCCTTCGTGGCCTTGCCATCCACATACTTTCTTAGCTTCCCGGATTTTAGCATCTTCTCAATCTCATCCTTCAGAGCAAAGAATCTATCTGTGACATGGCCGTGATCCTGATGGAACTCACACCAGAGGTTCTTATTCCTCTTATGTGGTGGGGCCTTCAATTTCTCTGGCCACCTCAGAGCCCGGTCAGTCTTGATCTCATTAAGGATGTGCTCATAACTCACAGTCAGAGGAGTGTAATGAGCGAACTTGTCATCTGCTGACCTCTTCTTCCCCTCTTTCTTACCCTGGGGCCTCCCAGTGCTACCACGGTTCTCCTCCTCATATTTGGCAGCCATTGCCTTTTCCGCATTCATCACTTTCCCTGCGGTGGACAACAATTCGGCCATAGACTTGGGGGGGTCTTCCACCAGCTTCCACAATAACTTTCCCTTCTGGAGGCCTCCTATCAGGGCAGTCATGGCTATGCTCTCCTCATAATCCTCTACCTCCAGCTTCTCCTTGTTAAATCTTTCTATATAGTCTCTTAGGCTTTCTCCCTTAGCCTGTTTGACATACAGGAGGTGGGTAGTCTTCTTTTGAGGTCTTACCCCAAAGCAGAAGTTGTGGATGAACTGCTCTGCCAGGCCCTTGAAGTTTTCAATCGAGTTCTTTGGAAGAGAGCTGAACCAACTATGAGCCGCCCCTGTTAAGGTTCCTGAGAAGGCCCTACACTTCATCTCATCAGGGATCGAGTAAATATCTGCCGCCGACTGATACATCTCAATATGGTGCACTGGGTTAGTGCTGCCATCATACTTAGGCGTCACTGTAGGAGGCTTGAATTTAGCTGGGGTTGGGAATCCCACTATCCTAGCTACAAACGGGGAGCCCTCCGAGTAGCCCCTTTGCAATGGGTCCCTGCTCTTGATGAGGTCCCCTATCTTCTCTTCAAGACGTTGGATTGAGTCATTCCAGGGTCTTCTCTCTTCAGCTAGGCCGAGGTTATCCCCTGCCACCTCCCTACGATGGACAGAGGGTTCCCCAGCCACAACACGCTGACTATTGACCTCTTCCTGCTCCCTGACTCTTCTCTCCAAGGGTCGGCCTTGATCTGGCCGAGCCGGCCTATTACCTATTTGAGATCCTGCCGCGCTCCTTGACCTCGATAGCCTTTGCCTCAGGTCATTGACTGGGCCTAGCCTCTCGAAGGCCGACCCTCTGCTCAACCTGTTAAAGGCCGACCCTCTCTGCTGGGCCTCATTTCTTCCTCGGCCGATACATCCTTGACTCTGCCTATCAAAGGCCGACCCTCTTTGTTGGGCCTCGTCTCTTCTTCGGCCGACACATCCTTGGCTCTGCCTAAGGGGTCGTACGGTGTTATCTGACACCTCATACGGCTCCCAGCAGTCTTCTGGGGCCTCTTCAGCCTCTAGGTCATCATACCTGTCCTCCAGGCAAGGGTTTCCTTGCCTCCCCAGGCACAAGCGCCTAGGGTCAGCAATGTCCCTCCTCCGCTGTGGTGAAGGTTGGTCCTTCATGGGTGCCTGGGGTGGTCCCCTGGCATCAGGATGGGGTTGAATTGCCACCGGAGTTATCATGTCCGGGGAGACTCCAGGTGGCCTCATCATCATGGTTTGGCTGAGCTGGGCAAATTTCTCCTTCATGGCTTGTTGTGTTGCAGTCAAAGATTTCAAAGCTGCCACCACCTCCGCCATTTCGGACTGGGGAGGAACCTGACTGGAGCTAGCCCCTCCGCCTCCGGGCGACGGAAGAGGCGGTGGTAATTCTGGTGCCATGTGTTAATAATAAAGAGCTTGAACAGAAAATGAGCTTAATACCTTAAAGGACCTCTTTCAATGGTGAGACAGCTCCACACAAGGGGTGGTTCCTAGTTCACCACTAGAGTTTTCGGTGAGGTAAAGCAGAAAAAGAGGAAGAGACAGCCTCTCGATTCCCACAGACGGCGCCAAAATGATGATGCTATGAATCAGCACCACCAGGTGAGGTGTTTTGCAAGCTCAATATAGATGCAACAATGGAAACATAGCAGCATAAAGAAGATAAGAATGAGGTGAGGATAAGGAAAATAACACCTGAAGATAAGTGGTTCAGCTAATTTGGCCTACGTCCACTGTGAGTGTGTGTGAGTAATATCACTGAAAGAAGGCACTGATGGCCATGGATACAACCTCTCAAGCTCTTTCTCTCTCTCTACAATATGTATTTAAACAGAGTTTTAGCTAGGTTTTTAATATCTGGTCTCTTTGCAAGGTAGGGGATGATACCTTTATATAGTGCCTAGGGGGTGTAATGTACCCCCTACGCATGTAATCTGCATGTGTGTTGTATCCTCACCAATAGGGGTGTGCCACCTGTCATGGGCACATGTAGGTAATGATGATGAAATATTCTCCCCCATGTGGAGAATAATCTTGTTATAACTGATTTGTGTCCAGGTGTCCTTATCCAAATGTACAGAAACTCGGCAATCATATTGGTGAATGACCTCGGCCTAGGAGAGGCCGAGCTGTAAAGGTTGGATGTCCGCTCAATCCGCGAAGTGTCATGAGGAGTCTCGGCCTGATGTCAGCCGAGACATATGCCTGGGTTGGCCCGATCCGAGGTTGGGCTTGCAGCATGCTGATGATTATTAATACCTCTGGTAGCCTCGGCCCAAGCCGAGGTAGGAGCCGTGTTGAAGATAAAGGGGCTTCTTGTCCTCTCGGACTACTGATGGCCGAGGTTGCTATTACCGGGTGCTTTAGGATGCTGTTAATGTCTGCGACGTGCGTAGTGTCCTTGGGGAGGAGTAAGTAGTAGTGTCGGCCTGGGCCGAGGTAGTCCTGGCCGAGGGATGATATCGTGGGCCCTTACCCCTTATTGGGTCGATCAACGTCTCGGCCGAGGTAGGTATCCCTGAGCCGAGGTTATACTTGGGCCTATCAGGCCCCGGGGGTGGCACCAACACCTCCCACGGGACCAATGTAAGTCATAGGAATAGATCACCCAGCATCGGGTCTCCCGATTTGAGAATACGACGGTAATTTTCATATTTGTAGACTTAGGTTTAAAAACATGGCGTTAGAGGGTGAAAACTCGAAACAGCCTCCGAACGTCCCCGTGGGTGGCACCAACACCTCCCACGAGACCAATGTAACTCGTAGGAACTGACCACGCAGTCGCGGGTCTCCAGGATTGAGAATACGAATGTAATTTGCATATTACTAGACTTAGGCTTGAAAACATGGTGTTGGAGTGTGAAAACTCAAAACAGCCACCGAACGGGCCCGTGGGTGGCACCAACACCGTCCACGAGACCAATATAACTCGTAGGAACTGACCACGCATCCACGGTAATCTCGGTTTGAGAATATGATGGTAATTTTAATATTTCTAGACTTAAACTTAAAAACATGGCGTTAGAGGGTGAAAACTCGAAACAACCCCCGAACGGCCCCGTGGGTTTCACCATCACCTCCCACGGGATAAATGTAACTCGTAGAAACTGGCCACGCAGTCATGGTTCTACCGGATTGAAAATACGACGGTAATTTGCATATTTCTAGACTTAGGCTTAAAACATGGGGTTAGAGGGTGAAAAATCGAAACTGTGCCCGAACGGCCGTGTGGGTGGCCCGAACACCTCTCACGGGACCAATGTAACTCATAGGAACTGACCATGCAGTCGTGGGTCTCCCAATTTGAGAATATGATGGTAATTTGCATATTTCTAGACTTAGGCTTAAAAATATGGCGCTAGTGGGTGAACACTCGAAACAGCCCCCGAACGGCCCTGTGGGTGTCACCAACACCTCCGACGGTATCAATGTAACTTGTAGTAACTGACCACACAGTCGCGGGTCTCCCGGTTTGAGAATACGATGGTAATTTGCGTATTTCCAGACTTAGTCTTAAAAACATGGCATTAGAGGGTGAAAACTCGAAACATCCCCTCAACGTCCCCGTGGGTGGCACCAACTCATCTCATGGGACCATTGTAACTCGTAGGAACTGACCACGCAACCGCGGCTCTCCCGATTTGAGAATACGATGGTAATTACCATATCTCTAGACTTAGGCTTAAAAACATGGCGTTAGAGGGTGAAAACTCGAAACAGCCCCCGCAAGTCCCCGTGGGTCTAAACAACACCTCCCACGGGACCAACGTAACTTGTAGGAACTAACCACGCAATCGCGGGTCTCCCAGTTTAATAATACGACAATAATTTGCAAATTTCTAGACTTAGGCTTAAAAACATGGCGTTAGAAGGTGAAAACTCGAAATAGCCCCTGAACGGCCCCGTGAGTGGCACCAACACCTCCCACGGGACCAATGTAACTTATAAGAACTGACCACGCACCCGCGGGTATCTCGGTTTGAAAATACGACGAAAATTTGCATATTTCTAGACTTAAGAGTAAAAACATGGTGTTAGAGGGTGAAAACTCAAAACAGCCCCCGAACATCCCCGTGGGGGGCACCAACACCTCTACAGGACCATTGTAACTCGTAGGAACTGAGCACGCAGCTGCGGGTCTCCCGATTTAAGAATACGATGGTAATTTGCATATTTTTAGACTTACGCTTAAAAACAAGGCGTTAGAGGGTGAAAAATCAAAACAGCACCCAAACATCCCCGTGGGTGGCACCAACTCATCCCACGGGATCAATGTAACTCGTAGGAACTCACCAGATAGTCACGGGTCTCGCGATTTGAGAGTACGATGGTAATTAGCATATTTCTAGACTTAGGCTTAAAAACATGGCGTTAGAGGGTGGAAACTCGAAGAAACTCCCGAACGTCACCGTGGGTGACACCAACACCTCCCACGGGACCAATGTAACTCGTAGGAACTAACCACGCAATCGCGGGTCTCCCGGTTTGATAATAAGACGGTAATTTTCATATTTCTAGACATAGGCTTAAAACACATGGCGTTATAGGGTGAAAACTCGAAATAGCCCCCGAACGGCCCCATAGGTGGCACCAACACCTCCCACGGGACCAATGTAACTCGTAGGAACTGACCACGTAGTCACGGATCTCTCGGTTTGAGAATAGGACGGTAATTTTCATATTTCTAGATGTAGGCTTAGAAACATGGCGTTAGACGGTGAAAACTTGAAATAGCCCCCGAACGGCCCCGTGGGTGGCACAAAAACCTCCCACAGGATGAATGTAACTTGGAGGAACTGACCATGCAGTCGTGGGTATCCCGGTTTGAGAATACGACAGTAATTTGCATATTTCTAGAGTTGGACTTAAAAACGTGGCGTTAGAGGGTGAAAACTCGAAACAACCACCGATTGGCCCCGTGGGTGGCACCAACACCTCCCACGGGACCAATGTAACTCGTAGGAACTGACCACGCAGTCGCGGGTCTCCCAGTTTGAGAATACGATGGTAATTTTCATATTTCTAGACTTAAGCTTAAAAATAAGGCGATAGAGGGAGAAAATGCGAAACAACCCCCGAACGTCCCTGTGGGTGGCGCCAACACCTCCCACGGGAGCAATGTAACTCGTAAGAACTGAGCATGCGGCCACGGGTCTCTCGGTTTGAGAATAAAATGGTAATTTGAATAGTTCAGGACTTAGGCTTAAAAATATGGCGTTAGAGGGTGAAAACTCGAAACAACCCCCGAACATCCCCGTGGGTGGCACCAACACGTCCCACGGGACAAATGTAACTAGTAGGAACTGACCACGCAGCCACGGGCCTCTCGGTTTGAGAATATGATGGTAATTTTCATATTTGTAGACTTAGGCTTAAAAACATGGCGTTAGAGGGTGAAAACTCGAAATAGATCCCGAACTTCCCCGTGGGTGGCACCAACACCTCCCACGGGACCAATGTAACTCGTAGGAACTGACCGCACAGCCGCGGGTCTCCTGGTTTGAGAATACGAATGTAATTTGCATATTTCTAGACTTAGGCTTAAAAACATGGTGTTGGAGGGTGAAAACTTGAAACAGCCACCGAACGGGACCGTGGGTGGCACCAACACCTCCCACATGACCAATATAACTCATAGGATCTAACCACGGTACTCCCGGTTTGAGAATATGAGAGTTAATTTTCATATTTCTAGAATTAAACTTAAAAACATGGCGTTAGAGGGTGAAAACTCGAAACAGCCCCCGAACGGCCCCGTGGGTCTCACCAACACCTCCCACAGGATAAATGTTACTCGTAGAAACTAACCACGTAGTCGTGGGTCTACCAGTTTGAAAATACATCGGTAATTTGTATATTTCTAGACTTAGGCTTAAAACATGGCGTTAGAGGGTGAAAACTCGAAACAGCCCCCGAACGGCCCCGTGGGTGGCACCAACACCTCCCACGGGATCAATGTAACTCGTAGGAACTGACCACACAGCCGCGGGTCTCCCGATTTGAGAATACGACGATAATTTGTATATTTCAAGACTTAGACTTAAAAACATGGCGTTAGAGGGTGAAAACTCAAAACATCCTCCAAACGTCCCCATGGGTGGCACCAAGACCTCCCATGGGAAGAATGTTACTCATAGGAACTGATCACGCAGTCGCGGATCTCTCGGTTTCAGAATATGATGATAATTTGCATATTTCTATACTTAGGCTTAAAAACATGGCGTCAGAAGGTGAAAACTCAAAACAACTTTCGAACGGCCCCGTGGGTGGCACCAACACCTCCCACGGGACCAATGTAACTCGTACGAACTGACCACGCAGCCATGGTTCTCCCGGTTAGAGAATACGAATGTAATTTGAACATTTCTAGACTTAGGCTTAAAAATATTGCGTTAGAGGGGGAAAACTCAAAATAGCCCCCAAACGTCCCCCTGGGTGGCACCAACACCTGCCACGGGACCAATGCAACTCGTAGAAACTGATCACGCAGCCGCGGGTCTCCCGATTTGAGAATATGATGGTAAATTGCATATATCTATACTTAGGCTTAAAAACATGGCGTTAGAGGGTGAAAACTCAAAACTGTCCCCGAATGGCCCCGTTGGTGGCCCCAACACCTCCCACGGGAGCAATGTGACTCAAAGGAACTGACCACGCAGTCGTGGGTCTCCCGATTTGAGAATATGATGGTAATTTGTATATTTCTATACTTAGGCTTAAAAATATTGAGTTAGAGGATGAAAATTTGAAACAGCCCCAGAACGGCCCCGTGGGTGGCACCAACACCTCCCACGGGACCAATGTAACTCAAAGGAACTGACCACGTAGCCGCGAGTCTCTCGGTTTCAGAATTGGACGGTAATTTGTGTATTTATAGACTTTGGCTAAGAAACATGGCATTAGAGGGTGAAAACTAGAAACAACCCCCGAACGGCCTCGTGGGTGGAACCAACCCCTCCCACGGGACCAATATAACTCGTAGGAACTGACCATGCAGCCATAGGTCTCGCGGTTTGATATTACAATGGTAATTTGAATATTTCTTGACTTAGGCTTAAAAACATGGCGTTAGAGGGTGAAAACTTGAAACAACCCCCGAACGTCCCCGTGGGTAGCACCAACACATCCTACGGGACAAATGTTACTCGTAGGAACTAACCACGCAGTCGCGGGTCTCTCGGTTTGAGAATACGATGGTAATTTGCATATTTGTAGACTCGGGCTTAAAAACATGGCGTTAGAGGCTGAAAATATGGAACAACCCCCGAACGTCCCCGTGGGTGGCACCAACACCTCCCACGTGACCAATGTAACTCGTAGGAACTAACCACACAGCAGCGGGTCTCGCGGTTTGAGAATACGACGATAATTTGCATAATTCTAGACTTAGGCTTAAAAACATGAATTAGAGGGTGATAACTCGAAACAGCCCCCAAACGGCCCCGTGGGTGGTACCAACACCTCCCACGGGACCAATGTATCTCGTAGGAACTGACCACGCAGCCATGGTTCTCCCAGTTTAAGAATATGACGGTAATTTTCATATTTCTAGGCTTAGACTTAAAAACATGGTGTTAGAGGGTGAAAACTCGAAACTGCCCTCGAACGGCCCCGTGGGTCTTACCAACACCTCCCACGGGACAAATGTAACTCATAGGAACTGACCACGCAGTCGCGGGTATACCGGTTTGAGAATACGACGGTAATTTGCATATTTCTAGACTTTGGCATAAAAACATGGCGTTTGAGGGTAAAAATTCGAAACAACACCAGAACGGCCCTATAGGTGGCACCAACACCTCCCACAGGATCAATGTAACTCGCAGGAACTGACAACACAGCCGCGTGTCTCCCGATTTGAGAATACGACGGTAATTTTCATATTTCTAGACTTAGGCTTTAAAACATGGCGTTTAAGGGTGAAAACTCGAAACAGTCCCCAAATGGCCCCGTGGGTGGCCCCAACACCGCCCACGGGACCAATGTAACTCATAGGAACTGACCACGCAGCTGTGGGTCTCCCGATTTGAGAATACGATGGTAATTTGCATATTTATAGACTTAGGCTTAAAAACATGGCGTTAGAGGGTGAAAACTCAAAACAGCCCCCGAACGGCCCTGTGGGTGGCAACAATCCTCCCACGGGACCAATGTAACTCGAAGGAACTGACCACGCATCCGCGGGTCTCTCGGTTTTATAATAGGACGGTAATTTGCGTATTTCTATACTTCGGCTTAATATAATGGCGTTAGAGGGTGAAAACACGGAACAGCCCCCGAACGTCTCTGTGGGTGGCACCAACACCTCCCATGGGACCAATGTAACACATAGGAACTAACTACGTAGCCGCGGGTCTCCCGGTTTGATAATACGACGGTAATTTGCATATTTCTAGACTTAGGCTTAGAAACATGGCGTTAGAGGGTGAAAACTCGAAACAACCCCCGAATGGCCCCGTGGTGGCACCAACACCTCGCTCGGGACCAATGTAACTCATAGGAAATGACCATGCAGCCGTGGGTCTCGCGGTTTTATAATACAATGGTAATTTACATACTTACGCTTAAAAACATGGCGTTAGAGGGTGAAAACTCGAAACAACCCCCGAACATCCCCGTGGGTAGCACCAACACCTCCCAAGGAACAATTGTAACTCGTAGGAACAGACCACGCAGTCGTGGGTCTCTCGGTTTTGAGAATACAATGGTAATTTGCATATTTTTAGACTTAGGCTTAAAAACGTGACGCTAGAGGCTGAAAACTTGAAATAGCCCACGAACGTCCCCATGGGTGGCACCAACACCTCCCACGTGACCAATGTAACTCGTAGGAACTAACCACGCAGTCGCGGGTCTCGCAGTTTGAGAATACGATGATAATATGCATATTTCTAGACTTAGGCTTAAAAACATTGAGTTAGAGGGTGAAAATTTGAAACAGCCCCAGAACGGCCCCGTGGGTGACACCAACACCTCCCACGGGACCAATGTAACTCGTAGGAACTAACCACGCAGCCACGGTATTCCCGGTTTGAGAATATGACAGTAATTTTCACATTTCTAGACTTGGACTTAAAAACATGGCGTTAGAGGGTGAAAACTCAAAACAGCCCTCGAACGGCCCCGTGGGTCTCACCAACACCTCCTACGGGACAAATGTAACTCGTAGGAACTGACCACGTATTCGCGGGTCTACCGGTCTGAGAATACAACGGTAATTTGCATATTTATAGACTTGGGCTTAAAAACATGGCGTTAGAGGGTGAAAACTCGAAACAATCCCCGAACGGCCCCATGGGTGGCACTAACACCTCCCACGGGACCATTATAACTTGAAGGAACTGACCACGAAGTCGCGGGTCTCCCGATTTGAGAATACCATGATAATTTGCATATTTGTAGGCTTAGGCTTAAAAACATGGCGTTAGAGGGTAAAAATTTGAAACAGCCCCCGAACGGCCTCGTGGGTGGCACCAACACCTCCCACGGGATCAATGTAACGCGGAGGAACTGACCACACAACCGTGGGTCTCCCAGTTTGAGAATGCGATGATAATTTGCATATTTCTAGACATAGGCTTAAAAACATGGCGTTAGAGGGTGAAAACTCAAAACAGCCTCCGAACGTCCCCGTGGGTGGTACCAAAACCTCCCACGGGACCAATGTAACTCATAGGAACTTACCACGCAGCTGCGGGTCTCTCGGTTTGAGAATACGACTGTAATTTTCATATTTCTAGATTTAGGCTTAAAAACATGGCGCTAGAAGGGGAAAACTCGAAACAGACCCCCGAACGTCCCCGTGGGTGGCACCAACACCTCCCACGGGACCAATGTAACTCGTAGGAACTGACGACGCATCCACGGGTCTCCCGATTTGAAAATACGACAGTAATTTGCATATTTCTAGACTTAGGCTTAAAAATGTGGCGTTAGAGGGTGAAAACTCGAAACAGCCCCCAATAGGCCCCGTGGGTGGCACCAACACCTCCCACGGGACCAATGTAACTCTTAGGAACTTACCACGCAGCCGTGGGTCTCCCAGTTTGAGAATACGATGGTAATTTTCATATTTTTAGACTTAAGCTTAAAAATAAGGCGTTAGAGGGAGAAAACTCGAAACAGCCCCCGAACGTCCCTGTGGGTGGCACCAACACCTCCCACGGGACCAATGTAACTCGTAAGAACTGACCATGCAGCCACAGGTCTCTAGGTTTGATAATACAATGCTAATTTGCATATTTCAAGACTTAGGCTTAAAAAGATGGCGTTAGAGGGTGAAAACTCGAAACAACCTCCGAACATCCCCGTGGGTGGCACCAACACCTCCCACGGCACCAATGTAACTCGTAGGAACTGACCACGCAACCACGGGCCTCCCGGTTTGAGAATATGACCGTAATTTGCCTAATTCTAGACTTAGGCTTAAAAACATGGCGTTAGAGGGTGAAAAATCGAAACAGCCCCCGAACGGCTCTGTGGGAGGCACCAACACCACCCATTGGACCAATGTAACTCGTAGGAACTGACCACGCAATCGCGGGTCTCCCGGTTTGAGAATACGACGGTAATTTGCATATTTCTAGACTTAGGCTTAAAAACATGGCGTTAGAGGGTGAAAACTCGAAAGAGTCATAGAATGTCCCCGTGGGTGGCACCAACACCTCCCACGGGACCAATGTTACTCGTAGGAACTAACCATGCAGTCGCGGGTCTCTCGATTTGAGAATACGATAGTAATTGGCATATTTCTGGACTTGGGCTTAAAAACATTGCGTTTTCACCCCCGAACGGCCCCGTGGGTGGCACCAACAACTCCCACGGGACCAATGTAACTCGTAGGAACTGACCACGCAGCCGCAGGACTCTCGGTTTGAGAATACGATGGTAGTTTGCATATTTCTAGATGTAGGCTTAAAAATATTGATATGTTGATAATTTTAACTCTTATATGCAATTTTTTAGCTTGATTAAATTTTTTGTAAAACTATTTGGTTACTGATATTTTTTTTATGTATCCTATCATTTTTACAATTTTTGCACGCGGAACAAATGAAGGAGGCAGTGGTTTACAGTATGAAGATTGTTTATATGTTGTGGACATTCAGGATTTTGTTTTGTTGTGTTACAGCCGTGCGGGCTTTTATTGTTTAGTTTTATGGTCGTGCGGGCTTTTATAATTTGATTGTTGAATTTTATGGCCGTGCGGGCTTTATAATAAACAGGTTTTACATTTAAAGGTTTTGGAATGTCAAGAAAATAGAGGAAACTCTGCCCAATTTTTTTTTGGGTCTGTGAATTATTAAGACATGTAATATTTTTAAGTTTGTATATATATATATATATATATATATATATATATATATATATATATATATATATATATATATATTAACAACGTTCTCGATTCTCAATTTGTAATTTTTTTATTGTTTTGCCAATAATAAATATTTGTAAAACCTCGTACGTGTCAAACATTACACGTAGCAACCGACGGTGCACTCACAGGACCCCCAATTTTAGTATTGGACCAAAAAAATACATTTTTTTAAAATTATAGTTAAATATGGTCATGGACTTTGTCCATGACCATTTTTATTTTTTCATCGCGATTGTGGGTCACGGACTTGGGCCGTGACCATTTTTTTTTTTTTTTTTTTGGTCACGGTTGTGGGTCACGGCCAAAGTCCGCGATAAATTTTTTTTTTTTGTCACGGTAATGGGTCACGGATGAGGGTCGGGACCCAATTTTTTTAAAATTTATTTGTCACGGTCTTGGGTTGCGGACTTTGGCCGCGACCAATTTGTCACGATTATGGGTCACGAATGAGGGCCGCGACCAAATTTTTTAAATTTTTTTTGTCACGGTTGTGGGTCACAAATTAGGGCCGCGACCAATCACGGCGTGGGTCACGGTCCAAGTCCGCGACCATTTGTCGTGTCCCCTCTCGGCCGTGACCATTTTTTGGTCACGGACTTGGGCCGCGACCCATGAAAATGGTCACGCCCGAAATGGTCACGGCCCAAGTACGTGACCCACAACTTTGGTCAGGGATTTTGGCCGTGACCAATTGCCAGTTTTGGTGTAGTGCATGAAATAACACAAAAAAAACAAGTCAATGATAGCGTAAATGTAGGGGTGTGAACACATTCGATAGGTAAATAAACTCAATCAATCATATGTGCATGATGCATACGTGTACTCCTAACGAATGAACATCAAAGTATCCTTAGGTGTAAAAAATGTTGAATTTAGATGACATCGTCTTAATCAAATCAACGAATCAAAGTTAAAGTGATTTCCACACCAATAATGTCCAAAACTTATTTAGCGTTTTTCCAAGATTTTCAAGGACGTGCAAACCCATTTAAATTTTCCAACCAAACTCCCTCAGATATATATATATATATATATATATATATATATATATATATATATTTTTTTTTAGAGGTGTTAAACTAAATTCTCAAACTTTGGAGAATTGATGGTGAAACCTAATGGCCCATATTTGGCATGTATTGCTTTATATTGCCATTAAATTTTTCGGGCTCTTTTAACCTCTTTGGACCCCAGATAATAAAATTTCTCAATTTTTTAGGTCCGTTTTAACGGTGGCTTTAGCGCAAAGGATAGATAATTACCTTTCGTAGTCCCTCCCCATTTTTAAAATACCACACAATCTCACCAAACGGTTTTTACAGGCATACCTTTCTTATCAAGTTTTATCACGCTTGGTTCGTTTTAAGGAGAGGATTGAAGTGAAAACACCCAACCAACATGTGATAAGATAAGTACAATAATCAATCTAATCCGTGCATGTGTGCAATAAAGGAAATCTTGAGTCAAACATGTAGGAAGTAACACTTAATTACATCTTAATTACTCCAAACATTATAAAACACAAAGATGATAAGATATATTATCTCAAAACACTATCAAATAGTCACATGAATAAATGTAATGAAATTATGACTTGAATATCTTAAATGCTCATAAAAGGTGCAAATAGAATACAATTTTAATTTTTTTTTAAGAAAATAAAAGTAATAATAATACACATGATATAGTCTAGAAATAGTAATCATATAATATAAACATGACAAAGCATCCTATCCTAGACACGGACCAACCCCTCAGTCAACTGTGCAAATCCCTAAAGACATCCTAAGACTTTCGAATATAAGGGCATCTAAAGGTTTTGTGAAAATATCGGCTAACTAACGGTCGGTGGGTACGTAACTCAGGGATACGACTTTCTCCTCAACTAGCTGTCGTATAAATTTATCACGTATCCTAATGTGCTTTGTGCGCGAATGCTCGACTGGATTGCGGGATATGTGTATCTTACTCGTGTTGTCACAGGAAATGGTAATGGTGTCCTGTGAAATCCCATAATCCTCCATCATCTATTTCATCCACAAGAGTTTCATGAAACAACTCTTGGCGGCGATGTACTCAACATCTGTAGTGGATAAAGAGATGGAGTTTTGCTTCTTACTCAACCAGGAGACAAGAGTAGAACCAAAATAAAAACACCCACCAGAAGTGCTCTTTCAACAATCTACATCCCCAACCCAATTGACATCCAAATAGGCGAACAAACGATCATTGGTATCAAAGGAATACCAAATACCGTATAAGAGAGTCCCACTCACGTATTTGATAATACATTTTAGAGCGAGTAAGTGTGACTCTTTCGGGGACTCCTGATATCGCGCTCAGACTCCAACACTAAATGGTATATCGGCACGATTGGCAGTCAAGTAGAGAAGACTACCTATCATACTCCGATACAAGGTTTGATCTACGTCCTTGCCTAAAGTGTCCTTACTAAGATCGATAGAAGTACTCATAGGTGTACGAGCATGCTTAGCGGAGTCTATACCAAATTTCATCACTAGGTCCCTAGCATACCTGGATTGGGAGATGAACATCCCATCCTCTAGCTGACGAACCTAGAGACCAAGGAAGAATGTAAGCTCACCTACCATGCTCATCTTAAACTCACTTTTCATCTCCTACTCAAAGTTGTGAGAATGCTGGGAGCACGTGGATCCAAAAACTATGTCGTCCACATAGACCTGGGCAGCCAAAATAGCACTGTCATCACTCCTGACGAATAACGTCATATTAACTCCCCCTCTCTTGAAGCCACGGGCTAAGAGATAGGAAGTAAGCCTCTTGTACCAAGCACGGGGTGCTTGCTTCAAACCATACAAGGCTTTCCTCAGATAGTAGACGTGCTCTGGGTGCATAGGGTCTTTAAACCTTTTTGGTTGTACCACATAAACCTCTTCCTGTAAAATGACATTTCGAAAGGCACTTTTGACATCCATCTGATATAACTTGAAGCGCAGATGACATGCGATGGCAAGTAGTAAGTGAACGGACTCAAGCCTCGCAACATGAGAAAATGTCTCCCCAAAGTCTACACCTTCAATCTGTGTGTAGCCTTGAGCGACCAACCTAGCCTTATTCCTGATTATGGTGCCATTTTCATCCATTGTATACTTGAAAATTCACCTGGTACCTATCACATTAGTCTCACTAGGTCGGGTAACAAGTTCCGAGACGTTATTCTTTTTAAACTGAAGCAACTTATCCTGCATTGCAGATATCCAGTGTTCATTTTTGAGTGCTTCTTTGTGATTCTTGGGCTCGACAGTGGACGTGTAGCAAAAATGACTAACAATGTTTTCTAGTTGAGCACGAGTCATGACCCATAAAGTGGGATCGCCAACAATGGCAGAAGGATCTTGACTCTTGCGAAGCCAAGCATGTGTGTCCCCTAATACTACACCAAAATGACAAAATTGTCACCTTTCAGCCGGCCACCCTTGTCAAGGTCATTGACCGTGACAAAAAACACGTATTTTGCGTCACGGTCATTGACCTTGACATGATCGTGACAAAAAATTGTCACGGTCAATGACCGTGACAAGTCCGTGACAAATTTACTTATCACGGACTTTTCACGGTCATTGACTGTGACAATTCTTTAAATAATTGTCACGGTCAATGACCTTGACACGACCGTGACAACTTCTATAGCAAAAACCCTCGCCCCTTCTTTTTTCCATCCCACTGTTCCCTCCCTCTCTCTCTACGCTTCTCTCTCTCTCTCTCTCTCTCTCTCTCTCTCTCTATATATATATATATATATATATATATATATCTTACATTTATATATATGTTTGTGTGTATATATATATATATATATGTGTGTGTGTGTGTATATGTGCGTGTGTGTGTGTGTGCATGTGTGGGGGGTGGGGCAGGGTGGGGGTAGGGGATGGGGTAGGGGGGTTGTTGTGTGTGTGTGTATATGTGTGGTGGGTGGGGGTGTGGAGGGAGGTGGGGCAGGGTGGGGGGCTATTGTGTGTGTGTGTGTGTGTGTGTGTATGTGGTGGGTGGGGGTGGGGGTGTGTGTGTATGTGGTGAGTGGGGGGTGTGGAGGGAGGTGGGGGTGGGGGTGTGTGTGTGTGTGTATTTGAATTAACCCATGAATTTGTATTTTTGTATTTGAATTAACCCATGAATTAACCCATGAATTTGTCAAACAAATTGACAAATTCACGAGTTATTTATTTTTTTATTTGTATATATATTGGTTCTTGAGTTTTTTGCACTTTTGTTGAAACTAACTCGTG
Source organism: Sambucus nigra (assembly GCA_949130495.1). Lineage (NCBI taxonomy): Eukaryota > Viridiplantae > Streptophyta > Magnoliopsida > Dipsacales > Adoxaceae > Sambucus > Sambucus nigra. The sequence goes on from OX422214.1 coordinate 447,804,966, forward strand.
AATATATGTTTGTGTATGTTTGTTAGGTGTATATGATGTTTATATGTTGGAAATAACCCATGAATTTATCAATTTGTTGGTGGGGGTGGGGGTGGGGAGGGGGGGGGGGGTAAGTGAAGGTACCATTGTAATTCTCTTAATATCGTGTTTTAATGATTCTATGAGATAATATATATTGTTTCAAGGTTAACTCATTGTAGATAAAAAAATTCACATAGTAAAATTAAATCGAATCCATCCATAGATTCTATAATTACATCCACTAAAATATAATTAATAAATGAAACAGTTTTAGATGAAAGTAAATTAATAATTAGTGCCCATTTCATATGAAAGTAGGATTGCCCCTCAGTGTAAATTAGTGAATTAATAATTCTATACGTTAATTGTTAGTTTAATTGATGAAATGAATTAATTGAGTAGATGAATTAGAAGGAGTACGGGATACGCATTTGTTGTTGACATTGCTATTGGATTATTTTGTTTAGTAAATGTTTGGTTGGTTAGTTTTAAAAGTGGCATGACCACTGGATTATTGTCCATATGGGGGTGGGATTTTTCAACTTTTTTTGAAAATTACTCTATATATCGAACAATATATATATACATATATATATATAGTACGATAATTAAATGAAACATACTTGAAATTAAATATAGTGCGCATAGATACTAGCCTTCTAGTTCTTATGCGTACACATTCAATAGCCCTTAGACCCGTTCGAGAGTCATTTTCCCTGCAATGAGATCTCTCGAATTGTCCCATTTGGACAGTTTGAGACTGTATAATTTATGTATAATATTCTTAGTGGCTTAAAGTTGTTACTTTTGGAGGAAGTTCTGCAATCGTATCTTAATGTTCTCTGGGTACATACTAGATTGACAAGTGTGACTATTATTTCAATTGATCAATTGAAATAACACTCACACCTTCCAATCTACATTGTGTACTTGGAGAACTACGGGGATATGTTGTCGAATTTTTTTCAAATCGGAACAATGTGCATGACCTGTTAAGTATATTACAGAAAAATGCGGTCTTGAATGGGATAGAACCACTCACCCTTTAATAGGATAATTAAATGATGGGATAATTAAATAAAACATACTATAAATCTAATTATTGTTTACCTTTAATAGGTGTTTAGTTGTGGTAGCTGTGATGGGATATCCGAAATACAAAGAGTGGATGGGTGAGACTAATAGAATGGGGGATGTGTTTCGTAGAGGTGCTAACGAATTTGTGAAATATGCAAAGAGATGTCATAATGATGAAGAGTTTCCGTGTCCGTGTGCTAGGTGTAAGAATGGTAAGGTGTTTGAGTGGAAAACAGTTGAACTACATTTGTTAAGATCGTGTATGCAAGACAGTTATCGATTTTGGAGTTTTCACGGTGAATTGAAAGTTCCTTTTGTCCCCGACCAACCTTCACAAAAACCTTCAACAAGTAGAATAGATGTAGAAGGGGACGACGTAGATCATAATATGTTAGAGGATTTAGTTGATGATGCGTACGAAGTTTATGAAGCAGAGGATAATGAGTTTACTGATGATGTAGAAGATTCAAGTGCTCATGAAGATAACACGATAAAACTTGACGATGACTACCAAAGTTTAAAATTTAAGGCGACCCAACCGTTATCCGGTTGTGTAGTACATGGTTATTTGGGGTGTCCTATTTGTGGAGAGGAGACTGAATCTCCTCATCTATCCTCTAGCTTAAAAAGTGTATACCATCGCCACAGGAGGTTTTTACCCCCAGCTCATAGTTTCAGATCTGAGAAAGGTTCCAATTTTTTATTGGACGGAGTTGAACATAGGCTACCGCCGAGACAACTTTCGGGTTCAGAAATTGAAAGTAAATCTTCTGAATGTGGCCCTAATATGCCAAGTAAGAATCCCAAATTTAATAATGTCAAGCATAAGAAGACCCCAACTGGGAATGAAACTGAGATAAGAAAGGCATGGTCTCGGAGGTCAATTTTATTTGACTTTCCTTATTGGAAGAATAACCCGGTGCGCCGTGTATTGGATGTGATGCATTCAGAGAAGAACTTCGCTAGACATATTATGGGTACTTTCCTTGGGGGGAGTCATTCGAAGGATGGAGTAAATGCACGAAAAGACCTTAAATCGTTAAACCTTAAGCCACAACTATGGTTGAAAGAAGATAGTAGGGGAAGGAAAATAATTCCCCCTGGTGCGTTTACTTTGACGAGTGGGGAAAGGAAGGTGCTTCTAGACACAATATATAATTTGAAGGGCCCGTCTACTTTTTCGTCCACCTTGCAAAGGATTGTGAATTATGCTACTCATGATTTACATAAGTGTAAGTCCCACGATTGGCATGTGATCATGAAATTGGTTCCTCTATTGTTTAAGCACTGTTTCTCCAAGCACAAGGATTTGCGTAGGTCTATTATGCAAATTAGTATTACCTTCTCCCTCTTGTGTGAGAAGGTACTGAATCGAGAACATATAGTGGCCGCAAAATTGGTTGTGATCGAAGCGATTTGTGTATTGGAGAAGTACTTTCCCCCCAGCATTCTTTAACATAAGTGTTCACTTGTTGGTACACCTATGTGATGAGGCACTTCTTTGTGGTCTAGTTAGATATCGGTGGATGTATCCGTTTGAAAGATTGATGAAAGTTTTTAAAGATTACGTCAAGAATACGCGATACATTGCAGGATCAATTCCAGAGGAATAGATCACCATGGAGTCATCAATATATACTCGGGAATATATGCCTGACTTGACCAGCATTAATGACACTGATGAATTCATTGATGATGGTGGTCATGTGATGGGAAAACGAGTGAAATTAACGAGTTTGCAACATGAACAAGTAGCTCGTTATCTATTTGACACACATGGGGATGTCGAAGAATGGAAAAAGTAAGTTTCAATTATTATAATATTTAACATTATTTTAGATAATTTTATACATGATTAATTTTGTAATATGCAGAAAATATGAAGCCTGTGAGAACAATAAAAGACAAAAAACAATGGTACAATCAGACAGCGAATTTAGGTTGTGGTTGACACAAGAGTTAATTATAATGAAAGCAGTCGTTATATAACGTTACACTACACTCAAATTTTACCAATAATATAATTAATTTATCTATATTCTCATCTCCTAAAGACGGGTGATGTGACATCAAGGCTTGCTCGTCTAGCCACTGGACCCTTGTTCGTGGTACAAGAGTACACAAAGTATCGATTGAAAAATTACATTTTCGACGCTAAAGTGTACGAGGAAAGTACAAATGTACAGAACTCGGGAATTTCATACAAAGCTCTTACTATCTTTCGAGCGAGCGCAAAAGATAAAAACCTCGTTGAAGCTGAAATGACTTACTATGGTGTAATCCAAAATATATTTGAATTGGATTATATAATATTCAAAGAGGTTGTATTTTATTGTGACTGGGTAAGAGTTGAGGATAAAAATGCTTGTAAAGTTGATCCTGTCACCAATTTGATCATGGTTGACTTGTCCAAGTTGAAGAGCAACGACCATGTGAGCTATGAGACATTTGTTTGTGCATTTCAAAAGGTTAAGAAAGTGTTTTATTCGGAGTATATCAACAACGAGCCGTGGCCAATTGTCCAACACGCTCCAAGGCATCTAAATAGTAGTGTGGATGACTTGGCTGCTCCTACCAAATATCAATCCATTTTTTATGATAACCCGAATTTGAAACAATTTTTCAATTTGTAATAAATATTTCAATTTGTACTGAAGCATCCATTTTTAATGCTTTTAGTTGATTTACACTTTATCATTTTCACTCTTGTGCGGTGTGCGTGTGTGGAGAGGAGATTAATACGTAAATATTCCAACTACATCTATGTTTTGTTTATACTAATCCTTGAATATACGCTTCTTACCTTTAATAGGTGATTAGTACATAGTTATTTGGGGTGTTCTATTTGTGGAGAGGAGACTGAATCTCTTCGTCTATCCGAACACTAAGAAATGCCATAATCCTATGGAGTTATGCTCTGCAAATTCCTCCCAACCGTTATGTAGACAAACATCACCAGTTGAAGTTTTCAATTCCACTTTCCATACCCCACCACTTGGAACCTCTAGCAAAACATGGGAGACCATTGAAAGGTGGAATTGAAAACTTCAACTGCTGATTTTTGGCTACACAACGGTTGGAAGGAATTTTCAGCGCATAACTCCATAGGATTATGACATCTCTTAGTGTTCAGATATGAAGGGAATTATATTTGACACGATTAATCGGGGTACATTAGTTGGAAGGAGGTGCCATAGAGCTCAAGTTAGTTGTTTGGGTGACACTACGGGTAATGTATTTATATATATATATATATATATATATGTCAATTTCAATTTCGATTTCGATTTCAATTTTGATTTATATTTATCTATATTTGCGGGGCGAATACTAATTTCACTTTATTTTAATTCAGGGGACAGGGAGTGGCCCTGAGGGTAGGCCACATATGCTCGATACTTATGTGGCTATTCGGACGAGAAGGGAAGGATAAGGAGATGTCCTCGAGCATCGCAGTACAAAATCTCTTTTTCAGCTAAATAGTTTGTAGATTTGAGATAATTGATGGTGATGTTGTTTCTTCTTAAATAGTTTCTATTTTGAATGTATATTTGCATTTTCTCTAGTTTATTTGGATATATGAAATTTGAATAGGTAAAACGTTGATATAACAGCTACAAATATACGCCCAGCAGATTTTTTTCAATTCTACCCAGAATTGTCATGGTCAATGACCGTGATAATTTTTTTAAAAGGGAACAAGAATGTGTCACGGTTATTAATCGTGACTAAATGTGTCATGGTCTTAGACCGTGACACGTCACGGTCATAAACCGTGACACATCCCTGACAAAAAAAGTTATCTCGCCCGGAATTATCACGGTCATTGACCTTGACAAGTCCAACTTGTCAAGGTCAATGACCGTGATATTAGTGCAGATTTGGTGTAGTGTAAAATAGGAGTAGAGTCCACAGAGTGTGGGTGAGGGACAAGTAAGTCGCTGCCAGAAAAGTCCTCATCCTCATACTGAAGGCTAGGATCAATAAAAGCTGAAGGTTCGCCATCTTACATGGTTACATTTATTGAATCCATAACCTTAGAGCTCTTCAAGTTAAAAACTCGGTACGCTTTACTATTTGATGAATATCCTAGCAATATTCCCTCATCGCTCCGGGAGTCAAATTTTCCTAGTTGCTCTCTATCCCGTTGGATGTAGCATTTACTCTTAAAGACATGGAAATATGCAAGGTTGGGTTTCTTTCCAGTCCACAATTCATAAGGAATCTTAAGAGTGTGTGGATGCAGGTAAACTCTATTCACCGTATGTCATGCAGTAGACAGTGCCTCTGCCCAAAATCTTCTAGCAACCTTTCGACCTAGAAGCATAGATCTAGCCATTTCTTGAATCATCCTATTCTTTCTCTCAACAATCCCATTTTGCTGAGGATTCTTCACAGCAGAAAACTCATGTTTGATTCCTAGGCTGTCACAATATAGATCTACCTTTGCTTCCTTAAATTCCGTGTCGTTCTCATTACTTATCCTGTTAATAGTCACTCCGTGTAGATTTTGCAGGACACCGCACTTGGTCGTTAAAAACTCTACAACATCGGATTTCTCTCTTAGAAAACCAACAATTGAATATTTGGAGAAATCATCTACCATCACGAGGATATACCTCTAGTGGCCATCCCCGATCCCCGTCGCGAAGGGAAAAAGGATCCTTCGGGTCCCGCGCGTCCCTTTTCAGGAGAGCACTTCGGCTGGCGTCGATTTTGTGAGGTGTGAAAATGTAGAGAGATTCAGAGTCGCTAGTGTATTTTACTCAAAACAGACAAAAAAAAAGGCGAAGCCACCCCGAAGGATGGCATCCAAAGACATACTGGTGCGTGCGAAACCAAAATGATTCGAGAAGGGTTCGGAGGCTTAGTTATGAAATAGGAAGGTGTTAGGCACCCATTCCGCCCTTTCGGTATCTCATGAATATTTGCTATTTTCCTTGATGTTCCCCCCATGATATGTGTGCATGTGTATATATAGAATGGAGGTAGGAATCCTCGACTTGTATCATGGAAAAGATAAAGCGAGTCATCTGTAGGAATGTGAAATTAATGTAGAAAATAGTATTTGTGCGATTACCCTTGCGTTGATGGTTATAACGGAACGATAACGCATATGGGACAATATGTCACTAAGAATGAATGTATAGAATATAATAGAAAATGGGATAAAGAGAAGATAGAAAATAAGAAAAAAAATGAGAAAAGGGACTCGAGTCTCGGGTTTTACCCCGAGACGCCTACGTAGCCTATAAAGGCATCAAAGTCCACGTAGTTCGCATACAAATGAGGGGTGGGGTTTAACCCATAAATCCAAATGGATAAATCTCTTATGTGTGTGTGTGTAGAAAAAGTGTTTTAGTTGTGAGAAAAGTGTGGAAAAAGTGTGAGAATCCCTATTTGGAATTTATGAGCAAACCCTCCTTTTCTTGTTTATTGGGTTTTCTTTATATGAAAATAAGAGATGTGAAATAATACTGGATAAAAAGTATGTTAGGATATGTGAAATAAGATAATAAAAGTGCTTAAGTAATAAAACAAGTTATTGCAAATTCAAGAAGATTTGAAGAGAAAGGTGAGAAATATGGACCTTCTTGGAGACTTTGAGCTTAATCTTGAATGTTGAAAAGAAACCCTTGCACTTAGATGATGATGGAGAGTGGTTAATTCATCAAGTTTGATGAAAGAGAGGATGAAAAGTGGAAGTGAAAAAGGGATTTGGAAGCTGAAATCACGCTGCCTTCAAGAGAGGTTTCTGGGGATTGCTGAGAGTGATTTCCTTCTGATCTGAGCTCCTCCTTGGAAATGAGGCCAAGGCCTCCTTTTTAAAGACCCAGGGGTCTGCCGATCGGCATTTCCATGGCACTACCTATCGACAGCTGCCGATAGGCAGGGTCTGGGACCTGCCATTTGGCAGTGCGCTTCAGGCTTTTTTGGAAAATTGGTCGCCGAGGACAAACTGTTGGTCAGAATCGTGCACGAGGCATACCGTTGGAAAGGTATTTCAGACATCTTCGAAAGTACTTTGGACCGCTACCGAGTTTGGGAGTTAACTTTGGGTCAAATGAGGCTCGGAAGTGTTTGTCGGTCCACTGGACGGGGAATCATTCGGACGCAAATGGATCGTTCGTCCGCATGGTAAGTGGGAATCATGCACGGGATGGACCGTTAGAAAGGTTAGGAGATGTACTTCTACATTCAAAAGAGTTTGAGTAGATTTTGGGAGTTAACTTTAGTCAATCGGGGTCGAGAAGCATTCGGTGACCTCTCAAAGTCAAATGGATCGTTCGTCCGCATGGAAAGTCGAAATTGTGCACGGGATGGACCGTTGGAAAGGGTATTCAGTTCCCTTCTAGGATTCTTTTAGCCTCGGTAAAGATGAAGAGTTGACTTAGGTCAAATAGAGCCCGGGAGCGCCCGGTGGCCTTTAGGTCAGGTTTCGGATGCAAATGGATCGTTCGTCTGCATGGTGAGTCAGAATCACGCACGGGACAGACCGTTGGAAAGGGTATTATATGCCCTTCGAACATTCATTGAGTCTCAGTAGAGACAAATGAAGCCCTTATACTTTTGACTCACTTGAGTCTATATTGTATAAGTGCTCATCTAGTTTGGAAATTGTGACAAAATTGTGTCCTACCTAGATTCCAAAGAACCTCAGAAGTTGGTTTGCTACTTCATCTCTCTATCTTATAGTAATCAAGAACCTATTTCCAACACTCACACACAGTAGAATTCATTTTTTGCATATCATATTGCATAATTATGTGTGTACATGTGTTGAGTGTGTTTAAATCCCTAAATTGGAATTTTAATAATTTTTTTGGGATTTTTTAAACATTTTTAAAATTAGGTTTTCTTAATAAAAACTTAGTTTAAAAGTTTCTGGGGTTAATTTGTAAATATAATTTGTTAATTATTTTGGCTTAATGTTACCTTGGGTAGAATCCAAAAGCGGAGTAAACTTGAGGGTGTGGTTTTAATTAACATTGGACGCGCGTTTGTTATCCTGTTATTGACCAACACCTGTCCTCGTCTGATTGGCTGAAGTTGTGTTTCTTTTCTGAGTTAAAATAGCGTTCGTTCCTAGACCTTGGATCATTAGCTATCAACGCTCTGCATGTTTTCTTGGTGAATCCCAGTACAACTCTTTAGACCAATCAGAATTCGTTTAATCACCGCCTATTTAGAACCCTAAGATCTAAGTCAATTTGGCTTGACTTAATCCTGGCCCTTGGTTTTGAGCCAGCCTCTCGAACCTTCCCCTTACCCTATATAAGGGACCCCTCTCTCAGACTTCGAAGACTTTTGCCATTTTCATTTCCTCTGAGAAATTGAGAGAGTAGAGAGAGAAGAGAGAGAAGAGAGAAAACAGAGAGAAGAGAGAGAGTTAGAAACCCTAACCCTGTTCGTTAAACCTCTTCAATCCAAACTCAAACACTTATTCAAATACCTCCATATCCAAAACACTTTTCTGAGTGTTCTTGAGAGTTTGAGAGTTTGAGTTAAGTTTGTTTTTGTTGCTATAACCCCGTGTTCACTTGATCTTGTTTTCAACTTAAACGTTTTACTCAGATATACTTTCTGATTTCATAGAAATTTCAGATCTGAGTTATTCATGTTACATTACACTTAGTTTCACTTTATTTCTCATCTTGAGAAATACATTGTTGATTATTTTCTTTAAAAAAATTGCTTACTTTGAAATCAACAATAAATGCTTTCTATTTCTAGTTCTTGTAAAACTAAACCTTTGACCTAGTTTGGAATCTCACTTGGAGGTTTTCAATCTCGAAAAAGTTTTTCTAAATTTTGAGATTGATTAAGACCTTGTCTGTCTTCCTAGCAAGGTATCCGTGGATTCTGGGAATAATTTAAAGGTCAAATAAGGTGAAAAGTTTTGTAAGAAGAAAGAAAAAGAAAAGATCACATCATATAGTGTTATTGTAATTTGTTAGGATTGTTTGTACTTAATAAGTGTGTGTATGTGCATGCATGTGTTAGAAATCACCTTCACAAACACTTTCACCCTACAACACGAAAAGTGTTGGTAATATGATCTTGAGAACAAAGAGTCAACGTAAAGTGCTGGAACAAATCAGAAGTTAACAAACTGGGAGAACTACATCTACAATCAGAACTGCAGGGAAGTTTAAGGACACCAGAGGGTACATTCCTAAACTTATATAGGACTGAGTTGTTTTCATGTTAGTTATATAGTTTGTAACTCATATATTTGTTTTAGTGGATTTTTCATTTTACTCCGTAGAGGGAGTCGTGGATGTTTCCTCAATTGGTGAGGTTTTACCACGTAAAAAACATCGTGAACATAATCTTTCTACATCTCCTCATCTAACTCTTGGTTGTGCTGAGTTTAAGATTTTTAAACTACTTTATAAACCTGTTATTCAATTCTTGAATATATCTCGTACATACTGATTTATTAAACACATCTTGTGTTCAAATAGTTTGGTTTTTACGAAAAGAGTTTCTTAAAAAAACAGATCGGAGTTACTTAAATCATTTATTTTTAATAAACGGCTTTAGTAACATTTTTCAATTGGTATCATAGCTTTGTAAACTGCTTTCAAAAGAGATCCTGTGTTTCTGAAATTGTTTTCTGAAAATCAAATATGGATGAGAAAAATGAAAGATTTGGTAACTTGACCAGACCTCCAATCTTTGATGGAACCAATTTTGCTTACTGGAAAGTAAGGATGATTGCTTTCATTCAAGGAACTTTGGGAGATGATGTCTGGGACATTATTGAAAATGGTTATATTTTTCCTACTAAACCAGCCAATGAAGGAAGTAATGAGAGGGTTAAGAAAGCTCTAAGTGAGTTCACTCAAGAAGAGAAACGTGTTTCTCGAAATAATAATAAAGGAAAGAATGCCATATTTATGTCTATAAATGAACATGAGTTCAAAAGAATCTCATCCTGTACCACTTCTAAGGAAGCTTGGGACACCTTAGTCACTGCTCATGAAGGAGACAGTAGAGTTAAGGCTGCTAAAACCCAAATGCTTATTCAGCAATATAACTCCTTAATTATGTCTGAGACTGAGTCATTTGATGACTTCTATATGAACTTGACTGATATTGCGACCAAACTGCATGCTAATGGGGTGACTTATGACAGACATCAAATTGTATCTAAAATTCTAAGATCATTACCACAGAAATTTGATAACAAAAGATATGCTATTGAGGAAATGTGTGATCAAAATCTCACTCCTGAATTACTCAGTAGTAAACTAAGAACTGTGGAAATGGAACTAGAATTTAAGAAACAATTGACTCAAACCAATAGGAAACATACTAGTTCCAATCTTACCTTATCTTCTAAGATAACTAAGCCTGAACTTATATTCCCCACTTATGATTCTGATGAGGAATGCAATATAGAGAGTTTGGACAATCAAATTTCCTTAATTACTAAACAGTTTAAAAAAATTATTAAGTTTAGAAACAAAGTGGAAAATAAACAAGGCAATTCAAATTATCCAACTTCCTCTAATCACAGGCCTCATGAGAAAAACCATGATAAAAATCATAAGGACTCTCACGCTAGACCTAATAGAGACCTTAAGAAGACTGAATGCTATAGATGTGGTAAACTGGGGTATATTGCACAAGACTGTAGAGTTAACTTGAACACTCAAAACAAAAACACTAGAGCCAACATTTGCAAACCATGGGATGATTCAAGTGACTCTGAAAAGGAGGAACCTGAGTCATTTGATGTTTTTGATCCTTGCATGTCCTTCTTTGCCAAGATCATATATAATGATGATGTGCTTATGCCTCTGTATGAGAATGCTTCTAGTAACTCTACTCCTGCTATTGAGAATCATGTTTATACTGGTTTAGATGCTTTGACTACTGAGAATGTTGCATATTCTTCCTCGGGGTGTGTGAGTCAAAGGGATAGCGATAATGACGATGCCAATGGGTGTGTGAGTTTAACAAATGAATATTTAGGGGTCACTCCACACACCACACTTATGTAATACCCCGTATTTTCATGGCTTTTAAATTTAAGGATTTATTAAATTTAATTGAGATAAATTAATTTAATTTTAATCCAGAATGTTGCTTTAAATATTTACTAGCGTGACGAGAGTTAGTAATTATTGGAAATTTGTTATCTGTTGAATATTACTGGATGGGTATAGTAATATATGAGATTTATTTTTATAATATTGTCACGTGTGAATAAAATGACAATTGTGGAAATTAAAGTCAGGATGCGCCTGTGTCGTGTCGGGACTAAATGTGGATTAATAAAAGTGAATATTTTATAAGTCATTTGTATGGTCGTTTTGAGTGCGCCAACGCGTCCGGAAGGGTCGAGATAGTCAGAAAAGTGTACCCGGGGGTTTAGTTTGGGTCTCGGGGCGTTTTTAGGCTTAATTGGTACCCCGGGAGGGCATTTTGGACATTTCACATTTATGGGTAATTAAACCCACGAAAATCAGTAATCTATATCAGCCATTTAGGTTAGTCAGCTAGGGTTAGAAATCACAGACACAAGAACGGCCATAGGAGAGGAAGGAGAGAGCTCTCAAGGCCAAATTCAAGGCCCAAAGTCATCCGTTTGCACCGCCACCACCACCAACGCGTAGATCGCGCAATGAACTACGCAACCACACCAAAATCATCTGCAAATCAGAACACCAAAAATTCCAAGCAAGTGTTTATCTTGCTTATTTTGTTGGTGTATCCTTCATATTAGTTTAGGAATGATTAGGGATGAATTTCATTGAAGAAAACCTAAATTGTGATAGGAATTTGCATGTAGTGATGACTTAAACCTTATTCTGGAAATTATTGGTGATGTAGAAGAATAATCCACGAAATTTTAATGTTGTATTAGAAGGAAATTTTGGGAAAAATAGATTAGAACCGTGATTAAGAAATTTCTAGGGTTCTTGATAATTGTATAAATCTTGGGCTGTTAATCCATGATTAAATGACTGAAATCCACATGCTTTACGTTGAAAATACCTAATATGATGATATAAGGTTAGTAGTATCAATTCTGGGATGATTGGGATTAGAAAATATGGAAATTGTTGAAGTTAGGAGATGAAACCCGTAACTGCAGAATTTCAGTTTTTCGCGGACCTGCTTGATCGATCGATCGAGCCCAGATCTTCGATCGATCGAAGGTTCGATCGATCGAGCCCTAGACCTCGATCGATCGACCCCTCCTGGCAGACTTCTATTTCCTTTTAAATGAGTTAAATTCAATTTATTGTGAGATAATTCTTGGGCATCCTTAATAAAATGTTTTGGGAGATAGGGAAGACCAGTAGGACGTGTGAATAGATTTTGGGACCCTTGATGTCGGGCAAAGATTGTATTTTGGGATAATTACATAAGGGTCGGTGAATTTATGATTAAAAGAGAGAGACATGTAAGAGAGTTACTTTGGGACAAACGTGTATACCTACTGAATTTTATACTTGGGAGGATAGAATCCATGAGCGTTATGTAGTAAGTGGAAAGGTTCCTCAAATTAAAGTAAGATGTGAACGGTTATACGTGATAACTAAATAATGATAAATAAAAGTCGTAACTATGGGATTTGAGAATATACCCATTATTGATATGGTTATATTAGTATAGTTATATGATTGTGTATGCATATACTATCTATGTGTGAAAATCATGCCCACGCTACTTGCTATCTCTGAGGTTACCGCGCTGGGACAATCTTATCTCGATGGGACCTTTATGGGGGATATTGACTTGTACCCTAGAAGATAGATATCCTTGGTACAGGCTATCGATTTGATAGTTCAGACGGTCCTAAGAGACGCGGGTATGTGCCATCCTCTTAGAGACTTCGAATCTATGGTTCGCCTTAATATTGTTGTGTATGTGTTAATACAATTCGAGAGTGATTACGAATGTATTCCCCTTAATATGAGTGATATGGGGCTTTGGATAGTAGAGTATGCCTGCACCGTAGTTTATTTGGGGTGCTGTTATAATATATATATTATACGAGTAGTTAATATATATATGAAATTCTGAAATCTGGAACTGCCTACTGTGATTTGATATGTAGGACATGGTTGATGACTCAAATTGTAAATACTTGTTTTGAGAAAGTATAATATGACACTGGAAAACTTTATTGATTAATAAAGTTAAAATGAGAACTTTGGTTACTAATTTAAATATTCTTTTCAAACAATTGAATCGTTAAATTTTGAATCCTGCGAATAACCTAAGATAAGTAAACCATTGGGAAAGGATAGCGTGATATATGATGAGATAGACCACTGGGAAGGTTAGTGCGATAGGTGTGCACAATAGAAGAGAGGTGAGAATTTCTCAAGAGAGTGTCGCACTAATATGTTGTTGCATTGGCCTGTATCAATTTAAATACTTGCTAAACGAATTTTTAAATCATACACACTATCGGGCTCTGACCCGTTTCTCTTTCTCTCTCTCTCTTGTATATATATGTATGTATCATAGGTGCCCAGCCATAGGGGCGTCTTCCTTAGGATCCCTTGGAAGGAACGCGCTGCAGCTTAGGTGGGAGTTGCAAGTCTCTTGATTAGACGACTTCGTTCATTCGGATCCACTCTTAGTACTTTCATTTAGTTGGTCATGTGTAGCTCTTTCCATTATTCCATTGTTATTGAACATTTGTATTTCAGTTATTTCCAGTACTGTTACTATGGGATTTATTCAGTTTGGATGTGTGACTTTAGATTTCGTATGTTGACATTCGATTGACGAATGTTTTAAATTATTTGGATTATGTTGCAGAATAGATGTGGTGTGATTATTACTTTTTGAATGTTGTTAATCAAATAAATAAATATTTTTTTTTTTAAATAAAATTTTGAAAGTTATGTATGAAAATGGTTTTGACACTTAGCTTAATTAATTAGGGTGTTAAATTTGAAAATTTTATTTTTATCGACAGTGATGCTGAGAATGAACCAACTGTTCACCTTGATTTAATTTAATAAAGGAGTGATCGCCCGGTATTTAATTAGGCGGGGTGTCACAGGTGGTATCAGAGCATCAGGTTCTAGTGTTCATATGATCTGTACGGCTTATTATGCTTTCAGCGTTGCTTTGTTTGTTATAGAGCCCTATATTTAGGATTGTCGATTCCTTTGACGAGATTTCGTTCTCCTGCTATAATGTGTATGCATTAGTGAATTCTAATTTCGTTCGGATGTGTGCGAGTACCGAGCGCTGACGGACGTCAGAAGAGGACCGTTCAGCGTACATCAGGAGGCAGGGCTCAGTTGAGATTATAAAATATATTCGAGGACGATGGTCGTAGTTGAGGTCACCTCCATTGTGGCACGAGAAGCCACGACTAAAAAGGCGACTAAGGTGCAATAAGGATTTTCAAATGATGTTATAGTCAAATGAGGTGCGAGGGTAAACTTACCCAACGTATTACAAAAACGTGTAGATACTGTCAGTGGGAAATTTTAGAAACGCGAAAATTGTATGTGTTTACCAAAGGAGGTAAAGTATCCAAAGGCTTAAAAATAGGACGGAGTGTGGAAAACTGAAAGTGAAAATTTAGAGAAAAATTTTCTTGCCTTTCGGGAGGAAGTTATAATGGTTGGAGTCAACCACCAATTTTAGAAGTGGAATGCTATGCCTATAAGAGAACCTTAGGTACAGTGTTGACCGTATGTTCCTTCCTCAACTGTTCAGGATTAGAGACAAACGCGGTTCTGAACTCATCGCGGGAGGGCATGACAGGGGTCCATTTGTGAATATGAATCTTAACCGCTAGGGAATTTTGCATCGGAAGATGGAGACACGAGTAAAGGAAACGACTCCAAGTGGGAGACCAACTCGTAATAATAATTAACAATACTCGAGGAGGAAATTCTGATGGACGACCGAATCAGAGGTTGACATTGTCATATTTTGTCAAAATAGATGATAATGCTCATTGGGTGGGAAGCTTAAAGAAATCGAAGAATTTAGTCGAGAATAAGACTGAATACAACGGTGGTGGTATAGCACCACAAAAGGATGTGGATACACATCAGGAAAACCATTTAAATGCTTCAGATAGTTAAATTCTTACCAAGTGATGGTAAATTCTGTAAGTACTATTATAGATAGTAACATGATCTTTATGGCCTAAAAAGTTAAAGGAACAATCGAGATGGCTAACGGGAATCGAGTCTACTAAAGTCCGAGAGAAGGACAATCCTAACCCGGTTAGTAGGACAGGTGATAAGTGGATTATGTGTTGAGGTATTTTGGTCCGGAGTGAAATTTCTCACGATAATATGTTCCAAAGTGAGTATAAGGACAAGAATACGGTGCCTAGTAAAAGGCAACGATTAAAGAAATTTTTTTTGGTTTGAGTAGACGTGTTGCGTCCAGAAACCATTTGCGCAGGCAAGACGATTGACAAGGTAGAAGTGTAAGTTGTATCTTAAGAGAATGAGGCATGTTTATGTGACACGAGCGAGTCACAATATTTTGTTCATTGCTAGATTAGCATGTGAGACGAGCTTAATGCATATCATTTTAAACGTTACTATTATTATGCGAATATTTTTCCCTAGTGTAGCGGGATTTTTCTTTGGTGCTATCCGCGGAGGATGAATGTGTATATTAACAGTGTTATGTATTTTATTGATGTTACTCGTTGTAGTGATGCGATACACGAATATGATATTATCTTTGTTAAAACGTTATAGAAATGGTTAGTACGATAGTGGGCATTTATTGCAAGGCTATCGGAGTGGTTGCATTAGCACAACATGTTTTACGTTTTGTTTTGGCGAGGCTTTACCTGTAAGAAGGTTGGACTCGCACTTATCTTATCTATCCTAGAGACTTCGGAGGAGATAGTGGGCTCAGGATATTAGATGCCAAAGTATGTATAGACTTTGTCAGTATAATTTCGTATGCATCGGGATTTACCGTTGAGCGAAAAAATTTGACTCAGTATTTTGTTTAGCACACCGGACTTAGTGCTAGGAAGAGTGCATTGTTATATTTATCCTTTAGAGATGTGGGAGTTAATATTTATACCCCTATTATTAGGGAAAAGAATTTCGAGAATTCCGATTGTATGTATTCGAGGTTTATGGAATGCTATTACCACCAACCTATACTGAACAATAGTGCAATTAGTGAAACGTTCTTTGTTAAGCATAATTACAGGAGAAATTGTAACTTTTCTGTCAAGGGGCGGAATAAAGGGGTATATACTATGGACGGAGGACCTAACGGATTTTGATAACCGACAATACTAGGCAGTAGTGTATCGGGGGGTTCCTTGTTTGGATTTCTCTTTGCGAGACATCCCACGCATGAAACTTAGTATAAGGTTGGAAATAGGGAGACGTCTGGTCATTATTCCATAAGTTCGGTACCCTGGTCAAATGGGACCAAGTAATTATGTATGTAAGTTGGAAGTTGAGTTTTGTCTTAAAGCTATTGGAAGTCGGATCTTGTGGTCAGAAAGCATTGAAAGTTACCCCACGAGTTGAGGGGTGGAACGATGATAAGGAAGATTTAAAATTTTGATTTTCTAGGGTGATTAGAGTGTTGTAATCACGCTGCAAGCACCAGGGACAACAAAGAATTTGTTTATTAATATGGAGCGTATGTGATGCTTACGCTAGTATGCTCGGTTTATAGGGTGTGTAGACATCCTGGTTAACTGATGTTAAAACTCGTCGTCCAGGATGAAGGGGCGTGGCAATGGATGTGTGGAAAATTTGTTGGTGGGGATAACAGAATGAAGTGGAAGTGATATAGTGGATTAAACGTCACATGAGGGGCGATAATCCATACATAGGTGTGTAATTAGAATAGCAAACCCAAATTTGAATTGGAAGACTGTGGGAAGTCATTTAAGAAGAGTATTCCTTGAATGAAGCAGAATCAAAATATTATGAAGAACACTCGGAGCGGAGTTGTTAGTAGGCAAGTATGAGAGTGACTTGCACATACAAATGGTGATGATGTTAGTATAGTATAAGAGATCCAGAAGTGCGCTTCGTGGAGAGAAGAGCACGGGTGAAACTTTCGGCATACTACAAGGAAGGAAGGGGAGTATTACGTGTCACTTAATGTGAGACATTTCAAGGAAGAATTGATGTTTAGTGGGACGTAGTGAGTAGTCTCTACATGCACCGCCCATAGGTAAGATTTGGTTGAAAGAGAAGAATCAACCAAAGAATTTTGTGTTTATCGACAATTCCTGAAATTGGAAGAGGTTGGTAAAGTCAGTACAGTTCTTGGATGGGTTGCCATCGTCGAAACAAGATTAAGGGTTCATCCCGAACATGTGAATTAAGCCGCTGAGAAGGAAGTGATTGATATTCCTTTGGAATCGTTTACAATATTAACTAGTATGCCCCAGACTTCCTTTGAAAGGAAGGATCGCGCCAGTGCATGGTCCGGCGCAGTATAAATTTCTGAATTAGGATGAGATTGGTAAATGCCACCTTTGATATGGGATTTCAGGAACCAGCGGAGATAAGGTTTCGTTTTGAGTAGGATGCATCACCCTTATCCAGGGAATAAGCGCATGGTGATTAAAGATTAGTGGAGCCACGTGAAGGAGATTTTGGAATCTTGGTACGATGATTTCAAGAATGCTCTATAGAAGCACTCGTACCTGTTTGTCGCGTATGAGGTACTTATTAAGGTTTTGTTATGGAAGAACCTCGACTATTCTCCTTCCGTATGTTTAGACAAGAGTAGATAATCAGAATTTCTGGATCGGTCGAGAAAATATTCGATAACTATGGTGGAATTCCACGACTGTTTTAGGCAGTCAAGAGTGGTCAAATGTTCGTATGATCTTCTCAGAATGGGAATTTTGTGTATGAATAAATCCGAGTAGTTGTCATGTAGTGAGGTGCGGCCTCCTAATGATAGTGAGATAATGAAATTTATAACGTATAGACGTAACCTATTCAAATGTTGTCAGTTGGGAGTGCAATGTGAAGTGTCTCCAATGAGAATGTAAAACAATGTTGCTGTGAGGAAAAAGCTAAAGTGATTGAGCGTCGTACTATGTAGATAGTTTGCATACTGACAAGGATATCTAGAATTGTGCTACCTGGTAGGCTTTATTTTTCGAATTACGGGACGAAATTCCATTATTAGGGGGGGAGTATGTAATACCCCGTATTTTCATGGCTTTTAAATTTAAGGATTTATTAAATTTAATTGAGATAAATTAATTTAATTTTAATCCGGAATGTTGCTTTAAATATTTACTAGCGTGACGAGAGTTAGTAATTATTGGAAATTTGTTATCTGTTGAATATTACTGGATGGGTATAGTAATATATGAGATTTATTTTTATAATATTGTCACGTGTGAATAAAATGACAATTGTGGAAATTAAAGTCGGACGCGCCTGTGTCGTGTCGGGACTAAATGTGGATTAATAAAAGTGAATATTTTATAAGTCATTTGTATGGTCGTTTTGAGTGCGCCAACGCGTCCGAAAGGGTCGAGATAGTCAGAAAAGTGTACCCGGGGGTTTAGTTTGGGTCTCGGGGCGTTTTTAGGCCTAATTGGTACCCCGGGAGGGCATTTTGGACATTTCACATTTATGGGTAATTAAACCCACGAAAATCAGTAATCTATATCAGCCATTTAGGTTAGTCAGCTAGGGTTAGAAATCACAAACACAAGAACGGCCATAGGAGAGGATGAGAGAGCTCTCAAGGCCAAATTCAAGGCCCAAAGTCATCCGTTTGCACCGCCACCACCACCAACGCGTAGATCGCGCAACGGACTACGTAAACACACCAAAATCATCTGCAAATCAGAACACCAAAAATTCCAGGCAAGTGTTTATCTTGCTTATTTCGTTGGTGCATCCTTCATATTAGTTTAGGAATGATTAAGGATGAATTTCATTGAAGAAAACCTAAATTGTGATAGGAATTTGCATGTAGTGATGACTTAAACCTTATTCTGGAAATTATTGGTCATGTAGAAGAATAATCCACGAAATTTTAGTGTTGTATTCGAAGGAAATTTTGGGACAAATAGATTAGAACCATGATTAAGAAATTTCTAGGGTTCTTGATAATTGTATAAATCTTGGGTTGTTAATCCATGATTAAATGACAGAAATCCACATGCTTTACGTTGAAAATACCTAATATGATGATATAAGGTTAGTAGTATCAATTCTGGGATGATTGGGATTAGAAAATATGGAAATTGTTGAAGTTAGGAGATGAAACCCGTAACTGTAGAATTTCAGTTTTTCGCAGACCTGCTTGATCGATCGATCGAGCCCAGATCTTCGATCGATCGAAGGTTCAATCGATTGAACCCCAGACCTTGATCGATCGACCCCTCTTGGCAGACTCCTCTTTCCTTTTAAATGAGTTAAATTCAATTTATTGTGAGATAATTCTTGGGCATCCTTAATAAAATGTTTTGGGATATAGGAAAGACCAGTAGGACGTGTGAATAGATTTTGGGACCCTTGATGTCGGGCAAAGATTATATTTTTGGATAATTACATAAGGGCGGGTGAATTTATGATTTAAAGAGAGAGACATGTAAGAGAGTTACTTTGGGACAAACGTGTATACCTACTGAATTTTATACTTGGGAGGATAGAATCCATGAACGTTATATAGTAAGTGGAAAGGTTCCTCAAATTAAAGTAAGATGTGAACGGTTATACGTGATAACTAAATAATGATAAATAAAAGTCGTAACTATGGGATTTGAGAATATACCCATTATTGATATGGTAATATTAGTATAGTTATATGATTGTGTATGCATATACTATCTATGTGTGAAAATCATGCCCACGCTACTTGCTATATATGAGGTTACCGCGTTGGGACAATCTTATCTCGATGAGACCTTTATGGGGGATATTGACTTGTACCCTAGAAGATAGATATCCTTGGTACAGGATATCGATTTGATAGTTCAGACGGTCCTAAGAGACGCGGGTATGTGCCATCCTCTTAGAGACTTGGAATCTATGCTTCGCCTCAATATTGTTGTGTATGTGTTAATACAATTGGAGAGTGATTCCGAATGTATTCCCCTTAATATGAGTGATATGGGGCTTTGTATAGTAGAGTATGCCCGCACCGTAGTTTATTTGGGGTGCTATTATAATATATATATTATATGAGTAGTTAATATATATATGAAATTCTAAAATCTGGAACTGCCTACTGTGATTTGATATGTAGGACATGGTTGATGACTCAAATTGCAAATACTTGTTTTGAGAAAGTATAATACTACACTGGAAAACTTTATTGATTAATAAAGTTAAAATGAGAACTTTGGTTACTAATTGAAATATTCTTTTCAAACAATTGAATCATTAAATTTTGAATCCTGCGAATAACCTAAGATAAGTAAACCATTGGGAAAGGATAGCGTGATATATGATGAGATAGACCACTGGGAAGGTTAGTGCGATAGGTGTGCACAATAGAAGAGAGGTGAGAATTTCTCAAGAGAGTGTCGCACTAATATGTTGTTGCATTGGCCTGTATCAATTTAAATACTTGCTAAACGAATTTTTAAATCATACACACTATCGGGCTCTGACCCGTTTCTCTTTCTCTCTCTCTCTCTTGTATATATATGTATGTATCACAGGTGCCCAGCCACAAGGGCGTCTTGCTTAGGATCCCTTGGAAGGAACGCGCTGCAGCTTAGGTGGGAGTTGCAGGTCTCTTGATTAGACGACTTCGTTCATTCGGATCCACTCTTAGTACTTTCATTTAGTTGGGCATGTGTAGCTCTTTCCATTATTCCGTTGTTATTGAACATTTGTATTTCAGTTATTTCCAGTACTGTTACTATGGGATTTATTCAGTTTGGATGTGTGACTTTAGATTTCGTATGTTGACATTCGATTGACAAATGTTTTAAATTATTTGGATTATGTTGCAGAATAGATGTGGTGTGATTATTACTTTTTGAATGTTGTTAATCAAATAAATAAATAAATATTTTTTAAATAAAATTTGGAAAGTTATGTATGAAAATGGTTTTGACACTTAGCTTAATTAATTAGGGTGTTAAAATTGAAAATTTTATTTTTATCGACGGTGATGCTGAGAATGAACCAACTGTTCACCTTGATTTAATTTAATAAAGGAGTGATCGCCCGGTATTTAATTAGGCAGGGTGTCAAAACTTAGTGACTCGGACAATGAATACCTCCCTGACATTCACACACTTTATGCTAAAACTCTCAAGAAAAGCACTAGACTAGAAAAGATTGTGAAAGATCTCACTAAGAAGTTAGAAGATCTAAGCCTTATGGTTAAACTGAATGCTGAAGAGTATACTACCCAATGTTTGACTCATAGAATTGAAATCAAAATATTTGATGAAAAACTAAGAGATTTAAAAGAAACAAATGAAACTCTGGAGAAAAAATACAAAGGGACATTGTTAGAATTGGATCAAACTAAAGAAAAGACAGCAACTATTTTCAAAAAAATTACAAAATTTGAAAATAATTCAAAATGTTTTGATGAATTTGTTGCTGAATCAAAAACCAATTCTGATGATCGAACTGGAATAGGGTTTTGCCCCAATTTGAAAACACAAACAAAATCTTTTGAAACTATCAAGTTTGTGTCAGGAGGCAATAGACCTATTGAAACATGCCCAAACTTTCATTCTCTAAAAACTGAGTTTGATTAAAAAAATCAAAACTTTAACATTGGGGAATCAAGTTGCTCTAAACATGAAAGTTCACCTAAGGCTAAATACGTATGTCCTTCTATTAGGAAGAGTGAGTCTGCATTCAAGACTGTCACACCAAGGAATAGAGTTCAGCCTCAAAACTCTATAAAACCTTTGTTTAGAGACTTTCCTAAGGAGACCCCAATTCTGAGCAATCTTTATTGCTCCTACTGCGACATATATGGTCACTCTTTTGATAATTGTTATGCTAGGAGACTCGTTAAACCTACCTATAATCCTCATATCTATCAAAACTTTAACTATTCTAGGAGGAGCTGTAACAATTATGTACTTCCTAGACAGCGAGATAGAAATTCTAATTATAGAAAGAGAAAGACCAAACCTAAAAGAACATTTACTAGAAGTAATCCTAAGCACTTTCGTAAACCAAATGCCCAAGTCTTTCACAAATTTCAAAATCATGCGCAAAATGTTTTTCAGCAAAAATCCAAAGCTCGCAAATTTTATCAATTAAGAGCTAATAAGCGCAAGATGAAAACTAAGGAAATTTGGGTTAGAAAAGATGATATATTACCTCAGATGAAGTGTAATGTTGTTGTTACTGCTTTAAAAGCTGGACACACATCATCTGGTTGGTATTTAGACTCTGGATGTCCTAAGCATATGACTGGTGATGAGACTAAACTTTTTAACAAAACCAGCTTTGCTAGGGGTAAAATCATTTTTGGTGATGGAGTTTCATCTCAAATCATAGGCAAAGGAACTCTCCAAGAAGATGGGCTTCCTATTCTTCAAGATGTTCTTCTAGTCAAAGGTCTTAAGGCAAATCTACTTAGCATGTCGCAATTTTGTGACTCAGATCATACTGTTACCTTTTCAAAGAAAAATTGCAAAATTTTAAATGAAAAAGGTGAATGCATAATTACTGGATTCAGAACTCCTGACAATTGCTACACTGTCATGAACAATTCTGAAATATGTAATGTTGCCAGAATGGATGACAATGAGCTATGGCATAACAGAATGGGTCATATAAATTACGATAATCTTAGTAGACTGACCTCTCAGGAAATAGTTAGAGGAGTTCCTAAAATCAAAATTATACCCAATCTTATATGTGGTTCCTGTCAAGTAGGTAAAATTGTTAAGGCACCTCATAAGAAAGTCAAAGATATTCTTACCTCTAATCCCTTAGAACTCATCCATATGGACCTAATGGGTCCCTCCCAAACTGTTAGTCTTTGTGGACACAGTTACATCCTAGTTATGGTTGATGACTTCACTAGATTTACCTGGGTATCCTTCTTAAAACAAAAGTCTGAAACATTTCAAACCTTCCTAAAATTTCTTCTTAGGATTGAAAATGAGAAGGATACTCAAGTGAATAGAATTCGTAGTGATAGAGGTGGTGAATTCAAAGACACTGGTATTGTAGAATACTGTGACTATAATGGTTATAAACACGAGTTCAGTGCTCCTAAGACCCCTCAACAGAATGGTATTGCGGAGTGAAAGAATCGTAGCCTTTAGGAGATGGCACGTGTTATGTTACATGCCAAGAACTTACCTAAATATTTTTGGGTAGAGTCCATTCGTACTTCTTGTCATATTATAAATAGGGTCTATCTTAGAAATAATTCCAAACAAACCCCTTACGAACTTTGGTACAATAAAAAGCCTAATCTTAAATACCTTATAACCTTTGGCAGTATTCGTTATGTATGCAAAGATAGGGAACACTTGTCCAAATTCGAGAGCCGAGGAGATAAAGCCATATTTTTAGGATACTCGCCTAACAGTAGAGCTTATCGAGTGTACAATCTTCGAACTAAAACCTTTATGGAATCCATAAATGTAATTGTTAGTGACACTACTATAGAAAGCAAGACTGGTGAATTTACTATTGAGGAAGAGTCTACACATATTTTAGAAAATGACTCCTCTGCAATGGATAATTCATTACCTATTGAGACCCCTGAGGTACCTAACTGGGTTTCTAAAGATCATCCCATAAATAACGTAGTTGGTAACCCTAGTGAGCCAGTGCATACAAGATCCCAACTCAGAAACTATGCACATTATGCATGTTTTGTTTCCCTTGTGGAACCAAAGAATGTTAATGAGGCATTGAATGACTCTCATTGGATTTCTGCTATACAGGAAGAACTTTTACAATTTGTCATTCATGATGTTTGGTATCTTGTTCCACGTCCTGATCACAAAAAGGTTGTTGGCACACGTTGGATTTTCAAAAATAAGACTGATGAAAATGGAATAATAATTAGAAATAAAGCTAGATTAGTTGCTCAAGGATAATCTCAAATAGAAGGAATAGATTTTAATGAGACCTTTGCTCCTGTTACTCATTTAGAATATGTTCGTCTGCTTTTTGCTATAGCTTGCCACATGCACTTTACACTGTACCAAATGGATGTCAAATCTGCGTTCCTTAATGGAATTATGGCTGAAGAAACCTATATAGAACAACCTAAAGGGTTCATTGACCCTAAGCATCCAAAACATATATTTCGTCTGAAAAAGGCTTTGTATGGCCTTAAACAAGCTCGTAGAGCATGGTATGAGCGTCTTTCCAGTTTTCTTTTAGATAAAGGTTTTAAAAGAGGAGGAAATGACCAAACTCTCTTTGCCAAACATTTTGACAAACACATCACTATTGCTCAAGTTTATGTGGACGATATTATATTTGGATCAACTTCTCCCTCAGAAGTCAAATCCTTCTCCGAAACTATGCATAAGGAATTTCAAATGTCCCTTATGGGGGAGCTACTATTCTTCTTAGGCCTTCAAGTCAAACAAAATTCAGATGGATTATTTGTATCGCAATCCAAGTACGCTTTAGAGATAGTAAAGAAATTTGGCCTTGAGAGTGCTAAAAATGCTAAAACGCCCATGAGTACTATGCTAAAACTTTTTAAAGATGAAAATGGAACATCTGTAGATCCTACTCTGTATCGTAGTAAGATAGGCACTTTACTATACCTTACTGCCTCACGTCCTGATATTATGTATGCTGTGTGTGTATGTGCTCGATATCAAAGTTGAAGCACCTTATACCTTTGACTTGCTTAAGTCTATACTGTATAAGTGTTCATCTAGTTTGGAAATAGTGACAAAATTGGTTGTCTATCCTAGAATCCAAAAAGCCTCAGAACTTATCTCTCTAATCCTCTTCAATGATCCATGAAGATATAAATTGAATCACACTACACACATTTAGAAGTGCATACATGTGTATATATTGCTTAAAATTGATTGTGTGATTAATTTCCCTTAAAATGTGGTTTTAATTATTTCTGGGAATTTTTAAACATTTTTAAAACATTTTTTAAATAAATGTTTTCATTAATAAAATGTGGTTATAAAATTTTTGGGGTTAATATTCTATTTTGGAAACTTCAGTTTTCATTAAATTGTTTGGTTCGGTAGAATATAAAAGCGCTAGAGACTTCAGGGTGATGCTTTGTAATTCAGTTGATGCGTGTTTGAACACCTATCACACGCCTACACTTGTTATCCTCCTGATGCTTCAATTTGTGTTTCTTATGTGAGAGGATTTCCTGGTGCATTGCTGAACGTTGGATCATTCCTAATCGATGGCCTGCATGTGTTTTTAGTTAATCCTGGTGCTATATCTATGAACCAATCACAACCATCTTAACCACCGCTATTTCATAACCCTTGGATCAAGTCAATGTTTGAAAGACTTGATCTCAGCCCTTGATTGCCTTCGTCGTTCCAGAATCTTCCCTCACCCCTATATAAACCCCCCACTTCTCAGACTTTCAAGACTTTTGGGCATTCGTCATTTCTGAGAGAAAAACAAATAGAGAGAAGTGAGAGAGAAAAGAGAAGAGAGAGAAAGGGAAAACTGTTAGCCAAAAACCAAACCCTAACCCTAAAAACTTCATTTTCTGAATCAAACCTTCGTATACACCTAACCCCAAACACAACCTTGAGTGTTTGATAGAGAGTGGTTTGTTCATTTGAAGTTGTAACCTCTTTGTCCTTGATCTTGTTTACAACTTAAACATTCGTGTGAAGATCTGTGTTTTTTTTTCATAGAAACTTTAGATCTACATTCTGCATGTTACATTTTCACTAGATCTGCATATTTCTTACTTGATTTAAGAAAATCTTTACTGATTTGGTTTTGAAAATGTTTTATGATTTCTGTTCTTACGAAACTTAACCTTGACCTAGTTGGATTCAGACTTGGAGATTTTCAATCTCAAAAATATTTTTAAAACCGAGATTGATTAAGATCTTGACCGATTTTGAAGCGAGATATCCGTGGAATCTGGGTTATATTAAAGGTCAAAAAGGTTTTTAGTTCTTGATAATCACCCAAAACTGTACAATTTATACCCCAAATAGATATATTTTAGTTGCTAATTCTCGTTAATATGGGTCTTATGTGCTTAAATGTTTATCATGCAGGCTTAACGTCAGTTGCAGTGTCAAAAGCTATATTACATGGCAATTGCGCATTTTATGGAGCTAAAATACCCAATTCCCTGACCCTAACCTAGCTAAACCTAGCCCAAACTTACCCCAAGCCTGTGTGTGTTTTATTTGTGTCATTTTATTAATTTTTAGATTTTTAGTTTGAGTCTTTTCTATTTTTAGGATTTATTTTAGATTTATTTTAGAATTTTTAGATTTTATTTTCTATTTTTCTATTTTATTTTTATTAATATAATTTTATTTTATTTCGATTTTGATTAGCTTTTAGCTTAGTCTTATTTTATTAAGATTAGTTTAGTAGTTTATTTTTAGTTTATTATATTTTATATTTTTTTAGGACTTTAGTTTTTCATTTAGATTTTAAGTTTTTATTTCTTTTGTTTTAATTTAGTTTTTATATAGGATTAGGATTTTATTATTTTTATTTTTATTATTTTTAGTTTTTTTTATTTTTAGTTAGATTTTAGTCTTTTTATTATTTTAGTAGGGTCATAAATTAAACACACACACACAAACTGTCCTACACCCCAAACACACCCTAAAACTACCCTCAACCTCATCCTATTACCTACACCTCTCACACACCCAATACCCCCCTCCATCTTCTTCCCTACACCACACTTTTCTCTCTCTATCCTCCATAGCTAAAAACCCCCACCTCCATTAAAACCCAACAACAAATCTTAGACCACCAGCTCAACACCGCCGGCGACCCTCCTACCATCTATCCCGCCGGCGAGCATCTCCAAATCGGCGACCACCTCCCGTCGCCGGAGCCACCCCTCTCGACCACCGCTAGCCTATCCACCTCCTACGCAACCCATAACCACCGCCGACGACGAACCCATCGTCGGCCAGCCACTTCCAACCCCATCTCCGGACCGTTAAACCCAGCCACGGCTCCCCCGCTAGCTTGCCGCCGGCGTCCCCATACCTGCTCGACGCCGACCCATTGTCGGCCAGCCTACCCGCCCATTTCAACTAGAAAAACATGAACCCGATTTCATCCATCTTCAACCCATGCATCCAAATTCAAAACCCATTTCCCCATCTCTAAACCAAGTCACGATTTGTTTCCACATGCCATTTCCCAAACCAACAAAACCAAACCAAAACCCAAGACCAAGTCAAACCATTTAACCAACTTGTCCCTTTACCCGTTATACCCCCTAACCAACCACTTTAAGCCATTTTCCTAAAATACCCCACAAAACAAATCAGATTTTATCCTCACCTCATCTAACCCACATGCCCTCAAACACACTCACACCCCATGCTCCCCTCACCATTCCCATGCACACCCAAGTCAATTCCCAAAAATACCCCCATGCTCCATGTGCCTACTATTTAAAGAGGATGAAGACCCATTTGCAAGAGGATCTCAAAATTAGTTTTAAGCTAGGTGTGATAAAATTCTCCCCACCCCTCTATGTTGAGTATTTGCATTTTTAGCAAATACCTCAATATAGAGGTGTGTGTTGAAAATTATCTCTAGGATAAATTTCACCCCACCCATCTATTATGAATTTTTGCATTTTTAGCAATTATTCATAATAAATTGATGTAGTGAAATTTATCCCTTATGGGAGATAAATTCTAACCCATTCATTTATGTTGAGATTTTGCATTTTTAGCAATTATCTCAATATAAATTAATGATCTAGAATTTATTTCTTTGGGTGAATTCTAATGTACAATTTTATAATTTTAGGATTTGCATTTTTAGCAAATCTCTTTTATTATTTAATTGTCCATTATGAATTCATCCACTATCCTTTTTATTTTTATTTTTTAATTTTTAGTTTAGATCATCATAAAATCATCAACTAGAGAGAAAATTCTAGAGAGAGAGATAGTTTAGTTTAGAAAATAAATTAGGTAGAATATTTTTGTAAATAATTTTGTTTTTATCTTTTTAGATATTTGTGAGAAATTAATTGTTGAGTGATTCAAATGAGTGTTTGTATGTAATTGAATATTGTGGAAAGCTCATTTGGAATGGATATTGTTCAATTTCAATGGAGGATTAGAGTCCAATTTTGCAAATCAAGGAGACTTGTTTGAAGATTTGTCCTCTTACCCTTCTATTTTATTTGTTTATGCCTTGATTACTAATTTGTCATGTTTAATATCATGGTAGGCTAAAACCCCTTTCAAGGGGTGGGGTGAAACCCTTATTTGATATTATTTTAGTTTAATTAGTTTGCTTACTTGAAATATCCCTTTGAATGTTAATATTGATCCCTCACCCTTAGATTTACGCCTCGAGAGAGGGTAAATGATTTTCGAGAGAAAATCGAAATTCTAGTGATAATACCCATTTTAGATTCGAACTAGAGATAGGGGTTTCTTAAGTGGGGTATTATCATTTGAATTTCAACTCTAAATTTAATTTCTAAGATTGACATAAATTATAATTGATCGATCCTAGCGGGTGATTAATTAAAAGGAGTGTTGATCTAATTTTCTAGAGTTGTGAGGTGTTAATTTTAATTTTCTAAAAGATTACTATTCTAATTACACTTGCAACTAGAGTTGGTTTGTAATTTTAATATTAATTTGGGAGAATTCAAATAATTGAATTAATTAATTAGAATAATTAAAATTTGTGGTGTAATCCCACTCCTTGATTGTTCTCACAATTATTTTCCTCACTTTATCTTTTATTTTAGTGTTAGACTTTATTTTTCATTTTAGTAAATTTCTAGTTAGTTATTTTCATTTAGTTTAGTTTAGTTTAGATCTCACCTCACCCTATTGTTTTAATATTGAAAAAGCTAAAAAAAATTAGAAAAGTGAAAAAGAACAAAAAGAAAATAAATAGTGAATTACAATTGAATTTGTTCCATTTGCTTTACTCCCTAGAAAGTGGATTGACATCCTTACTTACCTCTATACTTTAGATTGTTATATTTGTAGGTAATTCAAGGTTTTGATTAGAAGGACTTTTCAAGCAACGACAAAGAAAGAAATACAAGCAAAAGTCTTTTTATCAGTTCTGTAAGAAAGAAAGAAGACAAAATCACAGCATATAGACTTTATATGTAATTTTTATAGGACTGTCTTTAAATATAAGTGTGTGTGAGTTCATGCATGTGAATAGGAATCACTTCACAAACACTTAACACACTACTACACTGAAAGTGTTGTGTATAAGATCAAAGATCATTGAGTCGACATAAGGAAGCTAAAGCAAAGGAAGTTATCAAACTGGAAGAACATCATCAACAATTAGATCTATGAGAAGTTAGAAGGACACCAAGTGGGGTATATTCCTAAACTTATAATAGGTTGATTTGTGTGCATGTATGTTGTATTGTTTGTAACTATTATTTGTTATTAGTGGATTTTTGTTTTTGTGACTTAGAAGTCACCGTGGATATTTCCTCTGTTGGGAGAGGTTTTACCACGTTAAAAACTGTGTGTTGATTATCTTCATCTACTCATCTCATTCTATAAGTGTGCTGAATTTTTGAAACTGTCTTAGTTTTAAATACTGATTACAAAGTCTTAATTACTCTCGTACATAAGTTTTTTTGTAAACACATCTTGTTGTTTATAATCTTTATTTTCAAAAGAAAATGGTTTCTTCAACAAACATCTCGGAGTTGCTTATACAGTTTAATCTTGTATTAAACAGCATTAGCAACGTTTTTCAATTGGAATCGGAGCCCTATTAACTTTTATTTCAAAAAGATCTTGTGTTTCTGAAATCGTTTTCGGAAAAACCTAACTATGGACGAGAAGAATGAAAGGTTTGGTAATCTGTCCAGACCTCCACTCTTTGATGGAAACAATTTTGCTTACTGGAAAGTAAGAATGGTTGCCTTCATCCAAGGGACTTTAGGAGATGATGTCTGGGACATTATTGAAAATGGATACACTTATCCTACTAAACCAGCCACTGAAGGAAGCGATGAGAGGGTAAAGAAAATCTTAAGTGAGTTTACACAAGAAGAGAAAACTATTTCTCGAAATAACAATAAAGGCAAGAATGCCATTTTTATGTCTATTAATGAGTATGAGTTCAAGAGAATCTCATCTTGTGCCACTTCTAAGGAATCTTGGGACACATTAATCACTGCCCATGAAGGAGACTCAAGAGTTAAAGCTGCTAAAACTCAAATGCTTACCCAGCAGTACAACTCTTTAATTATGTCTGACTCTGAGTCTTTTGATGACTTTTACATGAACTTAACTGATATAGTTACTAAGTTGCATGCTAATGGTATAACTTATGATAGGAATGAAATTGTCTCTAAAATTCTAAGATCATTACCACAAAAGTTTGACAGCAAGAGGTATGCTATTGAGGAAATGAGTGATCAAAACCTTACCCCTGAGTTACTCAGTAGCAAACTTAGGACTGTGGAAGTGGAATTAGACTTTAAGAAACAATTAAATCATTCTCAAAGAAAACAGCCCAACTCTAACTTGAGTTTTGCCTCTAAGATATCTAAACTTGAGTCTAATTTGATCAACTCTGACTCTGATGAGGAGTGTGAGATAGACAAACTAGATAATCAGATTGCCTTAATGTCTAAACAATTTAAGAAAATTGTCAAATTTCGAAACAAACAGGAAACTAAACAAGGCAAGCCTAATTATCCTACTCTGTCTAATCCCAAACCTCATGAGAGAGGTCTTGACAAACATCCTAAGGACAACAATTCCAGACCCACTAGAGACCTTAAAAAGATTGAATGTTTTAGATGTGGGAAACTAGGTCACATTGCTCACGATTGCAAAGTTAATCTGAATAAAGCCAACACACACAATAGAGCTAATGTCTGTAAAACTTGGAATGATTCAAGTGACTCTGATGAAGAGGAACTTGAGTCATCAAATGTACTTGACCCTTGCATGTCCTTTTATGCTAAGATCATTTACAATGATGATATACCTGTGTGTGATAATGATGCTCCTACTTCTGCTTGTGTGAATACTGCTTTGACTGGCCTAGATGCTTTATTATCTGAAAATGTTGCTAGTTCTAATTCCGTGTGTGTGAGTCAAAGTGATCTCGATAACGACGATGTAAATGGGTGCGTGAGTACTAAAACTGAATCGTTAGGGGTCACTACACACACTTCACTTAGCGACTCACACACAGATGACCTCCCTGATATCCATACTTTGTATGCTAAAACTCTTAAAAAAGGCACTAGATTGGAGAAGACTTTTAGAGACCTGAATAAGAAATTAGATGATCTAAGTCTTATTGTGAAGTTGAATGCTGAAGAGTACACTAACCAGTGTCTGACTCATCAATCTGAAATTGAAACTTTTGATCAAAAATTAAAAGAGTTGACTAAAACTAATGAAACCCTGGAAATGAAATACAAGGGAACATTATTAGAACTGGAGGAAGCAAAAACAAAGACAGCTACTGTTTTCAAAGAAAAATTCTAAGTTTGAAAATAATTCAAATTGTTTTACTGACTTTGTTGTTGACTCCAAGACCAATTCTGATGATAGAACCAGTATTGGATTTTGCCCTAAGAACAAACCACAAACTACAAATCTTGAACCTATTAAGTTTGTGTCTGGGGGCAAAAGACCAATTGAAACATGTCCAGACTTTCATTTTATTAAAGAGGAATTTGATCAAAAGCAACAACAGAAAGACATTGGAGAGTCTAGTAATTCTAAGGCTGACACTCTACTTAAGACTAAATACGTCTGTCCTTTGATCAGAAAGGCTAATTCTACCTATAAGACCATACCTCCTAGGAATAGGACTTCTGAACAGAATGTTTTTAAACCCATTTTTAGAAGTTTTCCTAAGGAGGTTCATCCCTCAAGCAATCAATATTGCTCCTACTGTGACATTTATGGTCATTCCTTTAAAGGTTGTTATGCTAAGCGTCTAAACACCCCTGTGTACAACTCTTCTGTCTACAAGAACTTTAACTATTCTAGGCAAAATCGTAACCATTATGTCCTTCCAAGACAACCTGATAAGAACTCTAACTACAGGAATAGAAAGACCAAAACTAAGAGTTCATTTAAGAGAAAGGCTCCCAGAAACTTTCCTAAACCAAAAGCTCAAATTTTCCACAATAATCACTTTGCTGCTCCAAATGTTTTTCGACAAAAAGCTGTTTCACGAAAATTTTATCAAATGAGGGCAAACTTGCGCAAAATTAAAACTAGAGCTATTTGGGTTCGAAAAGATGATCTTTTACCCCAAATGAAATGTAACATTGTTATCACTGCCTTAAAAGCTGAACACACTTCATCTGGTTGGTATTTAGATTCAGGATGCTCCAAACATATGACAGGAGATGAAACCAAACTTTTAAACAAAACCAGATTTGCTGGTGGGAAAGTAGTTTTTGGTGATGGAGTTTCATCCCATATCATAGGTAAAGGAACCTTAAAAGAAGAAGGAATGCCTGTTCTCAAAAATGTTCTATTAGTTAAAGGCCTTAAAGCCAGCCTCCTAAGTATATCACAATTTTGTGACTCTGACCATACTGTTACCTTTTCAAAGAACAATTGTAAAATTCTAAATGATAAAGGTAAATGCATTATTACCGGAATTAGAACACCTGACAATTGTTATACTGTCAAGACTGGTTCTGAAACCTGTAACATTGTCAGAATGGATGACAATGAAATCTGGCATAATCGTATGGGTCACCTAAGTTATGATATCCTTGGTAGATTGTCTAGTCAAGAGATTGTTAGAGGAATTCCTAAAATTAAACCTATTTCAAGTGTTGTCTGTGGTCATTGCCAGGAAGGAAAATTAGTTAAGACTTCGCATAAAAAGGTTAAAGACATTCTCACCTCTAGACCTCTAGATCTCATCCATATGGACCTTATTGGTCCCTCTAGAACTGTTAGTCTTTGTGGACACAGTTATATCCTTGTCATGATTGATGATTTCACACGATTCACTTGGGTTGCCTTCTTGAGACAAAAATATGACACGTTTCAGAATTTTTTGAAAATTTTACTAAGAATTGAAAATGAGAAGGACACACAAGTTAATCGCATTCGTAGTGATAGAGGGGGAGAGTTCATAGACACAGGAATAGTTGAATATTGTGACTACAACGGTTACAAACATGAATTTAGTGCCCCTAAGACTCCTCAGCAGAATGGTATTGCTGAAAGGAAAAACCGAACTCTTCAAGAGATGGCACGTGTCATGTTTTGTGGTTTCTGTTCTTACGAAACTTAACCTTGACCTAGTTGGATTCACACTTGGAGATTTTCAATCTCAAAAATATTTTTAAAACCGTGATTGATTAAGATCTTGACCGATTTTGAAGCGAGATATCCGTGGAATATGGGTTATATTAAAGGTCAAAAAGGTTTTTAGTTTTGTAAGAAAGAAAGAAAACAAAATCATAGCATATAGACTTTATATGTAATTTTTATAGGACTGTCTGTAAATCTAAGTGTGTGTGAGTTCATGCATGTGAATAGGAATCACTTCACAAACACTTAACACACAACTACACTGAAAGTGTTGTGTATAAGATCAAAGATCATTGAGTCGACATAAGGAAGCTAAAGCAAAGGAAGTTATTAAACTGGAAGAACATCATCAACAATCAGATCTATGAGAAGTTAGAAGGACACCAAGTGGGGTATATTCCTAAACTTAGAATAGGTTGATTTGTGTGCATGTATGTTGTATTGTTTGTAACTATTATTTGTTATTAGTGGATTTTTGTTTTTGTGACTTAGAAGTCACCGTGGATGTTTCCTCTGTTGGGAGAGGTTTTACCACGTTAAAAACTGTGTGTTGATTATCTTCATCTACTCATCTCATTCTATAAGTGTGCTGAATTTTTGAAACTGTCTTAGTTTTAAATACTGATTACAAAGTCTTAATTACTCTCGTACATAAGTTTTTTGTAAACACATCTTGTTGTTTATAATATTTATTTTCAAAAGAAAAGGGTTTCTTCAACAAACATCTTGGAGTTGCTTATACAGTTTAATCTTGTATTAAACGGTATTAGCAACGTTTTTCAAAAGTAACCCTAAAGAGAGCCACTTGAATGCTGTTAAACGTATCATTAAATATGTAAAAGGCACTCTAAATCTAAGACTTTGGTATACTAATGACACACCAAGCACTATAATTGGGTACACTGATGCTGACTGGGATGGGTGTACTGATGATAGTAAAAGCACATCAGGAGCATGTTATTATATAGGTAATAACTTGGTAGGATGGAGTAGTAAAAAATAAAACTGCACATCACTCTCAACATCTGAATCTGAATACATAGCCGCTGGCAGCTATTGTGCTCAATTAATGTGGCTTAAACAAATGCTAACTGATTATGGTATTTAAGAAAACCAATTGCATCTCTATTGTGATAATCAAAGTGCGATTAATATTTCTAAAAATCCTGTTCAACACTCGCGAACAAAGAATATTAAAATAAGACATCATTTTATACGTGAATTGGTTGAATCTAAGGAATTAGAAATCAATTATCTTTCTACTGATCTACAACTCGCAGATATGTTTACCAAACCTCTAGATTATAATAGATTCATTTCATTACGAAAATCTATTGGTATGGTTTATGCTGACTAATCTTTTTGCTATTTATCCAAGTTTTTCCCTTTGTCCATTTGAGACAAAATGGGGGAGAAATTTGAGTCTATTCAATTCTTACATATTCTAAACAGCTTGATCTTAGTAAATTATTGCAGGTTCTTATTGTACAGTTACTCTCAACAGTTGTAATAGGGTATTCAAATGTACTTAGTTGAGTTATGTACTTTTTAATTTCTAGGTATTGTGTAGGTAGAATTTTGATAGGAATAAGTTTTTCTTACTTTCTTGTTGCCCTGCGAGTCCAAGATGACTCAAAGGAGATTTCGTCTCATATTTCCAAAGGGGGAGATTGAAGCCCTTATACTTTTGACTCACTTGAGTCTATATTGTATAAGTGCTCATCTACTTTGGAAATTGTGACAAAATTGTGTCCTACCTAGATTCCAAAGAACCTCATAAGTTGGTTTGCTACTTCATCTCTCTATCTTATAGTAATCAAGAACCTATTGCCAACACTCACACACAGTAGAATTCATTTTTCGCATATCATATTGCATAATTATGTGTGTACATGTGTTGAGTGTGTTTAAATCCCTAAATTGGAATTTTAATAATTTTTTTGGGATTTTTTAAACATTTTTAAAATTAGGTTTTCTTAATAAAAACTTAAATTAAAAGTTTCTGGGGTTAATTTGTAAATATAATTTGTTGATTATTTTGACTTAATGTTACCTTGGGTAGAATCCAAAAGCGGAGTAAACTTGAGGGTGTGGTTTTAATTAACTTTGGATGCGCGTTTGTTATCCTGTTATTGACCAACACATGTCCTCGTATGATTGGCTGAAGTTGTGTTTCTTTTCTGAGTTAAAATAGCGTTCGTTCCTAGCCATTGGATCATTAGCTATCAACGCTATGCATGTTGTCTTGGTGAATCCCGGTACAACTCTTTAGACCAATCAGAATTCGTTTAATCACCGCCTTATTATAACCCTTAGATCTAAGACAATTTGGCTTGACTTAATCCTGGCCCTTGGTTTTGAGCCAGACTCTCGAACCTTCTCCTTACCCTATATAAGGGACCCCTCTCTCAGACTTTGAAGACTTTTGCCATTTTCATTTCTTCTGAGAAATTGAGAGAGTAGAGAGAGAAGAGAGAGAAGAGAGAAAACAGAGAGAAGAGAGAGAGTTAGAAACCCTAACCCTATTCGTCAAACCTCTTCCATCCAAACTCAAACACTTATTCAAATACCTCCATATCCAAAACACTTCTCTGAGTGTTCTTGAGAGTTTGAGTTGAGTTTGTTTTTGTTGCTATAACCTCGTGTTCACTTGATCTTGTTTTTAACTTAAACGTTTTACTCAGATCTACTTTCTGATTTCATAGAAATTTCAGATCTGAGTTATTCATGTTACATTACACTTAGTTTCACTTTATTTCTCATCTTGAGAAATATATTGTTGATTATTTTCTTTAAAAAAATTGCTTACTTTGAAATCAACAATAAATGCTTTCGATTTCTAGTTCTTGTAAAACTAAACCTTTGACCTAGTTTGGAATCTCACTTGGAGGTTTTCAATCTCGAAATGTTTTTCTAAATTTTGAGATTGATTAAGACCTTGTCTGTCTTCCTAGCAAGGTATCCATGGATTCTGGGAATGATTTAAAGGTCAAATAAGGTGAAAAGTTTTGTAAGAAGAAAGAAAAAGAAAAGATCACAGCATATAGTGTTATTGTAATTTGTTAGGACTTTTTGTACTTAATAAGTGTGTGTATGTGCATGAATGTGTTAGAAAGCACCTTCACAAACACTTTCACCCTACAACACGAAAAGTGTTGGTAATATGATCATGAGAACAAAGAGTCGACATAAAGTGATGGAACAAATCAGAAGTTAACAAACTGGGAGAACTACATCTACAATCAGAACTGCAAAGAAGTTTAAGGACACCAGAGGGTACATTCCTAAACTTATATAGGACTGAGTTGTTTGCATGTTAGTTATATAGTTTGTAACTCATATATTTGTTTTAGTGGATTTTTCATTTTACTCCGTAGAGGGAGTCGTGGATGTTTCCTCAATTGGTGAGGTTTTACCACGTAAAAAACATTGTGAACATAATCTTTCTACATCTCCTCATCTCACTCTTGGTTGTGCTGAGTTTAGGATTTTTAAACTACTTTATAAACCTGTTATTCAATTCTTGAATAGATCTCGTACATACTGATTATTAAACACATCTTGTGTTCAAATAGTTTGGTTTTTACGAAAAGAGTTTCTTAAAAAAATAGATCGGAGTTACTTAAATAGTTTATTTTTAATAAACGGATTTAGTAACATGTTTCAACGAAGAGTTTGACTTTTGGTTAAACCGAGCCGGGGAGTGCCCGATGGCTTCCAGGTCAGTGCTCGGGTCATGACCTGGGTCTGCGATGATGAGTGGAGGTACTAGGGACCTAAAGAGAGTTAGGGGTAACATAATGAGGTGTCTACAGAGCCCCTTGATGGGTGAGTTTGGAATAAATGATAGCCGTCGATTAGACACCGCATGATGCTTCTGAGAGAGTGTGACCGATTCATAGAGTCAAGGTCGATTCTGAGGACCTAAGGAGGCAAGGATGACAAATTCAGAGGGTCGAGGTCGATTCTGAGGACCTAAGAGCGAGGGTGACCAATTCTGAGGGTCGAGGTCAGTTTTGAGGACCTAAGAGCGAGGGTGACCAATTCAGAGGGTCGAGGTCAGTTCTGAGGACCTAAGGAAGTGAGGATGACCAATTCAAAGGGTCGAGGTAAGTTCTAAGGACATAAGAGCGAGGGAGACCAATTCAGAGGGTCGAGGTCAGTTCTGAGGACCTAAGGAAGTGAGGATGACCAATTTAGAGGGCCTAAGGAGTGTGCTGGGGATGTTCAGTTATGTGGATCAATGCCAAATCTATGGGCTTAGGGTAAAGGTTTGATGACCGAGGTCAATTCTGACCTAATGATTGGTGACGATCAAGGACCGGGATCAATTCTGACCCACTCAGGTGATGATCCAAGACCGG
This sequence comes from Sambucus nigra, assembly GCA_949130495.1. Taxonomy (NCBI): domain Eukaryota; kingdom Viridiplantae; phylum Streptophyta; class Magnoliopsida; order Dipsacales; family Adoxaceae; genus Sambucus; species Sambucus nigra. Next base: position 447,842,826 of record OX422214.1, read on the forward strand.
GGTCAATTCTTACCCGAGAGTCGTGACGATCGAGGACCGAGGTCAATTCTGACCTAATTTAGGTGAAGATCCAAGATCGGGGTCAATTCTGACCCAAGAGTGGTGACGAGCGAGGACCGAGGTCAATTCTGACCAAAATTAGGTGACGATCTAAGATCGGGGTCAATTCTGACCCAAGAGTGGTGACGACCGAGGACCGAAGTCAATTCTGACCTAACTCAGGTGACGATCCAAGATCGGGGTCAATTCTGACCCAAGAGTGGTGACGACCGAGGGCCGAGGTCAATTCTGACCTAATTCAGGTGACGATCCAAGACCGGGGTCAATTCTGACCCAAGAGTGGTGACGACCGAGGACCGAGGTCAATTCTGACCTAACTCAGGTTACGATCCAAGACCGGGGTCAATTCTGACCCAAGAGTGGTGACGACCGAGGACCGAGGTCAATTCTGACCTAATTCAAGTGACGATCCAAGACTGGGGTCAATTATGACCCAAGAGTGGTGATGACCGAGGACCGAGGTCAATTCTGACCTAACTCAGGTAACAATCCAAGATCGGGGTCAATTATGACCCAAGAGTAGTGACGACCGAGGATCGAGGTCAATTCTGACCTAATTCAGGTGACGATACAAGACCGAGGTCAATTTTGACCCAAGAGTGGTGACAATCGAGGATCGAGGTCAATTCTGACCTAATTCATGTGATGATCCAAGACCGGGGTCAATTCTGACCCAGGAGTGGTGATGACCGAGGACCGAGGTCAATTTTGACCTAACTCAGGTTACGATCCAAGACCGGGGTCAATTCTGACCCAAGAGTGGTGACGACCGAGGACCGAGGTCAATTCTGACCTAATTCAGGTGACGATCCAAGACCGGGGTTAATTCTGACCCAAAAGTGGTGACGACCGAGGACCGAGGTCAATTCTGACCTAACTCAAGTGACGATCTAAGACCGGGGTCAATTCTGACTTAAGAGTGATGATGACCGAGGATCGAGGTCAATTCTGACCTAACTCAGGTGACGATCCAAGACCAAAATTCTGACCCAAAAGTGATTGCATTTACTTGGGAGAAGAAAAGAGTTCCACTAGGGGGTAAGAATTGGATTTGGGATTCCGCTGGGGAATTATGAATGAGCTGGGGAAGATTTGGATCGTCCTTTGGGAGAGATCGCCTGGGGCGAGTGATTCTTCTGAATTCCGCCGGGGAAAAATATCATGCGATATTGTTTTGCACTGGGTAGCCGATGGATGGGGAGGCTTTGTGTCTTTGATTTGAGCGGAGGAGCTGATTGTTGGGGAGATAACCGGTTTGAGGTTGTAAACCCTGCTGAGGAAGTGATTAGGTGGTCCAGGGCGCACTGCCTGAGAGGTCATTTTGAGGGTTCCGTTTGGGAAAAAGAGGTTTCGCCTGAAGGAGTATGAAATTTTCTTGATGAAAACGTTATAAATCCCTCCTGGGATTTTTAGGAATTTTCTGAGGATTTTTTAGGGTTTTCTGGCATTTTTCAGGAATTTCTGTACGAAATTTAAGGGGGGTGTCGTTCGGCATAGACTGAGGGGTGCCATTTGGCAGTGGCACGGACTTTTGGGATGCCTCGGGAAGGTGAGGGGTCAGTGACGATCGGTAAGGGGAGGTGCCGATCGGTATGGTGCTTGGCATCCTATATAAAGGGGGCGAATCCCCTTCATTTTCACAGCTTCTTGCCTTCTCTCTTTCTGCAATTTCTCTCTGCGAATTGTTCTAACGTTCTGATCTTCAAGAAATGTCTGCCTTTGTGAGAACCGCTGTCCATCGGGAGTGGTTGACCGTTGATGACTGGGCGAATGTGGATTGGAGGGACAGGGTGCCCCTTGCTTTGGGGAATGAGAATGCCTTTGATGCATTCGAGCCGGTTACAGATGAGCGAACCTTACTGCGGGAGCCATCGCATCATCGCTCTTCGAGAGTGATTCCCGGCGGTTATGTAAGTAACCTGACCTTTGGCATTACTTTCTTTTTGGGTGATGTTTCCTTTTTTCTTGACCTTTGATGAGATTTTTCCTTTTGCCAGTCTGATATTTCTTTGAAGAACATGCGTGCCCACGGGATAACGGGGCTTAAGGATGTTTGGGAGAATCTCCCACTTGTGGTGCGCTGGGTGGTATCATCAGCGGGTTTTGAGAGGTTGGCGACTGCGATCGATGAGACACCTCGTTCGATAGCGGTCTTCTATGCTTTGGGGAGCAGTGGTGGGACACTACCCACACTTTCCATTTTGGCTTCGGGGAGATGACGGTGACTCCCATAGATGTGCAACAACTGTTGGGGATGGATTGTGACGGGGAGCAGATAGAGGCAGATCACTCCTTGTGAGTGAGGCCGGAGGCGGTATATGTGGCACTTGGTGATGTGCGGAGGATAGTTTCTGGAGACTCTATCCGGCTGTCCTTACTGAAGGATGTTTTGCTGAGCAGGGTGGTAGACGTGGAGGACGGGCCGCAAGTGAGTAAGATGGTCTGGTTATTCATCTTGTTGGTGCTGGGAGGTTTCATGGTTTTCGCTGTACTTGAGGATGTTTTCGAACATCCCTTTCTATGATTAGGGAAGTCTGACCTTGACGACCCTTTACTCTTCTTTGGATGCATTCAGCCGGTGCTTCCGGAAGACTTTTACTGGAGCCATATATCTCTTTGAGGTATTCTTTACTTTGCGCATTTTCATTTCATGCATTCGCATTTTCCTTTCATGCATTCACATTTTCCTCATGCGTCACTTTTTACTTGTGAATCCAGATGTGGTTCTATGACGTGATCGGGTGCAACACCCCACTGATTTCTTTAAAGGACGACACTGTTGGGGACTTCTGTCTACTGTACTGATGGCGTAAGGCCAACCGGAAGTCGAAGGGATCTCTCTCCCTAGAGGCGGTGCGTCAGGTCTTGAATGACCTGACTAGTGGTCGGGTAAGGTCCCTTCCTTTTCAGTCTTGGTTTTCATACTTTCTAATCTTGTATTGACTCATGTCTACTTGGGGATTTTCAGGTGACCTTTTATCCTTGGGGGATATCCATTCAGGATACGGGGATGACTTGGGTGAACGCGCAGATGAGGCATTTGTTGGAACATGAGTTTGGCCATTCTTGGTACCTCGGGGAGAGGGTGGTTCGCCAGATTGCTGGCGAAGAGGTGATGGTGCCACCTGCGCAGCCTCCTACGTCTATGAGGAGGGAGTGACAGCTGTTGGAGGATGAGAGGATCGCGACGATGATCGGCGAGTCCTATGCGTTGTACACCGATACGGCTGCATCTTATGATTATATGGACTTTGTGACGAGCTGGTTGATGGCGCCCAGTATACACGATGCCTTGACTTTCCCTCCTGCAGTTTCGAGTCGGGCGGTGGGGTCTTCCCACAGTGGTGGTGGTCCGTCGGTACTTATGACAGCGGTGACCTTGGAGGTCCCTTTTGTGTAGTTGTACACTCCTTCGTACAACATTCGGAGGGCTGATGGAGGGATAGTGCTTATGCTGCACCGTCTTCTTGCGATGGATCCGGAGGAGCTGGGTTTAATAGAGGAGGTCCTTCGTGCTGCGGTAAACCTTTCGATCCTTTTCCTCTTTTTGATTTCCTTTGCTCGATACTGATTCTGCCTTTTCCTTGCAGCAAGTCTGGGTATCGACCACTTGGCTGAGGGACATTAGATATTGGATATCATCGGCGACTACCAACATTCGGGATGTTGTCCCTGTTCCTTTTTGCTTGGTGCCGTCAGCCTCATCCGAAGAAGACTCTGGCTCGGGTAGTGGGGGTGCGTCGTCTCGCCGTAGGGGGAAGAGAGCGCGTCATAGGGGTGGAATCTCTTGAGAGAGAGAGAGAGAATGTGGGTTCGGGCTGAGTCCCGCTATTTTTGTCTTTTCTTTTTATTTCCTGCAAAATGATGTAACACACAAAATAGATATATGCAATGCAATGTAGTTTTTTGACTATTTTTTAATTTTAATGATGAATGAATGCATGCACATGCGCTTTTTAATTTAATACTGAGACCGTAAAAAAAGGAATATTTTTGGAAATTTATGAAGAAAAGTTTTTAATTCAAAAAGGGAAATTATGTAAGGAGGAAAAGGGATTTTGAAATTCTGTTGAGAATATCAATTTTTATTTGAGTTTTCTGATTTGACAAAAGAGGAAAAAGGGAAATTTCCCAAAATGGGGGTGTTGCCGATCGGTAAGCACCCTAACCTGCCTATCGGCAGTTCAGTCCAGTCCCATCAATTGAAAGCTTTAATTTGTACCCTCTTCATCCTTTGGTATCTTGTGGGGTAGGATTCCCTCCGATTTCTGCAGGGATTATGTCTCTTGTGAGGATTCTTAAGTACAAAAAGGGAGAAGGGTGGAGTGTTCTCATCACACCTTAGTATCCTCATATGCCCACTATTTCTTAGTCTTGCAAGATGGCTCTCCCTGGTAGCATTGAGTTTGTCAATTACCTTAAAGCCTTGGAAGCAATGTGCTCTTATAATGTCGACTACGATGCTTTCAACATGCGTCGAGTATCCTTATGGCGTAATCGACCTTTTGAGTTGAATATGCTGATAGCGGCGGTACAATTCTGGTACCCCGAAGACCATGTTTTCCGCTTTGGGTTGGAAGAAGTTTATCCTACCTACGAGGAATTTTCTGCCATACAGGGTGTGAATCCTAGTGTTGCTGTGGCTTTACCCAAATTTTCCCACTCCCCTAGGGATTTGTTGGTCGGGCTTCTTCATATCTCGCCTTCGGCGGATAGTTCGTTGATCGCTGGAGGAAAGATCTCCCTCCCGGCGATGCTGCAGTCCGTGCTTTTGTGGGAAGTAGGTGATGTTGGCTATGCTGGAGCCGTTGTTTGGGGCCTTATTTCAAAATTGTTGCTGGTGACTGAGGAGGTGCAAGTGGACCCCCAACTTGTAGATATTACCTCATGGATGTCATATCATCACAATCCTACGGTGGTGGTACCGGCGGAGACCCTGAATGGACTGGATGCTTGGAGAGAAGGTCCTTCTGACTTTTTGAGGGGGAGCCCTATGATGCTGTTCATGTGGTGGTCTGAAAGATTCCGATTCTCGAATCCTCCAGAGTATCCCTTGTCGGCTGTACCCAACTTCTTTTTGCGCTACTTTATCCGCATGGGCCTGCATATTGGGAATTGGGAGAATTGGCTTGTGGAGCATGGGGCTCGTGGGCTATATTGGTCAGTGCCTTGGTGGGGACAGTTGCAGCCAGTTCTGGAGTTAGGAGAGTATTCATATGTGCGGCTGGTTGGTCTCAGACATACCTCTTTTTATTTCCGTTGGCGGCTTTTGTGCCAATTTGGCTGGGCGCAGGTCATGCCCCCTCGAATCTCAAATTTCTTTGTAATAGAGGATTTGACTGAGCGCCTGCATTTGTTTCTTGGATCTTTGGGGGAAAATCGTCGTCCGTCGACCCGTCCTTCTCAGTCTTTCAGGAAGGTTTGCCATGTCCCAAAAGATTATATGAACTGGTTGTGGGGGAAAGTAGTCAGCAAAATGCTAGCAGTAGAGACTGGTCAAAGGTGGTTTATTTTATCTGACTCTATGGAAGGGGGGTTGTGGACTTTTCGAAGATGGTCAAGGATCATCGATCCATGGAATGTTTGCGACACTCTATTCAGGCAGGGGAAACTTGGGGTCCTCAGGATGTGGGTGATGAGGGTGAAGGCTCTTCTGGTAGCTATGGGTAGGACTCCTGGAGAGTTTATTTTGGTAACAGATGTGGGGGATTTTTATCTGGTTTTTTATGGTAATAGGGGGAAGGGAGTTATCCATTCCTTTTTCTTATGTAATCTGTACTGTAATTTCTTATTAATGAAATAAACAAGTTTCTGATCATCCAGTTGTGCCTTTCGATGAATTTTGTATTTTGAATTATTTATACCGATCGCTAAGGCATACATAATCCTTTTGTTCAAATAGATGTTTAGAATGAACTGTCGTTCTCGGAGGTAAGAAAAGAATATATTTTTGCGAAAAAGAAGGGGTCTTGCTCATGTGAGATGTATGAGCTGCCTACGTACTTCTGGGGTTTTTTGAAAAGTTTTAAAATAGTTTTTGTAGAGGATCAGGCCCACGTAGTTCTGGGGAGAGGGAAATGAAGATTTTTTTTTTAGAATAGAAGGGGAATGAGAAGGGTCGTAGCGCACTGATATTTCGGACTAGGGGTAGAATTTCTTGAGACGGTCCAGATTGACTGGAAGAACCATATCTTCCCCGTCTAGGTCAGTGAGCATGGCGGCACCGCCAGATAAGATTTTCTTCACAATGTAAGGGCCTCTCCAATTGGGCTTGAATTTTCCTCTGGGGTCCCAGATGGGTTCTATTATCTCCTTGAGGGCTAAATCCCCCTCTCGGACATCGCAGTCCTTGACTTTATTATTGAATGAACGCGCTATTCGACGATGGTACCCCTGTATGTGGTATAGAGCCTTTAATCTTCCTTCATCTAGAAGGGTTCGCTCATGAAGACGACTTTGGCACCAGTCTTCTTCACTAACCTTGCTTTTGAGCATGACGCATAGCAAGGGTATTTCTAGCTCCACACGGAGGACAGCTTCTATGCCATAGACCAGAGAGTAAGGGGTAGCCCCAGTAGAGGTTCGGATGGAGGATCGATAGCCTCAGAGGGCGTACGGGATTCGGCCGGCCCTATCCCTACAACTCTCGGTCATCTTTCTGATGATTGCTTTGAGGTTTTTGTTAGCGGCCTCAACTGCACCATTGGTCTGAGGTCGATAGGGAGAAGATTTGTGTCTCTGAATCCCATACTCGTTGACTATTTCTGTGACTTCTGCCTCGAAGTACAAACCGTTATCTAACACTAGCTCATGCGGGACCCCATATCGGCAGATGATATTTTTCTTAATGAATTTGGCCACCTTCTTGGCATTTAGTACTACGTATGACTCAGCTTCGACCCACTTGGTGAAGTAATCAATGGCAACTAGGATGAACTCATGCCTATTTGAAGCCTTTGGCGTAACCTTCCCTATGATGTCGATACCCCAGGTGGAGAACGGCCAAGAAGAAGTCATGTTATATAACCCCCGCGGAGGGAGATGTTGGAGATTGGAGAACTGTTGGCATTTAGGGCATCTCCGAACATAGGCAGTGCAATCCTGGTCCATGGTGGTCGAGTAGTAGCCCTGTCAGAGGATCTTCTTGGAAAGCATGTGACCGTTCATGTGGGTCCCTCATTCCCCGCTGTGGATTTTCTACATTATCTTTTCAATGCCAGCCCCTGCGATATAGTGCAAGTGAGTTCCATCGAAATTCCTCTTGAGTAGTTCTTGATGACAGATGATGTACTGGGCATCCAGCCTTCGGAGGGTAGCTCGGTTGTTCTTGTTGGAACCCTCGGGATACCTACCGTACCTGAGGAGGCACCAAATATCATAGTACCAATAGTTAACTAGCTCAGGTTCTTCTGTGGTGACGAGCTCAATGTGGTAGCAATGGGTTGGTTTGTCTTGCTTTTAAACTAGGAAGGGGGTCATTATTGTTCCCTCGGGCATGTCGACCATGGAGGCCAAGGTAGCGAGAGCATCGGCTAGATTATTCTTTGCTCGGGGTAGGTAATGGAAGGTGATATTTTGGAATTGAGAGGCTAACTCTTCTAATTGGTCATGAAAAGGTTGGAGCTTTTCGTCCTTGACTTTCCACTTTCTGAGCACTTGACCGATGATCAGGGCGGAATCCCCATATACATCAAGGCATTGAATACCTTTCTTGAGGGCGACCTTGAGGCCCACTGTGCATGCCTCGTATTCTGTCATGTTATTGGTGCAAGGGAAATCCAACCTGATGGCGAAGGGATTATGAGAGTCATCCGGGGCAACTAGGAGTATCCCAATGCCATATCCCTTTTTGTTGGCAGCGCCATCAAAGAACATTTTCCATCGGGGGTTGTCTTGGGCTATGCAAAGGATATTCCCATCTCATAATTCGAAGATCCAAACATTAGCCTCTTCTACGGGGTAATCGGCGAGGTAGTCAGAGATGTCTCTTCCTTTAATGTCTTTATGTGTGACGTACACGATATCGAACTCGATTAGGAGCATCAACCATCGGTCCATTCGACTGGATAAGGCGGGTTTCTCAAGCAGGTATTTGATGGGATCCATTCGGGATACAAGTTTGATGGGGAAGGAGAGCATGTAGTGTCATAACTTTTGGGTGACCCTGACAAGTGCGACACATGCCTTTTCCAAAGTAGTTTAGTTGACCTCGTACCCAGCCGATTTGTGATTGGAATAATAGATGGATCTTTCTTTGTGGGAGTCTTTAAGGTATTGGGCTAGCAAAGCCCCAGCTGCAGTGTCGGTTATGGTTAGGTATAGGAGCAAAGGGAGACCAGGCTGTGGTGGCATGAGAACTGAAGGTTGGGTCAGATTTTGTTTGATTTGGTCAAAATATTCTTGGCAGGCCTTGTTCCAAACCTTGGTTGAATCCTTTCGGAGGTGCTTGAAGATTGGTTCACAGATGGAGGTTAGCTGGCTGATGAACCAGCTGATGTATTATAATTTCCCAAGGAAACCTCGGACTTCTTTCTCTGTCTGGGGGGGTGGCATCTCAAGTATGGCCTTCAGCTTGGCGGTATCTGCTTCTATCCCTTTCTCACTGACCATGAATCCTAAGAGTTTTCCCTTTGTAACGTCGAAGACGCACTTCTGTGGGTTGAGTCTCATATGATACTACCGCAGTCGTTCGAAGAACTTTCGAAGAGCAGGAGTGTGACCTTCTCTAGTTTTGGATTTGATAATCATATCATCCACGTAAACCTCGACCTCCTTGTGAATCAGGTCGTGCAGGATGGTTATGGCAGCCCTTTGGTAGGTAGCCCCAGCATTCTTGAGACCAAATAGCATAACGGTGTAGCAAAAGGTTCCCCATGGGGTGATGAATGAGGTTTTTTCTTGGTGGTCGGGGTGCATCTTGATTTGGTTATATCCGAAAAATCCATCGATGAACGACTTGAGAGCATCAGTAGCTGTGTTGTCCACGATCATGTCGATATTGGGTAGTGAATAATCATCCTTCGGAGAAGCTTTGTTCAAATCTCGGTGATGATGCTGAGATTTAGCACCACCAGATAAGTGTTAGTGAGCTCAAGCAGTAGCAGCCATGGCAGCCATAGAGATGCAAGTATATAAGTATGTAAGTGTATAGAAGGGGATGAGTATAAGAGGAAATAAGACAATGATGTATAGTGGTTCAGCCAATGTGGCCTACATCCACTGTAAGTGTGTGATCCACTAAGTATGGGCACTAATGGCCTTGGATACAATGCTCATAACCCTCTCCCTCTCTCTACTATGTGTGTACAAGCAGAGTTTTAGCTAGGGCTATTGTTCCTGAGTCGATCCCCTGTAGGGTTAGGGGTGACAAGTATATATAGGTCTTGGGGGGTGTAGTGTACCCCCCAGGTAAGCATGGTGCATGTGAAGAATGATCTAGCCAATCCCCTGTTGACACCTGTAGATGCCAAATGATGACATAATATTCTCTCACGTGAGGGGGTGATTCGGTTGTAACGGTCTCCCACGTGTCATATGAGCCTCACGCGCACTGTTCCACGCGTCTCCCAAACCACGCGCTGTCATGATATCACCCTCGGCCTATGAGCCGAGGCCGAGGGCAAAGTTTCTTCCGGTAGTGAGTCTGGCTTGATTCTGTCCTCGTACTGTCGTACCCTCGTAGGGTCGTCTGGAGCCTGGTGAAGGGTCGGCCCCTCGCAGGGTCGTCTGGAGCCTGGTGAAGGGTCGGCCCCTCGCAGGGTCGTCTGGAGCCTGGTGAAGGGTCGGCCCCTCGTAGGGTCGTCTGGGTCTGGTGAAGGCCAGTTGGGGCCTGGTGAAGGGTCGGCCCCTCTTAGGGTCGTCCGTTGTGGAGGCGACCCTCCTAGAATATAAACGGGTATATCAATCACCCCCCAGCCCTTAGCCATAGGTGCCGTTGAGATGGCTGAGGGATAATGTTGAAATTGAGATGCGTGTATGATCTGTTAGGTGAGTGACACTTGGGCAGGTACTCATTGTTGTTCCGGTTTCCAAGGCAGGGCGGCTGCATACTTGCATGGGGCTTTGTGCTCTGATTGCACCCTTCTTGGCAAATGTGCTCATTTACTGCTAAGGTATTTAAGGATTTTTAAACTCTCTCTCCATCTTCTTCTTCTTCGCGCCTAACCATTTTCTCTCTCTAGAACCAGTCGCCATTTGCAGCCTTCAGCTTTTCTGGCCCTACTGCGCTCTTGCTCTCTCGTCATCAGGTAACCTTTTTCTCTTCGTGCCTTCTTTTGTCTTCATTTTCGTATATTTTTTAGGGTCGTAGGTCAATACTTTCTTAGAGTTCCCCCATTGCATTTTCCGGTGTCTTCTCCGGTTGGTAGTTCTTGAACATTCTTGACGAAAAACGTTTTAGTTCTTTAGTTTGATCCAAAAGTCAAACCTGGTCAATCCCTCAAGTGTTTGTAGTTGAATTAACCAAGTCCAGTGTAATTCTTCAAGTGTAGGGTCTTCCCCTTAATGCTTAGAAGGCTTTACAACTTAGTGTCTGAATTCCCATCTCTGAGTGAGAAACTATTTACCGAGATCAGACGAATAGAGGAAGAGGAAGAGAGGAGACGAGGGGCCGACCCTAATTGGGTACGACCCATCTTTGCCATCCCTCTTGCCACTATAAGACCATCTGAACCCTCTGAGTCTTGTGGGTCGTCATCTCGTCCGGCCGACACTTCCAAACAAAGCGAAATGGATGAGAGAGCCTTCTCTCCAACTGGTGCTGGAACTTCTGGTAGAAGGGACTCTCCTGACCTTAGCCCTTCCCGAGAGGCCGAGGGTACGATCCCCTCTGAGGCTGTCCCTGTGACAACCCTATCCCCCAACGCCTTCCAAATGGCATTTCCTCAGGGTCCTCCTGCAGGTGATGAGGAGGATGAGGATGATGATACAGATGATGAGGTTGATACCTCCCATGCCTCGTCTTTTATCTCCTCTGTTAGGGATAGGGACCTTCTGATATGGAGGCATATTTACGGAGTGCCCTCTGAGGTAACTATGAGGGTGCCCTCTGAGGCTGAGAGGGTTTTTGAGGGTGAAGAGGGAGAGGTTGCAGTCTACGAGCAAATGTTCAAAGTAGGTGTCAGACTTCCCTTCCACCCTGCCATTGTAGACATTCTGTCGGCTCTGGGCGTCTCCCCCTCTCAACTTCCACCCAACTCATGGAGGACGATTCTGGGGTACATCTCTTTGTGGAAAAATGCTTTCACCGATGAGCCCTCGTCCGACGTGTTCTTGGCCTGCTACAATATCACCTCTTCATCTAAACAGCCCGGATACTATCACCTGGGAGCGAGAAGGTCTGAGAAGAAGCTGCTCCACGTAGCTCAAACTTCCAATCATGATTGGAAGAAAAGGTTCTTCTTCATATCTGGGGCATGGGAGAGCTCCACCGAGGCGTCCCCTTCTGCCGATGCTCCGAGGGTTCCTTACAGATGGTCTAACCCTTCCATGAAAGCTAGGTCAGACCCCGGACTTAGCTTGGAGGAGAGGGATATTGTTGAGTATCTGAGGGGACGAGGGAGAGAGGGTGAGATCCCAAAGTTCGAAGATTTGATGACCCCTCGCTTCCTTAAAGAAGCTGGTCTGAGGGTCGGCCCTCTGACAGAACTATGTGAGTTATACTGAACATTTTCCCATCTTTACTTATTTTTGAAGTGTTCTCTCTTTATCTCTGAACTTTTCTGATTCATCGTATCTTTTTCAGGTCGTCCTGCAGGCGTGTCAGATTATCTTTGGGATATGACTGCTCCAAGCCTTCTTGCTGGTCTGTCAAAGAAGAAGGGGAAGGAGCCTCAGCAAGCTCCTAAGAAGACAAGGGCCTCAGGGCCGACAGTTGTTGAGCCGACAGCTGTTAGTCACAAAAGGAAGGAGCCTGAGGCTCCTGTCGAGCCTCGTCCTGACCCTAAGACGAGGGCCAGGGCCGAGGCCTCTGAAGGAGCAACCTCTTCATCAAGCATGGGGGCCTTCTGGTCTCAAAATCTGTCCCATCTGAGGGCCGACCCCTCATCTCTCATTGCCAACTTGAGGGCAGCAAAGGCTTCAATGTTCTCTGCACCATCGGCCTCCGACTTCGAGTTCTTGGCGCAGATGCCTCCGGCCAAAGTGTATGACTACGGTCTGCACTCCCTTGCTCAGGTATTGGTCCTGACCTTTAATTTCATTGTGTTCCCTCGGCTCCCCTTGACGCATCTTCATTTTTCTTGCAGTCTGTCTGTGCCTTCACCTCTGCCACCAAGTGGATGGCTGAGAACCAACAGAAATTTCACGAAGCTGAGAGGGCCATTCAACAGGAGGCTGACCTACGGACAGAGTTGGACACTGCTAGGGCCGAGCTGGAGAGCACAAGGACTGAGCATGCTAGAGTCCTTGATGAGCTGACGAGGCAGCATGATGCCGATATGCAGGCCAAGGACTTGTTGCTCAAAGACAAGGACTTGTTGATCAAGGACAAGGATGAGGCTCTGATCAACCTGGAGGCCCGTCATAAGACTGATCTGGAGGCGGCCATCAAGAAAGCTGAGACTGACGCTGTGGAGGCATACAAGATTTCAGACGAATTTCAGGGCTTCGGCCTTGAATATCTTGAAAGGGGGATTAGGACGGCCTGCCGGTGGGTCGTCCTCAGATTTGGTGATGTCGTCTCCTCTGTTCGCCCATCATTGGAGGGTGTTCAACTGGACGACCCCCTAATTGCCGAGGCCCTCAATCAAGTGGAGGCCCAAGTCCAGATCGAGGGGGTCGGCACATCTGAAGATGATCCGGTGCTGGTAACTGAGGAGGCCATTCCCATTGATGTTGAGGCTCTGCCCTCTGATGTCGTCCCCTAGGGTGGCTGCCTGTAGCCCATACCCTTGTTTTTGTATTTTTGTTCTGTATATTGTAAAACACTTGATGCTTTATATTAATACCATCGTCTCTTCCTTTCACAACTGTCTCCCATATTTAATTCTGTTATGGTTTGTTCCTTGCAAATTTGCTTCTTCGTTGATGATGATGATACTAACCCTTCCCTCGTCTTTTTGAGGACCAATGTGGGGTCGTCCCCTCATCAGGCCTCATTATAGCCGAGGGTTCAAATGATCAAATTAATGATTTTTAAATAAAGTCTACCCTCATCTTTCTTGAGAACAGTGGTGGGGTCGTCCCCTCCACTGGTCCTCATTATAGCCGAGGGTTCAATGAACCAAATTAATGATTTTTATGTAGTCTACCCTCGTCTTTCTTGAGAACAGTGGTGGGGTCGTCCCCTCCACTGGTCCTCATTATAGCCGAGGGTTCTGATAACCAATTTAATGGTTTTTAAAGTCTTCCCTCGTCTTTCTTGAGGACAGTGGTGGGGTCGTCCCCTCCACTGGTTCCCATTATAGCCGAGGGATCAACTTTCCAATTTAATGGTTTTTAAAGTCTTCCCTCGTCTTTCTTGAGGACAGTGGTGGGGTCGTCCCCTCCACTGGTCCCCATTATAGCCGAGGGATCAACTTTCCAATTTAATGGATTTTTAAGTCTTCCCTCGTCTTTCTTGAGGACTGTGGTGGGGTCGTCCCCTCCACTGGTCCCCATTATAGCCGAGGGATCAACTTTCCAATTTAATGGATTTTGAAGTCTTCCCTCGTCTTTCTTGAGGACTGTGGTGGGGTCGTCCCCTCCACTGGTCCCCATTATAGCCGAGGGATCAACTTTCCAATTTAATGGATTTTGAAGTCTTCCCTCGTCTTTCTTGAGGACAGTGGTGGGGTCGTCCCCTCCACTGGTCCTCATTATAGCCGAGGGATCAACTTACCAAATTAATGGTTTTTAACAAAGTCTTCCCTCGTCTTTCTTGAGGACTGTGGTGGGGTCGTCCCCTCCACTGGTCCCCATTATAGCCGAGGGATCAACTTTCCAATTTAATGGATTTTGAAGCCTTCCCTCGTCTTTCTTGAGGACTGTGGTGGGGTCGTCCCCTCCACTGGTCCCCACTATAGCCGAGGGATCAACTTTCCAATTAAATGGATTTTGAAGTCTTCCCTCGTCTTTCTTGAGGACAGTGGTGGGGTCGTCCCCTCCACTGGTCCTCATTATAGCCGAGGGATCAACTTACCAAATCAATGGTTTTTAACAAAGTCTTCCCTCGTCTTTCTTGAGGACTGTGGTGGGGTCGTCCCCTCCACTGGTCCTCATTATAGCCGAGGGATCAACTTACCAAATCAATGGTTTTTAACAAAGTCTTCCCTCGTCTTTCTTGAGGACTGTGGTGGGGTCGTCCCCTCCACTGGTCCCCATTATAGCCGAGGGATCAACTTTCCAATTTAATGGATTTTAATGTAGTCTTCCCTCGTCTTTTTTGAGGAGAGTGGAGGGGTCGTCCCCTCCACTGGTCCCCATTATAGCCGAGGGATCAACTTCCTTGCATGTATACTAGAACTGATAACCACTGGATGAGGGAAACACTGATACTTCTCATTAATCTTCAATGTGTTCTGTCGAAACAATGCTTATTACAACTATGGCTTATCAAGACCTTACAACACTACTGGTAGTATTTTTTCAAATGATCTGCATTCCAGGGGTTTGAGAAAGGTTCCCCCTCCAGGTTCTCTAGCCTGTAGGTCCCCGGGACAACTTCATCGATGACCCTATATGGGCCATGCCAATTAGGATGGAGCTTGTTGGGTTTCTGCCAAGTCTTTTTAAGAACCAAGTCTCCCACTGCGATAGGCCTCTGTTTCACCCTTTGGTTGTAAAAATTTGCGGTCCTCTGCTGGTAGGAAGCTTGCCTTATCTCAGCATCCTCCCTTCTTTCCTCAATCAAGTCCAGGTCAAGTCTCCTCTCTTCTGTATTTCCCTGGGGGTCATACACTTGGACCCTATGAGTGGGAAACTCGACTTCGGTGGGGATGACTGCTTCTGATCCATAAGCTAACATGAATGGGGTCTCCCCAATAGAGGTCCTTACTGTCGTCCTGTACGCCCACAACACTGCATATAACTCCTCGACCCATCTTCCTTTTGCCTCTTCAAGCCTCTTCTTAATCCCATCTAGGATTGTCCTGTTCGTAACTTCGGTTTGCCCATTGGCCTGAGGTCGGCCTGGGGTGGAGAAAAATTATTTGATACTTACCCTCTCACAGTACTTCTGTAAAGAGGCATTCTTGAACTGGGTCCCGTTATCCAAGATGAGGGTGTTGGGTAGACCATATCTGCATATCACATTCTTCCAGATGAACTGGAAGGTCTTCTGCTCCGTGATCGTGACCATCGGTTCGGCCTCTACCCACTTTGAAAAGTAGTCAATTGCTACGATGAGGAACCGATAGTTATTGACTGCTCTTAGTAAGGGTCCTACCAGATCAATCCCCCATACTGCGAACGGCCATGGGGATGTAATGGAGGTGAGAGGCTGATGAGGTTGGTGAGGGATGGTAGCAAATCTTTGGCATTTATCACACTTTTTAACATATGCGGCAGCATCTTTCCCCAAGGTCGGCCACCAGTAGCCTTGGGTGATCACCCTCTTTGCCAAGGATCTACCCCCAATATGGCTTGAGCACGACCCTTCATGCACGTCTTGCAAAATGGAAGGGACCTCTGAGGGATGCACACACCTAAGTAAGGGGAGCAGAAACCCCTCTTTGTACAGCGTGTCTCCGATGACAGCAAACTTTGCAGCCCTGTATCTCAGCTTCTTCCTCTCTTGGCTTGCTTCTGGCATCTCTCCCCCTCTAATGTATCTGATCAGGGGGTCTATCCATGAAGGTTCTTGAGAAACATTCATGCAAACACCAAGTGTTCCCTCGACGTCTTCGATAGTTGGTCGAAGCAAGATTTCTACCGGGACTGTCCTCCTTATGTCTGTCCTAGTAGCTGAGGCCAACCTTGCAAGGGCGTCAGCACGGCCATTGTCGAGCCTAGGTATCCTCTTGAATTTCACTTCTTTGAAGTTTTTCAGCAATGACCTCACCTTATCAAGATACCTAGCCATCCTCTCGTCTTTGGCCTCATAGGCTCCTAGTATCTGATTCACCACCAGCCTTGAATCACTGTGAACCGAAATTTGGCCGACACTAAGGGATTTGGCCAAGGAGAGGCCAGCTATCAAGGCCTCATACTCAGCCTCATTGTTGGAGGCTTTGAAATTGAACCTCAGGTCATACTCGACGTCTGTGCCATCGGGTGCTGATAGTATCAGTCCAGCACCACTTCCGCTATCACAGGAGGACCCGTCAATGAAGAGGCTCCACGGAGTTTTTCCTTCAGAGAAATTTCCCTCAGAGAGGGACCCCTGTCTAAAGATGTATCTTCCCTCTTCGTTTTCAGTCACTTTTCTTCTAGCGGTGCTCGTCTCAGCCGTATCTGCGGGTGTGTCTTCTGTATCCGTCTTCCCGAGGGTCTCACCCTCGGCCTCATCATCTTCCCAGGTGAACTCAGCCACGAAGTCTGCCAATGCCTGTCCCTTAATGGATGTCTTAGGCTGATACACAATGTCGAACTCCCCCAGCTCTATAGACCAGGTCATTAGCCTTCCTGATTTTTCAGGCTTGTGTAGGACCTGCCTAAGAGGAGAGTCAGTAAGGATGACCATAGTATGGGACTGGAAATACGGTTTCATCTTCCTTGAGGCATGGATCAAGGCATAGGCCAACTTCTCCATCCTCGTGTATCTCTGCTCTGCCCCCTGGAGTGCCTTGCTGTTGAAATATACGGGCTTTTGTATCCCGTCTTCGTCTCTTACGATTGCTGCACTGATAGCAGACTCGGAGACAGCAAGGTACACGTAAAGTCTTTCACCCTGCACGGGTCGTGACAGCAGCAAGGGAGACCCTAAGTATGATTTTAGCTCCCTGAAAGCCTCATCACACTCTTTACTCCACTCGAAGGCCTTCCTGAGGATCTTGAAGAATGGTAGACACCTGTCTGTAGCCCTTGACACAAATCTATTCAAGGCAGCCACTCTCCCTGTGAGCCTCTGAACGTCTTTAATGGACTTGGGGGTCTTCATCTCAATAAGGGCCTTTATCTTTTCAGGATTAGCCTCGATGCCTCTTTGATTGACAATGAACCCCAAGAACTTCCCCGCTCCGACCCCGAAGACACACTTGGCCGGATTGAGCTTCATTTTGTATTTGTCTATTGTATTAAAGGTCCTTTCCAGGTCTGCCACATGATCCTCTGCCTTCAGACTCTTAGTCAGCATGTCATCTACGTAAATGTCCATAGACTTCCCAATTTGGTCTTCGAATATTTTGTTTACGAGGCGCTGGTACGTTGCCTCCGCATTTTTTAGGCCAAAGGGCATGACCCTATAACAGTATGTCCCCTTGTCAGTGATGAAGGCGGTCCTCTCCGAGTCCTCAGGGTTCATGAAAATCTGGTTATACCCTGAGTAGGCATCCATGAAACTCATGAGCTCATGGCCTGCGGTAGCGTCCACCATCTGGTCGATGCGGGGGAGAGGGAAGCTGTCTTTGGGACAATGCTTGTTGAGGTCTGTGAAGTCCACGCACATTCTCCACTTGCCGTTGGCCTTTGGGACGATGACTGCATTGGACAGCCACTCAGGGTAGATGACCTCTCTGATAAATTCAGCGTCTTCTAATTTTTTAACCTCATCCCTGATGACCTCATACTTTTCTCTAGAGTAAATCCTCCTCTTCTGCTTTACCGGCTTCACTCCCTCTACCACATTGAGTTTGTGGCACATGATTTCAGGGTCGATCCCTGGCATATCTACATGACTCCACGCGAAGACGCTTCGCCTTCTCCTCAACAGTTTGATGAGGTCTTCCTTGATACTGGGCTTCAGAGATTTGCCAACTTGGACGGTTTTTCCCGGGTCATCCTCATCGAGGATGATGGGTTCTACCTCCTCAATGGCCTCTCCTTTTTTGAGCTTCGTCTCGTCCCTGGGGTCTAGGGTATCAATGTTGTAAGTGGCTGTAGCCCTCTTGTGTGCCTCCCTTTCTTCAGCGGAGTTGTAGTAGCACTCTCTCGCTGTCGTCTGGTCTCCCTGAACTTCCCCCACCCCATAAGGGGTAGGGAACTTAACCATCTGGTGGACTGTGGACGACACAGCTTCAAACCCCTTGAAGGCCACTCGTCCCAGTATGATGTTGTATGCCGAAAACACATGCTCATCCAGCACAAAGAAACTGACCCTCTTGGTGAGCCATCTCGGCCACTCGTCCCCCATCCTGACATCAGCCTCATATATTCCTAGGGGGTGAACCTTCTCCCCACTGAACCCAATCAATGGATGATGGTGGGACAAGTCTGGCACGACTGAGGCCCAAGGCCTTGAAGCATGGCCAAAACATCACATCTGCGGATGAGCCCCCATCCACCAGGATCCTCAGCACTTCGCACCCGTGCACCCTGGTGGTGATGACGAGAGGGTCATCATGCGGGGCCAATAGGCCCTTGAAGTCCATTCTTGAAAATCCCACAATCAAAGTGTCCATATCAACCTTCTTCCTTTTTTCTGACTTGACCTCTAGGAAGGTTGAGTGCACCATCTTTGTCACTGCCTTAGCCTCAGCGACATGGGCCTTCCTGTCGGCGACCTCAGACCCTCCTCCTGCAAGTCCCCCGGAGATCATTCCCACCCCGAGTGAGATCATATTGAGCCTCTTGACAGGGCCTTGGTCGTCTCTCGGTGGGAGGTCAGGGTCGTCCTCATCATCAGAGGGGTCGTCCCCTCTTTTTTGAGGACCTTCTCTGCAGGCATCGACTCGCTTCTTTCTGGGGTCGTCCCCTCGGCCCCTCTTGAAGTCGGCTTTATCGACGTACTTTCTGAGCTTCCCTTCCTTCAGCATCTTCTCAATCTCATCTTTCAGAGCAAAGCATTTGTCTGTTACGTGGCCGTGGTCTTGGTGAAATTCACACCACAGGTTCTTATTCCTCTTGCCGGGGGCTGCCCTCAACTTCTCAGGCCACTTCAGGGACCGGTCACTCTTAATCTCATTCAGGATCTGTTCACAGCTGACCGTCAGAAGGGTGTACCCAGCGAACTTGTCATCCGAGGACCTCTTTTTCCCCTCTTTGTTCTTTTTAGGGTATTTACTCCCACTAGCACCCCCTCTTTCGTCTTCATATTTCGCGGCCATCGCCTCTTCGGCGTTCATCACTTTTCCTGCTGTTGACAGTAGCTCAGCCATCGTCCTTGGAGGGTCTTCGGCAAGCTTCCATAATAGCTTCCCCTTTTGGAGTCCTCCAATCAGGGCTGTCATAGCTATGCTTTCCTCGTAGTCTTCCACCTCCAGCTTCTCTTTATTAAATCTGGCTATGTAGTCCCTCAGACTCTCATTCTTTCTCTGCTTAACATAGAGCAGGTGTGTGGTCTTCTTCCGTGGTCTCACCCCAAAGCAGAAATTATGGATGAACAGGTCTGCCAACTGCTTAAAGTTTCCAATAGAATTTTTTGGAAGAGACGTGTACCAGACATGCGCAGCCCCTGTCAAGGTACCAGAGAAGGCACGACATCTCATCTCATCTGAGATAGAGTATATGTCTGCCGCGGATTGATACATCTCCACGTGGTGGACAGGGTTGGTGCTCCCATCGTATCTTGGGGTGACCACAGGAGGCCTGAACTTTGATGGCGTGGGGAAGTTGACTATCTTTGCCACAAAGGGTGAGCCTATGGTGTATCCCCTCTGAAGAGGGTCCCGGCTCTTCAATATGTCGCCAATCTTATCCTCTAACCGCTGGATTGAGTCATTCCAGGGCCTCACAGGGTCGACCTGGCCGATGTTATCCCCTGCTGCCTCTCGGAGGTGGATGGAGGGCTCCGCTACGGCAGGCCTGTGTCGGCTATTTACTTCCCTTTGGCCGTCGTCCCGTCTTTGGGGTCGGCCTTCTGCTTCTTTCCTAGATCTCGCTGCACTTCTTGACTTGGACAACTTGTCCCGCAGGTCATTCACTGGGCCCAGCCTCTCGAAGGCCGACCCCCTGCTCAGGCGGTCAAAAGCAGAGCCTCTTGGGCGATCATCAGGGTTTGGTCTCCCGCACTTTCCTCTACTGTCCTGGAGAGGTCGTACAGTATTGTTGGAGACCTCATTCGGCTCCCAGCATTCTACTGGAGCCTCTTCCACCTCCAGATCGTCATACCTGTCCTCAGGGCAAGGGTTTCCTTGCCTCCCCAGGCATAAACGCCGGGGGTCAGCAACATCCCTACGCCGCTGAGGGGGTGGCAGGTCTTTACGTGGTGCCTGGGGTGGTCCCCTGGCCTCATGCTGTCCTGGAGCTGCTGCCGGAGTAATCATCTCAGGTGAGACCCCCGGTGGTCTCAGTATGTTCTGACTTAGAGCTGTGAACTGCTCCTACATCATCCGCTGGCTGGCTGCCAGAGACTTTAGGGCTGCTGCCACATCAGGCATCTCAGACTGAGGCGGCGGCTGACTGGAACTGGGTCTTCCCCCCTCATCCGGCGGGGGAAGAGGTGGTGGTGTCATCTCAGGTGCCATGTGCTTGAGCTATGAAAAGTTGAACTGAAGAAATACTGGTGAGCTTGGGAACCTTAGTGGGTCTCTTTCAATGGTGAAACACCTCCTCTCAGGGGGAGTGTTGGTTCACCACCAGAGTGCCCAGTGAGGTCAAGCTGTACAAAGGAAGATATGTCTTCGAGTTCCCACAGACGGCGCCAAACTGATGATGCTGAGATTTAGCACCACCAGATAAGTGTTAGTGAGCTCAAGCAGTAGCAGCCATGGCAGCCATAGAGATGCAAGTATATAAGTATGTAAGTGTATAGAAGGGGATGAGTATAAGAGGAAATAAGACAATGATGTATAGTGGTTCAGCCAATGTGGCCTACATCCACTGTAAGTGTGTGATCCACTAAGTATGGGCACTAATGGCCTTGGATACAATGCTCATAACCCTCTCCCTCTCTCTACTATGTGTGTACAAGCAGAGTTTTAGCTAGGGCTATTGTTCCTGAGTCGATCCCCTGTAGGGTTAGGGGTGACAAGTATATATAGGTCTTGGGGGGTGTAGTGTACCCCCCAGGTAAGCATGGTGCATGTGAAGAATGATCTAGCCAATCCCCTGTTGACACCTGTAGATGCCAAATGATGACATAATATTCTCTCACGTGAGGGGGTGATTCGGTTGTAACGGTCTCCCACGTGTCATATGAGCCTCACGCGCACTGTTCCACGCGTCTCCCAAACCACGCGCTGTCATGATATCACCCTCGGCCTATGAGCCGAGGCCGAGGGCAAAGTTTCTTCCGGTAGTGAGTCTGGCTTGATTCTGTCCTCGTACTGTCGTACCCTCGTAGGGTCGTCTGGAGCCTGGTGAAGGGTCGGCCCCTCGCAGGGTCGTCTGGAGCCTGGTGAAGGGTCGGCCCCTCGCAGGGTCGTCTGGAGCCTGGTGAAGGGTCGGCCCCTCGTAGGGTCGTCTGGGTCTGGTGAAGGCCAGTTGGGGCCTGGTGAAGGGTCGGCCCCTCTTAGGGTCGTCCGTTGTGGAGGCGACCCTCCTAGAATATAAACGGGTATATCACTCGGTAATCCACACACATTCGAACCTTTCCTCCTGATTTTGATACAGGTACAATGTTGGCTAGCCACGTGGGATATTCGATTACTCGAATGAAACCCACGTTCAATTGTTCGACCACCTCTTCTTTGACCTTGAGTGACCATTCGGTGCGGAGCTTTCTCAACTTTTGTTTAACCGGCTTGTAATCTGGGAGAGTGGGGATCTCGTGTTGTGCTATTTTAGGATCGATACCAGGCATATCGTCGTAGGACCATGCGAAGACATCCACGAACTCCTTTAGTAATTCTTCGAGTTATGCGTGCTCATGATCGTCAAGGGTGGCCCCTATCCAAATCTCGTGCAGTTGGCTACTAGAACCGAGATTAATAACAACAACCGAGATTAATAACAACAGTCTCTTCTTCATTAACTTGAACGCAGTTATGTTATTTATTATTAACCTTATTTAGACCAGTTAAGAATTGTTCATTTACAAAATCATCGTCATCAAAAGTTTGATTAGAATCCAAGCAGTTAATGTAAGGCACATTAAGATACTCGAAATCTTCATTTATTTCATTGATAGGAAAAACAGAATTGAGAACCTCATCAAAATAGGTCTCGATTACATTTGAGCAAGGATAGACAACAGTAGATGAAACAGGATAAACATTGGCGTTAATGGAGATTTCAAGAGGTAGAGTTGGCGCAGCATGCCAGTTGAGGAGAGGTTTATCAGTAGCTTTAATCAGATGAGAGGGGTCCAGTGATGTGGTGCCTGAATGAACCATGCAAAGTGCCAGCCCCAGTGTCTGGAAGTTGAAGGAATCTTTGAAATCACTCTCCTCAGTCTCTTCGATATTTTTGGTGAGCGATTGTACGCGGTGTGGTAAACTTTCGGCCCATGGGTAACTATCTTGGAAAAATATCTCCATTCCAGGCTTCATTTTCTTATCTGTGCGGTCGTACCATGGTTCTGGAAAACCGCAAAAGGGGAATCCTCGCCCTCTTTGATGAATCGTCCATTCAGGGAGTCACCTGGAAGAATTTGGATGCAGAGTTATCTTCTATTTGGTCGAGACTGGACGATCCTTCTGAGCTCTTATTTGGATGGTTGATACCCCAAACCACAAGGAGGGAAAGCTTTCTTCAATTCGATGGGCTCAAGTATCCCCTGCTGCCTTTGTCCTAGCCCCAGTCCGGGCATGAAGTGCATGTTTCTGAACATCTGAATCACATTGACATTTCCATGAGGGTCATATTCTGGACAAACCCTTTCTTTGAAACCATCCCCTGCCGGGAGTAGGGATGTCTCAACTCGAGATCCTGATATGAGCATATCATTTGACCCATGTTGTATCTCAAGAATTGGGCTGCTGGTGCTTGAACCTTCGGTATTTTCATCGTCACCCAAAATGGTGATGACTCGCCCGTAGGCGAAGAGCTTCAATTTCTGATGGAATGAGGAAGAGACACCCTTTATACTGTGGATCTAGGGTCGTCCGAGCAACAGGTTGAAACAGGCAGGGATATCAATGATTTGGAATTCAACGACGGGGTTTATAGGTCCAACCCCTATTGCAAGTTTTATGGAACCCATCACCTCCTGACGGGTATTACTGTAGGCACGCACGGCGGCGGAGGTTGGAGCGAGGTCACTTTCTTTCAGACCTAGACATTTGAAGGTTCTCAGTTGGCAGACATTCAAAGTGGATCCGTTATCCACGAGAGAGAGCGTCACGGCCTTCCCCATAACTTTGATGGTGATGTTGAGTGCATGATTGTGATTTAGCCTAATCCTGGGGATTTCCTCTTCAAAGAATGATAACATTCGTGTGGAGGTCAAGGATCCAACCAAATTTACTGCTTCTTCTGGTGTGGTAGAGGGAGGAACTATGGGTCCTGTGAGCAACTTGATTAAAGCATTTTTGTGCAGCTGGGAAGAGATGAAAAGCCCCCATAGAGTGATGTTAGCTTGAGTTTTCTTCAGTTGATCGAGGATCTTGATCTCCTCGATGGTCATTTCTGGCATAGGGAGGTTTTCAACCCCCTCCCCTTGTCATTTGCTGGTAGTGAGCTCGGAATCTGGTAATGTCTCCCAGATCTGGTCATGTGATTTACCGAAGAAGAGAAAAACATGAATCCCATTTCTTCATCGATCTCAGGCTTCTCTGCCACCCTATTTATTTCTCCGAAGAGTTCTTCAAATGATATCATCCCACATAAGTCGGTTACTGGGCCAGTTCTTCCTGAAGCTTGCTCTTCATTTGAATTTTTGAATTCTTCCCCCCATCCAGTGGCAATAATTATGTTTTCCTCTGTGAAGTCAATGCATTCCATAACTTCAACGGCCTCCTCATATAGGTCTTCCTATTCTATGGGTATGTGTAAGGGTGAAGGGACCAGGTGCCCTTGTAGCTTCAAAGCACCAAATAACTCGGTGACACTACAAATGTTGTTGGTTTTCCTGAATGCTTCCGCCATGATCTGGACAACATCATCTAAGCTGACTTCATCGGTTGGTATCACCCAACTATCTGACTCTCGGTCCCATTTCCGTGCTTCCAAAAATAGTGCACTGAACCTCTGGCAATCGATAATCATCTGTGACGGCAATTTCTGCCCGAAATCTAGGAGTTGATTCAACACCTCTGTCAATTCCATAATTCCACTTTCGTAACGGGTCCAGACAGCGATGCATGCTTTAGTAAGGAGTGACAGTGCCTGTTCAGCGGGGTTAGTAGGGTGTAGTAGGAAATATGGGCAAATTTGAAAAGGTTTAGGAGGGTATAGGGGTGTGATTTTGATTGATGGATCGAAATCTGAGTTTTCTTCCAAGAAGATGGCATTGGTGTGATTTGGGAGTGGATTGTGAGTAGTGTTTGGTTTAGGATTGGCTGGTGGGGCGATGGTACCCCGATCGATGAGATCTTGGATTATGTTTCGAAGGTGAAAGAATTGGTCGGTGGTATGGCCGGTAGTTTGGTGAAAGACGCAACGAGCATCAGTCTTGAAATTTATGGGAAGTGGATTGGGTAATGGACGTGGATCCAGGGGCTTTATAAGGTTTCGGCTTAACAGGGCTTGGTAAACTTTGGAGAGGGGAGCATGAAGCTCAGTGTATTTCCTTCGGATGGGGGCAGGGCGACTTTTTGGTGCCCATGATGTGGTTAGTTGAGAGATGTTGTTGATGGTTGAGACTGTAGCATTGTCAGGCCTGTCATATTATCTGGGGGTGAACTGTCCAGACACCTTATTCGGTTCAAATTCTGTTTTGGCAAGACCTTCCTCAATTTCTACTCCTACTTCTCTGAGAGCTCGAAAGTGGGGGTAGTACTGTCCTCCCATGGTTGCTCGAACATGGGGAAAGAATTTCTTCTTCACTATGTTGACATGTTCTTCCTCAAATGGCCGATCGGTCATGGTAGCTGCTTTTTCCCTCCATCGGGCTATGAAGTTATTGAATGATTCTCGAGAGTTTTGTTTGAGCATCTTTAAATCACGGCGGCTGACCTCGAGCTCTTCGTTGTATTTATACTGCGATATGAATTCTCGGGCTACATCCTCCCAGCTACGGATTCTAGATTCCTCAAGAGATAAAAACCATCGGAGGGCACTATCCTTCAAAGTTTGCTGAAACAGTTGGGCCATTACTTCTTCAGAAGCCCCTACGAGAGTCATGGAACGGTGATAATTGCAAAGATGAACAATTGGGGGACCACTCCCCCCGAACTTCTCGATATTTGGCATCTTAAACTTCTCGGGTAACCTCGCTTTAGGATAAGGAGACATGTGGGTGTAGTCCATGTAATTCCCAGAGATCATGACCTGATCAAACTTCTTGGTGAGCGTCTTAAGATCTTCTTTGACTTTGTTCAACTCCTCTTCTTTTGGATCAGTGACCATAGGCAGGTTAGCCATAGGCTGGGCAATGTTTGGCATTGGAAGTTGGGCAGGCGGTGGATCACTAGCTGGAGGGGTGCGTGAAGCGTGTTGATATTCCTCCGGGACCCAAATAGGCTCGGGTGGACCCATGGCATGAGGGAATAGGGCCTCGGGCTCTTGAGGAATAGGAACTTGGTTTCGTTGCATTTCTCGGACCTCGGCTTGGAGGTTGTCAATCTTGGCGACGAGCTGAGCTAGGACAATAGGCAGATCTGGTTGTATGACTGGTCCTTGATCTACATTCTCCATGGAAGATGGATGGATTCCGGACTCGGAAGAAGTAGTACAGGAGGGGATGAAACCCCGGGGTGATTTGAATGAAGACCGAAGCCAATAGGGAGCCAGACCAAGGGCGTGCGATCGACCTGAGAAGGCGTGAGATTTATTTTTGAGAAAAAAAAGGAAGAAACTATTTTTGGATTTTTGATTAAGAGGGAGAAGTGTTTTTTGGATTTTTAATAAAGAAGGGAGAAATATTTTTGGATTTTTGATAAAAAGGGAGAAATGTTTTTGGAGACGAAACTCAACATGATTATTATTATTATTATTATTATTATTATTATTATTATTATTATTATTATTATTATTATTATTATTATTATTATTATTATTATTATTATTATTATTACTATGTTCTCACTTGTATTTAATTCTCCTAAATGAAATGCCGGATGGGACCTGAGCCTGGAAAAGTGGGGGTCTTAATATATGCAAAGCTACATTTGGACTTGTAACCAGGCTCGCGGACAGGGTCCCATTTTTAAAATGTGCAAAAATTGTGCGGCAGGCCGACCCAAAATTTCGGCAGAGTTTCAGGTTGAAACCGGAAATCTAAAGTGCGTGTCCTAGGTTTGACACCTATATGAGGGTATGCAGTTGGCTGGGTGAATCGGAATGGGTTCCCCCCTTTGGCGTGACTTCCACGATATACGTCTTTCTCTTGCGGGCAATCGGTACGTGTGGACAAGCCATTTGATATATCTGAGTGTACGTGAATTGCCTCACCATATACCTCGTGGGGACGGTACCTATGAGAGCGAATTCGATATACTCGGCGTACGTGAACGAATTACCTGCGATATACCTCCCGTCATGACTTCGGTCAAGCGGTACGATGCGTGGGAACCATTCGATATACGTCGAAGGTACTTGGCCAATGGAAGGTGAGAGTCATATCGCTTAGGCTAACTGCGGCCTTCCGGACCAGCGCCCATCACGAAGTGACCCTCCAGTTACTGGGTAAAATTTGGTCAATAACAATGCTCTTTGGTGAGATCGTGTGAATCATGCATGATTCTCTTATTAGTACCTTGTGATGAGGATGCCTTTCTTGATTATTCCAAATATGAATCAAAGTACAAGTACCTCAAAAGGTAACCCAAGTATGGATGGGTTATGCGTCCAACATGGGGATATACATGTGATCCTAGGTGCACGTGGTGTGAAGTGTACATGGAGAATTTTCTACAAGTGTGCGAATATAAGCATAAGAATGGGGTAGATGTGAGAAAGGGGATCATGCAGATATGGGGGGAAACATAAGAAAATATAGCATCCATGTAAATAGAGTCAAGCCCTCAAAATATATAAGTCTTATCCCCAGCAGAGTCACCACTGTGTCCATCCTCGATCCCCACCACGGAGGTAAAAATGATCCTTCGGGTCCCGCGCGTCCCTTCTCGAGAGAGCGCTTCGGCTGGCGTCGATTTTGTGACGTGTGAAAATGTAGAGAGATTCAGAGTCGCCAGTCTATTTTACTCAAAACAGACAAAAGAAAAAGGGGAAGCCACCCCGAAGGATGGCATCCAAAGACATACTGGTGCGTGCGAAACCAAAATGATTCGAGAAGGGTTAGGAGGCTTAGTTACGAAATGGGAAGGTGTTAGGCACCTATTCCGCCCTTTCGGTCTCTCATGGATGTTTGCTATTTTCCTTTATGTTTCCCCCCGTGATATGTGTGCATGTGTATATATATAATGGAGGTAGGAATCCTCGACTTGTATCATGGAAAAGATAAAGCGAGTCATCCGTAGGAATGTGAAATTAATGTAGAAAATAGGATTTGCGCGATTACCCTTGCGTTGATTGTTTTAAGGGAATGATAACGCATATGGGACAATACGTCACTAAGAACGAATGTATAGAATATAATAGAAAATGGGATAAAGAGAAGATAAAAAACAAGAAAAAAAGTGAGAAAGGGACTCGATTCTCGAGTTTTACCCCGAGACGCCTACATAGCCTATAAAGGCATCAAAGTCCACGTAGTTCGCATAAAAATGAGGGGTGGGGTTTAACCCATAAATCCAAATGGAGAAATCTCCTATGTGTGTGTGTGTAGAAAAAAGTGTTTTAGTTTTGAGAAAAGTGTGGAAAAAGTGTGAGAATCCCTATTTGGAATTTATGAGCAAACCCTCTTTTTCTTGTTTTTTGGGTTTTATTTATATGAAAATAAGAGATGTGCAATAATACTAAATAAAAAGTATGTTAGGATATGTGAAATAAGATAATAAAAGTGCTTAAGTAATAAAACAAGTTATTGCAAATTCAAGAAGATTTGAAGAGAAAGGTGAGAAAGATGGACCTTCTTGGAGACTTTGAGCTTGATCTTGAATGTTGAAAAGTAGCCCTTGCACTTGGATGATGATGGAGAGTGGTTAATTCATCAAGTTTGATGAAAGATAGGATGAAAAGTGGAAGTGAAAAAGGTATTTGGAAGTTAAAATCACGCTGCCATCGAGAGAGGTTTCTGGGGATTGCTGAGAGTGATTTCCTTCTGATCTGAGCTCCTCCTTGCAAATGTGGCCAAGGTCTCCTTTTTAAAGGCCCAGGGGTCTGCCGATCGGCATTGCCATGGCACTACTTATCAGCAGGTGCCGATAGGCAGGGTCTGGGACCTGCCATTTGGCAGTGTGCTTCAGGCTTTTTCAAAAAATTGGCCGCCGAGGGCAAATAGTTGGTCACAATAGCGCATATGGCATACCGTTGGAAAGGTATTTCAGAGACCTTCGAAAGTCATTGGACCGTTCCCGAGTTCTGGAGTTGACTTTGGGCCAAATGTGGCTCAGAAGCGTTTGTCGGTCCGTTGGACGGGGAATCGTTCGGACGCAAATGGATCGTTCGTCCGCATGGTAAGTCGGAATCGTTCACGGGACAAAGCGTTAGAAAGGTTAGGAGATTTACTTAGACATTCCAAAGAGTTTAACTAGGTTCGAGGAGTTGACTTTGGTCAATCGGGCCCGAGAATCATTCGGTGACCTCTCGGAGTTAAACGGATCGTTCGTCCGCATGGAAAGTTGGAATTGTGCACGGGATGGACGGTTGGAAAGGGTATTCAGTGCCCTTTGAAGATTCATTTAGCCTCGATCGAGCTGAAGCGTTAACTTAGGTCAAACAGAGCCCGGGAGCACCCGGTGGCCTCTAGGTCAGGTTTCGAATGCAAACGGATCGTTCGTCCGCATGGTGAGTCGGAATCGTACATGGGGCAAATCGTTGGAAAGGGTATTTAATGACCTTAGAAGATTCATTGAGTCTCAGTCGAGATAAAGAGTTTGATTTTTGGTCAAACCGAGCCAGAGAGTGCCCGATGGCTTCTAAGTTAGTGCTCGGGACATGACCTGGGTTTGTGGTGATGAGTGGAGGTACTAGGGACGTAAAGAGAGTTAGGGGGTAACAGAATGAGGTGTCTACACCTCTTACCACCCAGAATCTCAGTACGAGTAGGACCCATAAGATTCATGTGAATCAACTCAAGAACACGGGAGGTGGTAATGGAATGCAACTTCCTGTGGGGACTACAGATTTTCTTTTCTAGCTAACAGGGCCCACAAATCATGGAAGTTGGCTTTCCAAGAGATGGTAAGCCACATACTAGGTCCTTTTTAGCTAAACATGTCAAATTTCTTACGTTCACATGACTTAGACGTTGGTGCCACATATCCATAGGAGTGATTATGGCATTGTTGCAGACAAGTGAAGATGTGGGTACAGTCCCATAGAAATTATCTTCTGTCCTCACCCGTTGCACTAAAAGTTTACCAGCCTGATTATAGACATTACACACATCCCGGTCAAACTTTACAATAAAGTCGGCATTGCACAGCTGACTAATGCTGAGAAGGTTTGACTTCAAACCTTTGATATACAAAACATTCTCTAGCTTAGGAAATCCTGGTAACACTACTGTACCTCATCCTACAATGCTAGACTTGATCCCGTCTCCAAAGGTGACTCTACCTTCCTTATAATCCTCTAGGTGGCTAAAAAATGAGACATCACTTGTCATATGTCTGGAGCACCCACTATCAAAATACCACTGTGAGGTATTTGGTGCTTTGAGAGAGATATGAACAACAAGGTCCTTTTTGTCTTTCTTAGGTACCCAATAAGTGGTAACCTTTTGTTTACCCTTATTTTTTTTGGTTTTAGCCGGGATAAAGGAAGAATTTATTGACGACAAAGACATTCGTAGGAATTCCCTCATCAAACTCTGTGATGTGGCAGCTAAAAACTCAACACGCTCTCTTAGACTGGCAAAATCTTCAGTATGATGTGGTAGAGCAGTAGTATGTCGTGTGCGACCCAAACTATAGCAACACTCCCTGAGGTGGCCTTTTCTTTTGCTGTACGTACAAAAGAACACAGTTTTAGGCGGACCTGGATTTTCTATCCTTGGACGAACTCTTCTTCATGGTATTTGATGATGGACATATGGAGTCGTGGTAAACTCAGGAACTGGTCCAGGTGCAATTTTGGTCATGGAGGCACCATCAAAACCTATTCCCTGCCTATCACCAAAACCTAAAGCGGGGTCGAGGAGCATATTTCCCATCTTTCCAGATCTATCCTAGATTTGAACCATGACTCCCGTGCTCGCTCAAGATCATGAGTAAGCTGGGAAACAAGGGCTTTAAGTTTCTTCAGAGTCTCCAGGGAGGAATAGATCTCACTTATAAGACTAGCCACTTATTTAGTCAAGTCCCCTTTCTATTTCTCAAAACCACTCTCTCTCTAAACAAACTTTCTTTCTCAACACATGCAGACTCTCTCTCTCTCAAGGTAGTGCAGCTGGAGGACCCTCTCTCGCTTCTTCTAAATCTTCCTCTAAAGTGGTGATCCTAAGAACTAGCGATTTGTTATGCTTTTTGGTTTTAAATGACTCATTATATAACTCAGCGTAGGCGCGTTGAAGATTACTCTCTCTCTCACTTGTATCATCCCCCCCACATCATTCTCACTATCGAGGTGTCCCTATGAAGCAGCATCCTCAACGTCGTGAGGAGCACTAGAAGTACTATCCATGAATGAGTTGAAGTTACATTCATGCGGTGACTTGTCTCCAGAGTCCACCGACTTGACCTCACTGTTGTCACTAAGGGTAGCATTAAGGATAACTTTGCCCTTTTCTTTTGCAAGTCTTTTCAGCCTAGTAGCACACGCAAAAGCTCTATGACCCTTACCGTTGCACTCATAACATCTCTCACCATCTTTCTTAGGAGGGTATTTAAAATATTTTTCATTTTTCATATTTTTCTCAAAATTCTTTTTATCTTTGAAATTTCTATTTTTCTTGAATTTGAGAATTTTCTTGAAATTTTTAACAAACAGAGCCAAATCATCTAAATCAAAGTCACACTCAGAATTTGTCGTTTCTATCTCCCTTTTTCTAGATGACTCAACTTTCTTTCTTGTCAACCCCTCACTCTTTCTATCCTGGGCATTAAGTGCTATACCATTATCTTTAGGTTTGAAGGATTTAGGAAACATATCAATTTCATACGTTTGTAAGTCTCCTACAAGTTCCTCCAATTTAAGTGTATTTAAATTACCAATAGAATTTAGCACAATGACTTTAGGAATAAAACACTTAGGAAGTGATCTTAGAATCTTTTTAACAAATCTAGCATTAGGAATGTGTTCACCAAGATTAAAACTAGTGTTCACAATATCAGATAACCTAGCATAAAATCCATCAAAATATTCAGTCTCAAGCATGGTGATAGTTTCAAATTGAGTTGTTAAATTTTGCAGTTTAGACTCTTTCACACCATTAGTTCCTTCATGGGTAAGTTGTAAAAAATACCATGCCTCTTTTGACGTGGTGCACATCATAATACGCCGGAACTCGTCAGGTTTGACGGATCCAGAAATAACACTTAAACCCTTAGAATTAAAATATGATCATTTAAATTCGTCTTCAGTCCATTCAGTCGCTGATTTTAAATTAGTCACGTTATCAGCAGTGACGGAGGGATGTGCCCACCATCTTTCAACTAAAATCCAAACACGTTCATCAATGGATTTTAAAGAAGATTTCATGCGGGCTTTCCACTAAGTGTAGTTTGTCCCGTCAAAAACTGACATTTTATTATATAATTTCTCCACTGAACACGCCCTTTTTCAAAAATTAATTTTTTTAGAAAATTGATATCTTAGAAAAATTTTGCGGAAAATTACATGGTATATTGTGTAATTGGCTCTGATACCAATTTGAAGAGTGCGCTTTTGTTCAAATTAAGAATTTATTTAATTAAACACAATTTTTCAATTAAATCCTAAAAGCATGCATCTAGATGATTTATCAAATAAAATAAAGCATGTGACACAAAATATCAGGAAAAATCCCCACAGGGCAAAACCATATTTTTCCACTATAATTTGTAAAAACGGTTACACGGATTAAAATGAAAATAAGTGTGACATACGAAATACCCGTAGGTGTCGGTTTGATGTCGTCGGCTGGAATCTCCCGTAAGAACTCCAAGTGGACAACAATGAATAAAGGACTGGTTTCTCCACAAAATACTCCAAATGAGTAAAAATAACCAATTGAAGGTTTTTTAAAATCTACACATTCAAAGATGGGAAGCATTTTCTTTTATAAAGAGGCATATAGCCTAAAAAGAATAAAAAGAGAAGTCTAAATAAATGAGCGTCATTCTCTGCAGAAAGCGTGTTGGAAAAAAGTGTTGGAAAAAGTTGTTGAAAGTCGTGAAGAAAGTGACATAAAGATAAAGTTGTTGAAAGTCGTGAAGAAAGTGACATAAAAATTTGCGTCACTCTTTTCTAATAAATTTCTCCATTTTCAAAGGGCCATAACTTATTCACTGTAGCTCAGATTGAGGTGCCATTTCTTCCAGTATCTTCGTGGCGTTGATCTCTTCAACTATCCAGTTGACCAGTCTTCCGGATGGTTGTTATAAAATTACCAAAATTCCCTTGAACTTTCATATCGTGCCTTCTTTCATTCTTTTGACTTCTCTTGCGTACCACTTGCATAAAATGCCTAAAATTGTGGAACGTGAAGTCGTTGAGGCAGAAGTGGGACACATGATGGAGACGTTGAATGCTTGATTCCCAAAATTCAGATTGAGGCCATTGTGTGAGATCGTGAAGAGACGTGCCAAAAGTAGTGGCGTACGACATACACAACTGTAAGATATCGGACATGAGAAATATGTCCTTACATCATGTTTTGATGTTACCCCACCTCGATTTCCATCTTCAAGTCTCCACATGGCGTCATCACCCTAAGTCTCAAATACATGTCCTCGTATATCTCAAAACCGAGTATCACAACACCAATACAAGTCATTCCATGACATCCGAGCATCACTGTCATAATGAAACCATCTATCACTCTACCTTAGGGATTACACTACCCATCTGTGTCGATTTGGGAAGCCATACCGGGCACGTACACTATACGACTAGAAATTTTGGATCATCACCTGACCCTCAATACAATCATTACTAGGCCACTAATTCTCCTTCATACTGGACCTAAGGACACTAAACACTTTCCATGTAAAAGTCCCAAAACCCGACAAGATTTCATCACCCATACCTTTACTGATGTAGTGCTCTCTACAGCCCTTTCAATACCCACATCGCGATTACTCCGTGCTCATAAAGATACTAGTATACGAGATTCTACATATAGTGCACCTTAACCATCAAACACCTCAAGGCGTCACAACATTCAATCTCTATCCCAATGTCACAACATACAAATAATCCTATGGGCATTCTAGTAAACATTTAAACCGTAATTACATTAAGATCACCTTGCACCTAGCCATCACTCCGACGGCTAAAATGAGTCCTTACACTTGGATACTAATCCTATATTTCTTCCAAACGGTTGTGACCATTAGCCACATGCCAAACCACAACTAATGCTACTAAGTATTATGGAAGGATGCAAGACGTCGCCTACAACCTCTAAACCTCAAGGTCCGCCTCATCTAATTCCTCAATGAGTGTTCAACCATGATAACTAAATTTTCTCACTATGTAAACATCATACCATGTGCTAATCTACAACTTAATATGACTATATAGATCTTGGTAGGATACGATTTGTTGGGTATTGCCTATAAATATCAAGGCCTACACCATAAATGACACGCGGGATCCTATTCCTCAATACCACATTATAATTAAGATACACTAGACATAAGTCCTCAACCAAGGGTACAAATACGCTCTCACCGCAAAAATCAATACTTATGAATGCCACTCAGTTATCTAATTTCCATATATAAAATACACAACCTTTACAGCTAGGTTGCAACGAACACTACTCACTGTTGTCACTACCAAGTCTACTCTCATCATTAAAGTTACCACATAATACATCTCACGCAAAGGATCACAGTGTTATCACTGTTGGCTTACATAACTTCATATGTTCACCGGACTGCTATCAAGCGCTATATTACCCCACGGATCAAATTTGCCTAATTACATTACCAACGTCAACTACCCGTAAGTGACGCACCAAGGGCTATATATCTTTTTGATTATCAATCATCATTGCTTAGTCGCAACACCCTAACTATCAACCCTTACCATTGATCGTACACAATTCGTGCCACTTTCCCGATGAGTGTCATGTCGTTCTATTGACATTATCAAAAATTTTACATCATCAAGGATTAAACACAAGAAGCTCACACTAATGACCACAGTGTCACAACTATTGGCTTGCAAGGACACCTGTAAATTACTAACATATAATCAAAAGCGCAGAAGAAATTAAGAACTATCAACTTCATCGCATGCCACTTTGCACTAACTTACTTGTCGTGCTAACCTCTTTGACTTTACTGTTGAGGACATGAACTAAACCGTCACCAAACTGGCATGATCGTCCGAAACTAACATCAATGTCAAAAAATCCAATATCGACCTCACCAGGTCACTCCCAAAAGGAACCTTGAAATTACAGCTCTGATACCATTTGTAACGCCCAACTCGGATTTATGGGTCACTCTTAGTCAACCCGGTTCGAACCGAGTATTAGGTGTGTAGTGCAAGGAAATAACCTATATAATATTTATAGTCCAGTTCTATTTTAGTTAATGTTTCGCTTGTTTATCATGCGATTCTAATTTCAAATCAAACTACGTGTGGGACCTTAGGGGAGCACCCCTAAGTCCAGGCACGTAGAGTTACTGACGTAAATAAAAGATAATACTTATTTTTATAACGCCCTAAAAATAAAAAACCCCACCCAACCTACTGTAACAAAGCGAAGGAGTGAGCATATATACAAATACAGTATAGAAACGAATGGCAGAAAGAAAACTCTAACATGTTATACTTATGTGCATATGCAACTACCTTGTATACATATATAAACATACATATACATATACTTAATGCATGAAACAATTTACTTCTAAAAACCTTACTTATCCAGATTAATTCACCTTAATCTTGTAAAAGACTTCCTTTTTCTCATTTTGACACTCATCCCTTTATTTAACACACATGGTTAAATATTTGAAACGACTTCACTTGAATTAGCCGAAAACCATTTCCTTACTGAAATTACCCTTTTGAATTTAATCGATCCACATTAGTATTTTCATTGAAAATCACCCTTTCAACACACGCAATCATCGTGTTAGAAAATACTTAATATTTGAAAACCTTTTACAACACCTTCTTGTGTTAATTATAGGTTGAAGCACTTAGGTTGCTTAACTACCCATATACCCACTTACTTTATCTTTTTCCTTACCTTATGGACATTAATCAACTTCACACTTACTTGTCCATTTTAACATTTACTAGAACATTTATTAATTCATTCAAGTTAGTTTGTCTTAACACATTATCACCACACAATCTATTTCTTGACATATTCCTTATTACTTTATCTTTTTTCTTAAAATCTTCCAACAACTGCATACTTCAACGGGCTCCACATCGTTGGCTATGCGCACCCTATGCTCTGGTCAGTTGTTTTGGGTCTTTTACCACAGGGTTCTGGGCCCTCGTTAATTATCCCAGTGTCATCTGAGTTCCTTTTAATGTGTTTTAACATTTCATAAATATCCACATTATTCCACTTTTCCTTTTTACCCGGCCGAAGCCAAAATCCGGGGTTGCACCCAAACTTGTGTTAGACTTTGAAAATCATCGTTCCATGCCCTTTACACTTTAATATTAATTTTATTCCAAAAATCATACTCATTTAGGACCCATTTGTGTAACACATTTAACAACATTTTTATTTCATAAAATTATTCCACTTTACGTAAAATTATCACTTTACTCATTTATTTCCAAACTCGTTCTTTACTCCATTTTCACAAGTATTAATTTTTTCAAAATACTATTAAGTTAACCATACTAACTTATGAAGTGTTCTTAACACCTTGACACCTTTTAGGATTGGATTAATATTCTTCTTAATTAGAATCATCTTTATCTCATTATTTCCTTTCCAATTTCATAAGTGTTAATCCTTTACAACATTATTAAGTTATACACACCAACTTTCCAATGTTTAACCCTTCACAGTTATCCAACACCTTTACTAACCATCTTTTCTAATTAGTCATTTCCTTACTTTCTTTATTTAAGAAATCTAACTACACTTAAAGACTAATTTTATAAGAAAATACCATTTCTTTTTATTAAAATATGTAGTCTTACAACTTTATAGTTATCACGCTTTAAACATCTTTTTACACACTTTGAAGAGTAGAATTTCTACTTTTCTTATTTCATGTTTAAACCCACTGAAACCATGTTTAAACTTTTTTATGTGTTCATTATCCAAATACTACAAGTCTACACATACGAGGAGATGGATTTTACTCAAAATCCTATTAAATAGATTAAACATACATTTCTTTCTAGAAATTCATAATACTTTCTCAAATGCACTTTCAAGTCGTAAAGATATTGTTAGTTTTTTCAAACTCAACAACCATCCATCTTTTAAAAATAATCTACATTCTTTGTAAGAAACTTGAAAACATTATTCAATAATTTTTAAACAAAATCAATCATCATTTTCAAATATTTTATTTCATAAAATGTTTAACATAGATTTTTTAGAAAATACACCATTTTCATAAAAATCCCAATCTTCATTTCAAGAAACTTTAAAATATTTACTTAATTATTTATTTACAACAAAATAATACCTTACATCATTTTTATTCCATTAAAATATTTATTATTTACTACACATGATTTTCATCATTTAATCAAATCAACCCTACTCATGTAATCTAACAACAAGATTATAAATACACAAATGGAGTCTTAATACTAAGACTAAGATTTTTTCATCTCTAATGGAGTTTCAACAAATCTAGGCATGAAAGGTCTAAGAAGGTGGCAACCTCCCACCTCTTATGGTGGCCATAAGGAGGTTGCCCGACTCCTAAAATCAAGCTCTACGAAGTTTCCAAGAAAGAATTCCCTTTGAACTCCATAAATCTTCCATTTCCATTTTCAAAACCTCAAATAATAACTCCATAACTTCGTAGATCTCCTCGTCCATGGTAGGAATGGGTATAAATAGTTCAAATATTGTGCAATATATAACAAATATGAGGTTATAATGTAGAAGGGTGGTGGTAGCATGGTGGTGGGAGAGTGTAGGAAGGCCAAAATGGTGGAGGAAGACTACCCCTCCACCCTCCCTCACTCTTCTTCCAATTTTCCCCGCAAATATGCCCAAGTCACCCATTGAAAAACCCTCCAAGACCCAAAAATCCTGTTTTTCCATCTGGGCACACCAGATTTAGACAACTCAAAATTCCAAAGGTTCAAATCGTGAAAACGCACAAAGGCAAGTTAGATTTAACAATTTCAAGGCACATCGTTCGAACGACATGAGCCTCGTTCGAACAACATATCGACCTCGTTCGATACATTGTTTCACGCGACCTTTGCGTGACCTGAGATTATAATGCAAGGAGATCTCGCTCGAAGGTCATTTGAACCCCTTGTTCGAACGACATGGATCTCTCTCCTAACGACCCCCTTATTTCGTTCGAACAACCCCCTTTTCTATTCTTTTATTTCCTTCAATTTTGACCCATAAATTTTCAATAATTCTTCTCCATCCTCACCCCATTATAATTTATACAAAAGTTAATTGAATTATTAGGACGGGATATTACATATTCTTAAGGTTTTCTTAGGGAAGGAAATATGAAATGATAGTGAGTGGGTCGTAAGGAATAATAGGGGTAAAATAAGAATTTCGATAGTATTGCTTAGGGGGTTTTCAAAATTTTACATAAAATACTATGTGTGTGTGTACCCAAAAATTATTGGGGACTAATTTTAGTCCCCAGGCCAGACTTCGACCTTGAAAAAATATCCCCATACCCGTCCCATTATGGTAAGATCCCAACAGGGACCCAAACACGTGGCGAAAAATGTCATCCCCACTCTAACAAACTCTCTTGATCCGTACCAGACTTATTTCATCATTGATACCGATGAACCTCAAAGTCTCATAGCATTTAATCAATTGGTTTCTGCTTGTTCGTATCAATATTTTTGTTGGTTTGTCTTTCCTTCCCGTGGATGGTTAGTAGCAGTATAAAACCAATTGATCCAATTTATCATTATATAATTAGGTTTATCATAATAGCCCTCCTATATTTTTATATATTCAAATTATATTAAATAACTTTTTCTAAAAAATTTAAGTGTCTCATCACATTTTTAATATGATCATAATTCTAAAAATAATAATATATGGGCTGAAAATAATTTATATTATTTAATAAAAATCATTTTTATAAGAAAAAATTAAGAACGTTTTTGAAAGTTTTAAGTGCACAAAACCTTTTTAAAACTTTTAGAAAAATAAAAACATAATTTGAACCAAAAACCCAAACTGCAAGGGTTGGTTCGTGTCAAATCTGAGCTAGGCATGGGCGAGAAGGATTAGAGATGGGTGGGACACTTCAAGTAAACAAAATAAAATCTTGTGACTTAAGTTTGGACTTGTAGTAGCAAGATTTTATAATTGTTCAAAGTTTAGATAATTTGGTGTATCCCGTTATAAATCGAACGTATCATCCACATATGCCTCCATGATCTTTGAAGACACATTTATGACGAATCATGATTTCCAAAATTCAAGACGGTGGAATTATCACGAACACTTTATGGAATATACGGATTTGGGGTTTTTGATTTTTCTCAGTCAAATATTTTCTGGGATTTTTTTTACTCGAGGCATTTTTTATAAAAATATTCAATATAATGTTTATTTTGATTCGTTGGAACGAGATTGTCATCTCTTTAAAAAGAGACTTGGTTCTCATTCGAACGGGGGTATAATATTGTTGGAACGAACTCCATGAGTCGTTAGAACACACTTTTAACGAGATTCAAATGAG
The DNA here is from genome assembly GCA_949130495.1 of Sambucus nigra. Classification (NCBI taxonomy): domain Eukaryota; kingdom Viridiplantae; phylum Streptophyta; class Magnoliopsida; order Dipsacales; family Adoxaceae; genus Sambucus; species Sambucus nigra. Next base: position 447,881,999 of record OX422214.1, read on the forward strand.
AGGCCTATGTTTAACAGAACAAACCTCATTGGAAGTACATTGGAAGGTCGTTCGAACGAGCTAAATCTTTCACTCGAATGAGGTTGGACCTCGTTAGAATGAAACTGTGGTTTTCATTCGAACGATGTCCAATTTTCTTTCGAACGAGTTTGCTGCCTTGAAAATCATATTTTTCTATAAAAATAATACTTTTGGACATTTGTAGACACAACTTTAAGAGAAAATCCATTGTTATACTGTGACACCTTGCCTATTCTAATCCTGGGTGATGAGTCCATTATTAAGTTTAGCAGTAATCGTTAATGGTTCATTCTTAGCATCACTGTCGAAAACAAATTTATTTTACTAATACCCTAATGGTCCGGTGTCAAAAAATTAATCTTTTTATTAACATGCTAATAAATTAAACTAACACATCACACTCGTCATTCCAGTAAACATAGTAATAATGATAAAACCACAAGATGAATATATTTTCCTAGAATAAACACCCCAGACTGAAATCGAAACAAAATCATCCATAATATAAATCCCAAATCCAATACTGGAAATAAAATAAAAGTACAATGTCACTGGAATAACCACTATCTAGATATGGGAGACATGCCCGACTAATAAAACTGAATGATAGAAAGGAAATGATAAATGTGGAGGCATCTACAACCAAGGTTCCGCACCGTCCACAATAGCTGTAGCACATCTAATGTGAAGGAACTCCTAAGCCTGGCATTCCTGTGGCTGGACACCTAAAAGGTTTTTACAAAAATAGATTTGAAACGGGTCAGAACCCGTGTAAAATAGTTTGAAAATATTTGCTAGTATTTGAAATGACGTAAGAGTAAATATTATATACATATTAGTTTCACGTGCCCTCACTTGAGATACTCGCCTCTCAACTATTGTGCACGCTTAACGTATACTCCTAAACAACCTAGTTATGATACCCCGCCTAACTAGTCTTAATTAAGTTTCATCTCGTCTAATAATTCATCGTGCCCACCTATATTTCCCATACAATACGTTCCTAAATTTCCAAAAGTAGTCACTGTTGAGTAAAGGCATCCTTGACTCGTTCCCAAGCAGAAGAAAATGAGTGTACATATCCTGGATCCATAACTTGATTAAGTTTCGTCTGTAACTAGTCTTAATTAAGTTTCGTTCCCAAGCAAAGGCATCCCTAACTAGTCTTAATTAAGTTTCGTCCCATCTAATAATTCATCGTTCCCACCAGTATTTCCCAAACAATATGTTCCAAATTTTCAAGTCCTTTTATCCATTAAAGTTCACCAATTAAATATTAAGTTCTCACATACTTTGCATATATTAGATATCATTATCCATATTAAAGACATTTTTCTCTCTCTCTCTCTCTCTAGCCGCCTCTCTCTCTCTCTCAAAACCCTATCTAGGGTTTGCATGGCAACCCAAAACCCCCCTCCCAACGTTAATCCAAAGCCACCAGATATTCCAAATATATGGAATCGATCATTTGCAGCAGTTGTGGCTGATTCTACAGTTTCTCATGACCTGGGCCTTAAACCTCCAACAACGTTCAAAGGGGAACCAGCAGTAATATTCACAGAAGAGGATATATCTACTCTTTCAAAACCTTTCAGACATGCGTTAGTAGGAAAGTTTTCACATGGTCGACCCTCGATGGATGTAATCAGGAAAGTTTTTCAAACATTCTCCCTCAAAACTTCTTTCAATGTTGGCCTCCTTGATCATAAACATGTTTTGATTAGACTAAATTCGGATGAAGATTTTTCTCGTATGTGGATGAGAGAAACATGGAATGTAGGTAAATTTCCCATGAGAATCTTTAAATGAACTACTGAGATCAGACTAGACATTGAAAGCAGTATTGCTCCCATCTGGATATCTTTTCCCCATCTTCCTATCCACTTCTTTTCCAAATCATCTTTATTTTCTATAGCTGAGTTGATAGGTTCCCCTCTAAAACTTGATGCTTCTACGATTGAAATCAATAGACCAAGCCTTGCCCGGGTATGTGTTGAAATAGATCTTACTAAATCTATTCCAAGGAGGGTTTGGATTGGATGCGGTTCAAAGGGCTTCTGGCAGGAGGTGGTTGCAAAAAATATTCCAAAATATTGCACCTGCTGTTCGAAAAAAGGCCATGACGAAACATCTTGTATGTTTAAAGCTCCTTTCTCCTCAAATCAACCAAAGAAGTCAACCCAATATGTGAGTAAGAAAGCCCCTCAAGATGTGCAAGAAGCTGTCAAAGCAGGTCCTTCAGCTAAAGGTAAAGAAGTGATAAAGGAGCAATTTCCTATTACAGGTTCTACAGAGGTTATATCATCTCATACTATTGATGCTCAGGAAGAAGTTCCTACTCAGATTGAAAAAGAATTTTTGGGTACCCAAGCAAAGTCTGTCCGGATCAAAGAGTCAAACATAGTGGTTAGAGGAAATAACGAAAAAGAATTTTACGCAGAAGAAGGAGAAATAGCAGTTGGAGGTAACCAAGTGAACAACTTAATGCTGGTCCCTTACACTGGTAGTAGTACCATAGATGATGCAGTGCTTAATTCCAGTCCCAAATTTCTACAAGATTGCATTAATAAGGTTCATAGTGAGAATATCAGTGCCGATGCAGTCCTTATTGTTAATTCTTGCTCTTTGTCCCCTAGAGCATCTTGCCTCCCTGAACACGAGATAAATAAGGCTTCATTGCCTTTTTATATCTCAGATTTAGAAGATAGTGAATCTATAACTGTCATGGCATCTGATCAGTGTGATTGGCAACTGGAGAGTAAGAATAGTCTCAATTTGTCCACTCCAAAAGAAGACTTTATAAAAGTGAGCAGTGATGAAGATAATCTTCTGCCCTTTAATAAATTGAAAGTGACTGATCCGCTATTCAGAAGGATAACCAGAGCTAGAACCAAGGGTATCAAACACTCCCACCTCTCTACCTCTAAATGATCAATATCATTGTGTGGAATATCAGAGGGGCTTCTAAAAAGTCATCTTCTAGAAGAGTTAAATTGCTTCTTAAGCTTCATAAACTGCCTTTTATTGCTCTGTTAGAGCCAAAAGTGGCTGCTCAAAAAATTGATATCTATAAATTTAAATGGGGATTTAAAGGAGGTTGTTCCAATAACAGTGGAAAAATCTGGTTATTCTGGAGATATAACATTTCTGTTAAGGTGTGTGTGGATCATCCTCAACACTTAACTATTCAGTTGGACCATCCAGCTTTGAAATCTCCTATTGTCCTGACCATTATTTATGCTAAGTGCTCTGTAGAAGAAAGAAAAGACTTATGGCATCAGTTGCTGGAGGTGTCAAATAAATTTGTAGATTTTCCTCATTTAGTTATTGGTGATTTTAATGTTGTTTCTTCACAAGCTGAAAAGGTAGGGGGTAATGACATAAATTTCCAGGATGTTAATGATTTCAATGAAGCTATAGATGAATGTGCCCTGAGAGACTTGGGTTATTATGGCTCTAGATTCACATGGATCAATAATAGAAAGAAGGAGGATCTGATTATGGCTAGATTGGATAGGTGTCTTTATAATTCTTCTTGGGAAGCTTCTTTCCCAAACTCTAGAATTACACACCTCAATAAAGCTTCTTCAGATCATGCCCCTCTTCTTTTATCTGTGAAAACTGCTATGGATAACTGTCCTAGACCTTTCAAGTTTCAAACAATGTGGTGCTCTCACTCATCTTTCATAGATACAGTTAAAAAATCTTGGGATGCAGATTGTCAGGGATCAGATATGAGGAAATTTTCTCTTAAACTCAGAAGGCTTAAAGAGGATTTGAAGAGTTGGAACAAAGAGGTCTTTAAAGATATTTTTCAATCCCTGAGGAATCTTGAGGATGAAGTTGCTCATCTTGAGATTAATTATGAGATGGACAAGTCAGATTCTAATAGAACAATACTGAGTCAAACTCAAGCAAAGTTGCTGGAAGCTATTAAAGTGGAAGAAGAATATTGGAGGCAGAAGTCCTCTATTAAATGGTTGAATTTGGGAGATGCCAACACAAAGTTTTTTCATGCTACTGCGAAGGCCAAGCAACAGATTCTTCATATTCATTCTTTAAAATCAAATGATGATCAGTTTATTGAGGATCCTCAAGAGCTGCAGACTCATATAGTTGATTTTTTCAAAAATCTTTGGTCTCCTGCTTCTCCAGTTCAAATGCATGATGTAACTGAGTTTATTCCTTCATTGATATCTGCTGAGATGAATGCTTCTCTTGAAGAGTTCCCTTCTGAATTGGAGATTTTCACAGCCATTTCAGACCTTAGCGAGGAAGCAGCTCCTGGACCTGATGGCTTTGGTGGATCTTTTTACAAAAAGTGTTGGCCAATAATTAAAACTTACTTTATATCTGCTATCTCTTCTTTCTTTGCAGGTACATCTATTCCTCAAAGTTGGTCTAGCACTTCTATTGCCCTTATTCCTAAAGTCAAGTGTCCAAAGTCCTGTGCTGAGCTAAGACCTATTAGTTTATGCAATTTCTCAATGAAGATCATCTCTAAAGTGCTTTCAAACAGATTGGCTAGAGTCCTTCCTTTTATCATCTCTTCTAACCAAAGTGGATTTATTCAAGGGAGAGCTATCCAAGACAATATTCTTCTAGCCAAAGAGATGGTGGAAAACTTAAACAAAAAGGTTCATGGAGGTAATGTTATTATTAAACTGGACATGGAAAAAGCCTATGATAGAGTCAATTGGGGGTTTCTCATTTCAGTGCTCAGGGGCTTTGGTTTTGGGGAAAGATGGATTGATTTTATTTGGAGGATTATATCCTCTAATTGGTTCTCTATTCTTTTCAATGGGCAAAGTTGTGGTTTCTTCAAATCCACTAGAGGATTGAGGCAGGGGGATCCTATTTCTTCAGGTCATTTTATAATTGCAGCAGATTTCTTGAGCAGAGGGCTGAATGTGCTTATGGAGAAAAGGAAAATTTCTCCTTTCTACTTACCTAGTGGCAGTCCCTTAATTTCTCATTTATCCTTTGTTGATGATCTTATGATATTCTGTAGAGGGGACAAAAAAAGGTTAAGGAATGTTATGGGATTTCTTACTTATTATTCATCTATATCTGATCAGAAGGTCAATTTCAATAAGAGTAGCTTCTCAGTTGATTCCAAGTGCTCTTCTCAGTTCAAATCCAAAGTTGCTGATTGTACTTGTCTGAAGTTTAAAGACCTTCCTATTAAATATCTAGGTTGTCCTATATTTAAAGGTAGAAACAAACTTAAATATTATGACAGCTTGCTTCATACTTTGAGATCTAAATTGGCAGGTTGGCAGTCAAAATTTTTGACTACAGGGGGAAGATTGATTCTCTTAAAACATGTTCTATCATCTATCCCTCTTTTCTTATTGGCTTCTATATCCCCTCCAAAAACCATCTTCACCAGAATTCATAATCTTTTCAATAAGTTTTTCTGGGGTGGTTCTTTTGCTATGGGCTGGAAGTTCCAATGGAAAAAATGGGAAGTGTTATGCAGAGATACTCATGCAGGAGGAATGGGATTCAAGAATTTTAATAGCATTTCTAAAGCTTCATCCATGAGGCTTTTTTGGAAACTCAAGACAGAGAAATCTCTCTGGTCATCTTTTATGGCCAACAAGTACAAGAACCTAAAGACTGCATCTAGTGGTGGATCTCAGACATGGAAGAGAATTAAAGCAGTTGAAGATGAGTGCTTGGACAACATGATCAAAGAAGATGGTTCTTGGATATGGAAGCCCAGTATTTCCGGTGAATTTTCATTTTCTTCAGCTTATGAGTTGTCTATAGATCATTTTCCTTCATCCAGAGTTTTTGAGCAGATATGGGATTCTCATATCCCAATAAAATTATCTATTCTCTCTTGGAAGCTATTGAACCAGTGTGTTCCTATTGACGACTGCATTCAAAAGGTGGGAGTTAGGCTTTGCTCTAGATGCAAATCTTGTTATAATCATGCAGAATCCATTTCTCATTCATTTATTCAATGTCCTATCATCTCTCCTATTTGGAAGTTTTTTGCTGATTTGATGGGTATGTCTTTAGACATGTCTTCTATTTCTTCTCTTATGCACAGTTGGTGGCTGAAAGCAGGGTCCAAAGATTATCACAAATTCCTCTGTAAGTGCATTCCTACAGTGACTTGTTGGGAGATTTGGAAAAGTAGAAATAATTCTACATATAATAATGTCAATATGGACTCTCAGTATATCCTCTCTCAAGCCATTTATTTAATTTCCAAGATTTGTTCAGGCCTTCATTTTAAAAACTCAATCTCTGAGTTTGATGTTGGAATTAAAGAGATCTTTCAACTAAAGTCATCATATAATTTCAATTTATGCAAGCCTATCAAATGGTCATCTCCCCTTTCGAATTGCTTCAAACTCAATATTGATGGTGCTTCTAAAGGCAATCCAGGTCCTAGTGGTTGTGGGGGTATTGTTAGAGATGAGAAAGGTAATGCAATTCTTGCATATGCTCATTCGACAGATATTGCTTCCAATTCTTATGCGGAATTATATGGCCTTAGAATGGGGCTGAAGTTATGTATTGAATTTCATATTGAGGAGATCCACATTGAGGTAGATTCAATGTTCGTGGTGAATCTTATCAATAGGAACTGGAAGCCCCCATGGAGATTAAAGAATTTGGTTTCCGAGATCAAAGAAGACTTGAAGTTCCTTAAATTTTCTTTATCCCATTGTTACAGGGAATCTAATATGGTGGCGGATTATTTAGCAAACTTTGGCATTCATTGCAAGAATTCTCAAATCTTCTCTTCTATGGCAGAGCTTCCTCCTTTGGTCAGGGGGGCTATTAGGCTTGACAAGATGGGTTGTCACTACATCAGATCTTAACCTATCTATTTATAGTTTCCCTATTCATTTCTTAATTTTGTAATGGGGTTGTTAATTATCCTCTCATTTATTGCTTTAAAGCTTTTTGTAATGGGTTTGCCACTTTGGAGAGGCTGTTTCTCCTTGATTTATAATAATGGTGGGGGTTCTTTCCCTCTTATATAAAAAAAAAAAAAAAAGATATCATTATCCATCTTATTTACTAGTACACACGTAGTAGGATAAATCATCCGTATATATATACACCAAAATTGTAATATATACGATTACATCATCCTTAAGTGGAGACCTGCGATGTGGTCATACTCTGCTATCAAGTCCTGGTACGTCACATACTAAATAAAGGACATTGGGTTGGGAATAACTCTCGACCCATACATTCACAATTCACATAATTTGGAAGCGAATATTGTTCTAAGCCTTTGGGTTAAGCACAAACCTAACGCACCCAAATAACCGGTCACACTCTCATTCACATAAGTATTGCTCAATCCATAAGTTCTATGTTTTGAGCTACAAGTCAAAATCCCCCCAATGGGTTCATCGGGATAAGAATGCCCATGATGTGGAATCTCCCATGATAGAAAGTATCCTAGGTATGTTCACACATAATAATTCACACAACCTATATACATATATAACATCAATATAGGTGTACACGCATCATATAATATATCTCATACGTAGTATATGTAACTCTCGAATATTCTATGTATTATTAAACTTCGATTATACTTCTCGTCGTATATTCCCGAGCATTCCCCACTACTTTAAGTGTGCCCATTATACTTTAAAGTATTTTAGTAGGCAATTTTCTCATACCCAACAAGCTTACGACATAGGTTCACTAACCTTCACCGTGTTTCATTCTCGTTCCTCAAATACATTACATTACAAGCCACATCAATTAACCTTAGCCTTAATCCATCCCGCTTATGACTAAGTTTTAATCCTATCACTAGTCTACTGGTAACCCGAAATGTCCCTCACAATATTTTAAAGGTATCCCAAAGGCTCCCCCATTCATCGATTTCAAGTTCAAGGCTAAAATAGGAAAAATTGTCAACATCAGAGGATATGAATCGATTCGACCTTGGTCCGAATCGATTTGCCCTTTCTAATCGATTAGGCCAAGGAGCCAAATCGATTCGCTGTAATAGGTATCGTCTTCTTCCCTCTAACTATTATGGTTTTCCCCATTAACACTCCAAACCTTCATGATTCAATCCCAAACTCCCAACCAAGTGTACCAGACATTATACTAACATATATAAATGATTTCTAATGTAATCGAATCATTAAATCATCAGGGAACACCTTTAAATCGGATTAATTCCACATTAAATCCTAAAAACCCTAGGATAACATTATTGTGCAAGAACATCAAGAAGAACCTAGATTTCTTCATATGTTAATATCATTAATTCATGATATTCATTCCACATGCATAAAAAGGATTAAACCTAACATGATTCCTACCCAAGAACATGAATCAAATCTTCAAAATTACACCAATATTATTATATTCGTTAGATTAATCATCCTACACTAACATGGATGGTATATGCGCTCAAAATTTGCAACATAAATACTTGCCTCGATTATCAGGTCTTAATTTCTACAAAATAATGGTAGGATTGCTTTCCTCTCCTCCCGATCTACACAACTGTGGTGGTGGTGGTGGCGGTGCAAGAATGGTGTGGGATGACCTTGAAACTCCCTCTCTTCCTCATCTAATGGCCTATGTGTATTCTTTGTAACTTCTACCCTAATTTCCTCACGTAACTAATGATATAAATCTTCAATTTTTGTTGTGTATTTTCCCCAAAAATCCAAAAGCCTAAAATACCCCCTTAGGGTGCTGGTTTGGCCTAAAAATGCCTCGGGACCCAATCTAAACTCCCGAGTACACTTTTCTGACTATTTCGGACCTTCTGGAAATATTTGCACGCTCGTAATGACAATTTTGATGACCCATAGTTAAATTACATTTTTGTCTCATAAATTTATGTCCCGACACGACTGACAGGCGCATCCTAACTAAATTACCATAACTGCCATATTTCTCACTCACGACAATGATAATATTTTTTTATTAATTTATTACTCATTCACTAAGTAATATGTAGTATAAATAAATATTAATCCTTATCTCACTAATTAATATTTATTTTAACCCAGATTAGTTTCCCACTATTAATTTAATTAATTCCAATACAAAAATCATTAAAAATACGAGGTGTTACATATACCTACACCAAAAGTTTTATACTTTTGTTTCATAAAAACACTTTTTTTTCGCAAATAATATATCCCTAAATATGATTTTTTGATCTTTGTCAAAGCCAAATTCCTTACACTACATTAAACCCTTATAGAGTTTTATTTACGGCTGATTGTGGAGTTGCGACTCTACAAAGAAGAAAGTAATTAACATCCTGAGGCTGATTGGTGGATATCGAGGGAAGAGTGTTACTGGACTGCATCACTTTCGACAAAAGATTTGAAGACCCTGTGCATTGTACTTAGTGGAGCTCTATGTATTTTTTTGGTCAGGGAGTTTGTCAAACTCTTTAACAGTGCTGAAATATAGGTTTTTTCCGAAACGTATTTTTCCTCAAATGTTTTTTTATTTGTTTTGGTTTGATTTGTGGTTTAACATATATTTGGACCTTATCTTGGATGCACACCTAATATAATTCAAGATAAAAATTGGTTAAAAATTGAATCTTTGTGTGTGCAACCTAATATACCATTGATTCCATATAGCCCCATAATTATAAATTGGTATCAGAGATGGTTACACTAATTTCTCATTTGATCTTTAAATTGGGTTCATATTGATAATTTGTATAATAAGGTTCTTACTTTTGATGGGTTAAATTATGCTTATTGAAAAGCTTAAATGAGGTCAGCTTAAAAATCAATCGATGAGTGTGTCTGGCTTGTTTGTGAAAGAGGGTGGACACAACCCAATGTGACTAATGGCGAGGTCGAAAGTCTTAAACCTGTCACTACTTGGATATAGGATTGTTTTAAATGGAGTAATTTTGAACTCCCGCAATTTAAGTGTAATTTTTGGGGCCATCAGCCCTAACGAGTTCCGGTGTATCATGACGTGCACCACGCTTAAGTAAGCGTAGAATATCCTCTAACTCACTTATGAGCATACCAATGCTGTGAAAGCTGCTAATCTACAAAATTTCATCACACAGTTTGAAACTATGACTATGCTAGAATCTAAGACTTTTGATGAATTTTATGCTAGTTTATATGATTTTGTCAATTCTAGTTGTAATTTAGGTGAAAGAATTCCTGAGACACGTGTTGTAAAAAATATTTTTATATCCCTTCCATCCAGCTTTATCCCTAAAGTCACGGTCCTTAATTCATTGGACATTTTAGATACGCTTAGTTTAGAAGAACTTTACAAGACCTTCAAACTTATGAAATTGACATGTTTCCAAAAACTATCATGCCAAAAGAAAAAAGGATTGCTTTTAAAGTTCAATATAAAAGAAAGAAGACATTTCTTTTGCCTTCAAGTAAGATTTGGATCTAAATGATCTTGCCATTTTTGCAAAAAAAATTCTCAAGCTAAGAAAAGAAAGTACTTCCAAATAAAATAAAGATTTTGAGAAAGATGAAAGAAATTTAAGTTGGGAAATAAAGGTTTTAAAAAAAAGAGGAGAGTACCCTAAGAAAGATTAGGAGAGATTCTATTAGTGCGAGAGTCAGGGTCACAAAGCTCATGAGTGTGCTCAAGGTTAAAGAGATAGGGTAAGGGCAAAACTTCCTTCAATGCCACTCTTAGTGATAGTGACGTTGAGTCAATGAATTTAAAGGACGAATCACTACATGGGCATAACATCATTGTTTTCATGGATAGTCATGTTGGTACTTTGAATATATCTCACACTGATGAGGATGTTTCCAAACGTGATGACTTCGACATTAATTCTAGTCATTCTAAAGAGAGTGAGGGGGATGAAGTTTTGAGTGAGGGTGAAAGTGGCCTAAAACATGCTTACGTCAAGATTTACACCGAGTCCTTTAAAATAAAAAGGCAAAATAAAAATTTACCCTTAGGATGTTAACTTTAGATAAGGAGTTAAAAGAGTCGCACGAGAGAGTCCTCGATGAGAGTTTCTTTAGGAGAGAGAGTCATTTTAGTAGAGAGGGGAAATGGTGACTTGGTGAACAAAGTGGATAGTCTTACGAGAGATATTTAAGCTTCACTGAAGACTCATGAGAAGCTTGAAACTTGTATCCCAACTCGAGAAAGATCTCAAACATTTCGGGAGGTCAAAGTTACCATAGAGGATATATCGAAGAAGGTAGGTAATATTCTCCTCGAACCCACTTTAGGTTTTATGGAGAGGCAAGGAATAGGTTACGACGGTGCATCAACTTCCTTTTCTACATTAGAACTGGTTCTTAGGTTTGTGGTGGATACATATGGGCCTCGACCTAACCTATTAAAGAAATTTCAACCTAAACGAGCTAACCAAGGTAGACTTAAACATGTCTCCATTGGAAAATTATAGGTCACCTTAGCAAATTCTACTAAAAATTAGGAAGAACTCAACATAAACATATTCCTGAGCACCACTATAGAGACTTTTCTAATATGAGAGAGCAAGTTGAGTTCCTCTTCGTCACTTATCAAAACTTAATGGAAGAATTTCAAAGGATGTCTATGACTTTTGAGAATGCTTCCAATGCTACAACTAGATCCAACAACAATAAGGGTAAAACAAAAGGTTGCTCACGTTACTCTCAAGGCTTAATATACTTCCCAATGGTATTTTGATAGTGGGTAATCTAGGCACATGACCACTAATAAGTCATTTTTTACCAACCTTGTGGATTTCAAGGAAGGAAAAATCCCCATTGGAGATGGAAATAAGTTTATCATTTTAGGAAATATTTATGTTGAGATAACCAGATTTCCTAAGCTAGACGGTGTGTTTCTATGTAGAGGGTTGAAAGTAAACCTGATTAGTATAATCCAACTTTGTAATGAAAACTTTACGATAAAGTTTGACCGATCCAAGTGTAACTTTTATGATAAATCTGGTGAACATTTACTACGAGGAGTGAAAACTTTTATGGGGGTCTTCCCAAGTCTCACTTTAGTGCATTAATGCTAGGGTATCCTCTATGGAACTTTGGCAAAAATGATTAGGTCATGTGAACTTAAGATATCTTGAGAGATTAGTGAAAAAAGACTTAGTTTGTGTATTACCATCACTTGGGAAACTAACTTCCTCGATTTGGGGTCCTTGCCAATAAGTAGAACAAATTTGAAGTCCTCATAGGAAGTTGAATACCATTACCACCTCTCATATTTTGTAGTTAATACATATTAATCTTATGGTTCCTACTCATACGGAGAACATTAGTGGTAAGAGATACATTCTCATGATGGTCAATGATTTTTCAAGATACTCTATTGAAGTTGCAAAGTTATATGGATTCAATTCAAATTCGTAAAATACACTCCATGTTACTAGTTAACGACATAGGATACAAATTATAATTAGGCCAGCAAGTTGATACTTTCCAAATTTTAATCTTAGTTACTAAATCCTATGTGAGCAAATATGATATCAAATACATAAAGATAAAGCACAACAACAAAGCAATAATATACGAGGAAAACCTAGATGGAAAAAACTTTGGACAACCAGTCCTAGACAAAATCCATTATGAATATGGTTCTTACAAAAAGACACACAAGACTTATAAACTTGACATGATAAGATCCGTTGATCCCATCTTCAATACCTCCATCCGTAGTAAATGTAGATCCAACACGGTGCACGACACTTTTGTGTCTCGGTATCAACCAAAAGATAAACACCATCTCCAAAAACAACTAGTGCAAAAGTCTAACGCGCCTAAATAGGGATGAATGTATGAGAGGATGGTTTTGGGGTCTTTGGTTCTTGGAAAAATGATCTAAAAGATGACATAAATGTTGGAGACTTTTTGAGAAAAGAAATGAGGTTTTCTTCTAAAGTTCAAGAACCATTTATGCAATTTTTTCCCGATCTCCTATATAGTTTCAAAAGTGGAATTAGTGGATAAGGGAGGTTGATGGGAAAAACTAAATTTTTCAAAAAATAAAACCACTTGTTTGAAAATAAAACTTACTCGTTCGAACGACAAGACAAAATTTCGTTTGAATGAGTCCTCAAACGATAATGTAGGCAAAATCCATTAAGGATCTTATCTGAATTCATTTGAAGAACTATGATAGAAAGGTCATTTGAACGAGATATTAAAAGGCATTGCAAGCAAATCCCATGAACTCGTATGAATTCGTTCGAACAAACATGTTCAAACAAACTCATTTGAACCACCTGCTTAATTTTGGAACATTAATTTTAACTTTAAAGATAAAAATATGTTTTGAAAAGTTTCACCGAGAAGCATGTAACTTAGAAAAATGTCTAGAACAAAGTGTAAAATGACCGGGTCATATAGCCTTGGGAAAAAAGAGCAATCGGATGATGAGGTGAAGACCTGTTGAATGTTGAAATCCCAGATGCTCAAATTCTTCATCGAGGAGAGTAGAATGACACTAAATGACCCTAAATATTTTGTCCACCGAAAATAGCCAATATTATAAAGTGACTCTATCAAAAATTTATCCCTACATCTATTGTGGGATTTCTTAGAGAAAAGTCTGATACGATGGAGTATTTAACAATCAAGTGTCGTGTTATACAAAACCAACACGGTGTCTCTCTTAATTGGATGCGTAGTGACAACAACACTGAATCGAAAGAAGCCGGAGTGGGTTACTATTGTGATGGAGTTAGCATCAAACACGAGTTTTTAGTCATTCGTACTCCTCCATAAAATGGAATCTTTAAGAGGAAGAACTGGACTACAGAAGAGATGGCTAGATCCATGCTTCTTAGGAGAAGTGTGCCTAGACTTTTTTGGTCAGAGGAGGTTAATAGCGCGTACCATACAATGAATATGGTATATCTTCATCCACACACGTTGCATATTCCATGTGAGTTGTGGATAGAGAAGAAACCCAACCTAACACCTTTATGAGTTTTTGGGAGTCCTTGCTATATTTTGAGAAATGGAGAGAATTTAGGAAAGCTAGACTCTTGAAGTGATGAGGGGATATTTTTAAGCTATTCATCATCGAGTATAACTTATAGGGTGTTTAACCTTATGAGCTCTAAGGTTATGGTGTCAATAAATGTCACGATTAGACAAGGTGAGATGTCGAATTTTGTTCACACTGGCCTCAAGTGTGAGAATAATGCACCCCCTAGTGACAGTCCCAATGTTACTCATACTGACCCAGTGGGCCCCACACTTAACTTAGAGGATCCGCCCTATTGGGTTCGAAATAGTCATGACATTTGCGTTATGCTTGGTGATCCCACACTAGGTGTCAAGACTCTCGCTTAACTTGAGATTGTGGTTAACTACTGTAATACCCCGAATTTCTGTGTACTTGGAATTTAATTAATTCGGTAATTTATTCATTTTATTTTAAACTACATGAGTGACATAATTTAATATAATAAAATAATAATGTGGTTATTAAATGTTAATGAATAGAGAGAGAGAGAGAGAGAGAATGATTAATATTATGTGTTAAATTTACTAAGTGAATAGTAAATAATTTATGAAAATTATTATGCGTCATAGAGAGTGAGATTAGCGTAATTGGACTTATCTCAACCGGGAGTCGCGTGTAGACTAATTTGAGATTGAGACAGGATAATTATTTAGAGTGACTCAAATGATGATTTCAACGTCGCGAATGACTCCGAAAGGATTTAAATTGTCAAAATAGGATACTCGGAGGTGTTGATTGGTCCCGGGACAATTTTAGACTAAATCAACACCGTATGGGGGCATTTTAGTCATTTGGTAACCAAGGGTTAAGAGACCTACAATTTCCAACATATTTATCAGAATATAGATGGGAGAGGCAAGGGTTTAGAGGTTAGAAAATAAGGAGAGGACATTAGAGAAAACGGATAGGCCATTCTTTAAGTTTAAGGAAGGGTTCTTGAGAGATTCAAGTGATTCTTGCACCACAAAAAACTTTGGAGGGAGGATTGGAAGTGAAGATAATCAAACCCGACACTAAACCACGAAATCAGATCATCTAACACAAAGCATGTGTTTATTTACAATTTCTTTTGAAGTTATAATGCCCATGTTATTAGGGTTTTGAAATATATTAATTAAATTCATGTTCTTAGAAGAAAAGAATAATTAAAACTCAGGTTCTGGATAGGAATTTCATGTAGTATGATTTAACATCTATAGAGGATTTGAAATCAGAGGGTGTGTGATAATCACAACTAATTTAATCTGGGTTTTTGGTGAAAAATGGTTAAAGAACACAAAACCTAGGGTTTTTGATGAAAACTTGATTTGATCTATTCTTGGGTGGGAATCATGAGGTTTTAGTGTTTTATTTACATTAGAATCCATCCTAATATATATATTTTATGTTTGGGAATGTTGGATGTTAATTTGATAAAGAATCACAAAGAAGAGAATAAGAAAAATGGTGAAAAATGCACTTGCGTATAGAGGAAGAAGATGATATGTGTAATCTCGAATCGATTCAGTATAGAGGTGAATCGATTCGAAAAGTGAATCAATTCGGCCTCCTGGCGAATCATTTGGTTTCCTAAAAAATGTGAAATTTCCCTTTTTAAGCCTAAAACTCCTATAATTTTATCAGGTAAACTTTTGGGACTTTGTGAAAATATAATGAGAGATTTGTTATACCATAGTATTCTTGTGATGGGATTATGGCTTACTCTTAATGAGAGGATTGAGGCAAGGTTTAATATACTTAAATTGAGGCATAATTAATTCTAGAGAAAGAGAATGAGTTACGAGGAATTTAAGTTAAATTATGTTAAAGATCTATAGTATATGATAGATCTAGGTACTGAATATTACTTAAGGGGGTAACTAGGTCCCTTCGAGTAGAGAGAAATACACGAATTAACACGATACTGAGAATAATCATAATTTGATAGTACGGTGAGTATTCAAGTGATAAATACTATGTACGGAGTATGATAATTAGGTTGTGTGTATACATATTGATTTAATGTATATATAGGTTTTATGTATACCTATTATATGATTGGTGTTAAATGTGAACATACCAATGCTGCCTGCTATCACGGAGGTTCCCGCACAGTGAGCGATCCCACCTTGTCGATTTCATGGAGGTCTGGATTTGTGCCCCAGAACATAGAACTTAGGGTGACTCACTATGTGCCGTGTATTAGTGAGACTGATAGGTCATTTGGCTACGTTAGGTATGTGCATAGTCCCAAGGCTTAGAACTATGTTCACCTCCATTGTTTGTTATTTGATTTTTGGGTTCAAGGAGACATGCCGAACCAATAGTCCTTATTATAGTACGAGGTACATGAACTGATAGCAGAGTATGCATACTTTCACGGTGGTCCTTTTGAGAGACACCATAATTATATATATTACTGATATATATATGTATGTATATGTATATACATATATATATATATATAACCCTGTGACAAATTTTACTTACGTGTGATAGTAAACGGAGTGATAGTGCGTATATAAATAATGAATTGAGTAGTGAAACTTAATTAAATGATTAAATGATTAAATGATAAGAGAGCGAGAATGTTACCTACGATATCAATAACATAAGTGAAATGTTAATTCGATAGCGTACCGTATGGGCCGTACAGGGACTTAGAGGTATCGATAGTCCAGATAGATACTTACATCTTTTTAGCTTGGGTAGTATGGCTAGGTGGGCTAAGTAGAAAACATTAGGTGTGAATAATAGTTGGAAGGTGATGAACCTCAAGAGAGTTTACGTGGACCTAACATGTGTAATCAATATCTGATTTTTAAATTGTTATAAATGCTTGAAAAATGGTTTCAAAATGTTTTGGGTTCTAACTCTTGCTATAAATATTTTCAAAAACCTTTTAGGTGTCCAGCGATAGGGATGTCGAACTTGATGATCTATTGAAGGGACGACAAGTTGTAGCACTGTAGAGGCTTGCAGGACTTGATTACAGGCTTCCATTTTTCATTCCTAGTGTAGGATTTCATTTGCGTGTCTCAGTTGGGCATGTTTCCCCATTTAGAGTTTATTTATTTTAGTTATTTAGTTCAGACTTATATAGGGATTTATTTAATATTTGTTGGAGTTATTATTTGAATTTGCATTTTGTAGCCGATGGTTTATTCGGCAAGACATTTATTCATTTATTTATTCTCTTGTGATGGTTTAGACTATATTAATGGTGTGAATGTTTTAATTTAGTTTTCAGCATATTATTATCAATTGTTTAATGAGAGATAAAAATTTTGACACCCGCTTAATTACCTAGTTGGTGGTTAGTAATTGATATGGTTTTCGAGAGTGATATTGAGAATAAACCAAATGAGTAACCTCTTTTAATTTAATAAATGATTGATCATCCGGTATTTAATTAGGATGGGTGTCACAAATGGTATTACAACATCAGGTTCTAGTGTCCATAGGATCTGTACGGCTTACTACGATTTTAGCATATCATTCTTTTGATAAAGAGCCTTATTATTAAGATTATTGCTTTTATCTCTACGTGTTTGGGATATCATACTTATGCTATTAAATTTTTTATATATTGTGTACTTATACAATTCGATCTTTTTTCAGATGCCACATAGGAGAGAGACGGAGAGAGAGAGAGGAGAGAGAACCTGCCAGAGATGAGGTTAGTGAGGCTCAGTAAGAGCAAGAGGTACCTCAGTCACAACCACCATCGGGGTTAGTGACGACTGAACAGGTGGCCGAGATAGTGGCCCGGGCAGTCAATGCATCTATGACAACCATGACCATTCATTTACAGTGTTCCCAACCATAACCATCAGTGGCATCAATTATACAGGCCCAACCGGGGCCATTACCATGGTAGAAAGTTAGGGAGGCTTTTCAGAAAGGATACCCACCAGAGTTTTTGGGGAGCTCGAATGTGATAGTGGCATATCAGTGGAAAAAGGACATTCAGCACCACTTACGTATGGTGTAGTGAAACGATACTCATAAGCAGATGCTTGCCATGTTCATACTTATGGGAGATGCGCTGCAGTGCTGGGATTCTGTTACCACCTCAGTGGAGAGAGACACGGTGATGATTGTCGAGTTTTGGGTACGGTCTGATCGTAAGTATTTCCCGCTAGAAATAGAGACTGAAATGCGAAATAATTTCAATGAGGTGACTCAAGGTGACTGCTCCATGGAAGAGTATAAGGAGGAGTTAACCCTTTTGTCTAATTTTGTGCCAGAAGAGGTGAGTAGTGAGGACCGAAATAAAGTAATGTTTATGGATGGACTAGCCCAAAAGAAAAGGCAGCACTTGATCGGTAACCTTGCATTGGTGACGTACACATATGTCATTAAAGCTGCATTATTACACTACCAGGACCATCGATTCCACATGAAGGGAAGCAAAAGAGTAGCTAAGCCTAGCCACATGGGTAAGTCAAGTGGGGTTAGTAATAGCGAAGCACCATAGAAGCAGGCATGGAGACAACATGGGCTGAAAAATCACAACTTAAGTCGTTTAATTCAAGATTAAACTATTTAAATGGCTCTGAATGGTTTGTTGAAGAAACAATTTAGTCAAAAAAAATTCTTAACACAATATATGTTTAAAATAGTATGAACGAGTTATTTAAGGTATAGGTTTACCAGTTTTGAAAACCAAAACTTATAAAGAAATTAAATCAACACAGACTCAAGAAAATGATGAGAGGAAGAGGAAGCATGCAAGTAAAAAAATTAACGTGATAAAATCCCACCCAATTAGGGAAACATCCACGAAGGTATTTACACCTCAAAAGTAAAAATCCACTAAAATAGAGTAACAGGTTATAAACTATTTAACAATCAAGACACAGAATCAAGCCTAATCTAACTTCAAAAATTATACCAACTCCTCTTGTATTTTCTAACTTCTCCCAAGGCTCTGATGTTATTGATGTTCTCTCAACTTTGTAACTCCACTCCTTCAAGATTTACATCGACTCAAATGTTCAGAATCTCTCTACCAACACCTTTTAGTGTTGTAGTGTGAAAGTGTAAGTGGTGATGTGCTCTAACTCACATGCATGCAACCCCCACACACTTATTACAGACCAAATGATTATCAAATTACAAAAAGATTCTTAAAATGCAAAGAAGATTTGTAAAATCAGTTTGATTGAAACTCAGACTTTGGGCCTTTCAATTTATCCACAGATCAAGAAGGAATCTTGCTATATAAAAGAGCCAAGATCCTAAACACTTTCGTTATTCGAAAATATTTACAAATATTTTCCAAAATGTGAAATAATTGAAAGTGTAAATCCCCAATCAAGATCTTAACTAGATCTAACTCCAAGTACTCTCAAAAACTGAAATTAGAAATGATTTTATTGGTTTAGGGTTTGAAACAAACGTAACAGTTTAAAAAACTAACAAAATTGAGATTTTTCGAAATAAGAAATCAAAACTGGTGAGATAAAACATGAAGTGTATCAAAGACTCACAAATCTCAGATTTTTATGAAAGAAAATGGGATTTGGAAAATGTGACTTGGTTGGACAAGAGATTAAGAAGAAGAGAGGATGGATCTTCTCAAATCTATAACTAACTCAACTCTCAAAACTATTTTCAGGTGAGTTTTGGCTGGAGTTAGGTTAGGGTTTTGTTTTCTCTCTCATTTTCTTTTCTTTCTCTCTCTCTTTTCTATTTTTTTTCTCTAAAAAATGAGGTGAACTAAAGTTGGAAATGAAAGGATGAAGTCTCCTTTTATACAAGGAAGAAAAGGATCTAGAAAGTCTCAGGTAAATGGGAGATCAAGATTTGATCGAAGGAAATCTAATGGCTATTAAAGCACTGCATTTAAAAAAGCTTGAATTGGTTTAAATTGTTAACACATGGATCAAGTAAGATCGCATGCAGGCCATAGATTAAAATGATCCAAGGGTTCTCAATCATTCTCAGGTATATGAGTGTAAAGAAATAAAGATCCAACCGTTGTAAGTCCAACACATGTGAGACTGAGATGAATTTAAAAACGCGTGTTTTTGGTCTTTCAGAAATAAAAATTTTATCCATGATATTATGTAGCGCTTTTGGATTCCACCCAAGATAAATTTTAACACCTTTTACTAATTACAAAACAACCCACAATCATTTGTAAAAACCAATTTTAAATTTCTAAAAATTATTTAAAAAAATCCTAGAAATTATTTAAAATAACCCAAAAATTATGGAAAAATTATTTTAATGGGATTTAACTCACACACACCCATATTATGAAGAATGCAACACATATATGAAGTCCTAGGTGTTGTGTTGGTGTTCTACCTTTAGGAAAAATTTGAGGAATTCAAATGAAGAGTCTGAAGGCTTTTTGGTCAAACTAGGATATGACTCAATTGTCACTATTCCCAAACTAGATGAGCACCTATATAATACAGACCCAAGTGAGTGAAAGATATAGGGTGTTTCAGGGGCAGGATTCTCGACAGGGGAATTAGGCAAAGAGGTTTAGGTCAAGAGGGTACCGACCAGAAGGCCAGGGATACAGGTAGGGTCAGCAGGATCCTAATCAACAATAGCAAAATTCTTAGGGCCGTCAGGGTCAAGGGAACAATAGAGGTGCCCAGTAGGGCTAGGGTTATCATAGACACTCTCAGGGACAGCCTCGACAGGGCCAACTGGGTAGGAGGCAGAGACTATTTTATAGGGCAGTGCTTTATATGTGGATAAAAGGGTCATAAGAGCAAAAAGTACCCACAACTGGCAGCAGGATCCGTTACCTCTAGCACCAGCACCAGCACCAGCACCCCCAACCCCACAGCAGCAGTAGGGATAGATTCACTACGGGCATGTGTATAACGTTCGAGATGTACCCATGCCATCAGCACCTCAGGCACTGCCAACAGTCGAGGGTACATTTCCTATTCATGGGCATTAGGGTAGGATTATTTTTTATATGGGGGCATCGCATTCCTTTATTGACACTAGATTTTTACGAGCAACCAGTATTTTAGAGATAATCGATAACCGCCTTATGTGTGTAGAGTCACCGTTCGGTAGTGGGTCACTTATACACTCGGTATGTAGAGGTGTGGACATTATTATTAGGACTCTGAACTTAGCAGCTGAACTTCTTATGTTAGACATGGATGGATATGAGGTTCTCCTAGGTATGGATTGGTTGGTGGTTTATAGGGCAACGATAGACTGTTACGAGAGGACCGTAGTATTCTCCATTTCGGATCAGGAGATGTTCATAGTGTCGATGCCTCTTCTTGAGGGAGGGTCATATACCCACCTATACTATATTGAGGAGGATACCCCAGAAAAGGCAGTTATCCCGATAGACTCGATTCTTGAGATTTTAAGTATTTATTTAAGGAGGTATTAGGGTTACCACCTAGTTGAGGGATCGAGTTTATTATCGACCCAGCAACGAGTACGAGATCGATTGCCTAAGCACCGTATCGTATGGCCCCTTCAGAAATACAAGAGTTAAGGGAGAAGATTTAACATATATTAGGGCAGGGTTTCATTCGACAGAGTACATCTCCGTGGGGTCCGCCGGTGTTATTTATGAAGAAGGTAGACGATTCGCTTTGCTTGTGTGTAGACTACAGGGAGGTGAACAAGGTCATGATACATAATAAGTATCCGTTGCCGATGACCTGTTTGACAAGTTGAGAAGGGATGCGTACTTCTCCAAGATTGATTTGAGATCGGGGTATCACCGATTGCACATTTGGGAGGAGGATGTCCTAAGACCTCATTTCTATCACGATACAGGTCATACCAGTTCAGGGTGATGCCGTTTAGGCTCACCAATGTGAAAATAGTGTTCATGGATCTCATGAGATTCTGGGAGTTTTTGAACCATTCGTGATTGTTTTTTATAGACAACATTCTAGTTTACTGTTTCACTGAGGAGGAGCATGCAAAACATTTGTGTAGCTTCTACAGACCTTTCAAGACCACCAGTTGTATGCCAAATTCGAGAAGTGTCAATTTTGGCTATGGGATGTACAATTTCTTGGCCATATCATGTCTGACAGGGGTATTGCTGTTAATCTGAGTAAGGTATCGATGGTGAGGGAGTGGGGACATCCCACGACACCGATAAAGATTTGCATCTTTTGGGGGTCAGCCGAGTATTATGTTGTTTCATTAGGGGGTTTTCGAAGATTGCGGCTCCGTTAATGAACTTGACTCACAAGGGGGTACCATTTTGTGGAGTGATCACTGTTAGTTAGCCTTTGATAAGCTGAAGGAAAAATTAACATCAACACTTGTACTTGCATTATCTAGGAGTGGGGTGGAGTACCGGGTCTATACGAATTCATCCTTGTAAGGACTTGGGTATGTATTACATCAAGAGGAGAGGGTTATATCTTATGCATCTCAAAAGCTTAAGCCACATGAGAAGAATTACCCCCACGCGACCTTGAGTTGGCAATGATTGTGATTTCTTTGAGGATATGGAGACACTACATGTTGGGGGAGCAGTTTACATTATTCACGGATCATAAGCCACATCAATATCTCTTCACACCAAAGGATCTAAACATGAGGAAAAGGCGGTGGATAGAATTCATGATGGAATACCAGTTTGATATACATTATCACCTTGGGAAGGCTAACGTGGTGGAAAACGCATTGAGCCAGAGATCCACTGAGGACTTGGTAGAGGTCTATAAGGTAAAGTGGAGTGAGCTTCAACACGATGATAAGATTGCCAGAGCGTGTATGTCAGTATTAGTTATCACTCTCAAGATTATATTACGGGTAGTGAAAGCACAAGAATAGGACCAGTTCTATCAGGACAGAGTACGACAGTTGTTAGCTGAGGGTGCTGAGCCTTACTCGATCAGCTCATAGGGAGGTATATAGTTTAATGGTAGACTAGTAGTGCCAGAGGATGAGGACTTGAGGCAGGAAGTGATGACTGAGGCTCATGGGTCAATATTTACGGTACATCCCGATGGGGATAAGATGTACTAGGATATGAGGAGACCATATTAGTGGTCAAGGATGAAGCGAGACATAGCAGAGTTTGTCTCGAAATTTATTACATGTTAGTTAGTTAAGCTAGACCACCAGAAACCTTCAGGGATGCTACAACCACTGGATATTCCCTTGTGGAAGTGGGAGAGCATTTCGATGGACTTTATTACCCGATTGTCGACATCGCAGGGGGGTCACGATTCTATTTGGGTGATAATGGATCGACTGACCAAGATAGCCCATTTCTTTCCAGTTCGCACCGACTTTGAGACAATATAGTATGCGCAACTGTTCATAGTGAAGATATTTAAGCTACACGGGGTACCAATCAACATGTATCTGATAGGAAAAGATCTTTGTGTCTTATTTCTGGTAGATTTTTCAGGAGGCCATGGGCACTGACTTGCGATTGAGCACCGCATACCAACCACAGACAGACTGGCAGACCGATAGAGTTAATCAAATGCTAGAGGACATGTTGAGGATTTACTTCTTAGATTTCGAGGGAGGATGGGAGAAATACCTTATATTGGTAGAGTTTGCGTATAACAACTCCTACCAATTTACCATCGGCATGGAACTATTTGAGGCACTTTATAGGAGACCTTGTCATTTCTCTGCTTGCTGGTTAGAGGTGGGGGATAATAAGTTATTGGGACCAGAGATGATACATGAGATGACTGCCAAGATCGAGCTAATTCAGGAACGTATTTGAATATCTTAGGACAGGCAGAAGAGTTATGCTAATGCAAACTGGAGTAACGTAGAGTTAGAGGTCGGTGACCAGGTGTTGGTACATGTGTCACCCATGAAGGGAGTTATGAGGTTTTGTAATAAGGGAAAGCTAGCAGCGAGATATGTGGGACCTTTCCCAATTATTGAGAGAGTGGGACTAGTGGCATATAGACTGGGTTTATCAGAGCATCTTCAACGAATACACGATATGTTTCATGTGGCATTGCTGAAGAGGTATAGGAGGAGCGAGAGAGATTTTTGGCATGTTCCACTCGAGGAGATTGATTTGCAGCTAGATATCTCATACGAGGAGAGACCCATGGCTATTCTGGTTCATAGTGAGTGAAAGTTACGGTCTAAGGTGGTACCATTGGTCAGAGTTCAGTGGGGACACCACAGTGTTGATGAGTCTACATAGGAGTGGGAGGATGACATTCAAGAGTAGTATCCAGAGTTATTCACCGCAGGTATGACCTAATTTCGAGGATGAAATTCCCTGTAATGGAGGAAGTATGTCATACCCACTATTTCTGCGTACTTGGAATTTAATTAATTTAGTAATTTATTCATTTTATTTTAAAATACATGAGTGACTTAATTTAATCTAATAAAATAATAATATGGTTATTAAATATTAATCAAGAAAGAGAGAGATAATGATTAATATAATGTGTTAAATTTACTAAGTGAATAGTAAATACTTTATGGAAATTATTATGCGTCATAGCGAGTGAGATTGGCATAACTAGATTTATCTCAATCGAGAAACGCTTGTAAACTAAATTGAGATCGAAATAAGATAATTATTTAGAAAGACTTGAATAATGATTTCGAGGTCACCGATGACTCCGTAAGGGTCGAAATAGTCAAAATTGTATACCCGGGGGGTGTTGATTGGGTCCTAAGGCAATTTTAGACTAAATTGGCACCGTATGGGGGCATTGTAGTTATTTGGTAACCAAGAGTTAAGAGAACTACGAATTTCCAACATCTTTATCAGCATATAGATAGGAGAGGATAGGGTTTAGAGGTTAGAAAACCAAGAGATGATATTAAAGAAGAAGGAAAGGCCATTCTTGAAGTTTAAGGAAGGGTTCTTGAGAGATTTAAGTGATTCTTGCACCACAAATAACTTTGGTGGGAGGATTCGAAGTGAAGATAATCGAACCCAACACCAAACCACAAAATTAGATCATCTAACAAAAGGCAAGTATTTATTTACAGTTTCTTTTGAAGTTATATTGCCCATGTTGTTAGGGGTTTGAAAATATATTGATTAAAGTCATGTTCTTTGAAGAAAAGAATAATTAAAACTCAAGTTCTGGGTAGTAATTTCATGCAGTATGATTTAACATCTTTAGAGGATAAGAAATCAGAGGGTATGTGATAATCATCACGAATTTAATCTGATTTTTTGATGAAAAATGGCTGAAGAACACAAAATGTGAGATTTTGCTTTTTAAGCCTAGAACTCCTATAATTTTATAGAGGAAACTGTTGGGACTTTGTTAAAATATAATGAGAGATCTGTTATATTATAGTATGCTTGTGATGGAATTATGACTTAGTCTTAATGAGAGGATTGAGGCGAGGTTTAATATACTTAAATTACAGCGTAATTAATTTGAGAGAAGGAGAACGAGTTACGGGGAATTTAAGTGAAATTCTGTTATAGACCAGTAGTGTATGATAAAGCTAGCTACTGAATTTCACTTAAGGGGGTAACTAGGTCCCTTGGAGTAAAGATAAATACACGGATTAACACGATAGTGAGAATAATCATAATTTGATAGTACGGTGAGTATTTGAGAGATAAATACTGCATACGAAATATGATAATTATGTTGTGTCTATACATATTGATTTAATGTATATATAGGTTGTATGTATACCTATTATATGATTGGTGTTAAATGTGAACATACCTACACTTCCTACTATCATGGAGCTTCCCGCACAGTGGGCGATCCCACCTTGCTGATTCTAGGGAGATCTGGATTTGTGCCCCAGAATATAGAATTTAGGGAAACTCACTATGTGCCGTGTATTAGTGATATTAACAGGTCGTTTGGGTATGTTATGTATGTACGTAGCCCAAAGGCTTAGAAATATGTTTGCCTCCATTGTTTGTTATTTGATTTTTGGGTTCGAGGAGACATACCGAACCATGATAGTCCTTATTTTGGTACAAGAGGTACATAGACTGAGAGTAAAGTATGTTAACTTTCACGGTGGTCCTTTTGAGCGACACCATATATAACTGTTTGACAAGTCCTAGTTACATGTGATAGTAGATGGATTGATAGTGTGTATATAAATAATGAATTAACCAGTGAAACTTAATTAAATGATTAAATGATAAGGGATGGAGAATGTTACCTATGATATCAATGACATAAAAGAAATGTTAATTCGGATAGCATATTGTATGGGCGGTACATGGACTTATAGGTTTCGATAGTCTAGATAGATACTTACGTTTAGTTAGCTTGGTAGTAAGGATAGGTGGGCTAAGTAGAAAACGTTAGGCATGCACAATAGTTGAAAGGTGAGGAAACTCAAGAGAGTGTACGTGAACCTAACATGTGTAATCAATAACTGATTTTTAAATTGTGATAAATACTTGCAAAATATTTTTAAAATGTTTTGGGTTCTAACCCTTGCTATAAATATTTTCCAAAATCTTTTAGGTGTCCAGCGACAGGGACGCCGGACTTGATGATCTATTATAGTGACGACAAGTTGCAGCACTGTGGAGGCTTGCAGGACTTGATTAGACGCTTCCGTATTTTATTCCCAGTGTAGGATTTGTTTTCGTGTCTCAGTTGGGCATGTTTCCCCATTTAGACCATATTTATTTGAGTTATTCAGTTCAGACTTATATTGGGATTTATTTACTATTTGTTAGACTTATTATTTGGATTTGGATTTTGTAGCCGATGGTTTATTCAGCAAGACATTTATTCATTTATTTATTCCTTGTGATGGTTTAGACTATATTAATGGTGTGAATGTTTTAATTTAGTTTTTAGCATATTGTTATCAGTTGTTTAATTAGAGATAAAAATTTTGACACCGGGTTAATTAACTAAAAGGTGGTTAGTAATTAATATGGTTTTCAACAGTGATGCTGAGAATGAACCAAATGAAAAATATCTTTTAATTTAATAAAGGACTGATCACCCGATATTTAATTAGGCGGTGTGTCATAATTACTTTTTCTACACCTCCTTAGTAGAGCCCATGAATGTGAAAGACGCACTCAAGGATGAGCATTGGATATCCTCTATGCAAAGTGATTTGATTCAGTTTCACAAGAACGATGTCTGAGAGTTATTCCCCATACCTAATGGGACTAATGTGAGTGGTACCAAGTGGATTAACAAGAATAAGGTGGATAAATATTGTTCCATAGTTTGCAACAATGCTAGGTTGGCCGCTCAAGGCTATAAACAGTTTGAGGGTGTAGATTTTTATGACACATTTGTGCCTATTTTTAAGCTTGAGTCCATCCTCTTACTACTCGTCATAGCATGTCATCTAAGGTTCAAGTTATACTAAATGGATGTCAAAAGTTCCTTCTTTAATGGCGTTCTACATGAGAAAGTGTGCGTGGAACAACTAAGAGGGTTCGAAGACCCAAAGCACCAAGGATACATTTTTTTTTAATCTTAAAAAGGCCTTATATGGTTTGAAGTAAGTAATTCGTTCTTGGTACAAGAGTCTCACTTCTTATCTCTTAGCGCGTGGCTTCAAGAGAGAGGCAGTGTATTAGATGTTATTAGTGAGGAGAAAATGTAGTGCTATATTGGTTGCCCAAGTCTATGTGGACGACATAGTATTTAGATCTATGTTTTACCAATACGCTCACATGTTTCAGGAGGAGATGAAGCGAGATTTTGAGATGAGCATGGCTGGTGAGATTACATTCTTCTTAGGTTTCTAAGGGTATCAACTTGAGGATGGGATATTCATATCTCCATCCAAATATGATAGGGACCTAGTGAACAAGTTTGGTTGAGACTTCGCTAAGAACTCATGCACCTCTATGAGTACATCGACCAAACTTAGCAAAGACATTTTTGGTAAGAAAAAATCCTTTATATGATCATGATAGGTAGTCTTCTCTACTTGACCTCTAATTGTCCTGATAATGCCTTTAGAGTTGGAGTTTGTGCGCGCTATCAACTGTGACAACCAAGATATAATTATGCTTACCTATGTTTGAATAATTCTTACCTTATGTGATATGGATAATGTGCTATTTATATATATATAATGTTATTTTATTATTTCTAGTTTAGTCCTACCTTCCAAAAATCATGAATTATTGAGTTAGTTACAAACATAAGATTTTGAAGTTTTGGTAGAAATGTTCATGTTGGAGATTAGTTTTGACCCTTGTAATGTAACAATTGACTAAAGGTGAAAACTCGATAGTTGTAGATATATGAATTATGTTTGTAAAACAACAAACGATGTGTTAAATGGAGGTCCGAGCAAGAAGTAATACTAAAATTACGAAACAAGGGCAAATATGTCCATCCTTGAAGGGGTATTTTGTCTTATTGGCACACCATGTGTTATATTTTGATTAGTTGGAAGGCGCGGTTGGTTTGACCAACTTAAACACCTTGGAATTATCTCATTCTTCAGCAAAATTCAGCCAAGAAAGAGTTTAGCTTGAAGAGAGATAATCGTAAAGCTTAGGACGAGAAGTGCGAGGAAAATTTGGAGAAAAATCCATATAAAATTACATAAAAGTCCCTTAGGTAATTCTGTCCATAAATCTTGTTAATTTTTTATATTATGGATTAAAATGATAGAAATCATCAACTGTTTACTAAACTTTCATTCCTTGATGTATATGTATGGATAGATACAAGTTTGAAGAAAGTTAAAGGTGTAAATCCTTTATAGTGCCTTATTTATAACTACTATGTGTTCAAACTTTCATAAGTTTTTATATACTTACTAGAATTGAGAAATTTCAATTGGATATGAAACTAAACTCACATATGCGTAGCATATCCAAAATATAGAATTAAACTCTTTGTGAGTAGGATTTGGTGATGGTTGTAAGTTGATATATAGTTGTTGTCCTTAGAGTTTGTAACCTGAGTTTGGTGTGCCATTTGGTATAGCAAATGAACTCTAAAAATTATGAAACTCTGATTTGTATTATTCAGTATGTTTTTGAAAACTGATGGAAAATCCTAGAATTTTATGATGTAGAAAAATTATGAAAATTCGTGGAAGTTGACTGTATATTAAAGGAGCTTATATGGAAGATTTACTATGTTATGAAGAAATGGACATATCTTGCTCTAGAAAACTTAAAATTATGGGCCCTCATTTGTATTGGAAACCTAATATGATAAAGATTGAACTGAAATGGTTGATTATGATTTATGATTTGATTTGGATATGTTAGGTATCTTGACATGAATGTAGATGGAACTTTATTTATGATAAATGATTTGAATGAGATCACATCATGCTTGTGAATCATGTTACATTTAAGTTATTCTTTGGATTATTAATTGGTATGACCAAGTAGGACCTTGTCTCATCTATCACCAGCAATCGAGCTTCCACAAGGAACTCACAGGTCATTTCCAAGACTCTTCTAGATCAGGGTCGGCCTCATACTCATAACCTCAGTATCTAATAGGCCGAGACCTCGAGGAAGCATTTCGTCAACACGGACAATTATCATCCTCTACCCCAGCCGACACCAGCCACACTTATCGATTTCATGTGTAAAGTCAGGCACTGCATCAGCAGCCTCGTACTCGGCCAGGCTGAGACCTCTGTAAATCACACCATACCTTATGAGTAGTAGAAGGTTCCAAGGTGACGAGTCCCATGTGAGAAAATCTGTTACAACCAGATTATCCCCTCACATGAGGGGATATTGCATCATCATTAGTTACATGTGTTGTGGATAGCTGCCATCATCTTATTAGAGGCCTTCATCAACACATGAATACATGATGCTTGGGGGGTGCGTTATAGCCCCTAAACACTATATATACTTGTCTTCTACCTCTTGTAAGGGGGACATAAATTAAAAACCCTATAGGAATTTTGTCAAACTCACTGTAAGAGAGAGAAAGCTTATGTGTTTGTATATTCAGACCATTAGAGACTTATTTAGTGGATTACACATACTGCACAGTGGACATAGGATATAATTTGTCTTAACCACTTAATTTTAGTGTTCAATCCCTCTTTGACTCATCTAATTTTCTTACTATTATATTACTTGTTTGTTGCTATTGTTATACATGTTTGAGCTCATTATCTTTGTGACTTGGTGGTACCATTTTTGGTATCATCAGTCTGGCACCATCTGTGAGAACAAGAATTGTCATCTCTTCCCTTCTTTAGCTTATACTCATCGGAGTCTCCGGTGGTGAACCAGTCTTCCCCTCTTTTAGAGTTATTTCACCATTAAAAGAGATCTTGTTGATATTCTAAGCTTTTACTCTCTAGTTTGGAGCTCATCCATCAGCTGTGAAACATAGCATCAAAATTTCCACCACTAGCTGACCGTCTTAGCTCCAGTCATGCGGATCCCCAGTCAAAGATAGCGGAGGTGGCAGTGGAGTTGAATTCATTGGTGGTGAGTCAACAAGCGATGTAGGAAACACTAACCGCCTTTAACCCAAATATATTGGTGAGACCCATAGGGATAACTCCGAAGATGATTACTCCGATAACCATGGAGAAACATCCAGACACAAAGGGACCACCCCAAGTGCCGCGCAAGGAGTTACCACCTCTTCAATGGTGGAGAGATAATAATGAGGCATTTACGCCTGTGGAGGAAAGGTCAACACTGTCCGAAGGATAGTTACGATGACTATGAGGCTGAGGACACTCAAGATGAATATTGGGAGCCATGTGAAATATCAAGAAACACTGCATACCCTATTCAAGCTAGTCGAGGACATAGCAGGAGGCCTTGTCAAGATGATCAACCAAGGGGCTCAGCTTTTGATCGGTTAAGTAGAGGGTCGGCCCTTGAAAGTCTCGACCTAGTGGGTTATCTCATAGATTGACTATCCAGATCAAGGAGTATTATCGAATCTAAATGATAAGGAGAAGGATGTCGACCCCAATGCTGCCGCGATGAGGGGCTGGGAGAAGTGAACAACCGATAGAGGTCTGTGGCAAGGGAACCTTTGGTTCGACCGACTGAGATGGCAAGAGATAATATCGTCCAGGCCGATGTTATAGCATTGATCGAGAGTACTTGGAATGACTCAATCCAGAGGTTAGAAGATAAGATGAATGCATCCTCAAAATCCCAGACCCCTTACAGAGCAGCTATTCAGAAGGCTCTCCCTCCGTGGCTAGGATTGTCAATTTTCCAACCCCGACTAAGTTAAAGCCACTAATGATCACTCCCAAGTATAATGGGAGCACTAATTTGGTTCACCACGTCGAGATGTACGAGTCAGCTACAGACATTTACTCAGTCTCATATGAGATGAGGTGCCGTGCCTTTCAAAGCACTTTGACCGAAGCAGTCCATGTATGGTTCACCTCACTCCCAAAGAGTTCAATTAAGAACATCAAGCAACTCACAGAGAGATTCATACACAACTTCTGCTTTGGGTTGAGACCCCAACAGAAGACGACTCACCTGTTGTACGTTAAGAAGGAGAAGAATTAGAGTCTTAGGGAATACAATGTGAGGTTTAATAAGGGAAAGTTAGAAGTTGAGGACTATGAAGATATCATTGCGATGACAACACTGATAGGAGGTCTACAGAAGGGGAAATTTCTCTGGAAGCTTGCTGAGGACCCACTGAAGTCCAAGGCTGAACTATTTGAAATGGTCGATAAGGTTATGAATGCCGAAGAAGCTATGGCAATGAAGTATGAGGATGGAAAAGGGGCGAGCAGTGGGGGAAAGTTCCAAAAAAAGAGTAAGGATGGAAAGAAGAGGTCAGTAGACGATAATTTTTCCGAATACACTCCCCTCATGGTCAGTTGCTAGCATATCTTGAACGAGATCAAGAATGATCAATCCGTGAGGTGGCCCAAAAAATTGAAAGCTCCTCCTCACAAGAGGAACAAAATTTTATGGTGTGAATTCCACCAAGACCATGGGCACCTGACCGACAAATGTTTCGCTCTGAAGGATGAAATATAAAAGATCCTAAAGGCGGGAAAGTTGAGGAAATATGTAGATAAAGTTGCCTCAATGGGTGACCGAGATGACACCCAGAGGAATAAGACAGATGGAAAGTGTAATACTGATGGCCTAGCAAGACGAGACGATGATGAGTCGGACGACTATGATGAAAATGACCCTGACCACCCCCTAAGTTTGTTGATCCAAAGGGTCGACTCAATGTGATCTCTCATGAGATCAAGATGATCTTTGGGGGACTCACTGGAGGAGTAAAAGAGGTCGTCGATAGGAAAACACGTGTAGCAGAGGCCAAATCTCTCCCTCCAAAGTCGAAAAATGTGGACTCAGTTGCACTAGAGCCTATAAAAGGTAGGAGAACCAAGGTTGATATGGATACGTTGGTGGTCGTCTTCTTCAGGTTAGACTTTAAGGTAATTTTATCTCCATATGATGACCCTTTGGTCATCACCACTCTCGTTCATAGCTATGAGGTCCCAAGGATTCTTATCGACATAAGCAGCTCAGCTGATGTTATGTTCTGGGATTGCTACAAGGTTTAGGTCTGAGAAAGAAGAAGTTGATTTCGTACCACCAACCACTCATCGGCTTCAGTGGTGAGAAAGTGCAGCCGCTGTGAATGTATGAGATGGAGGTGAGAGTGGAGAACACATGGCCAAAATTCCTCACGAAGAAGATCAGCTTCTTGATAATGGACGAAAATATCTATTCGGCTTATAACATCATTCTTGAAAGGGTAGCCCTCAAGGAGTTTGAGGTTGTGCCCTCAACAAACCACCATATAATTAAATTCCCGACCCCATATGGGGTAGGGGAAGTTAAGGGGGATAAGGTTAAGGCACGTGAATGCTACTTAAACTCAGTCGAGGAAAATGAAGCATACAAAATGGCTACTACGACATATAACATTGATAATCTGGTTCCAAGAGATGAGAAAAAGCTCAAAAAGGGTGGGGCAACCGAGGAGGTAGAATCCATCATCCTCAATGAGGATGAGCCAGAAAAACCATACAGATTGGCAAAGCCCTAAAGAAGGAGGTGAAGGAAGAGCTATTAAGCTATTAAGGAAGAGAGATAACATCTTTTCTTCGACCCGCGAAGATATGCATAGCATTGACCCAAAAATTCTCTGTTATAAGTTCAATGCGGCTGATGATGTGAAACCGATCCGACAGAGAAGAAGAGAATATTCATGGGAAAAGTATGATGTTATCCAGGAAGAGGTGAAAAGTTGGAGAAGGCAGACTTCATTTGAGAAGTCATTTACCCGGAGTGGTTGGACAATGCTGTCATCGTCCCCAAAGCCAATAGAAAATGGAAGATGTGTGTTGACTTCACGAATATGAACAAAGCATGCCTAAAATATAGTTTCCCGTTGTCAAGAATTGATCAGATGGTAGACGCTACAGTTGACCATGAATTAATGAGCTTCATGGATGCCTACTCAAGCTATAACCAAATATTCATGGATTCAATCGATGAAGAGAATACAACCTTTATAATCGACAAGGGGAGCTAACGTTACAAGTTCACGCCCTTTTGGTTGAAGAATGCTAGGGCAACGTATCAAATGCTATCCAATAAAATGTTTGAGGACCAGATTGGCAAGACAATGGAAGTATACATCGATGACATGTTGATGATGAGACATAAGGCTGACACCCACGTGGCCGACCTTGATCACACTTTTGACATGATGGATAAGTACAGGATGAAACTCAACCCCACCAAGTGTGTCTTCGGTGTGGGAGCGGGAAAGTTTTTAGGATTCATTGTGTATCAGAGGGTGATCGAAGCCAACCCCGAGAAGATCAAGGACCTATTGGAGATGAAGACTCATACAACAATAAAGGATGTGCAGAGACTGACTGGAAGAGTGGTGGCATTAAACAACTTTGTGTCTAGAGCCACTTATAAATGTGTTCCTTTCTTTAAAGTATTGAGAAAAGATTTTGAATGAAACGATGAACGTGATAAAACCTTTAAAGATTTGAAGTCCTATCTCGGCTCTCCATTCCAATTGTCTAGACCAGTTCAAGGGGAGAAATTCTATCTGTATCTAGCAGTATCAGAATCGACCATTAGTGCCGCAATTATAAGAGAAGAGGATGGAGTTCAAAAGCTAGTGTATTTTAATAGCAAGGCACTCCAAGGGGCCGAGCAGAGGTATCCCAAAATGGAAAAGTTGGCCTATGTACTGATCCATGCCTTAAGGAAGATGAAACCCTATTTCCAGGCACATACCATGGTGGTCCTCATAAACTCACCCCTCAGACAGGTCATTCACAAGCCTGAGAAGTCAGGAAGATCGATGGCTTGGGAAATTGAATTCGGGAGTTTGATATCAACTATCAACTGAGAACATCCATAAAGGGGCAGGCCCTAGCTGACTTTATAGCTAAGTTCACTTGGGATGAGGATGACACTGAAGATGTTGATGCTACAGCTTGTGAGCAAGAAAGGAGAACATGTCCTCCCCCGGCCAAGGCCAAGACAAGTTCAGCAAGAAAGAAAGTGTATGATAATGGGGAGGAATAATATCTTTTCAAGAATGGAATCCTGGAAGAGGGTATTTTTTTGCCAAATGGTACTGTGTGGAGCCTCTTTATTGATAGGTCTTCATGTGAGAGTGGAAGCGGGGCATGATTGATACTGGTAGCACCAGATAGGACTGATATTGAATATGCATTGAGGTTTAACTTCAAAGCTTTAAATAATGAATATGAGTACGAGGCCCTCCTAATAAATCTCTCCCTTGCTCGGGAACTGAATGTTAGCCAACTCCTTGTTCATAGTGATTCCAGGTTAGTTTTTAATCAAATTTTAGGGGCATACGAGGCTAAAGATGATTAAATGGAAAAGAACCTAGGGAGGGCTAAGACATCATTAAAGCATTTTGTGGAAGTAAAATTGAAGAGGATACCTCGACTGGACAATGGCTGAGATGATGCTCTGACAAGGTTAGCTTCAGCCACCAGAATTGAAATTAGAACAACAGTCCTGATAGAGATTCTCCAATGGCCGACGATTGAAGGAGAAGAAAATACTGTGGAGTTTTACTTTAATGTGAGTATAGGAGCCTATTGTATGGATCCCATCATCCACTACATCGCGATGGGGAGATGCCTGAGTCCAAAGTCGAGAAAAAGAAGTTGAGGTATAAAGCTGTCAAGTTTTCTCTCATAGGAGACATCTTGTACAAGAAAGGGTTCCTGTTTCCTCTACTCAGATGTGTCCACCCATTCGAGGTAGAGTATATATTAAAGGACGTGTATGAAGGATCATGTTCTATCCATATTGGAGGAAGGCCGCTGGCTAAGAGGATCATCACCCAGGGATATTGGTGGCCGACGTGGCCAAAGATGCAGCTGCATACATTAAGAATTGTGATAAGTGTCTGAGGTTTGCCACCATAACCCATCAACCTCATCAACCTCTTATCTCCATTACATCTCTCTCGCCTTTTACGATATGGGGGATTGACCTGGTAGAACCATTGCCAATGGTTGTGAATAATTGTCATTACTTAATTGTGGTGATCGATTATTTTTCAAAGTGGGTAGAGGTCGATCTGATGATAAAAATCACAAAAAATAAATCCTTCCAGCTTATATGGAAAAACATCATTTGAAGATACGTCTGTCCTACCCAATACGCTGATTTCTGATAATGGGACGCAATTCAAGAACATCACCCTAGAGAAATATTATGAATGAGTTGGCATTAAGAAGTTTTTCTCCACTCTTGGATGACCTGAGTCCAATGGGAAAACATAAGTAACAAACAGAACGATCATTGATGGAATCAGGAAGAGATTGGAAGATGCCAAGGGGAAATGGATTGAGGAGGTATATGTTGTCATGTGGGCTTACAGGATGACGGAGATGACTCATACTGCGAAAACTCCATTTATGTTAGCTTATGGCTCAGAGGTAATAGTGCCGACAGAGGTAGGTCTCCCTACCCACAGGGTTCAAAACCAGAAGAGAACGTTGTTGAATGAATACTCAATTTGGACCATGTGGAAGAAAGGAGAGAAGATGCTGAGGTTAGGCAAGCTGCCTACTAGCAGAGGATAGTGACGTTCTACAATAAGAGAGTAAAGGCACGCCCACTGAAGATAGGAGACCTAGTATTGAAGAAGACATGGTATAAGCCTAACAAGCTTCATCTGAATTTTCATAGTCCATACAGAGTATTTGAAGAGGTGGTCCCGAGGACATATCGATTAGAGATTCTGGAAGGATATCCATTCTCCAACCCTTGGAACGTCGACCACCTCAAAAAGTATTACCAGTAAGAATTTAGTTTTTCTTGTTTCTTTTCATTCGATCGTAATACATGTATATGAGGTACAGATGATGAATGAAATATGAACGAAATTCAATAAAAATCTTAAGTGTTCTCTCACACTTTGTATATTTCTTTAAATATTTGTTGTTTGCTTGTATTAACTCATCTTAGGCTATAAAACGTCTTTCGTGGTGAAGTAGACTTAAGTTGCTCTCGGTGATACGACAGTCCAAATGGGGTTGACCTCGTCCATAGACTGACAATAACATTAAGGGGGATTTTATTACTAAAAACCATTCATTTGGTTGTTATTCTTTCTTGGTCGAGACGATAATGCATGGACGAGACGAAACTCATCCATACACTCTCAAAACGACGAGAGGGGACTTATGATTAAACACCACAATTTAGTGGATTGAAATTTTAAAAATCACTTAGTTGTGATTCATTTATTAAACATCATTATTTTGGTGGTTATGCTCTCTCGGCCGAGATGACAGTGCATGGACGAGACGACACTCATCCATACACTCTCAAAATGACGAGAGGGGATTTGTGATTAAACACCATAATTTGGTGGATTCAAATTTTAAAATCACTTAGTTGTGGTTCATTTATTAAACATCATTAGTTTGGTGATTATTCTCTCTTGGTC
Source organism: Sambucus nigra (assembly GCA_949130495.1). NCBI lineage: Eukaryota > Viridiplantae > Streptophyta > Magnoliopsida > Dipsacales > Adoxaceae > Sambucus > Sambucus nigra. Next base: position 447,918,802 of record OX422214.1, read on the forward strand.
GAGACAACAGTCCATGGACGAGATGATACTCATCCATACACTCTCAAAACGACAAGAGGGGAGTTATGATTAAACACCATAATTTGGTGGATTAAAATTGTGATTCATATTCCTTAGACATCATTAAGTTGGTGAAAGCAGAACACTGATAGAAACAAAAATTTCATTCATTACAAAAATGAGATTACAGAAGTGCAAGTCCAGAAAAGGCGGACTATCATTTCAAAGAAGAAAAAATAAGAAAGCTATAAGAGATTAAAGTTGCAGACTACCATCATCGCTAGTCGGGGCTGACCTATCGCCACTTGCCTGAGTTGCCCTATCAACCCCAAAATTTATGGTCTTGACCCCATCATTATTAAGGCCCAAATAGGTCGTATTTTTGTTAGTCTCCATGCCATTAAGGGAGTTGGTCTCCATAGGGTCAACATAATTCTCAACATCGGCTAAGGCAGTTTGGAGATGAGGGTCACTGAAATCAAGGCCTGAGAAGTCATCAAGGGATAATTTCCCATTCTCAACATATTTGATGACAGCCCATCAACCAGCTATCTTGATGCCTCTCTCCAAATAATCAAAAGAATAGTCTCCAAACTCTTCAAACTCCTTGAACTCGGTTATGGCTTGCGCTTTAGCCTTGCCCAAGGTAGCCTCAATAATAACATTAATATCGGCCTGCTTATCATCGCCAAGGACTTCATAGATTTTGCATGATCAGTCTTCATAATTGAGACTTTGTTTATGGCCTATTGCAAGGCCATCCGTGGAGTCTGCAGCTCACCTCTTAGATTGTTCTCCACGGTGACAGCGTCTATCCCTTTTTGAATTAAGGGAAGCCTCTTACTAATCCAATCTCCCATACGATGAAGAGATATTGTACCCTGCAAAATAATGGGGAGACAAGTTAGTATGAGATATAAGTAAGGAAGATACTACACTCATAAAGTTTTTGAAAAATACCAGAACAACCCTATGAAGGGAAAATTAAATCAACAAAGAGATGCCCATTGACTGGAGGAAACGCATATCGGCCTCTGAGATAAGAGAGCTGATACCATCTAAGGTCTTTTTTCCATGATCGATGACACTCTCATTAGTAATTTTTAGCTGCGACAGCCGAGCATCCAGTGCGTCATCAGATGATATCGAAATGGATTGATCAGGACGACTTTGCTTTGAGGTATGAGTAGTTATGGTGCTGTCGACTCGACTTTTTCTTTTCTTTCCAACACTATCAGCTCGATTGGGATTGTCTATAGTTGACTTTTTTATCTGAGCAGCAGGGGGTTCAATTATTTGGCCATGCTTGTGGCAAAATTTCTTAAGTTGGGGGGCACAATGTTCCAAATCTTGTCTAATATGCCTTCTGGATGACCTGTAATAGATAAACCTCAGAGATTAATTATCAACAATTGTGAAGTACGAGACAATAATTAGTAAAGTTAATTACTTACATAGCTCGAAAAGGGGCCAACCCCCAGACCTGTCTGAGCTAAATATTATGGAGTTATTAGATGCTTAAACTTCATGAGACGACCTTTATAACCTTGCTTATGAATCCTTTCGACCTTTTCAAAGGCCTCAGGGTTCAACCCCGGATCGATTTTGGCCAATGCAGAGACTTTGCCCCACTTCAGAGGGGTCGTGGTCTAAGAGGTCCCACGGGCTTGGTTGGGACCAAACTCCTAAGCCCTAGAGATAAAGAAGTAACAGGGTTTCCAATTATCGTTTGAAGTTTGGGTAACCAATAAGATCTTCTTCTCGGACTTCCTAGATATGAGGTGGTAGTAACCCGGATGAGTCTTGGGAGACAAAGGTGTATAACAGGAAAGAAATATTCTAACTGAAGGTCAGTTTTATGGACTGTCTTCCAAAGGACAATAAAGGCAAGGATAACTATCCAGGTATTCGGAGAAAGCTGAGAGGGGGAAAATTTTAGATGATTCGAAATGGCTCAAATTATAGGGTGAATGGATAGGTGGAGGCCAAGATTAAACATCTGCTTGTAGACACAGACTTCACCCTCTCGGACATGAAAATATCTCTCCTCCTTAAGAGTCTTTCTCACAAAATAGAAGAATATATGTCGTATAGATGCCTCCAGACTAAGAGATCGACTTTCGATACAATACTCTCGTATTCCTCAGTAACAAATGTATCAACTTCACTCTCCTTACTACTGATTTCTGAAACCTTAATGCGAGGATTATTTAGGTCACCACTGGGGAACCTCTGTTCAAACTGGGGCCCAGTTGCAGTCGAGGGAGGAATTGCATCTAGGGGAGGAGGAATTGTGACACTAGGTTCAAGTATCTGAATAGAGTCAGGTTGATTCGACGTCTTGGCTCTTTTGGAGGATGAGACACGAGAAGAAACCTCGTCCATGTCAGACCCTTCAGCTTGGGATGGAGAATAGTTCATGGATTCCTCACAAAAATCAACACTCTCGGCTAGTTGGGAGGTAGACCTAGGGTCGTTGGCTGGTGAGGACAACTCAGATATTGGATCACAAGGTTTAGTAACTTGGGGGCATATGACAGCTAGGGGAGGTGGATAAATTGGACAAATGGGAAAGGCCTCAGCCTTACGACTCTTAGCTTCCTGAGTTTCTATCCTCCTTATTTGTATAAAGTACTTCTCTCTTAGACTGGGAAACTCCTCGTCTAACTTATACAACCGTCTTAACATCAAAGGACGAGACTCAACGTGTGTGAAAATTAAAAAAGGAACAAATAACTCACACCTCTGACTTCAGTTGACCAAAGATCAAAAAGGAAGTTAAAATATTTTTAAGCAAGAACTTAAAGAACAAAGCCTTGAAGCTGGTCGGACAAGATCACTGGAGGTCACTGGAAAAAGGCCTAAAACGGTCGGAAAAACCTTAAAGGCCTATCCAATCAAGTCCCATCCATCAGCAAACACCTAAGAACACCCTAAGAAAGGCCTAAATAAGGCCAAACACACTCAAATTCTGGTCAAAAAAATCAAAGATTGTAAAAAAACTACACACAACGAAACTAAAAGATTTGAAAAGATGCGGAAGAAGAAGGTAAGAATGGATACCTAAATATCTAGCTTCTAGGGAAAGAAAGAGAAAGAGTGTATGCAGTTGCAGAAAATTAAAAGAGCTAGAGAGAGGAATAGGCAGGAGCTTCTGGGCATAAAGAGGAGAAAGAGAAAGTTCTAGAGTTTAAACATCAAGGAAATAATTAAGAACCTTTTCCAATATACATCATCATTTGAGGCGTGAATTCCAAAGCGCTCAGACACCAAATCAGCCTTGGGACAGACACTAACCAACCAAAACTATGATATGTGTCACTCGCTTATCCCTCAAGTTGTATCCAATCAACACATCAGAACGTCTCATCAGAGGACAAGACAAACTCTATCCCCCAGCCACCTCTTTACATAGATGGCTGAGGTCTAGGGGTAATTAATATGACCAAGTATGACCTCATTTGGGGATGAGGTCATCTATCACTAGCAGTCGAGCTTCCACAAGGAACTCACGTGTCATTTCCAAAACTCATCCAGATTAGGGTCAGCCTCGTAATCATAACCTCGGCATCCAATAGGTCGAGACCTCGGGGAAACATTTCATCAATAGGGACATATCTCATCCTCTACCCCAATCGACATCAAAAAATGGCCTACTTATTCCACCTCGGCCTGAGCTCCTCGATCGAGACCTCACTTGTCAATTTTTAGTGTAAAGTGAAGCATTGCATCAACAACCTCGTACTTGGCCATACCAAGACCTCTATAAATGACACCATACCTTACGAGAAGTAAAAGGTTCCAAGGTGACGTGTCCCACATGAGTTATTTTATTACAATCAGATTATCCCCTCATGTGAAGGAATATTACATCATCATTAGTTACATGTGTTGTGGACAGTTCTCATCATCTTATTGGAGGCCTTCATTATCACACGCCTACAACATGCTTGGGGGTGCGTTACACCCCCTAAACACTATAAATACTTGTCTTCTACCTCTTGTAAGGGGGACACAAATTAGAAACCCTACAAAAATTCTGTCAAACTCACTATAAGAGAGGAAAGTCTTAAGAGTTTGTATATTCAGGCCATTAGAGCCTTATTTAGTGGATTACACACATTTCACAGTGAACGTAGGCCGTAATTTGGATGAAACACTTAATTATGGTGTTCAATCCCTCTTTGCCTCATCTCATTCTCTTACTGTTATATTACTTGTTTGCTGCCATTTTTATACATGTTTGAGCTCATTATCACTGTGACCTAGTGGTACCATTTTTGGTATCATCATTAATATTCTTGTGATGATACTAATATTATAAGAATGATAGGAAGGGAAGGAGGATCGGTAGAACCAGTCCCAGACAAGGGCAAGGGAAAGGTACATTGAGTTGCCAAGGTGAGTGTTCTTATGATTGCTTCATATATAGATATGAAAATGATAGGATGGATATGAATATAGCTCTAAGAGTGGATTGGTTTTAATACTTCAGTATTCAGTATTTGTTTAGATATTCAAATATCCAGGATTTCTTGGGTCTTGTGATCTAGGATTGTTTGGATCTTATGATCGAGGATCGGAATTGGACAATTATCCAATGATTTGTTTTGTCTTATGACAAGGATTTGTTGAAACTTGTGTTCTAGGATTTGTTTCGCCATAACGGGCAGGATTGTTTGGATTTTACATCCACATATTTGATATAGAACTGTTATTTCATTGCAGAGAAGGAGTACCTCACTAAGCTAATAGCTTAATGTTTATATTTTAATATTTTTAGGTTTGTATACTTCCAGCTAGGATACCATATGATCGGTGATTTTAGGAGCTGCACCATTAGAAAGAGTTGGGCTTTAGATATGGGGATTTTGTTATTGTCGCACTGAGGATTTTACTACACTCATACATTGTATATATTGACTTAGAGTGGTTTAACTTGATAACTGTAATAGTTCATCCTAACATCGTATGCTCGCTTAATTATGACTTTGATGTTTATTACATTACGGTACAAAGAACAAGATTATGTTCGTTATGTCCATTATGCATGAAAATATTGATAAATGAATTATATTTCAAATGGGCTGAAGATTATGATTTAATTATTATAAAAGCAAATGATTAGAATGGATTTGTATTTGGGGTATGACAACTAGTGGCAATAGAGCATCTAGGTTATGAATTATGGATGTGTGTGACGGTTAGATGGAAGTAATTGGTTTGATTTGATATTGTTGAATTATTGATGTACTAACCAATAATTTAAAATTATAAACTGTTTATGTTGGTTGTTAGAACTTTGTTGTATTACAGGTAAGTACAGATGGAACCTGGGGATGGACAACATAGAGAAGAGGGAGTAGCTTCTTATACACATAAGGGCACTAAAATTGAGTAGAGTATAACATAAAGAGTTTAAAAAATGAGCAACCTACAGAGATTCAAATAATGGAACAAACAATTATGAGGATGGCAGAACAACAGGAAACAAATATGGCATTAATGGTAGAACAACAAATTAAATATCTGGAATCAAAGACTATAGCTAGAATTGAGAAACAGGCAAGGAAGGAAATTAAAGATTCCATGCATGAAAAGTTCTTGAAGTTTAATCCTTCAGAATATTGATGGTCAGTTGAACCTATAGAAGCTGAGATGTGGGTTAGATATCTAGAGACTATTTTTGCAGTGATGAAAGTTCCAGATAGTCAAAAAGTGAATTTTGTAGTATTCAGGCTGAATGGAAAGGCCAAATTTTGGTGGGAAGCCAGCAACCATTTCGTGCCCAGGATGGAAGGTACTGATATTATTACTTGGGATAAATTTATTAAAGCTTTGTATGTTAAGTATTTTCCTAAAATTTATAGGAGGGAGAAGGTGAGGGAATTTATAAATTTAACTCAGGCAAAAATGTCTGTGAGAGAGTATGAGGCTAAAATTAAAGCTTTGTCTAGATTTTCTCCTAAGTATGCATAGGATGAGGAATAGAAATATAGTAGGTTCCAAGAGAGGCTAATTTGTCCCATTCAAAATTGGGTGGCTACTTATGAGCTAGAATATTCTTCTTCTTTGGTAAAGAAATCCATGATAGTAGAAAGGTAAATGAACCAAAGGGTGGCAAGTAGGGAGAGTTTTAAGAAAAGTAGATTTAACTCATCTCAGTTTAAGGGAGGTGAGGGTGGAAGTTCTAAGGTGGAACCTTAAAAATTTAAGAGAGGTGGTAGAAATAGCAGTAGAGGTGTGGGGAGATTTGGTAGAGATATCAGGAGTGGAGGATCTTCTGGTCCAGTTAGAAGGTTAGGAAAAGGTGAGGCACCAGTGGGATTTGTTACATGTTTCTTTTGTAAATAATAAGGGAATTATAAATTCAAGTGTCCTAAGATTAAAAGACTGGAATGCTACCATTGTCATCAATTAGGGCATGTTAAGAAGAATTGTTCGTAGTTGCCGAGACTCCAGTGGTAGCTAGTGAAGCAGCAAAAAAAGTGTTATCTCGAGGCAGTGGAGTGAAAAGTGTGGGCAGATGAAAAGATAGTGGTTCTAGGCCAGATGATTGAGTCTTTACGATGAAAGAGGCTCAAGTTACTTCAGATGTGGTGACAGGTACACTTTCTGTTACTAATAAACGTGCTTATGTTTTGGTTGATCCTGGTTCCACACATTCTTTTGTGTCTTATGATTTTGCTATATATCTGAGTAAACCATGTACTTTCTTAGATGTGTGTTTGGGTATTTATATGCCTATGGGGGATATGGTTGTAGTTGAGTATGTTTTCCATGATTGTATTTTGACTGTGGGGGTTAGAGATATAGTTATAGGCTTACTTCCATTGGATATAATTTATTTTGACATAATTTTGGAATTGGATTGGTTATCTAAATATCATGCATCTATGGATTGTTTTCGTAAGGAAGTTATTTTTAATATACCTGGTGAGTTTGAATTTAAATTTGTAGGGGACAGGAAAATTGATCCCAATTGCATCATTTCTGCTATTCAAATGAGGAAATTATTGAGTGAGGGTTTTATTCCATATGTTCTTAACACTAGTAAGGGGGATTTATAATTAGTCGATGTTCTTATTTTACAGGATTTTCCAAAGGTGTTTCCTAGTGAGTTTCCTAGGTTACCTCCAGAGAGAAAAGTTGAATTTGGTACTAAATTAGCATAAAAAACAACCCCTATTTTTATGGCACCGTATAGAATGGAACCTATTGGGTTGAAAGAACTCAAGATTCAGTTGCAGGATTTATTTCATAGAGGTTTCATACAACTTAGTGTATCTCCATGGGATGCACCATTTTTATTTATGAAAAAGAAATATGGTACTATGCATTTGTGTATTGATTATAGGCAATTGAATAATCCTACAGTTAAGAACACGTACCCTTTACCTCGTATAAATGATTTGTTTGTTCATTGCAGGGTGATAACATGTTTTCAAAGATAGATTTGAGATCATGTTGTCATCAATTGAGTGTGAAAGAGAGTGATATTTCTTAAACTACTTTTCTTAGTCGATATGGTCAATTTGAGTTTCTCGTGATGCCTTTTGGAGTGACTAATGCTCTAGCTGTATTTATGGATCTTATGAATCAGGTACCGCATCCTTTTATTGATTCATTTGTGATAGTTTTTATTGATGATATTCTGGTTTATTCACGTCATATAGTTGAACATTAAAAGCATCTCATAACTATTTTAAGTGTGTTAAAAGATAAGCAGTTGTATGCTAAGTTTCGCAAATGTGAATTATGTCTATCACAAGTTATATTTTTTAGCCATGTTGTTTCTGAGGATGGTATATGTGGTGAGCCAAAGAAAATAGAAGCTATTGTAAAACTGGAAAGGCCCAACAATATAACTAAGGTGAGGAGTTTTTTGTCTAGGCTGGGTATTATTTGAGGTGAAGGACCCTATATCTTTGACTCACTTGAGTCTACATTATATAGGATCTCATCTAGTTTGCAAATATAGACAAAATTGTGTCTATCCCTAGTTGAACCAAAAAGCCTCAGAACTTTCATAGCTTCATTGACATTCCTCCACAAAGTTCATGAAGGTATAACACATACACCACACACTAAAACTGCATTCATATATTGATTTAGTTATGATATAATCATGTGTGAGTTATATCCCCTTAAAATGTGGTTTAAATAATTTTTGGGATTTATTTAAGATTTTCTAAGAATTTTAAACGATTTTTTGGAAATTAAAATCTATTCTTAATAAAGTTTTTGGGTTGATTTGTAATTATATTTTTCACCTTAAAACTGCTTTGGGTAGAAATCGAAATCGGCACAAACTTATGTGGGCTGAATTTTTATTTTTTAAAACTCTAAACACACGCATTTAAATTGATCTTGACCATCCACGTGTTGATTTTATATCGAGCCGATTTGTGTTTCTTCACGGACTCAGAACCCTTAGTTTAATCCAGATCGTTCGTTTGTGTTTATCAATGGTCCATGTGAAATCCTATTCAGATATAAGGATTATAACCCTTTGCTTAAGTTTCAGTTTTTCATCTTTTAGGGTTACCCCATTTTTTGAGAGACAGAAGAGAGAGAGAGAGAGAGAGAGAGAGAGGGAGAGAGGTATTTTGAGAGAAGAACCCATGTGTTTCTTTCATACAAATCCTAACATGATTTTTTATCTTTAACCCTAACCAAAACCTGAGTGTTTTAAGAGTAGTTGTTGAGTTGGTTAAAGCCTTCTCGTGGTTTCATCCTCTGTTATTTGAGATCTTCATTCCAACATAGTCATATTGGTTTAATCTCTATTTCTTCTAATACAAACTGTAGATATAACTAATTCATGTCATATATCACCTAGATCTGCATTATTTTGTTTCTCATCTTGAGAAATCATATTTGTTGATTATTTCGATTTGTAATTATTTTTGAAAACTTCAGAATCAACAAATCTTATTTTCATTTCTAGTTCTTACAAAACAATACTTCCAGTCTAGTTCAAATAACAATCGGTGGTTTAAAATTTCAAAAATCTTTTTCAAAACCTCTGAAATTGTTTATGACCTTGACCGTCTTCTGAGCAAGGTAACCTGGGATTTAGGGATATATTGAAAGATCAAGAAGTCTTTTATTCTTTAAATAAGTGAGAAACGGAAAGCCTAACATCATTTAGATCTGATTTATAATTTGATAGGATCTATTTGTGTAAATAAGTGTGCGTGGGTGCATGCATGTGTTAGAAAACTGTCGTAAAACACTTATCACACTACTACATGAGAAGTGTTGGATTTAAGATCCTGAACTTCAAGAGTCGACGTAAAGTTGGAACAAAATCATAGAAGTTACGAAGTCGAGAAAGCCACAACATCATCAAAACTGCAAAGAAGTTGGAATCAAGCCAGTGGAGTTTGTATATATATTCTAAACTTGTATAGGTCTAATTTGCATGCTTGTGTGTTAAATATCTTGTAACTTGAATATTTTATTTTAGTGGATTTTTGGTTTGTGACTTAGAAGTCACCGTGGATGTCCTCAGTCGGGTGAGGTTTTACCACGTTAAAAATTTCGTGCACTTATTCTTTCTACATCTTCTCATCCTCTTCAAGTTGGAGTGTTGAGTTAAACTATTTTTAAATTGTTTTAGTTTTGTTTTTGAAAACTAGTTACATAATCTTGAAGATATCTCGTACATAATTTCATTATAAACATCTTGTGTTAAACATTTTGATTTAAAGAAAAGAGTTTCCCCAAAAAATATTTTGGAGCTACTTAGAAAGTTTAATCTTGTATTAAACAACTTAAGTTGTATTTTTTAATTGGTATCAGAGATTGGGAAATTTTCTTTAAGATCTCGTGTTTCTGAAATTGTTTTCTTGAAATAAAACAATGGACAAGAAACATGAAAGGTTTGGTAACTTTTCCAGACCCCCCCCCCCCCTCTTTGATGGAAATAACTTTCGTTACGGGAAGATAAGGATGGTTTCTTTCATACAAGGAACTTTGGGAGTGAAAATGGATACACTTATCCTACAAAACCAGCCACTGTTGGAAGCACTGAGAGGATTAAGAAAATATTAAGTGATCTCACTAAAGAAGAGAAGCAAGATCCTCTAAATAATAAAAAAGGCAAGAATGCCATTTTTATGTCAATAAATGAACACGAGTTCAAAAGGATATCATCATGTACCACTTCTAAGGAAGCTTGGGATACACTTATGACTGTACATGAAGGTGATACCAGAGTTAAGGCTGCTAAAACACAAATGCTCATTCAGTAGTATAATTCACTAATTATGACAGACTCTGAGTCATTCGATGACTTCTATATCAAATTAACTGATATTGTGACCAAATTGCATGCAAATGGTATTACTTATGATAGGAGTGAAATTGTATCTAAAATTCTAATATCATTACCACAAAAATTTGACAACAAAAGGTATGTAATTGAGGAGATGAGTGATCAAAATCTTACCCCTGAACTCCTCACTAGAAAATTGAGAACTGTGGAAATGGAACTAGAATTAAAGAAGCAATTAACTCTGTCCCATATGAAATAGTCCAGTTCTAATTTGAATTTCTCCTCTACGTTGATAAAACCTGAATTATCTATACCTACTGTTGACTTAGAATCTGATGAGGAATGTAACCTGGATAGTCTTGATAATCAGATTGCCTTGATGTCCAAATAATTTAAGAAACTGATAAAGTTTAGAAATAAAATGGCAAATGGACAAGGCAAGCCAAATTATCAAAATCCTTCCAGTAGCAGACCTCATGAGAAGAGATATGAAAATCATAATACCCATAATCCCAAGAGACCTGCGAAAGATCTCAAGAATGTTGAATGCTATAGATGTGGAAAGTTAGGAGATATGGCACAAGACTGTAGAATAAATTTAAACAAGAACCATAAACATAGTAGGGCTAACCTATGCAAGACACGGGATGACTCAAGTGACTCTGAAAATGATGAGCCTAAGTCACCCAACACTATTAACCCCTGTATGCCATTCTTTGCTAAAATCATTTACAATGATGATCTGCCTATGTCTCTGATTGAACATGATATTAATAGTTTTACTCGTGCTATAGTGAATGATCATATTACTGGATTGGATGCTTTAATAATTGATAATATTATTGATGTCAATGTAGGGTGTGTGAGTCGAATGGGAAGCGATAATGTCTATGCCAATATGTGTGTGAGTCCTAAAACTGAATATCCAAGGGACACTACACACTATGAACATAGTGATTGAGATGATGAAAACATCCATGATATACACACGTTGTATGCTATGACTCTAAATAAAATCTCCAAACTTGACAAAGTTGTCAAATTCGTCACTAAAAAACTAGATGACATGAGCCAAATGGTTAAAATTAATGCTGAAGAGTACACCACCCAAAGTCTAGTTTATGATAATCAAACAAAAAACTTTGTTGAAGAAATCAAGTAATTGTCCGAAAAGAATGAAATTCTGGAGAAAAAATACAAAGCTACTTTGTTGTAATTGGAAAAAACTAAGGAAGAGACCTCAACTATTTTAAAAAAATTTACTAAGTTTGAAAACAACTCAAAATGTTTTGAGGAATTCATTGCTGATAACAAAACCAATTCTGATGATCGGACTAGAATAGGATTTTTTCCCAAAGATGACAAACAACCCAAAATGTTTTAAACTATTAAGTTTGTATCTGGGGAAGAAGACCTATGGAAGTCTTTCCAGATTTTCAGCCTTTAAAAAATGATTTTGAGACAAAACCTAAAATTCTAGACGTTTTTGGGTCAAGTAACTCTAAAGAAAAAGTTGAACCTAAGGCCAAATATATTTGTCCTCCTATAAGACATTTTTTTATCTCCATTTCATCCAATGGTTAATAAAAACAAAAGTAGAGTTCAAACTAGTCCTACACCTATGCTTAGTAATTTTCCTAAGAAAAATCCGTCTACGTATAACCTCTACTATTCGTATTGTGATGTCTATGGACATTCACTTGAAGGATTTTTTTCAAAAGGTCTCTATAAACTAGTTTACTCCTCTCCTATGTACCAGAACTTTAATTATTCTATGTCTTACCTAGACAGCCTGATAGGAATTCTAACTATCGTAATAGGAAAAGAAGATCCAGTACTAAAAGGACATCATTAAATAGGAATTCCATATTGTTTACTAAACCTATTGCTAGATATAATCAACATTTTCATAAAATATAAAGTCATGAGCAAAACATTTTTCAACAAAAATACAATTCTCATAAGCTTTTGAAGACAAGAGAAACTTGGGTTAGGAAAGATGATCTAGTACCTCCGATGAAGTGTAACATTATTATCAATACGTTAAAAGCCCAACACACACAATTTGGTTGGTATTTGGATTCTGGTTGTTCCAAATATATGACTGGGGAAGATACCAAACTTTCAAATAATATTAATTTCTCCAGTGGAAGTGTCATATTCGGAGATGGTATATCAGCCCAAATCATAAGTAAAGGAACACTCCATGAAGAAGTCTTCCTGTTCTTGAAAATATGCTATTATTTAAGGGTCTTAAAGCCAACTTATTTAGTATTTCGCAATTTTGTGACTCAAATCATACTGTCAACTTTTTAAATAATAATTGCAAAACTTTAAATGAAAAAGGTGAGTGCATTATTACAGGACTTCGTACTCCAAAAAATTGTTATACTGTTAAGTCGAGTACTGAAGTTTGTAGCATTGCCAGATTGGATGACAATGAGATATGGCATAACAGAGTGGGTGACATAAATTACGACAGTCTAAGCAAGTTGTCTTCTCAAGAGATAGTTAGAGGTATCCAAAAGATCAAACCTATTTCCAAAGTAACTTGTGGACCATGACAAATAGGAAAAATGGTTAAGGCTCTTCACAATAAGATTAAGGATGTTCTCTCCACTATACCTTTAGAACTCATCCATATGGACCTAATAGGTCCCTCTTGAACTGTAAGCCTTTGTGGAAATAGTTATATTCTTGTTATGGTTGACGACATCACTCGATTCACTTGGATTGGTTTTTTAAAACAAAAATTTGAAACTTTTAGGAAATTTCTAAAAATTTTACTTCGCATTGAAAATAAAAAGGACTCCCAAGTGAACAAGATTAGAAGTGATAGAGGCAATGAGTTTGTTTGTTCTGGAATGATTGAATATTGTGATTATAATGGCTATAAACATGAGTTTAGTGCATCTAAGACCCCCCAACAAAATGGGATTGTTGAACGTAAGAATTGCATTATTCAAGAGATGGCTCATGCCATGCTCCATGCCAAAGATTTACCTAAATACTTTTGGGTTGAATCTGTTCGAATAGCCTGTCATATAATAAATAGGGTATATCTTCAAAATAACACTAAACAAACTCCTTACGAACTCTGGTATAACAAAAAACCAAACCTGAAATACTTTAGGACTTTTGGTTGTACATGCTTTGTGTGTAGAGATACAGAACACCTATCTAAGTTTGAATCTAGAGGAGATAAAGCTATCTTTTTAGGATATTCTCCTAACAGTCGCGCTTATCGTGTGTATAACCTTAACACTAAGACACTTATGGAATCCATTAATGTTGTTGTAAGTGACACTAATGTAGAGAGTAGTAATAAAAGGCCAACTATCGTGAATGAGTCTGACAATTTGTTAGCATCCGACTCCTCTATGATAGATGATATTTTGCAAACTGAAATACCTGAAGTACCTAACTGGGTTTCAAAAGACCATCCTGTAAATAGTGTTATTGGTAACCTTACTAAGCATGTGCGAATAAGAATCCAAATTTGCAATTTAGCTCATTTCGCATGTTTTGTTTCCCTTTTGGAACCAAAGAATGTAGATGAATCTTTGAATGACTCTATCTGGATACTTGCAATCCAAGAAGAACTTAATCAATTTTTCATTCATGATATTTGAAATTTTCTACCCATGCCCAATAATAAAAAGGTTATTTGAACGCGTTGGCTATTTAAAAATAAAACTGATCAGACCGGGATCGTAATTCGAAACAAAGTTAGATTAGTAACCAAGGATATTCTCAGATTGAAGGAGAAGATTTAAATAAGACTTTTGCACCCGCCACTCGTATGGAATCTGTCTGACTACTCTTTGCAATAGCCTGTTATTTACAATTTACCCTTTATCAAATGGATGTTAAATCAACCTTTCTAAACGACATCTTAACAGAGGAGACCTATGTAGAACAACCAAAAGGATTCATAGATCCACACCATCCAAACCATATGTATTGTCTAAATAAGTCACTTTGTGGATTAAAACAGGCTCCTAGAGCCTAGAATGAGCGTCTTTCCTCTTTTTTTTGTTAAATAGTGGTTTTAAGAGAGGAGGGAATGACTCAACTCTTAAAAAAATTTACAAAAATATTATAATAGCCCAAGTGTATGTTGATGACATCATATTTGGATCCACGTCTCCCACCGAAGTTAAGATATTTTTAGATATTATGCATAATGAGTTTCAAATGTCGCTATGGGGGAGTTAAAGTTCTTCTTAGGACTTCAAGTTAAGAAAAATTCAGAAGGATTATTTGTATCACAATCTAAGTACACTCTAGAGATAGTAAAAAATTCGGATTAGAGAATTCTAAAGAATCTAGGACTCCCATGAGCACGTTAGTGAAATTATCCAAAGATGAAAATGGTAAAACTATCGATTCCACCTTATATCGCAGCATGATAGGAAGTCTTTTATATCTTACTACTTCCAGACCTAACATTATGTATGTCGTGTGTGTTTGTACACGATACTAATGTAATCCTAAAGAGAGTCACATTATCTGTGTGAAAAGAATCATTAAGTATGTGAAAGGTACTCTCAACCTAGGTCTTTGGTACACTAAAGATACGTCTAGTACCATCATACGATATACCGACGCTGACTGGGCAGGATGCTCAGATGATAGTAAAAGCACCTCAGGAGCTTGCTACTATATTGGTCATAACTTGGTGGGCTTGAATAGTAAAAAATAGAACTATACTTCATTATCTACTGAAGAATCTGAATATATCATCGCAGGTAGCTGATGTGCCCAATTACTTTGGTTAAAACAAATGCTAAATGATTATGGCATTTTTGAAGAAAAATTATATCTCTATTGTGATAATCAAAGCACGATCAATATATCTAAAAATCTAGTTCAACACTCTCATACTAAACATATTAAAAAACATCATCACTTTATACGAGAGCTTGTCGAAACTACGGAACTAGATATCAATTATCTTCCTATTGAAATGCAATTAGCTGATTTATTTACCAAACCTCTTGATAATATTAGGTTTGAGTGCTTGCGTAAGTCTATTGGCATGACTGTTCTTGAATAAACTGTTTTCTATCCATGTTATATATTTTCCTTCCTTTTGTCCATTTGAGAGAAAATAGGGGAGAAATATTTGAGTCTATCTTAAATCTATTTTAACTAAAAATGCTTGATCTTAGTTGTTTATCTTACAGGTATCAATATTTGATTCATTGTACTTTATATTATGATAGGGTATTGGTTTGTAATTAGTTGAGTTATGTATTTTTTTCTCTTTCTAGGACTTGGGTAGATAGAATTTTGTATAAGAATAGGTTTTTCTTGTTTTTTTCCGTATCCCCGCGAGTTCTAGAAGACTCAAAGGAGATTTTGTCTCATATTTCCAAAGGGGGAGATTGAAGCACCCTATATCTTTGACTCACTTGAGTCTACATTATATAGGAGTTCATATAGTTTGGAAATAGAGAAAAAATTGTGTCTATCCCTAGTCGAACCAAAAACCCTCAGAACTTTCATAGCTTCATTGATATTCCTCTACAAATTTCATAAAGGTATAACACATATACCACACACTAGGACTCCATTCATATATTGATTTAGTCATGATATAATCATGTGTTAGTTATATCCCTTTAAAATCTCGTTTAAATAATTTTAAGGATTTATTTAAAATTTTCTAAGCATTTTAAATGATTTTTTGGAAATTAAAATCTATTCTTCATAAAGTTTTTGGGTTGATTTGTAATTATATTTTTCACCTTAAAACTTCTCTGGGTAGAAATTGAAATCGACACAAACTTATGTGGGCTCAATTTGTATTTTTTAAAACTCTAAACACACGTGTTTTAAATTGATCTTGACCATCCACGTTTTGCTTTTATATCGAGCCGATTTGAGTTTCCTCATAGAGTTAGAACCCTTAGTTTAATCTGGATCGTTCATTTGGGTTTATCAACGGTTGCATGTTGTTCTTTTATGATCCATGTGTAATCCTATTCATATATAAGGATTATAACCCTTTGCCTAAGTTACAATCTTTTGTCTTTTAGGGTTTCCACATTTTTTGAGAGACAAAAGAGAGAGAGAGAGAGAGAGAGAGAGAGAGAGAGAGAGAGAGATTTTGAGAGAAGAAACCATGTGTTTCTTTCATAAAAACCCTAACCTGGTTTTCGATCAAACTCATCTTTCACCCTAATAAAAACCTGAGTGTTTTTAGAGTTGTTGTTGAGTTGGTTATAGCCTGTTCGTGGTTTGATCATCAATTGTTTGAGATCTTCATTCCAACTTAGTTATATTGGTTTGATCTATATTTATTCTTATAGAAACTGTAGTGTAAGGACAATTTGTCCATCATTATGTATATGATATGTCATACGCCGTTACAAGAATGATAGTTGAAAAGATCACATCGTCATCAACAAAATCCGAAGATCAAAAGAAAGGAAGAATTCAGAAATTCAGACAGCCGGACCGGTCCGCCTGATATTAAAACGAACCGATCCGCCTAACCGAACCGATCCGCTGAGACCCGGACCGATCCGCCTTGCTCGTTTAAGACCAGTGAGCCCCGGACCGAATGCGAACCAAATCAGCCTCAAAATAAAAGAACCGGTCCGCCATCGGACCGATCCGCCTAAGGCCCGGACCGGTCCGCCCTGGATAACCACGAACAGATCGTGTGTAGATTTTTAGGGCAAATGAATTCTTATTTATACCACGATCGGGGAGTTGGTTTTCTTAAGACTTACACACGATTTTTTGAGTTCCATAACTCATAAGTCTTCATGGTATTTGAGTCCATTGATTCATACCCTTGATTCACACAAATTCCATACATTTGTGAGTCACTTTTGGTAACCCAAGAACACCATTGATGTTCAACCCTTTGTGAAGTGGACCGATTCTTCCTCTTCATTGCAGCCCTACTGGACAGGGATAGTTCCAGCCACCAGCCCTACTGGAAAGGGTTTCTTCCAGCCGCGACTACAGAATCCGATACCCGAGGGTAATTCTTAGTCAAACTGTATTTCATTGTAATCCGATTGTAAACCATCTTTTACAAATTATAGTGATATACAAATGGTTTTGCCCCTGTGGGGGATTTTTCCTTAACTTTGTGTGTTGAATATCTTGTGCATGATTTCATATTGTTTCAATCACACCTAGTTGCATGCTTAGGGTTAATTTGGGTTAAAAATGGCAGTTATTATATTATTTCTTAATTGAACGCAAGCGCCAACTCTTTCAAATTGGTATCAGAGCAGGTTACGCTAATCTATCGCGTATTCCTTTTCCGCAAAATTTTTCTAAGATATCAATTTTCTAAATAAATTGATTTTTGAAAAGAGCGTGTTCAAATGGAGAAGTCATATTATAAAATGCCTATTTTTGACGGGTCGAATTATGCCTATTGGAAAGCCCGTATGAGGTCGGCTTTAAAAGCCATTGACGAACGTGTCTGGATTTTGGTTGAACGAGGGTGGACTCCTCCAACCGTGACTGTTGATAATGTGACCAACTTGAAACCTGACATCACTTGGACTGATGATGAATTTAAATGGTCATCTTTTAACTCTAAGGGTCTAAGTGCTATTTCTGGGTCTGTCACTCCTGATGAGTTCAAACGCATAGTGACGTGCACCACGTCAAAAGAAGCATGGGATAGTTTGCAACTTACCCATGAAGGAACGAATGCTGTTAAAGAGTCAAAATTGCAAAATTTAACAACTCAATTTGAAACCATCACCATGCATAAAAATGAATGTTTTGATGAAAATGGTACCATAATCAGAAATAAGGCTAGGTTGGTCGCTCAAGGCTACACACAGATAGAGGGTGTAGACTTTGGGGAGACATTTGCTCCTGTTGCGAGGCTTGAGTCCGTCCGTTTACTACTCTCCATCGCATGTCATCTGCATTTCAAAGTATACCAGATGGATGTCAAGAGTGCCTTTCTGAATGGCATTCTACAGGAAAAGTTTTATGTGGAACAACCAAAAGGGTTTGAAGACCCTAAGCACCCTGATCACGTCTACTATCTGAGGAAAGCCTTGTATGGTTTGAAGCAAGCACCCCGTGCTTGGTACGAGAGGCTTACTTCCTATCTCTTAGCTCGTGGCTTCAAGAGAGGGGGAGTAGATATGACGTTGTTTGTCAGGAGAGATGACGGTGCTATTTTGGTCGCCCAGGTCTATGTGGACGACATAGTCTTTGGATCCACATGCTCCCATCATGCTCACCACTTTGAGGAGGAGATGAAAAGTGAGTTTGAGATGAGCATGGTTGGTGAGCTTACATTCTTCCTTGGTCTCCAGGTTCGTCAGCTAGAGGATGGGATGTTCATCTCCCAATCCAAGTATGCTAGAGACCTAGTGAAGAAATTTGGTTTAGACTCCGCTAAGCATGCACGTACACCTATGAGTACCACTACCAAGCTTAGTAAGGACACTTCAGGCAAGGACGTAGAGCAAACCTTATATCGGAGTATGATAGGTAGTCTCCTCTACTTGACTGCCAGTCGTCCCGACATCGCCTTTAGTGTTGGAGTCTGTGCGCGTTATCAGACGTCTCCTAAAGAGTCACACTTACTCGCTCTAAAACGTATTATCAAATGCGTGAGTGGGACTCTCTCATACGGTATTTGGTATTCCTTTGATACCGATGACCATTTGTCCGCCTATTCGAATGCCGATTGGGCAGGGGATGTAGATGGATGTAGGAGCACTTCTGGTGGGTGTTTCTATTTTGGTTCTGCTCTTGTCTCCTGGCTGAGCAAGAAGCAAAATTCCATCTTTTTGTCCACTGCGGAGGCTGAGTACATAGCCGCCGGGAGTTGTTGCACACAACTCTTGTGGATGAAGCAAATGCTGGAGGATTATGGGATATCACAGGACACCATGACCATTTCCTGTGATAACACGAGCGCGATACACATATCCCACAATCCAGTTCAGTAGTCGCGCACAAAACACATCAGGATACGTGAGCACTTTATTCGTGAAGAGAAAGTCATATCCTTGAGTTTTGTTCCTACCGACCGTCAGTTAGCCGATATTTTCACGAAACCTTTAGATGCCCTTAGATTTGAGAGTCTTAGGAAATCTTTAGGGATTTGCACTGTTGACTGAGGGGTTGGTCTATGTCTAGAATAGGATGCTTCTTCATGATCATATCATATGTTTCCTATTGCTAGTCTGTTTATATGTACTATTCTTTGTTGTACAGCTTGTCTTTACTCTTTTTGCTGTTTATATTGCTTTTAAAAAAAAAATACAAAAAAATTTTATTTTGATAAATTTTTTGAAAAAGACCAAAAAGAGATTTGCCTTTTATGGATGAGCATTTAAAATAGCCAAGTCACAACTTCATTCCATATATCCATGTGACTGTTTGATAGAGATTTGAGAGGCTACATCATTTCATCCATGTGCTTTACATTGATTGGAGTCTTTGAGATGTAATTAGTGATATCTTCCTACATGTTTGACTCCTATATCCTTTATTGCACACATGCACGGCTATATTTGATTATTGCACTTGTCTATCTCATGTTGGCTTGCGTGTTTTCATCTCAATCATGTCTATACAATGTACAATATGCGATAAAACTTGACAAGATTGGAATGCATGTAAAAACCGTTTTGGTGAGATTGTGTGTTTTTGTATAACGGGGAGGGGATGCAAAAGGTAATCATCTATCCTTTACGCAAAAGCCACCGTTAAAAAGGACCTAAAAAATGGAGGAATTTTAATATCCGAGGTCCAAAGAGGTTAAAAGAGCCCGAAAAAATTTAAAGGCAATAAAAAGCAATTCATGCCAAATATGGGCCACTTAGGTTTCACCATCAATTCTCCAAAGTTTGAGAATTTAGAATGCCTCTATTCAATACAATATCTGAGGGAGTTTGGTTGGAGAATCTAAACGGGTTTGCACTTCCTTGAAAGTCCTGAAAAAGCATAAAATCATTTTGGACGTTATTGGTGTGAAAATCATTTTGAGCTTTGAATTGTTGATTTGATTGAGTCAATATCTTATACTGTCACTCTTTTACACCAAAGGAAGCATTTGAGTTCATTCGCTAGGAATATCCAATATTCATCGTGCACATATGTCATGTTTGTATGCATTGATTTTCCTATCGAATTTGATCACACCACTTCATTTACGCTATCATTGACTTGGTTGCTTTCTGTTTATTCATGGTGTGATTTTATGCCTTGTGTCACCCCGGTACTTGATTGCTTGATTTATTTCTCTCATTTGTCTATTTGGGGACATCATAAAAAGGGGGAGAATGAATTATCTGATTATGGGGGAGTTTTGAAATTCTGAGAATATCATCTTAAATGGATATATATGCTTATGTTTATCTCATTTCAAACTCGATACGTCACTTGGTATTTGCTTTGTCTCATGTGTGTAGGGTACATCCTTGATAATCCCATGATGCACACCCTGATGAGAAAAGCGGTGAGATTTCTGAAGATTCGAAGAACAAACGATGCAGCCTTAGTCATTTGTACCTCTTTCAGTTTTGGGTTCATGGAAGGGTAGATTTGTATAGGCATTGTTCATACTTGATAATTCGGATTTTTTATGTTTGTTCCGGCATAGACATAGGGGGATATTTGTAAGGACAATTTTTCCATCATTATGTATATGATATGTCATACGCCGTTACAAGAATGATAGTTGAAAAGATCACATCGTCATCAACAAAATCCGAAGATCAAAAGAAAGGAAGAATTCAGAAATTCAGACAGCCGGACCGGTCCGCCTGATATTAAAACGAACCGATCCGCCTAGCAGGACCGATCCGCTGAGACCCGGACCGATCCGCCTTGCTCGTTTAAGACCAGTGAGCCCCGGACCGAATGCGAACCGAATCAGCCTCAAAATAAAAGAACCGGTCCGCCATCGGACCGATCCGCCTAAGGCCCGGACCGATCCGCCCTGGATAACCACGAACAGATCATGTGCAGATTTTTAGGGCAAATGAATTCTTATTTATACCACGATCGGGGAGTTGGTTTTCTTAAGACTTACACACGATTTTCTGAGTTCCATAACTCAGAAGTCTTCATGGTATTTGAGTCCATTGATTCATACCCTTGATTCACACAAATTCCATACATTTGTGAGTCACTTTTGGTAACCCAAGAACACCATTGATGTTCAACCCTTTGTGAAGTGGACCACTTCTTCCTCTTCATTGCAGCCCTACTGGACAGGGATAGTTCCAGCCGCCAGCCCTACTGGAAAGGGTTTCTTCCAGCCGCGACTACAGAATCCGATACCCGAGGGTAATTCTTAGTCAAACTGTATTTCATTGTAATCCGATTGTAAACCATCTTTTACAAATTATAGTGATATAAAAATGGTTTTGACCCTGTGGGGGATTTTTCCTTAACTTTGTGTGTTGAATATCTTGTGCATGATTTCATATTGTTTCAATCACACCTAGTTGCATGCTTAGGGTTAATTTGGGTTAAAAATGGCAGTTATTATATTATTTCTTAATTGAACGCAAGCGCCAACTCTTTCATGTAGATCTAACTAATTCATGTCATATATCACTTAGATCTGCATTATTTTGTTTCTCATCTTGAGAAATCATATTCGTTGATTATTTCGATTTGTAAATGTTTTTAAAAACTTCTGAATCAACAAATCCTATTTTCGTTTCTAGTCCCTACAAAACAAGATTTCTAGTCTAGTTCAAATCGCAATCAGTGGTTTACAGTTTCAAAAGTCTTTTTCAAAACCTATGAAATTGTTTAAGACCTTGACCGTTTTCTGAGCAAGGTAACCTTGGAATTGGGGGATTTATTGAAAGATCAAGAAGTCTTTTATTCTTTAAAGAACAGGGAAACATAAAGCCTAACATCATTTAGATATGATTTGTAATTTGATACTATCTATTTGTATAAATAAGTGTGTGTGTGTGTACATGCATGTGTTAGAACACTGTCACAAAACACTTATCACACTACTACACAAGAAGTGTTGGATTTAAGATCTTGAACTTCAAGAGTCGACGTAAAGCTGGAATAAAATCGTAGAAGTTATGAAGCCGAGAAAGCCACAGCATCATCGGAACTGCAGAGAAGTTGGAATCAAGCCAGTTGAGTTGGTATATATTCTAAACTTGTATAGGTCTGATTTGCTTGCTTATGTGTTTAATATCTTGTAACTTGAATATTTTATTTTAGTGAATTTTTGGTTTGTGACTTAGAAGTCACTGTGGATGTTTCCTCAGTTGGGTGAGGTTTTACCATGTTAAAAATTATGTGCACTTAATCTTTCTACATCTTCTCAACCTCTTTTAGTTGGTGTGCTAAGTTAAACTGTTTTTAAATTGTTTTAGTTTTTTTTCAAAACTAGTTACATAATCTTGAAGATATCTCGTACATAATTTGATTATACACATCTTGTGTTAAACATTTTGATTTAAAGAAAAGAGTTTCCCCAAAAAACATTTCGAAGCTACTTAGAAAGTTTAATCTTGTATTAAACAACTTAAGTGCTATTTTTCAGGAGGTTTGTTAAGGAATTTTCTTTGATTGCTTTGCCAATAACTTAATTAACCCAGAAAGATGTTAAGTTTGAATGGAATTCTGATTGTGAAAATAGTTTTGAAGAAGTGAAAAAGTGATTGGTAACTGTACATGTTCCTACTATTCCACATGGTGGATATGGTGTTGTTATTTATACCGATGCTTCACATTAGGGGTTGGGTTGTGCTTTTATGCATCATGGTAAGGTTATTGTGTATGCTTCTAGGTAGTTGTATACACATGAGCGTAGTTATCCTACGCATGATTTAGAACTTGCTGTAATGGTATTTTCTTTGAAAGCCTGGCATCATTATTTATGCGGTGAAGTATGTGAAATTTTACTGACCATGAAAGTCTTAAGTATTTATTTACTCAGAAGGAGATGAATTTGAGGCAAAGGCAATGGATGAAGTTAATTAAAGATGTTGATTGTACAATTCACTACCATCCAGGGAAGGCGAATGTAGTTATAGATGCTCAAAGTATAAAGTCTTCGAACAGGTTATCTTGTATTCGGTGTGCTAGAGTTTCTCACATTATGGAGTTGAGATTGATGGGGGTGGAATTTCATCTAGCAGATAGGGGAAAATTCTTTGCGCATGTAAGTGTCAGACCTTTGTTAGGTACCCGTATTCAAGACTTGCAAGGTCAGGATCCATTTCTTGAGAAGAAACGACCGGATGTCAGAGATGGTAAGTCTAATAATTTTTGTATTGTTAATGATATCTCTTTATTGTATAAACAAATATTATGTGTGCCTAATAATGATGGATTGAAAGACGAAATTTCAAATGAGGCTCATAATTCCATTTATACTATGCATCCTTGTAGTACTAAAATGTATATGCATTTAAAGGAGCATTATTGGTGGAATAATAATAAGAAGAAAATAAGTGGTTTTGTTGCTAGACGCCTTATATGTCAGCAACTAAAAGCGGAACATCAGAAACCTGTGGGTTTGCTTCAACCAATGCCAATACCGGAATGGAAATGGGATCATGTAATGATGGATTTTATGGTTGGGATTACTTGATCTCAGAAGGGGTGAGATTCGATTTGGGTAGTATTAGGCAGGTTAACTAAGTCAGCTCTACCAGTCAAGACTATATATACAGTTGATATCTATGTTTGATTGTATGTTAATGAGATTATTCGATTGCATGGAGTACCTGTATCTATTGTTTCAGATATGGACCCTACTTTTACATCCAGATTTTGGGATAGTTTATACTATGCCATGGATACTATCTTAAAGTTTAGTATGACTTTTCAAACTCAAACATATGGACAGTTTGAGAGGAGAATCCAGATTTTGGAAGATATGCTTAAAGATTGTGTGCTTGATTTCAAATGTAATTGGGATGAATATTTACCTTTGATACCATCTGTGACACCCCACCTAACAAAATACCGGGTGATCAATCATATACCAAATTAAAATAGGAATCCCAGTTGGATCATCCTTAGCATCACTGTCGAAAACTTTTTAAAACTTACTAACCACCTAGTATTCCAAAAATTGGTGCCAATTTTAACTTTTTAATTAAACAAAATAGTACATGCAGAAAATAGAATATAAACCATTCACACAACTGAATGAAAATAAACTGAATTATATCTGCGCAATTTGCCGAATAAATCACCGTCCACCAAAGAAATAATCCAATACAAATATTCAACACCTGAATGAATTACACCTGAAAACTGTATCGCGCAGTCTGGGCTACAAGCCCTAAAAAACTGAAATTGATACAAGATTCCTACTCTAGGAATGAATGAATGATGCATTTAATCCAAACTCCTACTAGCATCCACATATGCCGCAGCTCCGTGTTCCTGGAATAGAATATCAATCCTGGCGTCCCTGTGGCTGGACACCTAAAAGGTTTTGAAAATAGTTTTATTGCAAGGGTTAGAACCCAAAACATTTTGAAAATATTTAGCAAGTGAATTAACTGCAGTAATTTAAAATGTATGAATGCGCTTCATATTTAAGTTAGTGTCGCACTCCCTTGTGGACATTCTCACCCCTCCACTATTGTGCACACCTACCGGTTATCTAAACACCACCTAGTTGTACTACCTCGTTCAACTAGTCCTGGTATAACCTTACCTTACCATACTACTCTAACCCGAGTATAAATGATTCTTGAATTATAAGTTATTTCACGATTAACTTAATTAATTCCTTCTTAATGAATAGCATATAACCGTAACACAAGTTATATAAATTTAATACGTCACACTCTGTATTATTCCCACAAATGATTAACTTAATTAATTTCTCATTAATTAACAGCATATAACTGTAACCCGAGTTATATAAAGTAAATACATCACATACTGTATTATCACCTACATATAATATTTGCTACCATATTATACGTACCTTTACTAACATCCACACATATATCATACGTGTATCCATCCTTCCGAGTATACCCTCACCGTATGAATCTCTCTAAAAGGCTATCTCACTAGGTGTGCTCACAAAACCTAGTTTCCCCGAGTTGGAATCGCTCACTAACTCGGCCCAAAAATATAAACGTAGTGGAGGCGGTCATATTACTTCCCTGAAAGTGAGATAAATCCCTCACCCATATATACCGGATGCTATGACCTGGGGATATACTCGCCCTACTCCTCAAGCTAAGGGATTCACCCACATCGCGCAACCTCCCTTGATAGCGTTAGAGTATTTAAATTGAATAAATATCTAGTCACTGATATTTAATATCACACAGAATATAAACACGTATATATATACTATCACTGTACCGTATATATATAATATAAACCACAGCTTTACTGTGTACTCAAAATCCCGTACACTGCCTGTAATTTAATATCACACACAATATATACACGTATATATATATATACTATCACTACACCGTATATATATTATAAACCCTGGCTTTACCGTGTACTAAATATCCCGTACACTGCCTGAAATTTCCTGAGTCTGTGGCCCGACTCAACGTAATTAATTTTCTCACTTAATAATTTCTCTTATTCCCGAGTCTATGGTTCGACTCTAATATATTTAACTCACACTTCAATTGATATAATACTTTCCCCGAGTCTATAGTCCGACTCCAATTAAATTAATTAATACCCTTATTAATTTAATACCTTCCCGAGTCTTTCACCCGACTCTAATTAATTTAACTAACACACATTTTATTTTAACACCTCTCCGAGTCTACAATTCGACTCTAATTAAATTAATTATCACACTTATTAATTTAATCCTACCCGAGTCTAAAATCCGACTCTAATTAAATTAATTAATGCACCTATTAATTTAATCCTACCCGAGTCTATAATCCGACTCTAATTAAATTAATTATCACACTCATTAATTTAATCCTACCCGAGTCTATAATCCGACTCTAATTAAATTAATTATCACACTCATTAATTTAATCCTACCCGAGTCTATAATCCGACTCTAATTAAATTAATTAATACACCTATTAATTTAATACTACCCGAGTCTATAATCCGACTCTAATTAAATTAATTATCACTCTTAAGAATTTAATACTTGGTGTCGCCCAACAATTATCCCCGGACTCTCTCACTTGGCCCGTACCTCAACATTTCCCGAGTCTATGTTCTGACTCCAAACTAATTACTATCTCTCAATAATTAATTTAATACCTTGATGTCACTTAACCAACATACCCGGACTCGTTCACTCGGTCCAATTTACATCTCATAATATAATACCCACATCATCGCCTACAATGTGTCACACCTTTATTTCCATAATTTCCCCAATTATATTTACCTATAATTGTTAGCACACCCGGACCCACCCACTTAGTCCATAATTAAATATTTCACTTAAATTCCATTAATAATGTAGTGTCACCCAACTACAATTCCCGAATATCATTCTTCGACCCAATATCAATAATTGAATTATTTCTCCAAATTCGTTCATCCCATGGCATACCGTTCACACCCTCCTAAATCCGATTATATCACCCTATAATTGTTAAGGAAACATATGTCCCATATGAATTTATCACCAAATAAAAGTAAGGGAATTAAAACTTAAATAAACCCTCATTATAAACCACCTGGCCGAACTGCCCAAAATTTCCCATCATCGATCGATCGATGGCCCCCGATCGATCGATCGATCCCTTCGTGACAGCTCTTCTTCCCCACGAAAATTTCCACCACTAACGAGCTTTAAGATTTCTTTTCCTCAAAAACCAACTTCAAATCAGCATGTTAATCATCTTATATCATTTCTCATGAACTAGAAATATCATCTAAACCCTTTAACATCATTAACACTATGAATCTTGACCCACTTAAGAACATAAAATTTCTAGGGTACAATCCATATTTCAAATTCAAATTTCATCCTTTTATAATCCGATTTTTCTCATTCAAACCAGATAATCATACTCAGAATTATATTGCACAATTAATTCTTTCCTTAAATTCCATTCAATGGTTCCATTAACAAAACCCCCTTTTTGTACCGATTTATCCCCAAAACGAATTTTGGTTTACACATGACTATGATATGAATTGATTGTCATACTTTAAGAATCAGAACAGTTAACCACTTTCCTGGAATCTTTTGTAGGGTCTGATTCCGTTGTTGTAGAGATTGGTTGACGAAGAACACCCCAAATTAACCCTTTAATTTGGCTCCAAAAGCTCCCAATTGCTCTTGCTAAGCTTTACCCCAATTTCCCTCTCAAGCCCTAGGCTTAGAATTGTGTTGGCTGCTGATTTCCTAATCCCCCCACTTAGGTTAAAACCATCAATCCCGTTTTTCACCTAATGGGCTTAATTAAATTGTCCCAACCCGCCCTGTGTGGGCCCGACTATGCCCAAAAATACCCCGAGACCCAATTACTACCCCGGGTACTCTTTTTTAACTATCTCGACCCATCCGGACTCAACTGCGCACTCAGAATTGGCATCCGAATTAATTTATAAAAATCCTTATCTCACACCCAATTTAGTCTATACCGACTCCCGGCTGGGATAAGTGCATACCCCGTCATTAATACCCGAAATGACGTAATTAAATTATTACTATTCACTTAGTAAATAAATTTCCCTAAACATTAACCATTCACTCCCCGATTAATATTTAAATATATATATATATATTGCCGTAATTAATTCAATTAAAATTACAACACAAGTAATTTAAAATTCCCGAATTAATTAAATATTAAATGTACAAAAATACGGGGTGTTACATACTCCCCCTTACAAAGGAATTTCGTCCTCGAAATTTAGATAAACCTAGTGTTCCAATATTCACATATTTCTCACTAGTCATGTGCCTCCAAGCCCGCTATATCTATCCCATCTGTTTCTAACCACGTTACACAAGTATGCATTTAAAATTAACCAGGGCGCCCATACACCTTATTCCCGTGCTTAACCACACAAAAATTTTCCTTAATTAACCCGGGTGCCCATACACCCTATCCCCGCGCTCTACCACACGAAAGTTACCCGACTATGCTAGTCGTAACCCGTAATATAACTTCGAACTCGTAGTCATATCACATATATAAATATATATATACATATATATCCACTGCCCGGGTACCCAACCCATGTGCTAACATCCAAACATCTCTCCATAAATACTTGTCTCTCAACACAAAAGTACATACGCTTACCCTTATGCTACCAAAGACAGCATAAAATACCGCGCCCTTACTATCACTAGTCCTTGTGCAAAATAAACCCCGAGCTATCTCTCTTCGCTCAAAAATAAATCTAAGCACCCTGATTCACTTCAGTAAACATCCCCACTTACCGGGATAAAATGTGAGAACACAAAACCTCACTATGTGCTATCGCACCACGCAATACAACATATATACATCCACACATATACAGGATATACGCCCTCTCTAGTAATACCTAGTACCAACCCTACCCTGGTGTCGTGAACACCAAAATTTTACACCACTATCCACAATAGTTAAATTCCATCGCTATCCATCCGATGTTTAAAAATTATTATCAACCCTACTCCCATAATTCTCAAAAGTAGTAACTCTTCTCATAATTCAACCAATCACTCAGTGTACGCCTCCACTCTCCCGTGAAGAACACTAAGGAACTCTGCTACCCTACGAAATGTTTACCCACATGCTATGGCTACTACCGCCAACGCACCTACTAAGTTCGACTCACCTGCGAACTCTAGTGAAAAATAAGTCTTATATTGTGACATTCTCTTTGTCACTCAAAAATATACCCCATGCCCCTAGGGTAAAAATAATTACCTCCATACTCCAGCTGCAACGGCTGATCCTCGGGTTTCGGAGCATCTTCTCCCTGCCCGAATGCGCCCATGACTTGCTTTAGTGGATGTACATCCAGGACCTCATCCTGTAGTTGACCCATGCCTTGCTTAAAACAAATTCCATTCATGTGTCTCGCTTTCCCCACAAACGAAACACTTTCTAATACATTCACCCTGCCACTGGTCCCTTCCATGCCGACCTTGTTGGAATTCCTGGCCATCCTGCCGATAGCCTCCAGTTCAAGATAGTTTGGCATGAAATCCCTGCCGGAAATCCTGCCCTGATCTCCCCCAGTCTACTGCTGGGATACCACACTAGTATTGTTCCCTTCTGCCTTATCCGACTGGCTAACCCCCACTCCCCTCCTGCTTCCTTTCGCGAGGAAGCGATATTCCCGCCAGTGCCGGAGTGTTGCGTTAATGGCATCAGTATAATCTACTAATGCGGAATTATTAATTAAATGTTGACTGATTCTCCAGACTAACCCATCCATAAACTTTTATTTCTTTCTCTTATCTTTGCCTACCTCATCCGGTACAAAATTTTTCCAACGAGTGAATTCTTCCTCGTAATCGGCCACTTAACGGTCCCCTTTGAGTCACCTCACAAAATTTTCTCCTCGCTTCGGTCACAATCGCTAGAGGAAAAATACTTGCGGTCGAACCGCACTCAAAACTCTACGATATCTAGTTTGTCCCTTTCCTCACTGTGGTGATTGACTCCCACCACTGTAGTGCTGCTCCCACTAACTAAAAGTGGTTAGCATTTACTTTCGCACCCCATCGCAATCTCCCATGCATAGGTGACACTGGATATGTCTCTTCCTTGACACGCTAGTACTACACCTGAACCCCCTCGCAACTCTGGTGGGTTCCCACTAAAAGTAACCTCTCATTCTTGTTTCCACCCCGATGACCCCGCGTGAGTCTGAACATCCGACGCCACTAACACTTGTGGCTGATCCCGTGGAAAGTACCCTGTCGTTGCGACCGCCGTCCTTTCAACCACCTGCGCCACTAGTTCCATTACTTGTGCTGCCAAAATCATCTCTGGCAGTTGCTGCGATAACTCTTGCTCCTGAAGAGCCTCTCTCATCTCCCCCTACTGCCCTTGCTGCTCTCTCTCTCCTGGGCGTCATTCGGAATGAGAATCGAATTTGTATGAGTTCACTCTCAAATATACATTTGGCAGAAGAACGTATATGCGCATACGTATGAGAATACCACAATCCTATAATAGGGCTCTATATCAAAGATTGCCAAGCTGAAACGTGAAAAGCCGCACAGATCCTAAGGACACTATAACCTGGTGCTCTGATACCATCTGTGACACCCCGCCTAACAAAATACCGGGTGATTAGTCCTATACCAAATTAAAATAGTAATCCCAGTTGGATCATCCTTAGCATCACTGTCAAAAACTTTTTAAAACTTACTAACCACCTAATATTCCAAAAATTGGTGCCAATTTTAACTTTTTAATTAGACAAAACAGTACATGCGAAAAATAGAATATAAACCATTCACACAACTGAATGAAAATAAACTGAATTATATCTACACAATTTGCCGAATAAATCACCGTCCACCAAAGAAATAATCCAATACAAATATTCAACACCTGAATGAATTACACCTGAAAACTGTACCGAGCAGTCTGGGCTACAAGCCCTAAATAAAACTGAAACTGATACAAGATTCCTACTCTAGGAATGAATGAATGAATGATGCGTTTAATCCAAACTCCTGCTAGCATTTACATATGTCGTAGCTCCGTGTTCCTGGAATAGAATATCAATCCTGGCGTCCCTGTGGCTGGACAACTAAAAGGTTTTGAAAATAGTTTTATTGCAAGGGTTAGAACCCAAAACATTTTGAAAATATTTAGCAAGTGAATTAACTGCAGTAATTTAAAATGTATGAATGCGCTTCATATTTAAGTTAGTGTCGCACTCCCTTGTGGACATTCTCACCCCTCCACTATTGTGCACACCTACCGGTTATCTAAACACCACCTAGTTGTACTACCTCGTTCAACTAGTCCTGGTATAACCTTACCTTACCATACTACTCTAACCCGAGTATAAATGATTCTTGAATTATAAGTTATTTTACGATTAACTTAATTAATTCCTTCTTAATGAATAGCATATAACCGTAACACAAGTTATATAAATTTAATACGTCACACTCTGTATTATTCCCACAAATGATTAACTTAATTAATTTCTCATTAATTAACAGCATATAACTGTAACCCGAGTTATATAAAGTAAATACATCACATACTGTATTATCACCTACATATAATATTTGCTACCATATTATACGTACCTTTACTAACATCCACACATATATCATACGTGTATCCATCCTTCCGAGTATACCCTCACCGTATGAATCCCTCTAAAAGGCTATCTCACTAGGTGTGCTCACAAAACCTAATTTCCCCGAGTTGGAATCGCTCACTAACTCGGCCCAAAAATATAAACGTAGTGGAGGCGGTCATATTACTTCCCTGAAAGTGAGATAAATCCCTCACCCATATATACCGGATGCTATGACCTGGGGATATACTCGCCCTACTCCTCAAGCTAAGGGATTCACCCACATCGCGCAACCTCCCTTGATAGCGTTAGAGTATTTAAATTGAATAAATATCTAGTCACTGATATTTAATATCACACAGAATATAAACACGTATATATATACTATCACTGTACCGTATATATATAATATAAACCACAGCTTTACTGTGTACTCAAAATCCCGTACACTGCCTGTAATTTAATATCACACACAATATATACACGTATATATATATATACTATCACTACACCGTATATATATTATAAACCCTGGCTTTACCGTGTACTAAATATCCCGTACACTGCCTGAAATTTCCTGAGTCTGTGGCCCGACTCAACGTAATTAATTTTCTCACTTAATAATTTCTCTTATTCCCGAGTCTATGGTTCGACTCTAATATATTTAACTCACACTTCAATTGATATAATACTTTCCCCGAGTCTATAGTCCGACTCCAATTAAATTAATTAATACCCTTATTAATTTAATACCTTCCCGAGTCTTTCACCTGACTCTAATTAATTTAACTAACACACAGTTTATTTTAACACCTCTCCGAGTCTACAATTCGACTCTAATTAAATTAATTATCACACTTATTAATTTAATCCTACCCGAGTCTAAAATCTGACTCTAATTAAATTAATTAATACACCTATTAATTTAATCCTGCCCGAGTCTATAATCCGACTCTAATTAAACAAATTATCACACTCATTAATTTAATCCTACCTGAGTCTATATCCGACTCTAATTAAATTAATTATCACACTCATTAATTTAATCCTACCCGAGTCTATAATTCGACTCTAATTAAATTAATTAATACACCTATTAATTTTAATACTACCCGAGTCTATAATCCGACTCTAATTAAATTAATTATCACTCTTATGAATTTAATACTTGGTATCACCCAACCATTATCCCCGAACTCTCTCACTTGGCCCGTACCTCAACATTTCCTGAGTCTATGTTCCGACTCCAAACTAATTACTTTCTCTCAATAATTAATTTAATACCTTGATGTCACTTAACCAACATACCCGGACTCGCTCACTTGGTCCAATTTACATCTCATAATATAATACCCACATTATCGCCTACAATATGTCACACCTTTATTTCCATAATTTCCCCAATTATATTTACCTATAATTGTTAACACACCCGGACCCACCCACTTAGTCCATAATTAAATATTTCACCTAAATTCCTTTAATAATGTAGTGTCACCAAACTACAATTCCCGAATATCATTCTTCGACCCAATATCAATAATTGAATTATTTCTCCAAATTCGTTCATCCCATGGCATACCGTTCACACCCTCCTAAACCCAATTATATCACCCTATAATTGTTAAGGAAACAAATGTCCCATATGAATTTATCACCAAATAAAAGTAAGGCAATTAAAACTTAAATAAACCCTCATTATAAACCACCTGGCCGAACAACCCAAAATTTCCCATCATCGATCGATCGATGGCCCCCGATCGATCGATCGATCCCTTCGTGACAGCTCTTCTTCCCCACGAAAATTTCCACCATTAACGAGCTTTAAGGATTCTTTTCCTCAAAAACCAACTTCAAATCAGCATGTTAATCATCTTATATCATTTCTCATGAACTAGAAATATCATCTAAACCCTTTAACATCATTAACGCTATGAATCTTGACCCACTCAAGAACACAAAATTTCTAGGGTACAATCCATATTTCAAATTCAAATTTCATCCTTTTATAATCCGAATTTTCTCATTCAAACCAGATAATCATACTCATAATTATATTGCACAATTAATTCTTTCCTTAAATTCCATTCAATGGTTCCATTAACAAAACCGCCTTTTTGTACCCATTTATCCCCAAAACGAATTTTGGTTTACACATCACTATGATATGAATTGATTATAGTATGTTAAGAATCAAAACAGTTAACCACTTGCCTGGAATCGTTCGTAGGGTCTAATTCCATTGTTGTAGAGATTGGTTGACGAAGAACACCCAAAATTAACCCTTTAATTTGGCTCCAAAAGCTCCCAATTGCTCTTGCTAAGCTTTCCCCCAATTTCCCTCTCAAGCCCTAGGCTTAGAATTGTGTTGTCTATTGATTTACTAATCCCCCCACTTAGGTTAAAACCATCAATCCCGTTTTTCACCTAATGGGCTTAATTAAAGTGGCCCAACCCACCCCGTGTGGGCCCGGCTATGCCCAAAAATACCCCGAGACCCAATTACTACTCCCGGGTACTCTTTTCTGACTATCTCGACCCATCCGGACTCAACTACGCACTCAGAATTGGCATCCGAATTAATTTATAAAAATCCTTATCTCACACCCAATTTAGTCTATACCGACTCCCGGCTGGGATAAGTGTATACCCCGTCATTAATACCCAAAATGACGTAATTAAATTATTACTATTCACTTAGTAAATAAATTTCCCTAAACATTAACCATTCACTCCCCGATTAATATTTAAAGATATATATTGCCATAATTAATTCAATTAAAATTACAACATAAGTAATTTAAAATTCCCGAATTAATTAAATATTAAATGTACAAAAATACGGGGTGTTACAGAATTCTCATATAATAATAGTTTTCAGTCTACTATTGGTATGTATCTATATAAAGCATTATACGGTAGATGGTGTCGTACACCAGTATATTGGGGTGAAGTCACCACTGAAAAATTAAAGATTAATTAAGATAGAAAGAGAACATCTCAAAGAAGACAGAAAAGTTCTGCGGATAAATGGCGGAAAGATTTGAAATTCCATAAAGTGGATTATGAGTTTCTTCAAATATCACCATGGAAAAGAGTTATGATGTTTAGAAAGAAAGGGAAATTAAGTCCACGCTACATTGGACCTTATAAATTTTTTTAGAAAGTTGGGATGGTTGCCTACAAGTTAGCATTACCACCGGAGTTAGATCGATTACATGATGTTTACCATGTTTCTATATTGAGAAAGTATGTAGCAAGTCTTTCACATGTAATGATGGAAAATTTTATTGAGTTGAAGGAAGACTTGAGATATATGAAAGAACCACTTGCTATCATGAAAAGGAAGGAACAAGCGTTGAGATCCACGATGATCCCACTTGTGAAAGTTATGTGGAGAAGGCATTCCATGAAAGAATCTACATAGGAGAGATAAAATACCATGCAACTGCGTTATCCGTATTTGTTTCATTTGAACAACCAAGGTATGTCAATTTCGAGAATGAAATTTCCTAACGGGGGGAGAATTGTGACAACCCGCATATAATTATGATTAATTATGTTTGAATAATGCTGACCTTATGTGATATGGATAATGTGTTATTAATATATATAATGTTAGGTTATTATGTTTAGGCTGATCCCGCCTTCCAAAAATCCTGAATTATTGAGTTGGTTATAAACATAAGATTTTGAAGTTTTCGGTAGGAATGTTCATGTCGGAGATTAATTTTGACCATTATAATGTAAAAACTTACTCAAGGTGAAAACTATATAATTGTAGATATATGAATTATTTTTGTAAAATAATAAATGATGGCCTAAACGGAGGTTCGAGAAAGAAGTTATACCGAAATTACGAAACAAGGAAAAATTTATCCATTTTAAAGGGCATTTTGTCTTACTAGCATACCATGTGTTATGTTTTGATTGGATGGAAGAGGAGGATGGTTTGGACGACTTAAACACCATATAATTACCTCCTTCTTCAGTAAAATTCATCCATGAAAGAGTTTAGATTGACGATAGATAATCGTGAAGCTTAGGAAGAGAAGTGCGAGGAGAATTTGGAGAAAAATCCATAGAAAATTACATAAAAGTTCCTAAGGTAATTCTATCCATAAATCTTGTTATTTTTTTTGTATTACTGATTGTAATGAGAGAAATCAGCAATTGTTTACTAAACTTTCATGCCTTGATGTCTATGTATGGATAAATACAAGTTTGAAGAAAGTTGAAGGGGTAAATCATTTATATTGCCTTGTTTAGAACCCTTGTGTGTTCAAACTTTCATAAGTCGTTTGTATACTTATTAAAATTGATAAATTCCAATTGGATATGAAATTAGACTCATATATTCATAGCATATCTGAAAATTAGAATTAAACTCCTTGTGGTTAGACTTTGATGGTGGAGCTTGTGCTTAGATAACCTGAGTTCCGTGTGCCATTTGGTATAGCAAATGAACTCTAAAATTTATAAAACTCTGATTTTGTATTATTCAGCATGTTTATGGAAAATTGATGAAAAATCATAGAAATTTATGATGTAGAAAAATTATGAAAATTTGTGGAAGTTGACTGTAGACTAGAGGAGCTTATATGGCAGATTTACTATGTTATGAAGAAATGGGCATATCTTTCTCTAGAAAACTTAAAATGATGCGCCATCTTTTGTATTGGAAACCTAATATGATAAAGATTAATTTGAAATGGTTGATTATGATTTATGCTATGATTTGGATATGTTAGGTATCTTGACATGAATGTTGATGGAACTTCATTTATGATAAATGATTTGAATGGGATCACCGGATGCTTATGAATTGGGTTACATTTAAGTTATTCTTTATATTATTAATATTCTTATGATGATACTAATATTGTAAGAATGCCAGGAAGTGAAGGATAATCGATCGAACTAGTGCTAGACAAAGGCAAGGGGAAAGCACATTGAGTTTCCAAGGTGAGTGTACTTATGATTGTTTCATATAAAGATATGAATGCAGCTCTAAGAGAGGATTGGTTTGAATACTTCGGTATTCAGGATTTGTCATCGCCATAACAAGCAGGATTGTTTGGATTTCATATCCATAGATTTGATATATAACTATTATTTCATTGCAGAAAAGAAGTACCTCACTAACCTTATAGATTAGTGTTTATATTTTAACATTTTCATGTTTATATGCTAGCAGCTAGGATACCATATGATCAATGATTTTGAGAGTTGCACCATTAGAAAGAGCTAAGGTTTAGATATGGGGATTTTGTTAATGTCACACTGAGAATTTTATTACACCCATACATTCTATATATTTAGTTAGATTGATTTACTTTATAACTGTAATAGTTAATCATAGCATCGTATGTTTGCTTAATTAGGACTCTGATGTTAATGACGTTATCGTACAAAGAACAAGATTATGCTCATTAAGCCCATTATGCATGCAAAATATTGATAAATGAATTATATTTCAAATGGGCTGAAGATTATGATTTAATCATTATAAAAGTAAATGATTAAAATTGATTTGGGTTTAGGGTGTGACACTAAGTGTCTTCGAAAGAGTCTCATTCGCTTGCACTTAAACATATCATTAAATATGTGATTGTCTCTTACGGTATTTGGTATTCCTTTGATACCGATGACCAGTTGTCTAAATACCCATATATTGATTGGGTATGGGATGTTTATGGTCGTAAGAGAACCTCAAGTGGGTGTTTTTACTTTGGGAGTGCTCTTGTCTCTTGGTTAAGCAAGAAAAAAAACTCCATTTCTTTATACACCATGGAGGCCGAGTATATAGCTGTCGAGAGTTATTTCACACAACTCATATGGATGAAGAAAATGTTTGAAGATTATGGGATCTCCTAAGGCACAATGACTGTTTCATGTGATTGTACAAGTGCAATTCATATATCTCGAAATCCAGTCCAATATTCCCGAACAAAGTACATTAGTATATGTGAGCATTTTATTCGTGATCTCATTGAGGAGAAGGTCGTGTCCTTGAGCTTTGTGAGCACCGAACATCAATTACCGATATTGTTACGAAACCTTTAGATGCACTTAGATTCGAGAATCTTAGTAAGTCTTTAGGTATTTGTTCCGTTGATTGAGTTCGGGCACTTTATCTAGTATAGTGTGATTATCATTTTCATATCATTTATCCCTATTTCTAGATTGCATTTCTATTGTATTTTTATATATATACATGTTTATGCGTTTTCATATATTTTGAAAAATCCATAAAGATTTTTGTTTTTTTAAGAAAAAGTTTTAAAAACTCCAAAACGATTTCATTTTTGATAAAAAAATTTGAAAACGATAAAAGTAGTTTTTGTAATTTTATTTTCACCATATATAGATGTGCAATTAAGATGTTCAAATCACCCCTACATTCCATCCATTCATGTGACTTTTCCATGATGTTCTGAGACATTCCTTCGTTCCTTTAATGTGCGTAATGATGTGTGGATAGCATTTCGTTGTTAATTAATGATTACTTTATTCATGATAGACTCTTAATCACCTTTATTGTACACATGCATGGAATTTTTTAACATTTTACACTTGCTTATCATATGTTGAATAAGGTGTTCTCATCCCAATAGTGTTTAATAATGAACCAATCTTACTAGAGATAAGTTGTGCTTGTAAGAACCATTGCCCGAATTTCATTTCCTGTAAAAATTTGTTATATTAAGCAATGGAAAGGGGCTACAAAAGAGTAAAATTATTTTTGCGTTAAAAGTCATTATTTGCAAAAGTAGCCTTAAAGATTAACGACACACAAAAACATAAGTGCCAAGGACATTTTATTTGATTTATGCTATGCTATATATGAGCATTATGATATCTTCAAAAATATTGAGAGTAACTTCATAAATATGTGAGACTTTGAGGGTGTTATAAAGTAGAAGATCAATGAGTTTGCACAATTGACTCTCTTGAAAAGAATTAAATAGTTTGGCGTTATTTATTTATGAAGAATTTAAATTCATGGCATGTTGTATAAGTCGAGTCAATTTCATTTAGTTCAACATTCTTACACCTAAAGTTGAAATTGAGTTTTTTGTTTAGAAGTGTCTCATTAACTTCGTGCGCCTTTGTTATGAATGCCTATGTTGATTTTTTCATGAAATTTTTTCACACATTTACATTCCACTTTCATGATTAGATTATTTTAGTGTTATTCCATGGTGTTATTTATTTTGTACCTATACGTACCTTTATACACATACTTTCTATACATGAAAATTTTGAAGAATTTCAAATTTAGTTGTTTGAAAGACTTTTGAACTTCATCGCTTGTGCCTCATTGATTATCATTATGATGTTATTTTATTTGGATTCGAATGATGCTATTAATCATGTTTAATTTCTTACCCTTTGTCTATTACGGACAAAAAGGGGGAGAATAGATTGAGGGGGACTTTTTTTATTCAATTTTAAACTCTCGTATGCATCACGGTATTCTTTTGTTTAATTTGTGTAGGTTTTTTCCTCTTTTATGATGGTCTCATTTACTATACAAGATGAAGAATTTTAGTTGGAGACAGTCTCGAATGTCATTTTGTTTTGGGTTTGGGAGGGCACTGGTATAACACTATCTTCGGAATTTAGTTTCGATTTTTATTTTTGTACCACAATATCTAAAAGGGGACATTTGTAAAAGAAAGATTTTATAATTTCTAATAGTTTAGATAATATGGCATATCTTGTTATAGACCGGACATTTGAACCGCATATACTTCCACGATCTTTGAAGGCATATTTGTGATCGAGCATCATTTCCCAAAATTCAAACTAGTGTAATTGTCATGAACATTCAGTCAAATATATTCTGGAATTTTTTAGTTGCACACTTTTTATAAAAATAATTTTTGAAAACATTTTTTTTGTTCCTTGGAACGAGATTGTCATCTAGTTAGAATGAGACCACATTCTTGTTCAAATGAGGGTATGATCTCGTTGTAAATAAATGCTTAAGTTGTTCAAACGAACTTCTAACGAGTGGTTTCTGTTAAAAATTATTTTCAAAATAATTTTTTTTGGTTCGTTAAAACAAGATTGTCATCTTGTTAGAACAAGACTTGGTTCTCATTCGAATGAGGGTATGATCTCGTTGGAACGAAGTGCTTAATTCTTTTTAATGAACTTTTAACGAGTTCTAACAAATGGTCTCTGTTTAGTAGAACAAACCTCGGTGGAAGTACGCTAGAGAAGATCATTCGAAAGAGCTAAGCTTTTTTTTCGAACGAGATTGGACCTCGCTAGAACAAAACTATGGTTTTCATTGAACGAAATCCAATTTTCTTTAGAATGAGTTTACCACCTCAAAAATCATGTTTTTCTATAAAAATGATTCTTTTGGACTATTTTAAACACAAGTTTTGGCGAAAATCAATTGCTATACTTGCACCAAAAGTTTTCTACCCTTTGTTTCATAAAAACACTTTTGCTTTCCAAATCATACATCCCTAAATATAATTTGTTGAGTTTTATCAAACCAAATTTTCATACACTACATAAAATCCTTAGAGTTTCCTCTACGGATGATTGTGGAGCTGCCACTCTACGGAAGAAGAAACGATTCTGCATCCTGAGGATGATCGATGGATACCGAGGGAAGATATGCTTCTTATGGGTGGTGCTAGACTGCATCTCTTTCTGTAAAAGATTTGCAGAACCTGTGTATTATACTTAGTGGATCTCTAAGTAATCTACAAGTCATGGAGACTATCAAACTCTTTAACAATACTGAAATATAGGTTTGGTCTGAAAAGGATTTTTCCTCAAAACTTCTTCTGTTTTGTTTAGTTTGATTATGAAGTTTAATGTAATATTTGGACCTTATCTTGCATGCAAACCTAGTATTATTCAAGATAAATTTTGGTTAAAAATTGGATCTTTATATATGTAACCTAATACATAAGTGATTCCATATAGCCCATCATTCACATGACTAGTTTTTATTTCTCAATGTACCAAACTGGGTGGACAATCCACTACATGCCATTTGTTCCTATAACCGCTAACAACCCTAAATCCTCTTCATCATACTATTTACGAAGAAAACACCATAACAACAAACCCTAAAATAATAAATTGAATACTTTCAATCCTGATCCAACTTGGATAAGTGTCTCGTACACTAATTATATATATCCCCACTCTAATGTAAAATGTGATATAACACATGGGGATAAAAAAAATATCACCTTGACGTAATAGTCATAAAAAAATTTTGGTGGAAACCCATACAAATGAGTATTCTAAAAAATATATTTTTATTTTTTTCAAGATATGATAGTATGAATAAATTAAGAAGATAAATGGTTCACATATTACATATTACGGATATAATCATGACATATAAATTCATACAAGAATAAAAATCATATAAACTAGCTCGTGATACATGAAATACGAAATTCTAACAAAGGATCTTGCAAAAAAAATTCAACTTTAACAATTGCATGTGAGAGGATCAATTTAGGATTTCTTATATCATTTTTCAATACAGTCCAAAAGTTGTTTCCTTTCCCATTCTTTACTCATAAGAAGATTCCTAGGTTATAGTAGGACATGAGATGCATTTGAAATATTTTTCCTCTTTTTCATTGATTCATTTCTCAAATTTCTTTGATTCTTCTTAGTAAAAATTATTTCTTCAAATGGGTTTAGGATAAAATTTCCTTGAATTAAAAATATTGCACCACATTTATTCCACAAAAAAATCCTACCATAATGAAAATGCAAGGATAGTCTATGTAAAATCAAATTGTAAATGACTGGATTTGTGAAAATAATCACATTTAAAAGTTTTTAGTTGATTCATATGGGTTTGATTTTTGGAACAAACTTGTTCAAATATCGAACTTTCTTTAACTTATAACAAAATACAACCTCTAAGGCCTCGATATTGACCAATACCGGTTGTGATGATTATCCCACACATAATCAAATTTTCTATCTTCTTGGAAGTATAAGATATCAAGGGATTTGTTGACAAGATCTTGCACACACAAAGAACTCTTGAAAAATAAGATTAAGATTTTGGAAAAAAAACTAGGATTCATCGTTTGGAAGATGCATTTAAAAGTGTTTAAATACTTTAGCAGTGATAGAGATACAATTTGAAGTATTTTTTTATCGAGATCCACTGCCAAGTATTCTTTCTAAACCATATTCGAACGAGGTTGACCACATTCAAATGAGGTTACTTAATTTTGACCTTTGACAAAATTTTGTTAATTTTTTAAAAACATCTTTTCTAGATTTGTTTTTATAAAAAGTCGTGTCACGTCACTTCCTCAAAATAAAGAACACTATAAGGAAACACAAAACTTTGAAAAACATTACTTTGACAAAGTCTTCTATATGAATGAATATGTTTGATCCGGTTTAGTTATCTCTATCACGGTGTTTTTTTCTCTTTATCTTCACTTAATTAACATTATAACTTGATAGACTCGATACAAAGACACTATGACTCAAAGGTTTGTTTCAGATTAAGCTAATACAACTAAAGCCCAATGGTGCGTAAAACATATCCTTACAGGTCTCTTAAACATATTAAACTTAGGATTGGGACTTCTAAAGTGGTGTTTTAATGACTACTATTTAAACCACCGAGACTATTAGTACTATAAACACAAAATACCATCAAAACTTTATTCTTATTGCAAATCCTTTATTGGGTGTGAGCTACTAGATTCACCCCACGGGTCGGCATAAAATTATAATTAAAATTAAAATAATTATCCCACCTATGATTGATCAGAATACCAATCGATCTCACAATAATAATGAAATCTAGGAATCCTTGCAATAAATCAAACAAATCCAACAAAATTAATATAAAGAGATACAATATTGGTTATTTAACGTTAGTATAAATAATAAGGTGTATAAGATCAGAAACCAATAATATACTATAACCTATAAAATTATGAAGCGTACCACTTTTAAACATATTACACATAGTCACTTTGGATTGATGACATTGATTTCTACATATCTAAAATCAAAATCTACATTTTTCATCATTTTTGGTTTTGATCTTGCACGTCACTACTTTCTTGATCCAACTACCAATATGGAAACTACAAATAAATATACTATTTCTATAAACTTCACAAAATTAATGTTTCTAAATATGGAGTATGAGGTAAGTAAGTTGTCCATCTCATCAATCATAGATATATGAATAATAAATTAATTTAAGAAAAGTAAATAAAAGGAGGGCGAAGATACAATGACACTAAAATATATGTTGTTCAACCTATAATAGGTCTACATTTATTTTGGTTACTACATTATTAGGAGTGCCGCTATGGGCACCCATTTTTTACTCCAAAACACCACAAGCAATTTTTTACTCCAAAATACCACAAAAATGTAACTTTTACTTCATTATACCATATATGGGCTACCCACTATTTAAAGTTATTTTTTTTACACACTTTTCCTCCTTCTCTCTACACATCCTGAACTTTAAACCTCTCAAATTCTAGCATCAAAACCTCACAACTTCGAAGGTCAACGACAAATCACCAATAGCAAGTTAATTCAAACAGGTTGGTACTCAAAATTAATTTACCCGATTAAAATAATACATATTATCTTCCTCATAAACACCATTTCCTACAACTTCATCTGAAAAGTTTAAAAACCTTATAAACCAATGAACCACACCATCTGAAAA
The DNA here is from genome assembly GCA_949130495.1 of Sambucus nigra. Lineage (NCBI taxonomy): Eukaryota > Viridiplantae > Streptophyta > Magnoliopsida > Dipsacales > Adoxaceae > Sambucus > Sambucus nigra. The sequence continues at coordinate 447,961,986 of OX422214.1, forward strand.
TTTCATCTAACACTAACGAACAAAAGATTCAAACCTAAAGATTTAAAACTTTTGTTTGTATGTCCAAAGTTTGAACGTTTCTTTTAGATGATTTCATTTTAACCGTTGAACTAAAATCCAATAAATCTTTATAATTTTTTGTTGGCAAATGGAATTGGTTTTTGAAAATTTCTATTGGTTGTTTAAACGAATAATTTGGGTTGTCTATAATGAATAACATAGGTCTACTTATTAGGGTTTCATTAGGGATATAACCAACAAAAAATCAAATAATATTATTATCCACGAATGAAGTTATTTATTTTAAGTTGATATCA